>CM031627.1:14995126-15019539 GCA_018398815.1 Conus ventricosus
TAGATAATCGTTATTTTTTGGTTATTGAAGTCTTACTTGTCAGAGAACGTAAAAATGCCGGCTCTAGGTCAACCGCCCGAAACTAGTTGAGGGCGGTTGAGCTAGAGCCGGCATTTTTACGTTCTCTGTTCATGACGTCATGAGTAAACCACTCCAACACATCTTTTACTGATAACTGCAAAACACGTGCAACACAGGCATACTGTGATTGCATGCAAACAGCCCATGACTGTCCCCTATAAAAACACACATTGGCGTTTTACTGACACTCGTACGCACCATGCCGCGGTTAACTACAGACCAGAGAAATCAAGCCATTGGCATGCTGAGGCAGGCACTGCTCACATCAGGGCCGCACAGCATTTCAATGTACACCCATCAACCATAACCCGTCTTGCGACTCGCACCAAAACACTGGAAGTGTAAACGACCGTCCACGCCCAGGCGTCCAACGTGTGACGACGGCACGACAGGACCGCTACATTGTCACGCCAGCGATGGGCTGCCGCAGGTGGCTTTCTGGGAACAGGGTTTGGGGAATGTTGTTTTTTCGGATGAATCCCGGTTCAATGTCTCTTTTCCCGATGGCCGTGATCATGTGTATCAACGTCAGGGTGAACGTTTTGCGCAACCCTGTGTCATTGAGCGAGATCGTTATGGGGGTGGTGGGTAATGGTCTGGGGTGCCATAAAATGCTCAATTTCGATCGGAGCTTGTGTTTGTGCCAGGCAACTTGATGGCAAGGCGTTATATTGACACTGTTCTTGAGCCAGTTCTTCTTCCTCTCTGGAGACAGCATGGTGGCAACAGACTAGTGTTTCAGCAGGACAATGCTCGACCCCACACAGCCGTTCTCACACGAAATTTCCTTCGGGACAGCAATGTGGATGTCATGCAGTGGCCCTCCGTGTCCCCAGACATGAATCCCAATGAACATTTGTGGGACAAACTTGGACGACGTGTGCAAGGTCAGCAGAATCCCCCAACTACCGTTGCTGAGCTCACCCAAGCATTGCAGCATCACTGGAACGTGATACCGATCCGTATCATCCGTCGTTTGTGCGCTTCAATGCCCCGACGTTTGCAAGCTTGTGTTCGTGCTCAAGGGGGACACACCAGATATTGACAGTGTATTCCTTCTGTCGCGCCTAAATGGGCTTCACTTCAGGCGAATGTGCACCTGTTATAGCAAACTAATGTACAGTGGTCGCACTTTTGTCACACGTAATTTGCTTTGATGTGTGTTTGTTTCATTTTAATATAATTGTCAGTTGACAATGGAATTGCGTTTTCTTTGCCTCTCAGTATATTTAGGGGACACTGTTCTTTTTTGTACAGTTACAAGATTTCCTTTCATCACCCTCATTTTTCTCTGTGCTACTTTTCATTTTATTTGCTGAATCAATGATATTTTTAAATTCAGCATACATTAATATGATAATTTAATGTTGTTTTTGTTGAATATCTTAAATAATTTGTGGTCTTTTGGAAAGATGATGTCAAGATTAAAAAAAATTCTTTCCTACGTTTGTTTTGACTCTTCAATCATATGGGGGATTGTGCCATATGATTTTCCTTTTCCTATTCTTTCTGCATCTGTTTGTGTCATTGTCTGGATCGTATCGTAATTCATAATTGTAGCCACGTTTATGTAACGCCACTTGGTTATTTAGCAGTAGCATGTTGAATGCTGTTTCGTTACATGACAAATTAGATAGTCTTTTATTTATGCCTCTGGGTATTGTTTTCAGTATGGAGGGGGGGTGATTGCTTTTGATGTTTACATAAACAGGCGTATCATTTGTTTTTTTTGTATGGGTTTATATGTATGCTGGTGTGTGTCTAACGTTATGTCTAAATAGTTCACTATCGTTTTGTTTGCTTCTATGGGACTTTAAAATTTTGGTTGTGGAAAATTTTACACAATTATTTTTTTCTTATTTTCAATATTCCTAGGTTGTCATTCAGAGCGGCAGGCCATCATCCCTGTACAGTCCAGTTTGTTTTCCATTTTTTTTAAAATTGGAAATGAAATGAGGCAGGGAACAGTAAACAATAAACAGTAAACAAGTGGGGTAACGTTTGTTCCCATAAGAAAACCTAACACAGAGTAACTTTTATTCAAGACTGGCACAGCCTTTTAACTTGAATAAAGTCAGACAAATACAAGACGAACAATCTAATAGTGGGGGAAAAACCAAGCGCAGGCCAACAACTGAACTGTCTTCATACTAATGACTTGGCAAAGATTTGGACTTTAGAAGGGGGGGGGGGGGGGGGGGGGGGGGGGTGGCTGCTGTGGTCTCTACTCTGTCTCCTAGGTCCATTTGGTGTACAATTTTTTTCTTTCTTTCTTTTTCTTTTCTTTCTTTTCTTTGTATGGAAAATGATTTCCATTTCTGACCCTGATATTTCTGTGTACTTGTTGGCAAATTTTTATAGCTTTAGTAAGTAGCTTTTCATCTATAGATGGATAGAAATCTACTATATCGAATGTTATAAAAACTCTTCACTAGCTGCATAAGGGAACCATCGCAATCCCTTTTGAAGGCAGATATATTTGTATTGCCTACTCCGAGGTCTTTCGTCCGCTGGGTCGGAACTCATCAGGGGAGACATGGCTGGTTGTGTCTGCGCTCCTGCGTCAATAGAGACACACCACAGTCCATAATACTGTGGTGTTTCTCACCACCAAGGGTGCAAAAAAGAATCCAATAGCACACACAAAGCAGCCAGTGAAGGGTGGTAATATAACCAAACGAAAGTGTGGGGAGGAAAAAAAGTCGATGAAAAACTAAAGACATTATGCAAATAGTATAAAATGTAGGGGACAATCTTTGAGCTACGCTTGAGGATCCACCCAAAGATGCAAGGGCGATCACAAGACAAAACACACAGACGGACAGAAACAAATGCAAGTCACCTCAATTTAATCAAAACAAAATTGGAGAAATAACCAAACACACATACCCACCACTTCCACATCAGTTGGCAATATCCCCTACCAACACACACACATACACACACACATACACACACACATACATACACCACCACCACATCCCCTTCACTCACTTCATACAGTAGTTACAGCAACCCTCCATCTATTTAATCTTAATTTTGTTTTATCCTTCCCTTAAATCCCCCCCCCCCACCCACTTTTACCCTTTTTTCCCCTCAGTTCCCCCCCCCCCCCCCCCCCCCTCCCTTCTTTCCCCTTACCATTATTATCAATCCACCATTACCACAACCATCACAAAGATATCACACCATTCCAATAAACTAGACACACAACTTTATCATATCACACACACACACACACCCCCCCCGAAAGCAAACCCCCCCCCCCCTCCGTTTCCTCTCCATAATCTCCCTGGCCCCATGTCATTTCCGCCTACCGACCACATGGACAACAACGGATGAGTCATTTTTCATTCTCTTTTTTTCGTTTTTCGTTCTTTGTTCGTACTGTCCCACATGTTAAATGTGATTTATTTTTTCGCCTGAAGAAGACCCAAGTGGTTGAAATGCATCGTGTCTTGTCATGTGCTTTGTTTGTCAACGTCATTGGCGGTAAGTTCTAAACAAACTCTATTCCTAATTTTACCAAAGGTAAGTCAGGCTGGGGATACACAGTGAAGCAAAATGCCCGAACTATCCAACTGAGATAATACTTTTAATCTCTCAGGGACCCCAGTGTATACTGTAGATGTGTGTGCACTGGTGTGTATTCATCAGTGGGGTGGTGCAGGCGTGTTAATTAGAGTCCACGGACATGAGTTTGCAAGCCTTGGTGTATGAGTGTGCGTGCGCGTGTGTCTGCGCGCATGCTCACATACACACACAAGCGTGCACACATGCGTGCGCGCGCACACACACGCACACTCATGCATATGCATACAGGATATTGTGCACACACACACATGCGCTCGCACACACTCATGGGCCCATGCCCACACATCCATTTACACACGTGTACATTCACTGCACACATACAATGATGAAAATGGCACAACCAGTGTTAGGTAGGGACACAAGGTCTGACCACCGCATTGGGCTAATGATTAAAGATGCCTGAAGCACAGACTTTGAATCAACACAGAAAAGTACTTGAAATATAGATCGTGGAAAATTTAGAAGATAATTTAACGCCATTGATATTGCAGTAAGTTCCGCAGTAAAAACTGATTTATTTTTCCCCAGTGAAAAACATTTCTCTACGTTAAAATAAGGTATCAAATAAGCAGAGCCCGCATTTTTTCTGAATTAATGACCCATCTGTGTATTCTTTTAAGTGATTTGGATACTTCTCTTCAATATGAAATTTAACAGTGCTCGCCACTATATTCACGTTGTCCTTTTTTAAGTCAGCGTGATCAATATCAAAATGGGCCCTTTGAAGTTCCCAGAGTGGTGTAGGGAAGAAGGATGGCTCAGCAGATACAGACTTTTCGTCAACAGTAATGCCCGTGGCTTGCCTAAACTCAGATGTATATGTTGCCAAAGAAATCTGAGAGGATATTGTCTTTGCACGTATAGGAAAGTCGATATCTGATCTAATTTTAATCTCATTTTTCACGTCATTCTCAACTGGAAGGCTTCTTATCACAAATTTTGTGGCAGCCACTTCTCTCTGATCATCTAATGGTAAAATTTGAGCTTCATTACATGTTGGAAGATAAGATGCATGGATGGGAAGACCCATTGCAAGTTTGAACGCTTTGCATTCTACACTTTAAAGCTTCTTTAATAGATATTTTGGTGCACTAAAACACTTCTTGTGCGTGTGTTAATTTTGATCTTATTAGAGATTTACATAGATAAATTAGAGTGGACGTGTCTTGTCCCCATCTCTGTGTACTCACAATTTTGAGAAAATTAAAACTTTTTCTTGCTTTTGTCAGCAAATAATCTATATGTTGATTCCAAGACATTTTCGATGTGAAGTTTACCCCCAAAAAACTTGATTTGTGAAGCATAATTAAGAACTACACCATTCATTTTGAAAATAGGCATTTTGTCGGGATTCGAACCACTGTTAAATAAAACAATGTTTGTTTTTTCTGCAGATAAACTTAGTATATTCTTTGTCAAGTACTCTGCTATAGTATCGAGCTCTTTTTGATACACTTTTTGTATGGTTTATGCTACGTAATGGGGTTTTCTTTTTTAAGGTTACTTCCAAACCAGAATAGGGAACACGTATTCAACTAAAAGAACTCTAAAAATGGGTATTCCTCAAGGATCAGTTATTGCTCCTTTCCTATTTTCATTACTAATGTACGATCTACCCGGTAAAATATCTAAGAATGCCATCTTAATTCAATATGCTGACGATCTATGCATGTGGATGGATGTGGTGTGTGTGTGTGTGTGTGTGTGTGTGTGTGTGTGTGTGTGTGTGTGTGTGTGTGTGTGTGTGTGTGTGTGTGTGTGTGAAGAGATTGATTGATTGATTGATCTTTAATACCCAAGGATGAAGATTTTAGGCCAAAGCCTAGTCTTACAATCTGTCCTTGTCATGCATACATTATTTCAGCACATATCATTCATACAGACAATTCAACATAGCAACATGATAATCTAATTCTACAATGATAAGCAAACTGCTCATAAAAGCACTAATGAGATGGGGGATGGTAAAACAAAAGGAAACTTACAAGCAAACAAACAAACAAAAACTACAGAGAGAGAGAGGTCAGAGGAGGGTGGGGAAGAGAGAATGGTAGGTAGGGGGAGGAGAAAAGGGATGGTAGACAGAGTGGGAGTGGGGATGAGCGATTTTAACGGAGTAGGTTTTATGTTGAGACGATTTATCCAAAGTATGGTTCACAGAAGACGTAGCGAATGGACACTAATCATTGTAATCGAATAATTTAACTACTGAGACATAAAATGTTTATGCAAATGTTCCTTGAAAGGTTTTAAGTATTCATGTTTTGTAGATTCGGTGGAAGTGAGTTCCAGACATATGGTCCAGAGTAAGCTAGGCTTGTTTTGTATAGATCAATGCGTGGGTAGGGAAGAAGGAATTTCGTCGAGCCAGAAAAGCTGTTCGATCTTGTAAAAAGGGCATTGTATAAACATGGCATAGTATCTGTCAAGATTGTAAACATAAATGATGCCTTGTTGAATTCCAATTGCCTATTCAGAGGAAGTATGTTCAGCGCTTTTAGTTTTTCGTCTGTTGTTAGAGATACAGCTGGATGGAGTAGCTTTGCTGCACGTCTATGGAGAGAATTCAGCCTTTTTTTGTGGACGTCACTACTGCCGTCCCACACTGTTGAGGCGTAATTTATACGTGACATTATGTGCGCATTGAAGAAAAGTTTAAGCACATACTGTTGACGTAGCGCTTTAATTGAGATAACAGGAAAAGGTGTTTTGAGACTACCTTGCATACGTTATTTAGATGAGATTGCCATTTCAATTGTTTATCTATCGTTAACCCTAAAACACGATGCTCATCTACTGCTCGATAGAAGTGCCATTCAACTGAAGTTTTAGGCAAAGAGGAGTCAACTGGTGTTTTTGGCGGGTAGCTATAATCATAGATTTGGTTTTGGCTGGGTGTATGACCATTGAGTTTGAATGACACCAGTCTGACACGTCGTTTAGACTTTCCTGGAGAGAAGTTTCTATTGTCTGTAGATCACTACCATTCGTTTGGAGCGACGAGTCATCAGCAAATATATCTGTCGTGACCTTTTCATCTGATACGGACAATGGTAAATCATTGATGAAGATGCAGAATAGTAGGGGGCCTAGTACAGAGCCCTGTGGGACTCCATGTCTGACAAAGTCTGAAGTGGAGGTTTTCCCATTAAGCGCCACATACTGAGTCCTATCGTTCAAGTTGATTGGAATAATGAGATTGTCGGGGTATGGTTCAGTAGACAGATAGTTTCTTTAGAAGAATGGAATGATCAACAAGATCAAACGCCTTTTTGAAGTCAAGAAAGACAACCCTGTCATTTGTGATTGGTTCATATTTGAAAGCCATGAGTCACACATTCGTGATATGCTGTGTGGCAGGAATGATTAGATCGGAATCCAGATTGGAGTGGGTAAAATAGTTTGTTTTTCTCCATGAACTGAGAACGCGTGTGTGTATGTGTCTTTCAAGGGTTTGGATAGAATCGATAGTAAGGATATAGGTCTGAAATTATTTGGATCCGACAAATCATTTGATTTTGGAAGGGGGATTACTTTGGCGTTTTTGAACGCCTGAGGGAAAACATTAGTTTCAATGGATAGATTATATATGCATGTAAGAGACTCAACAATGTAAGGTAGAGCGAGTTTGAGAAGAAATGTGGGTATATGTTATCAGGACCCATGGATTTTTTATTCTTTAATTGCGCTATGTGCATACCTACTTCATGTACAGCAAGAAGGGGAATTTTAATTGAGTTACTGGATCCAAGTTTTTGTTTGCAAAATGATATTAGGGAAGTCGGGCATGTATATTCATTTGGTGCTCTTATAGTCTGTGAAGCTTGAGTAAGGGTATTGATAATGACAGAAAGTGGGTATTAAATTTGTCCGGGGTGATGTTGGTGCTTGAAGTTTGTGAATTTGTACGCTTGTTGCGTACAATAGTGTTTATTGCCCTCCACATTGGCGCTGTGGATTTTGCATCCGTTATCATTTGACTGAAGTAGTCTCGTTTGGCTTTTTCAACTTCGTTTGAAACAAAGTTTCTCTGCTCTTTGTATTCGTCAAACAAATTTGCTGCCTTGAGTTGGTCACGTAGTACCATTTCTTGCAGCAATTCTGGAGTTAACCACGGGTTCATCTGCGGATGCCTAACTCTTTTTTGATGTAACGGCGCGTGTTTATTTATGATGGT
Organism: Conus ventricosus; assembly: GCA_018398815.1. Lineage (NCBI taxonomy): Eukaryota > Metazoa > Mollusca > Gastropoda > Neogastropoda > Conidae > Conus > Conus ventricosus. The sequence continues at coordinate 15,002,979 of CM031627.1, forward strand.
GAGGAATGTTTGGTACCAGAAGGACAGTGCATCATCGACGTCTGAGTAATTATAAGTTAAGTGAAATGGGGAAATGTTTAAGTCATAGAGGTATGCTGCTTCATTAAACTTTTTGAAAGAGCGGTATTGGATGGTCGTGTGACCTTTGGGTGGTGGTTTTGGGAGCTTTAAGGACCACGTGCAGAAGACTGGACAGTGATCACTAATACCAGAATGTACCACTGAAACATCTAGTATTGCGGATTTGTTGTTAGTGTATACATGATCAATAAGTGTCGCAGTTGTTTTAGTTATTCTCGTTGGGGTTTGTACTAACTGACGGAGTGCATGAAGTGATAGTGTACTTGTACTTGTACTTGTCCAAGCTGGTTGTTGTTTTAACATATCAATATTGAAGAGAGAGAGAGAGAGAGAGAGAGAGAGAGAGGAGAGAGAGAGAGAGAGAGAGAGAGAAAGAGAGAGAGAGAGAGAGAGAGAGCTTCTGTGTTTGTATTTCAACAAATTGTATTTATCTGTGCATGGTTTGGTGCGCATCCTTGTGACACTAAACCTGAGAGGACGCCTTGTGTATGGTCATCCTTTTTCGTCAAAACTCTCCGAAACTCGCTGAAATACCCCAAAAATCTCCCAAACTCCCTGAAATTTTCAATAACTCCTCCAACCATACCCCACCCTACTCTCCCCCCCGAACCCCCATTCCAGTCCCCGAAATACTCCCAAACTGCCCTGTGAAATTTTGGGGAAAAAAGAACAGTACATGCTGGTGTATTGGAGCCATACATACCTGGCCGCGTAAGCATTTTTATGTCACTTAGAAACAACAAAATCAACAACAACAACACTTAAAACAATAACACAACAACAAAAACAACAACAATAAATAAACAATAACCCGTCTAATACGTAATGCCAAGTTGACAATCCGCTTTTTCTTATTTATGGCAGGTCTATTAAGATATATCAGGAACACACACACACACACCACACACACACACACACACACACACACACACACACCACACACACACACACACACACACACACACACACACACACACACACACATGCACGCGTGTATCATACACGCATGCACACGCTCTAATTTTAAGCTGCTGACCATGCTTAGGTTATTGAGCAGCAGAGCTGACCACTCAGACTGTTCCATATCTTTTTGATCTCCCTTGCATCCTTAAATGGATCCTCAAGCATAGGCTCAAAGACTGTCCCCTACATTTTATACAGTTTGCATCATGTTTTCAGCTTTCCAGCAACTTTTTCCCTCTCCACACTTTCGTTTTCTTTTAGTTACTACCTTTCGCTGGCTGCTTTGGGGTGCTGTTGGATTCTTTTTTGAACCCTTGGTGGTGAGAACACCACAGAATTATGGACTGTGGTGTGTCTCTATTTGACGCCAAGAGCACAGACACAACTAGCTATGTCTCTGTCATGTGACGTAGCCTCACATCAAGGCATGTGACGCTCCATCACATGTAGTTAGTGATATGAATCATTTCCCCATGCCACTACTAAAAAGGAAGAATATTTATGTGGCTTGACTAGTGTAGCGGGCGTCCCCAAATAATTGTGAAATATACTCATTAAAGAAAGAAGCGTGGTCATTGGGTGAAAGTGACCACTGAGAGATAGTTTACTAAGGGCTGGTAAGGTGCTGGTCATGTGTTTTGAACACTGAGTATGCACTCACTAGGAGGAGGGAGGAAAGAATCAGTTTTAGCCCAGCAGATGGCCTAGAGACTCGAACCTGTCAGGAGCGCTGTCCTCGTTGCTGACCAGTCATTACCAGCCCTTCACCTTTTACCCTTCGCCCTTCACCCTTCACCTTTCAACCCGTGAGGTGGTTGAAGATGGCCATGGTGTGGGGAACACACCGGTAGTTCAGCCCCTGCAAGTAAAGACTCCAGGGAGAGGAGTCGGAACTCGTAATCCCTCCAGGGACAGGAGAAGTCGAGGGAGAGGAGTTGGAACTCTTCATTTCTCCAGTGACAGGAGAACTCCAGGAAGAGGAGTCGGAAATCATATCTCCAGTGATGGGAGAAATCAAGGGGCGATACGCTGTCTGAGAGAGACAGGGAATCATGACAGTCTGGATCGAGTTTTGATTCTGATGCAGGCATAGCATCAAGGAGTGAAAGAATTATTTATTCTCCTGGTCTGGGTCTTGAGCCAGTGTTATGTGAAGGCCATGACTTTACAAAAACGTGTATTGATGTAACTGGGAAAATTGGTTACAAGGATGCATGTATAAAATCTGTTTATAAATTGTTTGATGTGATTTAGTAAAGTGTTTTTCCCTGAAGGAGAGGGGGAGAAGAAAAACATTCGGTAGTGCGCCTTTTGGTTGATTGGAAAGATTGCGTGTGCGTATGGAGTAAATGCTGTCATGAATGCATGTGTGCAAAAGTGACAGTGTGACAGTGGTGACCCCGACTAGGCCCGACGAGCCTGACGTAGCTGCCGTTTTGTTTCCCCTGAAAAAAAAAGATTTTGACTTGTACCCTCAAGGGTTTGAGGAAAAAAAAAAAGATTTTGAGTTGAACCGTCAAGGATTTGAGGAAAGGAAAAAAAAAGATTTTGATTTGTGCCCTCAAGGGTTTGAGGGAAGGAAAAAAAAAAGGAAGGATTTCTATTTGTGCCCTCGGGGCCTGGAAAAAAAAGAAGATATTTTCAGTTGGGAAAAAACAAGAGAAATTAGTTAATTATTTATTGTGTATAATATTTGCATTTGTTGTTTTTTTTTCTATTCTATATGTGTTTCGGTGTGTTGACATTTCTTTTGGTTGCTCTACTCCGTTAAGGGTTTTTTTTTTGGTAGGATTTCTTTTTGACCCTTCCCCACCTCAGGACCGATAGCCTCAACCTCCTCTTGCTCGTGCCTGGCAGCAAGGGGGCAGGGCGTTGAGGAGTCGCTGTCCTTCCCCTAGAGTATTAGAATTTGTTTTGTCCCCTTCCCAGGACTGATAGCCCCAACCTCTTCCTGCTTTTAGCAGGGGGGCATGGCGTTGGGGAGTCGGTAGTCCTTCCCTTCTCGTAAATATCTATTTCTTTCCCTTTCCTATTGTTTCATTTTGATTTTTCCCCTTGCCCCTCAGAGTGTGGGATTGACTTCACCTCCGTCACGCAAATAGTGTAGGTGTGGAGTTGATTACCGCTCAACCCAAATAAACATCTTTATCTTTTGATTATTTTTTTTTCTGTGTGTGGTGCGAGATTTTCTTTGAGTTTGGGTGAATGTGCATTTTTTTTTATGATTGTTTATCATTTTGCATTATTACTGTAGTGTTGTGTATATTGTGAGTGATTTGTTTTTCCCGTCTCCAGTTTCACGGGGAGACAGTGACCACTAGGGTACTGTCTGAGGGCTTCTTTTGCTTTTCTTGATTTCTTCTCACTGTTCTGATCCTGTGTATCCTTTCATTTCCTTTTCACCCCCTTTTTCAAAATCTCCACACTTCTTTACAATAAGCTCCTGTCTAGTTTTCTTTTCAACATTTTCATCTTTTAGGTAGGATTTCCGCTAGTTTGTGTTTCTTCCCCTCTTTTTAATTGTTTGTGCTTCCATTTGTTTTGTAAATTATATTCATTTATCGTATAAGGCGATACATTTGTTTTGTAAATTCATTTGGAATTAAGTAAGAAAGAAAGACTGACAACAAGAACAGTTAAGAACTAAGACTTTATAAAGAATTTATTCCAGAAAACTTTGTTTTTTTTTTCCTTTCTTAGGAAAAAAACAGATTAGCATTGAACTTCAATTTTTTTTTAAATTCCAAATTGATAGCAGTTTGCAAATTACTTTTGGAAAAATACATTCCTTGTGTTTTCATATCTACCTTGTTTTAGTAAGCTGTTTTCTGTTTACACCGGAAATTGAATTCTTTATTTGTATATACTATAATTACGTTTTGTGAAACATAAAACGCCATCATATATCGCCTTATTTTTATTCATACTTAGAAATTGTTTTGTGTTTATATCTGTTGACGGTTCATTATGGATGATTTTGATAAATATGTTCAACAAGCGGAACGCTTGGGTTTTGATGGAGAAAAACTTACCAACTATGTGCAACAATGCATAGATAGGGCAGACAGGCTAAGAGAGAGAGAAGAAAATAAAAGGAAACTAGAAAGTGAAGAAAATCTAAGGAAACTAGAGATAGAAGAAAAAAGACTACAGAGGGAAGTTGAAGAAAGTAGACTACAGAGGGAAGCTGAAAGAAAAAGACTACAGAGGGAAGCTAAATCTGAAGAAAAAAGACTACAGAGGGAATCTGAAATTGAAGAAAAAAGACTACAGAGGGAAGCTGAAGAAAAAAGACTACAGAGGGAAGCTGAAGCTGAAGAACGTCAATTTAAGTTGAGACAGTTAGAACTAGAGACTGATGCTGAAATTAAAAGATTACAGCATCGAGAGAACCTCCACCAGCTCCACCAGTCGGTTCCGCAAGCGCGCCTCAACCAAAAGCGGCATATATTCCAAAGTTACCGCCTTTCGAGGAAAAAAACGGATGACATCGATAGTTTTCTTTTCGCTTTGAAAGTCACGCAACGTCTTGTGGTTGGCCAAAGGAAAAGTGGACATTATATATTGCGTCGTTGTTTAAGGGTAGCGCTTTGACACTGTACCACACACTCGCGGCGAAACAAAATTTAACTTGGGATCAGTTGAAAGAAGAACTCCTCAAGAAAGTTCAATGTTCTGCTGATCGTTTTCACGAACGTTTCCGTTCTGTGCGCCCTGACAAAGAGAATCGTTTCCGTCGTTTCTAATTCGTATGAGTCATTGTTTAGATCGATGGATCGATTTATCAAAAACGAACAAAACTTTTCAATCACTGCGAGATCTCCTTCTTAGAGAACAACTTTTCCAGAGCGTGAGCAAAGATCTGGCCACTTTCCTTAAAGAAAGGCAATTTGAAAGCGTTGAGGAAATGTGTCAGATGGCTGATCAATATTGTATCGCTCACCCAGATAAGGGCGTGGCTAGGAAAGGAGAATTTTCCATCTTTGAGTCTCATGCGTCATGTACTATCCCATCGGGACAGGGAAATTACAGAAAAGGAAATCGTGGGTCATTTCTGGGTCCTCAAGGATATACATATCCTAGGAACGGACAGGGATCTTTCCGCGGTTCGAGTGACTTTCGTCAGTACCAGTATCACCGCCGGAAAACCCCGTTGCTCCTCAGCAAACGTTCCGAGGTTGTGGACAACGACCACCACGTAGACCTTTTGGGTCAGTTCGTGGACAGAACCGAAGTACACAATATCAGTCAGCTGCCGATCAGACAATGCGATGTTTCTTTTGTGATGGCAAGTTCCATTTGAAAAAGAATTGCCCTTTCAAACCTAATGATTCAAAACCCGCATTAGTCTCCACTGATTGTGAAGAAGGCCTTGTTTTGGCACCACATCAAGAACCGATGCCAGTTCCAAAGGAATGGGAGCGGTACTGTTGCAGGAAAAAAGTGATTTGTTACATCCAGTGCAATACGCCAGTAAGAAGTTCTCAAAGACACAGGAGAAATACTCCACTATTGAGAGAGAGTGCTTGGCTATTGTATGGGCATGTGAGAAGTTCGCCAGGTTCTTGACTGGAAGAAAGTTTCGGTTACAGACTGACCACAGGCCATTGACTTTCTTGCAATCGTCAAAGACTAAGAACAGCAGATTATTAAGGTGGTCTTTGGCATTGCAGGAATTCCAATTTACCATTGAACCAGTGCCTGGAACACAAAATGTCATGGCAGATTTATTGTCACATGTATGAATATTCATGGACAAATGTAACTGTATTCAAGGGAAAGACTATTCCTGTTTTTTGTTTTTCTTTATGATTGTGGTGTGCTGACATTTGACAGTGCATTGTATGCTACTGACTATTTAAATCAAGTGGTATTTATGCTTAATTTGCTTGTTGAAGTGACTATATGTTTTACAAGCAAAAACTACTTGATGTTGATGTATTACATATCTATTCTTTGTTTTATTCTTTGGTAAACAATGAAAATCTTCATGTACTATTTATGTCTAACTTGCTTGTGAAGATGAATATATATGCATGTGTGATGAGCAAATAACTCTTTAAAAATGTATATACACATGTTTTGATTGTGCAGTGAGACAAACCTATTGTTTTCATTAGTTAATTGTCAACAATGGAAAACATGTTTCACTTTTCAATGGACTATAACATTACATGTGGGGAAAAAACTATGTTAAACTATGTTTATTTTGTCAACATGTTTATTGAGAAACATTTACACTTAGAAATATTCTCATTTTCATGAGGGTTTTGAAACATATGATGTGAGACAAAGATCAAGGGAAAAATGTGCTTCATATCGTAATATATAAACACAATTTGTGCTTTGAATTGTTAATATCCTAATTGTTTTATCCATGTAATTTGTGAAATGCATTTGTGAGATGTGGTGATCAATTATGAATTTCGTTTTTTTAAAAAAGACTGAAAGTTTGAAATATCCTATTTATGGTGGATCACGATGATTGATTCTATACGTTGATTGTTAATTTGGTGAATCATGTGTGATGGATACACATTTTGAGATCATGGCTGAAGATGTGTTTTAAGTGAAGTTATATATCCTTAAAAAAAAAAATTTTCTGGAGAAAATTTTTTTCATCCCAGGATGGGGGGTGTCATGTGACGTAGCCTCACATCAAGGCATGTGACGCTCCATCACATGTAGTTAGTGATATGAATCATTTCCCCATGCCACTACTAAAAAGGAAGAATATTTTATGTGGCTTGACTAGTGTAGCGGGCGTCCCCAAATAATTGTGAGATATACTCATTAAAAGAAAGAAGCGTGGTCATTGGGTGAAAGTGACCACTGAGAGATAGTTTACTAAGGGCTGGTAAGGTGCTGGTCATGTGTTTTGAACACTGAGTATGCACTCACTAGAGGAGGGAGGAAAGAATCAGTTTTAGCCCAGCAGATGGCCTAGAGACTCGAACCTGTCAGGACGCTGGTCCTCGTTGCTGACCAGTCATTACCAGCCCTTCACCTTTTACCCTTCGCCCTTCACCCTTCACCTTTCAACCCGTGAGGTGGTTGAAGATGGCCATGGTGTGGGGAACACACCGGTAGTTCAGCCCCTACAAGTAAAGACTCCAGGGAGAGGAGTCGGAACTCGTAATCCCTCCAGGGACAGGAGAAGTCGAGGAGAGGAGTTGGAACTCTTCATTTCTCCAGTGACAGGAGAACTCCAGGAAGAGGAGTCGGAAATCATATCTCCAGTGATGGGAGAAATCAAGGGGCGATACGCTGTCTGAGAGAGACAGGGAATCATGACAGTCTGGATCGAGTTTTGATTCTGATGCAGGCATAGCATCAAGGAGTGAAAGAATTATTTATTCTCCTGGTCTGGGTCTTGAGCCAGTGTTATGTGAAGGCCATGACTTTACAAAAACGTGTATTGATGTAACTGGGAAAATTGGTTACAAGGATGCATGTATTAAAATCTGTTTATAAATTGTTTGATGTGATTTAGTAAAGTGTTTTTTCCCTGAAGGAGAGGGGGAGAAGAAAAACATTCGGTAGTGCGCCTTTTGGTTGATTGGAAAGATTGCGTGTGCGTATGGAGTAAATGCTGTCATGAATGCATGTGTGCAAAAGTGACAGTGTGACAGTCTCCCTGATGAGTCCGATTCAGCGGACGAAAGGCCTAGGAGCGGAGCAGGCAATACAAAGAGATCTACCTTCGAGAGGGATTACGATGGTTCCCTCATGCAGGCAGTGAAGAGTTTTCATATTAATGATACATATTTTCCCATTTTCTTCATCTTCAACGTTGTTTTTTGGTTTTAATTTCAAATGTTTGCCAAGTCATTATTACAATGATGGAAGAATTAGTAACCTGCACTTGTTTTCCCCCCACTATTTAATTGGTCAGCATAACTTTATATGCTTTTTATGAGTGGAAAAACAAAACGCTCAGCCCATGACGAAAAGAAATGAAGCCTACAAATGTTAATAAAAAGGTAAGGTAATGTTGGTCAGAGCCCATCCGACTGCTAAGGGCCACATCAGGGCTGTCATCACGTTGACGTCAACTCACAAGTTATCCATTCACACAACTCTTTGAAATACATCTTCTAAAAACCCACCTGAAATTTTGTTAAAAATCTGTCCGCTATGAAATCTCAAAATTAGATTAAAAATTCCAAGATCGCATCGGGTGGAACATATCTAACGAGGTTTTCATGGAATCTGCTGTAAAATGTTTGTGTCTCACAATCACGCACGTCCCAACACTCTAAAAGAATCTGTTGCTTTGTGAGTGGCAATTGTACAAAGCCCTGATGAATAATATACGTGATTATCCAGTTTTAAAAAAGAAAAAGCAGGGTTTTTTTTGTCTGTATAGAGTATCAGTTATCTTCGGTTTTGTAGAATCTCAATTGTTACAATGTGACTGCTGTTTGATCATAGATACTGACCACAAACTTGTTTCAGCTCTTCTTTCTAGACTGGGGTATAAACATTGGACGCAGTTGTATTTGCCAAACTCATTGTCCAGGCAGAACAAAGACTTTCTCAAAGAAGAAATTGTTCTGCTGCCGTCTTTAAAAAATGGAGTATTTGGTTTCTTTCTGCACCAAACTATTAAAACTGAAATCATTTTATGAAGAAAGAAATGGGGTTAGTTACCGCCACATACGCAGACATATTACAGGACAAAACACAATGCATTTGACAGTGCAGTGCCACAGCCATTTTTGCACCGAATATGAGAAGATCAGTGGTTGCTCGTGCTCGCTTTCACTGTCCTAAATGTTATTTGTTTGTAGTCTGAAGAAGACCAAACAGGTCGAAATGCATTGTGTTTTGTCCTGTAATCTGTTTGCGTCTGTAACGGTAACTAACTTCCTTTCTCTCTACATTTTGCTTTGTTTTCCCTCTCAGTCACTTCGTTTGAAACTGAAATCATTTTGCTGACGCTGAAATCCTTGGCATGCTATCACCTGCGTTAACAGGTGCATCATTTTGCAATTTGGTGGTGGAACATCGAACACGTTTTATTTTATTATTTATCCGCAACTATGTGCAAGACACAATACCAAGAAAAGTATACATACAAGCGTAGGCATACGCACATAAACACATAGGCGTGCGCGTGCGCGCATACACACACACACACACACACACACACACACACACCACACACACACCACACACACACACACACACACACACACACTTACACACACACACACACACACACACACACACACACACACACACACACACACACACACACGTAAGGTCACACTCACGCACCCACGCATGCACCCATGCATGCACGCAAACACACATATAAAGACACGTACAAGCGCTCGCGCGCACACCCACACACACACACACACACACACACACACACACACACACACACACACACACACACACACACACACACACTCAGGGTCTCTCTCTTTCTCTCACAGTCTCTCTCTCAACACCACACACACACACACACACACACACACACACACACACACACACACACACCACACACACACACACATGCACACATGCACACTGCCTGTACACGCATCCACACACGCACACATGGGCGCACACACATGATGAAGTACGAATGCGTACATCTTCCGCTCAGAGTGATTTATGATTTTTGAGAGTCATACACAGCGAGGCAAGGAAGGGCAGAATGCAATGAGGTATGAGACAGGGAGCTGCACGCAAACCTTGATTTATTGCCAGCACGTGCAATTTGTAATTCATAAAGAACGCAATGGAGAGAGAGAGAGAGAGAGAGAGAGAGAGAGAGAGAGAGAGAGAGAGAGAGAGAGAGAGAGAGAGAGAGAGAGAGAGAGAGAGCAAGTAAACGGCAAGTATTGGATGTTCAGGTACGTGAGCTCTTCTGATAGTCACAGAGACTGTCTCTTGGTGACAAAGGAAACAATGATTATCATTTTCTGTATTAATATTATTTCACTCGCTTGTTTTTTCTGATAATTCTTTTTTTTTTTTTGTGGGGAATAGCCGGTAGGCGGAAATGACATGGGGGATTATGGGAGAGGAAAAGGAGGGGGGGGGTATCATATCACACACACACACACACCTCCCCCTACGCAACCCCCCCCCCCCCCCCCCTCCTTTTTCCTCTCCCATAATCCCCATGTCATTTCCGCCTACCGGTTATTCTCCCCACCACATGGACAACAACAATGAGTCATTTTTCGTTCTTTTTCTCGTTTTTCGTTCTTTGTTTGTACTGTCCCAAATGTTAAATGTGATTTATTTTTTCGCCTGAAGAAGACCCAAGTGGTTGAAATGCATCGTGTCTTGTCATGTGCTTTGTTTGTCAATGTCATTGGCGGTAAGAAACTAACTCTATTTCTTTTTTTTATAGATAAAAAATCGTGACATACTTACAAAGTTGATAGGAGCAATGGAGCATAGTATACTGTTATAAATGTTTATAGTCTGAATAGGAATTATCCAGAGTTTTCTGAACAATACAAAAAGTCTGATTTAAAAAAAAAGAAAAAAGAAAAAGAAAGAAAATCAGATAAAAGACATCAAGACCGTGCATAATTGCAGTGAACGATTGCACTCTTGTTTTTTTTTAATATCCTTCTTTGGAATTTGATAATTACAAACACAATTATAGTATTGAATCTTAAAGGTGTGGTTCATACAATGTTAAAAGAACTAGAATTTTAAAAAGGAACTAGAATTAGCCGACGTACGGAGAGAATATAATTCAGAATGCAGATCCCGTTCAGGCGGATAGACAGGATTTGTTTCTTCTTGCCAAATATGCTTATCTCTTACGTCGATATTTGGCGTGGATCCTGCTCTGATTACTTCATGATGATTTGATCACTATACTTTCGTTAAAAAAAAAAAAATTTAAGCGATTCAATATTTCGCCTTAGACAGTTTATATTAAAAAGTAAACAATGTCATTGAGGCTGTAAGTGAAGAAAATGAGCGGCTACACATCGCAGCCATTAGGAAATAAAAGATATTCCAAACGCTGAACGTAAATGTTCTATTTCTGATCATTTATTACTAGACGTCCGACTGATGAACGTCAAAGCAAAGGCGACAGATTTAACATCTTCGAAGAAAAAGGCTGCAAAAGAAAACGAACAGAAAATAGAAAATAACACAAACAAAGAAAATGATTGAAAGGAAAACCGAAATGGACATATTGAAATTGAAATAAGAAAAGTCAAGAGCCAGCGAAGATACAAGAAAAGCAAATGAAAAGGGTTCTGCTAAGATCCAGAACTAGATGAACGGCAAAGGGTGAGTCAATAAACAAAAAAAATTCTATGATTTAGAGAAAAGCGTCATATGCGCATTCCACTTCTCACGACAATGAACGGATGTACCCTTAAAGATCCAAACGAAATATGGTCAGAAAATTCAGAAGACATACGGTCCAACGAAAATCTGTTTTAGGAAAGAAACCTGGTAGGTTGTGAAATGAATAACTTAGTCAAGAGATTCCAGTGTTACCTGCAGTCCAACGACTAGCTCTTGAAGAGGACATTACTTTCCGTGTCCCTGGAGAAGCTTTAAAAGAAGTGTGAATAGTCAAAAAAAGTTCTTTGAGTCCTTTTTTTTTAACTTTCAGGAAATTGTGCTGTTTGAGCATTAACAAATAATTCATTTTGGAAAATCAACAAACTATCAAAGAGAAGGAATAATAACTTACATAAAGTGTGTGAGAGAGAGAGAGAGAGAGAGAGAGAGAGAGAGAGAGAGAGAGAGAGAGAGAGAGAGAGAGAGAGGGGAAATCCATAAATTGTTTCCCTCTCTTCCTCTCACTCTCTATCCTTCCCACACCCCCTTTCTCTCTCTCTGTCTCTCTCTACCTCCATGCCACCTATCTCTGTTCTCTGTCTTTGTCCCACTCTCCGTCTCTCTTAAGGATATATATATATATATCCAAAAGAAAAAAGACACAAGAACAACAAGCTGTTGTGGTTATATATGAAATTTTCGGCTTTATTTGCCTTCGTCAGCACATGACATCCTCCCTGAGTGCCAGCAGGTAAGGTAGTGAGGGAAGAGACGTAAATATTTCAATATGACGTAATATAAAATAAATTACGTATTAGAATGATACGTAACTCGACAAACGTGTCATAGGTAGTACTTCGATGGATGGAAGCTGTGTGTGTGTGTGTGTGTGTGTGTGTGTGTGTGTGTGTGTGTGTGTGTGTGTGTGTGTGTGTGTGTGTGTGTGTATACGTGCATGTATGTGTGCGTGTATATATGTGTGTGTGTGTGTGTGTGTGTGTGTGTGTGTGTGTGTGTGTGTGTGTGTGTGTGTGCGCGCGTCCGCGTGTGTGTGTGTGTGTGTGTGTGTGTGTGTGTGTGTGTGTGTGTGTGTGTGTGTGTGTGTGTGTGTGTGGCGCGCGCGCGCGCGTGCGAGTGCATGCGCTCGTATGTGTGTGTGTGTGTGTGTGTGTGTGTGTGTGTGTGTGTGTGTGTGTGTGTGTGTGTGTGTGTGTGTGTGTGTGTGAGCGCGTAGTCTTCAATTTAATGTCTATTCACGTTATGTGGTCTAGACACACAAAATAGAAGAAGGCAGCAGCACTAAACACATACCAAGTAGCATCCAATAAAGATACAACATCTGCATCTCTTTACAGGTATGTAAAACTCGGACGCCGAGTCAATGTCATTGTCACATAGTATTGAGGACTTGCTTAAAATTTCATCCAGGGAAGATTCAACTAAAGCAAGAAAAGTCTTTTTTTTAAAAGAAACGGTTCACATCTTAGTAGTTTCTGCATATTTGGTATCTTTTTCGCCACAGCTGTATTTTATGTCATTTGTAAATTTTGTTTTAAAACCATTAAGTTTAAGTCTGTAGATCAAGGAGGTCATTGACCTTACATAAAGTGTGTGTGTGTGTGTGTGTGTGTGTGTGTGTGTGTGTGTGTGTGTGTGTGTGTGTGTGTGTGTGTGTGTGTGTTTGTGCGTGCGTGCGTGCGTGCGTGCGTGCGTGCGTGTGTGCGTGCGTGCGTGTGTGTGTGTGTGTGTGTGTGTGTGTGTTTGTGCGTGCGTGCGTGCGTGCGTGCGTGCGTGCGTGTGTGCGTGTGTGTGTGTGTGTGTGTGTGTGTGTGTGTGTGTGTGTGTGTGTGTGTGTGTGTGTGTGTTTGGGAGAGAGAGGGAGAGAGAGACAGAGAGACAGTGAGATTGTTTTGTTAAATCATCCTCATAACTTTATAATATGTGTCCGTTTTCAGGATAGCCTCCCCACCCCGCACCCTAACCCCACTCCCTACACCCAAGGAAAAAAAAATAATAAAAGAAAAGAGGGTGGGGAGGGGGGGGGGGTATAAACACGTCGTTCAGGTCATCCAGGACGGAGAAGCAATCAGACTCCGCCACAAAATGATGGTGAAGCATGTTGTTACTGGAGAAGTAATCAGGCTTCGTGACAAAATGATGGTCAAATCATGTTACAGAAGTATTCGGCCTCCACAACATAATGACGATGAAAACATTTTGTTTCAGATAAATATTCAGGCTCTGCTGCAAAATGACGGAGAAAACATGTTGTTACAGGAGAAGTATCCACGATCCACAGCAAATGATGGCGAAAACATGTTGTTACAGGAAAAATATTCCGAATCCACAACAAATGTGTGTGTGTGTGTGTGTGTGTGTGTGTGTGTGTGTGTGTGTGTGTGTGTGTGTGTGTGTGTGTGTGTGTGTGTGTGTTGTGTGTGTCCCTGTCTCTCTCTCTAATGCATTATTTTTGTCTCTCCCTCTGTCTTTTCTCTATCCATGTTTCTGTCTGTCTGTCTGTTTGTCTCTGTCTGTCTGCCTGCCTGTTTGCCTGTCTGTCTCTCTCCAATTCAGTCCCTGTTTGTGTGTCTCTGAATCTTTAAAACTTTCCCTTTCACCCTGCTTACGTCTCTTCATCACTCAGTCGAGGAAGGACGTGCACTGTGAACAGAGAGCTCAGTCAGGAAGCTGAGCAGTAGAGGCGTTTTTAGGTTGCGTACCCATCGTTTCAACTGGACTTAGGGGAAAAGTTTCCCTCAAACAATATTTCCTTCAGTCCAACTTCAAGTCAATCTGTGTATTTCTGTTTAACAGAACGTTTTGCAGTGACATTTCAAACAGTCCAGTAGTGCTGAACAGCAGAGAACTGCTTATGCACTGAGAAGTACAGGACTGGTATAGTGTTACCGATTTCATCGGATTTTATGGCGAAGCTTGCCAGCAGAGCAAACATTTTCGTCTCTCGTCACTACAGATTCCTGTTTGTGTTCTCTCAGCTGACATGGTGCTGTGGTTGCTGACCGTAGGGTTGCCGCTGCTGTGGTCTGGAACCTTTGAGATTAAGCCAGAGTCCAAGGGTCCTGACCAGAAAGTAGAGCAACCCTCACAGCAAATTCCCACTGTACTGAGCGGAATGAACGGACTAAACATCAAACTGCCAGGGTTACACCACGCCACAGCACAAGACTGGAGTTTTCCAAGCACTCGTTGATCACGTTAGACGTCTACGTCTACGTCAAGAACAACAGAGTGATGTTGCAGGTTTGATAGGGATGGGGATGTGGTGTGGGGTGTGTGTGGAAGGAGAGAACTGGAGACGACCAACCCCAGCAGGGACTGTCTTGCCTCATTCTTAAGTAGCCACACTGTTGTTCTTCCACACAGACTGCAGCTGGTGGCGTTGCCGGGGTGTAGTCAGGTCCAGTCTTACCAACATCCTTCACCATCTTTTTGTTCTGGCTTCGTTGTTCTTCATTAGTATCATCGTGTGTGTGTCCAGACCTTCGGAAGTTGACGATGATGTGCACTGGACATGAGCCGCCTGGTGTGCCAACACAGTGAGCTTCGTCACTGTCATTGTTGTGAAAAGTATTCTTATTTTTCTTCGTACACTCAGACAGAAATCCCAGAGGCACTGACGACGGCTGCTGTATGGCGAAGGCCCTCCACAGATCCGGAGAGCTTGTTGTCGATGCGTCGGCAGGCCAGGTCTCTGCTCTAATCTTTTGATGTGTGGGACAGTCCTACAGGAAGTGTTCCACAGTCAAGGAGCTGTACAGCATAGGCATCCTAAAGACTGGGCAATGTGGAATTTTGTGAACATGTGTGTGGTGTTTGAGTCTGGAGTGCCCTGTCCTCAGTCACAATGCTCACTTGGTTTGGTCTGGGCAACAGGTAGTTTGCATCCTTGCTGAAATCTGTTAAAAGTATTTAAGCCCAGGTAGTTGATCAGCACGTGGATCACCGTGTTGTGCGAGTCTGGTATTTGTGTGCTTGTTTCTCTGTGGTGCTGTTCACTATGACGTTTTTCGGTCATTGGTTATCTTGATATTTGTAGACTTTCTGTGGAATGATATGCCCACGCTTTTCAGAATCTTTCATCTTTCTGAACAAACCTGCAACGTTCCTGACATTGTTCTTGACTCGCTGTGATTGCCAAGGTGTCAGGACTTTGAATTGGTTGATGTGTTTGGGGGTGGATGAAGAGCAGAACGACTGGTTTGGCTTGGTGATGATGGCTGTTAAGGTTAAAAACCAGTGACACAGACAAGTGACTGGATTCTACACATGCAGTTTCAACAGTCAAGGAATCTAGAACACTTTCATACCACAAATCCTTTGATAATGCAGAATAAGCTATTGTACGTGATCCTGTAGATAATATTAAGTGAAACTAACATCAAAACAGAACTGAGTTATACCAGTTGAAAAGTGTATAGCGTCTCACAAAGCTAGACACCATTCTACATGGCCCCCAAAATGCGCATTCTCTGTCAGAGCCGCACCATTGTGTATATCATCCACTATGAACTTTGCGGTCAGCTCTAAATAGGCGAAACATCCTGGTCACTTTATAAAAGCATTTCTGAATACCTGGCCAACATCCACCATCACAACCCAAACCCGTCGCTCTGGTATTCATCTACTCAAACACATCAATTAGGTCAATGTCCTGGCGCCTTGGCAATCACAATGACATACGATAAAAACTGTTGATCGCCCAGTTTAGACAGTGGCTACCTATATTCCAATGAAGGAAAGAGAATGAGAGTACTTTTTTAAACTTGTATTTCACTAATGTTTTGCTCACTTTCATACTTGTTATCATTCAGACTTTCATTCAGACTTTCATGCATCAGAATATCTCTGTTGGTTGTATTTTCTCTTATCTCTTCTCCACTGTGATGTTCCCTGTTATTGTCACTGTTCTCTGCTTTCAGATCGTCATTTTGCACACGAAGATCACTGATCGTCATTAATTTTCATGTCATGCATTTCCTAACTGACTGGGTGTTACAGTTCTCAAACATGATCTTTCGAAGTAGAGTTTTTTTTTCTTTTTGTTTGGTTGTTGTTGTTTTTGCTTAGTAGTGTATTTGCTTTTGATCCCTGCGATCTCTTCTTTATGTGGCATACCAGTACTGCTCCAGCTTGGTCACATGTCATTTTTCTGATCATACTGGCGAGATTGTTTTCATGACATCTGCTTGCGACGTGTGTTGTTAGTTGTCTGTTT
>CM031627.1:15020539-15038039 GCA_018398815.1 Conus ventricosus
CTAACAGAATAGAGTTTTCTGAACTCTTGTCTCGTGACTGGCAGAGGAATACAGATACCAGTCTGGCTGTAAAACTCCAGTGTGATGTCACAGGGAGTAAAGGCAACAATGCCAGACACCAGCCAGTCGCCCAGATCAAGAGACAGACCGTGATGGCTGATGTTCTTTCAAATCTCAAGGTGCTGAATGGAAAGCACAAGACAATAAAGCGGTCCAAAGTGATCAGGCAGATGATCAGAGCCGACACCTCGCTGGACATTAAAGACAGAAATCCAGCCACCTTACAGGGCATACTGCTCTTCCAGGCATCATCATGATGGAGATATCTGCCACGGAACGTTTCGTCGGCGATTCCTATGATGGTTATGTAAAAACCCATCAGAAAGTCAGACATCATAAGGTTGGTGACGAACACACTGAAGCCACTTGAAGAAGTCATGCTCCTTACAAACACACGAGCAAAGAAACAGAAGACGTTACCAGTAATTGCCAGACAAGCCATCAGCCATAGAAATCCTCGGTATGTCCATGACTGCAATATATCTTCACACGAAGAAATTTCATCTTTTGGGGCATGACAATGTGAAGAATCGAAGTTATAAGGGAGTATATCTACACAACATAACTTGTAGCTTTTCGTCGAGATGAAACTCAGGTAGACAAGGCCTTTGAAGATGTCAGGTGGAAATGATTTCACTGGACTGCCCTTCATGTGTAGCTCACTCAGCAGGGGTAGGAACTGAAAACCTGTTCCGGTGACCGTATGGATGGTAGTGAAGGTCAAGTTCAATTTCTGCAAGGCGTGAAAATGCCACAGACTTTCGAAATCAAATACACTCAGTGCTGCGTATGACAGATCGATCATTGTAAGCGCACTGTTTTGGATTCTGTTGGAAGCAACGTTGCTTCCAACATGGCTAATTGACATGATAGGATTCTCGGACAAGGATAATGACTGCAGATTTTCTAACGAAGAAAGGAAGTCATGTTTACATGCTGCAGCTCGTTGCTACTAAGATCAAGAATCCTCAAATTCCTTAATGTTATTTCAGGAACATTTGTTAGATGACACATGGCAAGAACTAGATGTATAAGGTAGATGTTTCTCTCATGTCGGTCAGCGTCATGCCAGAGCCAGTGGCATCCAGAGATCTGATGTCAGGGAAGCGTTCTGCATGGAAACCTTTTGGACATAAAAATGTGTGAACTTGGCAAAAGCAACCCACAGGGCACGTCACATCACACCACAGTTCGTCATCATACAATGGACAGTGAGGCCAGCCATCACACATGTTGTCACTATGTACACATATCTTGGAAAGCCTGCATCGATAAAATCCTGGACACGTCA
The DNA here is from genome assembly GCA_018398815.1 of Conus ventricosus. Lineage (NCBI taxonomy): Eukaryota > Metazoa > Mollusca > Gastropoda > Neogastropoda > Conidae > Conus > Conus ventricosus. The sequence continues at coordinate 15,021,891 of CM031627.1, forward strand.
ATTTCTCACATTCCTGTTCGTCTTGGTAATCCATACAATCATACATTCCATTGCATCGTGTGTAAACCGGCAGACAGTCATTGTATTCGCCTTGACAACGATAGTGGCTGTCAGGACACGACTCGTTGGAATCCATTCGTGTTACGATGAAATGCCTGTTGCCGTCAAAATTGACCAGAGCAGGTGGCGGAAAACGATGAAAACGTTTGCTATTCTTTACCCCTTGAATTTTGAATCTCTCACACTGGTTTTCATCGGATTCATCCTGACAGTGAGATACATGATCACACATGTTGTCATAGGGTACACACCGACCATCCGTGCATGCAAACGTTCTTGCGCAAAGTGGTACGTGACAAAACGATTCATCACTAGAATCTAGACAGTCAGCTCTGAAATCACAAACCAGACTGTATGCCATGTAGCTGATGCCATCATTGCATGTAAATATTGGAGAGAAAGTGGCAGGACTGGTTGAATTCAAGACATCAGAATGTAAATTTGGATAAGAGTAATGACAATGGAATGTTTGCGTCTGATTACACACAGCAAGTTTGTGGGAGCCACATAAGAGAAATGTGTATGTGATATGACCATCACGGCACACAGTCATATAGTTTAGTCTTCTTGGCCAAAGAAAACGTTTTCTGTCCAGGAAAATTCCCTTTTCATGATGAAAGTTTTCTTCGGTTTTGTTCGTCCTTACCTCACACAGTGGTATGGAGCGATGACAACCCTCCCTAACCCACATTCCTTCCAAGTTAAGTTCAAGACAAGTGACTTCACCGGTATCCATTGATGTACCTTCAGCCTTATTTAAAGTATGATAAAAGACTCTTTTCTTACTATGCGCACTATGCTTATACAAATTAGGCAAGGAGAGATCATTCAAAAACAAACCCGTTTTGAGTTCATTCATGTTCCAAAATCTCCCTGATTTACTGGCTATGGCGCAATACGGATCATACACACATGTAGGAAAAATCAACGTGCCCCCTACACTATCCAGACATGGATCATCTTTTGTTTCGGCTCTATACAGATCCCAAAGAAATGTGTAACAACGGTCACACAACGCCACCATTCCCTTGCAGTCCGCACTGCTGAAGGGACAGTGTTCTGTTTCATCTCGTCCATCTTCACACTCTGTCTTCAGGTTGCAGTCCAGGTGGTGATGAAAGCAGGAATAGTGTTCCACTGAACAGTTGACCAACCCACTGGACAGCTTGTTGGGAGCTCTACCTTCGGGGAAAAACGAAAAGTAAAACTGAAAGCATGGTGTATTATTGATGCAAGCGTCACGTTCATTATAAACAACGAACTCACCACCGTGTAACTTGAATATAGTGGCAAAATTGCCTCCTGCGGGCCCATACATACGCGTTTTGGGGAATTTTATGCCGAGGTGGGCAGCTTTCGCATTTGGTGTTAGCCGCTTGAAACTGTATACGAGCGTATGCCCGGCTGGTACAGGTACACTCATCTCTGGAAGAAGGATATCATTACCATTTCCTTTTGTCTTCACCGTGATGTATCCAGATGTCGGCGAGGTCATGACCAGAGCCAGGCCTCTAGGTGCTGTGAATTGATATCCATCGAAGACATAGAAACTAGCCATAATAGATCTGTTTATATGAGCAGGGAAGTTGGGAAGTAGGGGGAACTCTGAACTCATGGGTTTCTTATCTTGTACGGAGAGAGCTGACCCTCCTTAACCTCCTGCCTTGTCATCGCAATTCCTGAAAGTGTCAGAATCCACAGCTTACCTTCCGTTCTTCATGTTCCGAACACAACTGGCCTCTGCCCCTACCCATCCCCCAGGGAGAGAGATAGGAAGATCCCTAATACTCTCAAAAATCCTCCAGACACACAGAGAAAGCCTTTACACAAAAATAAAAGCTTTGGGATTTTAGAAATAGGCCCCCCTCCCACTTAACCCCCATCCCAACTCCCTCTCCCCCTCCCCCCTCCCAAAATTAAAAAACTAAAACTTCAATAGAGAAGAACCCTCTTTTTCATCAACGTGTCCTGGCAGTTTGCTGTACATGTGGAAGGTCCACTTTGTGTACGCCACTGTCCAGTACACGTTCAAGAAGACCGAACGGCTGTCTACAATCTTACGATTGTACCAGCTGCGTATAATCAAGGTAAAAGTTCGTGTGTGAAGAGTGCAGCAACTGTCCGCTGGATCGCTAATGTTCTGTCCAAATTGAAATGATCAAACCAGCAGCAGTGCGCGACACAGGTGTTGGCATCACATAGTGGGGGACAACCAGTACCAGAACACAATGCTGTATAATCACATCAGGCCACTCACTCTAATATCTCAAGATGTCATACAACAGGAACCCGCATCGTTGATTGATATAAAAAAACAACAACACTTATTTCATAAGCAAAACACGCCTTTACTTAAGGCTGTGTCAGACCAATTGGCATAGGCTAGAACACCAAGGCTACAATCAAATGTTGTGATGCTCTGCATAGTTATGTGGGATTGTCTTCAGTCGTGACACGCTCCTAGCATAACATATTCAGTCTTTAAAAAAGTCGAAGTCAAGTGTGGCTGCCTACGTGGTGGGGTAATCAAAGTGGTCACACACGTAATATTCTCATCTATAGCTGATGCTTTTGTACCATAGTGTTCAATTACTTCGGATATTCAGATGACCACTGAGTCTATTAGTCAAGGTACGACAATAACAACAGACAACATAAGTACAGCAGCAGCAGATGTCATGAACAACCCAACCTCGACAGTACTGATCAGAAACAATAGAACATTGTGACCAGCTAGAGCAGTACTGGTATGCCCATAAAAAGAAGAGATCGAAGGGATCAAAAGCAAATACACTACTAAGCGAAAACAACAACAACAACACAACAACAACAACAACACAACAACAACAACCAAACAAGAAGGAAAAAACACTCTACTTCGAAGATCATCTTTGAGAACCGTACCACCCAGTCAGTTAGGACATGCATGACATGAAATGACGATCAATGATCTTCGTGTGCAAAATGACGATCTCAGGCAGAGAACGGCACAATGAAAGACAGAATTACGCGTTTGAAAGAGAAAGTCGACGATCTCGAGGGACGATCAAAAAGACATTATTTTATTTTTGTGGACTGCCATGGAAAGACAGAGAAACCAAACAGCACGGTGGAAATATTGTTACATAGTCTGTTGGACTGAGGACTTTATACTATCAAAACCAGTAGAATTTGACAGAATACATCGCTTCTGTCATTCAACTGTTACTGGCAGAGGTACTTTAAACAAAGGAGAAATTTTCAGAGCTAAAAAATAACCTAAGGAATCAGCATTTATTTGTGATGACTTCACAAAGAGAGTCCAAGACAGAAATTAGGACCACACTTAAAAGCTGCCAGAGAATAACAAGTTTGCTACTATGATCTATGACCATCTCCTCATCGGAGGCAAGAAATTTGTTCTGGATGGGGATGATAAGTTAAAGGAAGTTAGACAAAGGTTTGGTCGGCCTCTGCAAACATAGTTAAAATTCCACAATTCTAAAAGTCTGATTTTCCTGGTTGAGTATACAAAGATAGATAACGTTGACCAAACACCGGTTTTGATGAGAAAATGCCTGCCATGTGTCCTGTTCACAGAATAATTTTTTTGTAGATGTGTAACGGGGAATTGAAGTCATCCTTTGTTTTCCACGGCATGAAACAATTTGTGACACCAGCCGAGACGAAGCACCTGACAATGACAGAAAACATCACAGTGGAGAAGAGATAAGAGAAAATGCAACCAATAGAGACATTCTGATGCATGAAAGTCTGAATGAAAGTCTGAATGATAGCGAGTATGAAAGTGAGTAAAACATTAGTGAAATACAAGTTTTAAAAAAGTACTCTCATTCTCTTTCCTTCATTGGAATATAGATAGCCATTGTCTAAACTGGGTGGTCAACAGTTTTTATCGTATGTCATTGTGATTGCCAAGGCACCAGGACATTGACCTAATTGATGTGTTTGAGTAGATCAATACTAGAGCAACGGGTTTGGGTTGTGATGGTGGATATGGCCAGGTATTCAGAAATGCTTTTATAAAGTGACCGGGACGTTTCGCCTATTTAGAGCTGACCGCAAAGTTCATAGTGGATGATATACACAATGGTGCGGCTCTGACAGGAGAATGTGCATTTTGGGGGCCATGTAGAATGGTGTCTAGCTTTGTGAGATGATATACACTTTTCAACTGGCATAACTCAGTTCTGTTTTGATGTTAGTTTCACTTACATATTATCTAGAGGATCCCGTACAATAGCTTATTCTGCATTATCAAAGGATTTGTGGTATAAAAGTGTTCTAGATTCCTTGACTGTTGGTTCTGCATGTGTAGAATCCAGTCACTTGTCTGTGTCACTGGTTTTTAACCTTAACAGCCATCACCACCAAGCCAAACCAGTCGCTGTGCTCTTCATCCACCCCCAGACACATCAATCAATTCAAAGTCCTGACACCTTGGCAATCACAGCGAGTCAAGAACAATGTCAGGAACGTTGCAGGTTTGTTTAGAAAGATGAAAGATTCTGAAAAGAGTGGGCATATTATTCCACAGAAGGTCTACAAATATCAAGATAACCAATGACCGAGAAACGTCATAGTGAACAGCAACACAGAGAAACAAGCACACAAATACCAGACTCGCACAACACAGTGATCCACGTGCCGATCAATAGGGCTCAAATACTTTTAACAGATTTCAGCAAGGATGCAAACTACCTGCTGCCCAGACCAAACCAAGTGAGCATTGTGAGACTGAGGACAGGGCACTCCAGACTTAAACACCACATGTTCACACAATTCCACATTGCCCAGTCTTCAGGATGCCATGCAGTACAGCCCCAGTGACTGTGGAACACTTCCTGCAGGACTGTCCCACACGTAAAAAGATAAGAGCAGAGAGTCCTGGCCTGCCGACACATCGACAACAAGCTCTCTGGATCTGTGGAGGGCCTTCGCCATACAGCAGCCTGTCGTCAGTGCCTCTGGGATTCCTGTCTGAGTGTACGAAGAAAAATAAGAAATACTTTTCACAACAATGACAGTGACGAAGCTCACTGTGTTGGCACACCAGTCGGCTCATGTCCAACGCACATCATCGACAACTTCCAAAGATCTGGACACACACACGATGATACTAACGAAGAACAACGTAGCCAGAACAAAAAGATGGTGAAGGATGTTAGTAAGACTGGACCTGACTACACCCCGGCAACGCCACCAGGTGCAGTCTGTGTGGAAGAACAACAGTGTGGCTACGTAAGAATGAGGCAAGACAGTCCCTGCTGGGGTTGGTTGTCTCCAGTTCTCTCCTTCCACACACACACACACACCACATCCCCATCCCTATCAAACCTGCAACATCCACTCTGTTGTTCTTGACGTAGACGTAGACGTCTAGCGTGATCAACGAGTGCTTGGAAAAGTCCAGTCTTGTACTGTGGCGTGGTGTAACCCTGGCAGTTTGATTTTTAGTCCGTTCATTCCGCTCAGTACAGTGGGAATTTGCTGTGAGGGTTGCTCTACTTTCTGGTCAGGACCCTTGGACTCTGGTTTAATCTCAAAGCTTCCAGACCACAGCAGTGGCAGCCCTACGGTCAGCAACAACAGCACCATGTCAGCTGAGAGAACACAAACAGGAATCTGTAGTGACGAGAGACGAACATGTTTGCTCTGCTGGCAAGCTTCGCCATAAATCCGATGAAATTGGAAACACTATACCAGTCCTGTACTTCTCAGTACATAAGCAGTTCTCTGCTGTTCAGCACTATTGGACTGTTTGAAATGTCACTGCAAAACGTTCTGTTAAACAGAGATCCACAGATTGACTTGAAGTTGGACTGAAGGAAATATTGTTTGAGGGAAACTTTTCCCCTAAGTCCAGTTGAAACGATGGGTACGCAACCAAAAAACGCTTCTACTGCTCAGCTTCCTGACTGAGCTCTCTGTTCACCGTGCACGTCCTCCCTCGACTGAGAGATGAAGAGACGGAGGCAGGGTGAGAGGGAAAGCTTTAAAGATTCAGAGACACACAAACAGAGACTGAATTGGAGAGAGACAGACAGACAGACAGGCAGGCAGACAGACAGAGACAAACAGACAGACAGACAGAAACATGGATAGAGAAAAGACAGAAGGAGAGAGAGAAAGAATGCATTAGACAGAGAGACAGGGACACACAAGTCATGAAAAAACCGCATTAAAAGATGCCACAGAATAATTTGCTTCTTGTACAGTATGTCTCCCTCAACTGTTCATCTGAACTGCAGCCATGCCACTCTCATTAAAAGAAGAGTGTGCTTGAGTGAATCCAGTATTCACTCATTAAAAAGCACCAGTGAATACTGTATTTACGAAAACACACCCTGTTCAACAAAGAAAAATGGGGGTCCCTACGATGACAGACAGAAAGTAAACAGGAAAAAGAAAGGAAAAGACAGCAACTGAACCAAAGAGCAGGAATTAAGCCATTAGCGCATCTGGAAACACACACACACACACACACACACACACACACACACACACACACACACACACACACACACACACACACACCACGCACGCACGCACGCACGCACGCACGCACGCACGCACGCACGCACGCACGCACACACACACACACACACACACACACACACACACACACACACACACACACTCACACACAGGGGAGGGTGTGCGCGCACGAATGAGGATAAGGCGTACTGTTTAGGCAGACTGGGTCCGAAAACGAAATACACAGTATGGTGCTCATGCTCGAACCAACCAACGGACATCACACTAAACTGGCAGTACAACAATTTCAAATAGACAGACAGACAGACAGACAGATACATACATACATACATACATACATACATACATACATACATACATACATACATACATACATACATACATTGATGGAAGAACTGTTAGCCTACACTTGTTTTCCCCTACGACTCAATTGTTCAGCATAATATTGTTTGGTCAATCAGTGGTAGATCTAAGTAAAGGCTGTTCTGCACAATTCTTAGCTGGTGACAATGGTTGGGTTATTAAACAGCAGAACTGACCTCTGAGACTTAGACATCTTTTTACCTCCCCTGTATCCTTGACTGGATCCTCAAGCATAGGCTCAAAGATTTCCCCCCTACATTTTGTTCTGTTTATATATTGATTTTAGTTTTTCAGCAACTTATTTCCTCACCACTCTTTCTTTCCGTTTCATTTTCTACCCTTCGCTGGCTGCTTTGAGGTGCTATTGGATTCTTTTTTTTTAACCCTTGGTGGTGAGAACACCACATAATATTGGACTGTGGTGTGTCTCCATTTGGTGCCCAGGGAGCACAGACACAATCAACCGTGTCTACCTAATGAGTCTGATCCAGTAGGCATAAAACCTAGGAGGAGGCAATACGAATAGGTTTGCGCTCATAAGGGTTTTCGATGATTCTCATAAACTGCTAATGAAGAATCCAACTTTTTTAACTTGCATCTTTAATTTCAGGTTCTCTTGTTTTTCTTCTCCCTCCCATTTCACACCCCTCGTTGTACTCCCAGTTCGTATAATACAGGGAGTACAATGAGAAGGAAGAAATTCTGTCTGTGTGACTGTCTGTGGTCAAAATGTATTCCACTCGTTCTAAACAAAACTACTGGGTCGATCTGTATGAAAATTTGTGGGTATGTGCTTTATGCGTCACGGATGATGTCCGATGGTTTATTGTACCAGAATAGCCGTTACTAACGGCCCCAAACGATTTTTTCTTCCTTATGGAATCTCTTATCTCGGTGACGAAAACCATTATGACGCATGTTTGATTGAGAAGTTTTTCAAGAAGATAAACTGGGAGTACGTGTATAGGCATTCCATCTTGTTTCTTTATGGAAATCTTTGTCAAATCATTCATGTATTGATGGAAGAATTGTTAGCCTACATTTGTTTCCCCACTACTGAATTGTACATATCTATATATATATACAGACAGTTTAAAACCACAACAGACAAGATAAAAAGATTTCCAAAATTTTCGGCTTTAATGCCTTCCTCAGTGGTGAATTGACTGGCTGGCGAGTCACACAACATTTGTACATAAAAAGAACGTGAATAAAATTCACTGTCTTAAAACAAGAAGCTAAAAAGGAAAAGGATTGCACGTACAAGGCAATTTTTTCAAATGGAAGGGGAGCAAAGGGACGTTATAGTAAGAGGAAGAGGGGCTGAGTAAGTGTGTGTAAAAGCGTGCGCGCGTCACGCACGTGTGGGAGTGTGTGCGTATATGAGAGTGTGTTGGTGTGAGTGAGTGTGAGTGAGTTTGTGTGTGTGGGTGTATGTGTGTGTGTGGGGGGGGGGGGGGGGGTTAAAAAAAGGGGGGGGATTTCGGTAGAGGGAGGCAAAAGGAGTCAAGCGGCGTAGAACATGAACAGTTATTGTTGTGAGTTGAGTCCGAAAGGATGGAGAGTTTTCAATATGTGTATGTGTATATATATATATATATATATATATATATATATATATATATAATATATATTATATACAACAAACTAATAAATTCCAAGGATAAGTACCGCACCGTTCCAGCAACTTACATATGTGTGTGTGTGTGGTGTGTGTGTGTGTGTGTGTGTGTGGTGTGTGTGTGTGTGTGTCGAGAGAGAGAGAGGAGAGAGAGAGAGAGAGAGAGAGAGAGAGAGAGAGAGATGTAATTGATTCTTTAATATGTAATATGTCAAAATCACATGCTGTTGGTTCAGATAACACAGTCAGTTGGATACATAAAAAGAGGCCTCTGTCTCCTGAGACACATACATCAGCAAAGTCCTCTTTCGCTCACCTTTGCGTGTAACATGATCCTCTCCATCCATACTGATATCAGTTGAATGCTCGTATGGGAAAACAATACGTGCTGTCATAGGCAAGTTATCAGAGTCAGTGTGTCGAATGTTTTGAAAATTGAGAGGAATTTCTGATAGCTGAGAGGAATTCATACGCTATCGCACTCAGAATTAAAGAATGACATTCCAGACACTTTATTTTCTTTCCTTTTGTCAAGAGCTTTCATGGAATCACTGTATCAACCAATACACATGTTGCTCTTTTACATTTTTGAAGCACTGTCATTAAACTTTATCTAATGACTTGGGTTATTTTCGCACTTCAGAATCATCAGTGCCTCTGTAGAGTCTTGACCCGAGAAAGGATAAAATCTGTAAGGTTCTTCCTGTTAAGGACGAACACTTTCACAGGCCTTTGCTGACTGGAACCAGAAGCACTCTCATCATGAGAGAAGAAAGCAGCCTGAACCTGCACTTCTGTTCTAATTCCTTTTTTTTCTGCCTCAGGGTTAATCGGTCCAGCAAGTCGTTTCGACACGATGGCGGCGGAAGAAGCTGAACCGGAAGTAAGTTGCAAACAACTCTTTGGCTATGTGAACGGTAGATGTGCAAACAACTCTTTGGCTATGTGAACGGCAGATGTGCAAACAACTCTTTGGCTATATGAACGGCAGATGTGCAAACAACTCTTTGGCTATATGAACGGTAGATGTGCAAACAACTCTTTGGCTATGTGAACGGTAGATGTGCAAACAACTCTTTGGCTATGTGAACGGTAGATGTGCAAACAACTCTTTGGCTATGTGAACGGTAGATGTGCAAACAACTCTTTGGCTATGTGAACGGTAGATGTGCAAACGAGCAACGAAAAAAAATTAAATCTTTTTTTTCTTTCTGGGAGCAGAATGTTTTGACGTCACGCAGAATAGCGGAATGACGTGGTGTTTGAGCAAAATAAATTCCGCCGACGGCGGGATGGTTGGCAGCTCTGAGTGAGTGCTAGAACAGGTGTCAGCTGACCGCTGTACATCACTGACCGATGCAGGTGTGGTGGTCAGTACTGATGAAGGTGCTGGGTTAGGAACCCACCTTTCTTGACCAACAACGGACTTCTGAGGCTACCAAGGTACCCCTTAAAAGAACACCTGCTTCTCAACAAACTGTTGAGGCTGATGACGTGGCGTGTCATTCATCAGCAGTTGCTCCTTGATGGTGAACCATTGGTTTTTTCATTTATGCTTGAAATCTAGCGGCATGAGAGATTATAACTGGGTTAATAACTGGGAGCAAAAACACTAAACATGTACTGCAGGACAAATAATAAAATGCGTTCTTGACTAGTCGTCAGTGGTCGTGACTCCAGATGCTCTGACCCAGTGAAGAAAGCCGTGGAAGTGGGAGCAACGTGCCGTGCAAACACATTTAGGAAAGAACGTGAATATAAAAGAAAATGGTAGACTCCACTAAGCCATGTGCTATCACTTGTTTTGAACATAGATAAAAACAACAAAAAGTACAGTAGTTGTGTACATCTGCAGGATATTATTATTATCATTATAATTGTTATCATTATTGTTGTTGTCAATTTATTATCATTATTATTATTATCATTATCATTGTCATCGTTATCATTATTAACTATTGTCATTGTCATTATTTTTATTATTATCAATACTCCTACTATTATTATTATCATGATTATCATCATCATCATTATTATCATCATTGTTATCATTATTATCATTATTGTTATCATCATCATCATCATCATCATCATCATCATCATCATCATCATCATCATCATTATTATTACTATCCTTATTATCATTATCCTTATCATTAGTATTATTGTTATTGTTAGCACTATTATTATTATTGTTATTATTACTATTATTATTTGCTGCATGGGTTAAGTGAAATGTTTGTTACTCACACAGGACAGATCATTACACCATGAAGACCAAGAAGGATTTATTCTGCAAAACCTATTGAATACAATTCACGAGCATGAATTATCACACAATTCGGAGGTAAACGTGTTCCCTGACTTAATAATTGAAATGTTTAGTCATTTCAGAGAGGCTTTCGTTTTAATCAGAACATCATCGTGCACACTGCTTGTGTCAATTGTTCAGTCCACTATACTTTAAACATACCTTTTTTGCATGCCTGTAATTCCTTTACTAGATTCGGCTGTCTCTTTGGTGACAAAGGAAACAATGATTATCATTTTCTGTATTAATATTATTTCACTCGCTTGTTTTTCCTAATATTCTTCTTTTTTTTGCTTTTTTTTCTTTCTTATTTCTTTTTTGTTGTTGTTGTTGTTGTTGAGATGGTTAGTAATCCACAGCATTCTTTAAAACATTCATGCGATGAAGGTTCAGACTGTTGAAGTGTCAACTGTGTCGCACATCAGTAGATTTTTGGAACCACTCAGAATACATTTCTTAGCTGTTAATGATTAATAGATCAGGTTGCTTCAATATGACTATCAGAAGAGCTCACGCACCTGAACATCAAATACTTGCCGTTTTTACTTGCTCTCTCCTCTCTCTCTCTACTCTCTCTCTCTCTCTTCTCTCTCTCTCTCTCTCTCTCTCTCTCTCTCCATTGCGTTCTTTATAAAATACAAATTGCACGTGCTGGCAATAAATCAAGGTTTGCGTGCAGCTCCCTGTCTCATACCTCATTGCATTCTGCCCCTTCCTTGCCGTTCGCTGTGTACGACTCTCACAAATCATAAATCACTCTGAGCGGAAGATGTACGCATTCGTACTTCACCATGTGTGTGCGCCCATGTGTGCGTATGTGGATGCGTGTACAGGCAGTGTGCATGTGTTGTGTGTGTGTGTGTGTGTGTGTGTGTGTGTGTGTGTGTGTGTGTGTGTGTGTGTGTGTGTGTGTGAGAGAGAGAGAGAGAGAGAGAGAGAGAGAGAGAGAGAGAGACTGTGAGAGAAAGAGAGAGGACACTGAGTGTGTGTGTGTGTGTGTGTGTGGTGTGTGTGTGTGTGTGTGTGTGTGTGTGTGTGTGAATGTGTGTGTGTGTGTGTGTGTGTGTGTGTGTGTGTGTGTGTGTGTGTGGTGTGTGTGTGTGTGCGCGCGCGCGCGCGCGCGCGAGCGCTCGTGCGTGTCTTTATATGTGTGTTTGCATGCATGCATGGGTGCATGCGTGTGTGCGTGAGTGTGACCTTACGTGTTGTTGTTTTGTTTTACGTCTTTCCACATTACGTGACATTAGACGAAAGAAAAAAGAAAAGAAAAAAAAAGGGGGGTGGGGGTCGGGGTAAAAAAAGTTAACACAATGAGATAAAAGAATTAAACATATCTACAGCTATAACACAAAAGTAGAAAATCCACTAAATCAAAGATTGAAAAACAAAAAAACAAACAAACAAAAAACCCACCAAAAACACCCGAAACATATTACTCTTCTGTCTCATCTCACCACTGACTGCGATATATTACAAATATTTGCCAATTGGACTTTTAGCTAAGTTCAAAAAGAAAAGATACGTTTCACTTGCTGACAGTGACAGGAAAACATTTTGACTTGGCTGTACAAAAGTATTTGGAATGAATTTTTTCATTAAGTTACACAAAAGAATGTGATCAGTTGATATGCTATGACCACATATACAATGTATATTTTTGACATACTTTGTTTTAAAACAATCCAATTTCCATCTACAGATCAAGGAACTTATCTGTCGTTTACGATAAATGTTTTGATCGTACTTACTTAACATTTCATGAATACTTCCTATTTCATTGTGTAAACCAAAACACCCAGTTTCTCTTTCTATCAAATGAAAATTAGAAAATTTTACTTTTTCTGCCAAAGTATAGCACTCTTGCATTGACATAGAGAAGTTCAAAAATGTGAATCTGATGATTGTTTTGCTCCTCTCTTTGCCAGAACATCAACCTTTTCATTAAAGTATAACCCGCAGTGGAGGGCTCCCAAAGAAATGTTATTTCAGTATCTCTGACTGAGAGAAAATGTACTAATTATTTATTTCAGTGATCATCTCAGGTCGAACTTTTAATCTAAAATTCTTCATTGCAGTAAGAACTGACTTAGAATCTACGCATAAAACAACTTTAAATAAATTTTGAGGGTAATCAACAACAAACTTTAAAGCCATAATTATAGCAGTTAACTCTGCAGTGAATATAGATTTGTTTTTTCCGAGATAATGACTTTTCTTTGTTGAGACCTGGGATAATGTATGCCACACCTGCATGTTCATTAATTAATGATCCATCAGTGTATATCTTAAAACGGTTGGAATAGTGATCATGTAAATGCATTTGATATTGGATAATAACAAATTAGTGTTTTCAGCCTTTGTTAAATCTGTATGCTCAATATCAAAATGTGCTCGTATTAGTCTCCAGGGAGAGATAGGAGACACAATAGATCTTTTTGTAATAGATGTTAGTTTGATATCTGAGGAATCTAAAATCAAGGAAGTATATGTTCTCAGAGTCGTTTGAGATGATATATTTTTAGCCCTTTTGGGAAAATCAGTGTCCGATTTAATATTTATTTCAGGGCCTATATTGTTGTCTATAGTAGAACTTCTTATAATAAATTTGGTGCATGCAAGATTCCTATATTCTTCCAGTGGTAATATCCCAGCAGCACTATATGCTTTTGTACAAGAGGCATGGACTGTAGTCCCATGGCTATCTTATATGCTTTGGAATCATACTTTGAAGTTTTTTCAGTAAGTATTTGGTGCACTGAAGAACACCTCTTGCGCATAAGTTAATTTTGATCTAACCAGTGCAGTAGAAAGGTGCAAAAGAGTAACTGTGTCCTGAGCCCAAGTATGTTTACTAATAATCTTTAAAAGATTTAAAGTTTTTCGAGCTTTTGTTAGAATATACTCGATATGAAAATTCCATGATAACTTTGATGTTAAATTTACTCCAAGGAATTTCACTCTTTTGGTATATTTGATGGGTATGCCGTTGACTTGAAATAAAGGCATATTAACTGGATCAGATCCAGTATTAAATAACATCATGTGTGTTTTTTCAGTTGATATTCGCAAACCATTTTCAGTCATGTAAGAAGAAAAGGTATTTAATTCTTTTTGATATAACTTTTTGATATAGTTTTGTGATCTGTCAGGTGTACATTTTTTTAATGTCACTTTCATACATATGCATATGTCATCTGCATATGGGCTAGTTCTATATTTTTAGCAATTTTGTGGGTAGATCGTACATCAGAATATTAAAAAGTAAAGGGGCAATAACAGACCCCTGAGGAATGCCCATGTGTAATTTTCTTCTTGTAGAATAGGTGTTCCCTACCTTCGTTCTAATATATCTATTTTCTAAGAAGTCTTTAAGAAAATCATAAATGTTTCTTGATAATCCAATCTCTTTAAGTTTATAAAGCAAACGAGAGTGCCACACTTGATCATAAGCTTTAGTGACATCAAAAAATGTTGCTAGTAAACATTTTCTCCTGAAAAACTGATGATTAATTTGAGTGGTAGCGCTTCTATCCTTTCGAAAACCTGCTTGGTTTGTTGGGATAACTTTGTTCTTTTCACAAAAGTAGTTTAGTCTATTTAAAACAATTGTTTCATAAAGTTTACAGACATGAGAAGTTAATGAAATAGGTCTGTAACTATCTATACTTTCTTTCGTTTACCTTCCTTGTGAATCGGTACTATTACTGATTCTTTCCATATTTGTGGCAAATGACCTGAGCTCCAGCATTTTTAAAATATACTAAGTAAAATGCTTATCCATTTGTCTGGAAAATGTTTAATCATTTCATTAGAAATGGCGTCAATCCCAACAGCTGTTTTTTTGTTTGGGAGAGAATCTATGGCATCTTTCACCTCTTGTAATGTAATTGGGGCGTTGATGTCGTTTGTGTCATTATCAGATACATCATTAAAGACATGAGTAGGTTCTTTATCCTCTCTGAATTTTTTTGGTTTTCAGACAACCATCTAACCTGCTTACTTTAGCAAACTGGTCGACAAAAGCTTCTGCTTTGTCTATGGATGATGGTAACTTGTTTTTATCAAGATGATAGGTATTCTGGGAGTTTGATTCCATTTTTATCATTTTTTCTCTTTCCATACCATTCTACTATCTTTAGGATCGAATGTGTTCTTTTGCAAAATTATCCCAATAATCCTTTTTGGCTTGTTCCATAACCCTATTACTATGTATATTTGAGTGTTTCATTTCCTTATATTTTTCATCTACCATTTTCTTATCTTCACTTTTCTTGGTGTGCACGTATTCCTTGAATAACCGTTTTTTCTCATTAACTGCCTTATCGCAATCTTCAGTCCACCAAACATTACCGAGATGTTTACCCCCTTTAGATCCCCGATTCTTTAATTTAGGAATACATAAACCAGACACTTTTAGAACAGAAGTACAGAACGTTTTCATACACTGTATCAATATCATTATCTGGGGACAAGCTTATGTCTAGATCTTTAAGTGTATTGCAAAATTGAGACCAATTGGCATTTTTATAATCAAATCTTGGGATTGTATCATCTGGTTTAGTGTCTTCAAAACTAGGGGACTGATTAATTGTAATGATGATTGGTATGTGATCACTCCCAAGAGTTTCACTATAAGTTTCCCATGCACACGACAAAGCCATTTTAGGTGAAACCATCGTTAAATCAGTAGCAGTAGGTCTATGTGTAGATACATCAGGAACTCTGGTATAAGAACCATCATTGAGTAAACATAAAGTTGAGTCTACAAGATTTTCCACAAACCTATTACTACTGACCTGTGTGCACTCTTTTTCCCAGAAAGGAGAATGTGTATTAAAATCCCCTCCTACTAACCATTTACCATTATCATTCTTGATGTTTTTCATCCATTCAGTATTGGCTTCATCTGGACCCTTAGGTAAATATACAGAAGCACAATTTACTTTTAAGGAATCCGAAAACTTGACAGTTACAGCACATGAAAAAATCCCATGTAATCCACAAGGCACAGGTGATTGTTTGTCACAATACTGTAGTCCAGTGCGAACATAGATTGCACAATTTACTTTATCACCATGTTTTATCTGTATCTACTACTGGTGGATAGTAGTACTGTTCCAATCTTGGTAGTTTGTTCTTGCTGATATTAACAGACTGGAGTAAGAGAACATGGCAGCCAGATGACACTAAAAATTGACGTAAACAGTCAATATTTAGAATAGAGAGAGCGGCAGTTCCATTGCAATATTTTTATATTGTTGTTAGATTTCATGTTTTAAAAAAAAAATAACTAAAC
>CM031627.1:15045539-15048039 GCA_018398815.1 Conus ventricosus
TATCCTTTGTGATGGTTGTGGTAATGTGATTATAATAAGGTAAAGGGGGAAAAGAACGAAAAAAGGGGCGGGTGAGGAAAAAAAAAGGTTAGGTGATAAATTAATGGATTTCGTGGAGTGAAAGAGGTAGTGGTTAGTTATGCGTGGGGTAGTTGTGAGGTGTGTGGGTAATGTTAGGGAGGGGAAGGGGATGGAAGATAAATGGGTGATAAGGATGATCGGGGGGGGGGGGGGTGAGGTGGGATAGAAGGGGGGGAGATGGTAGGGGGGAAGGGTATGGAGTAAAGGTGATAAGGTTGATCGGGGGGGGGGGGGTGAGGTGGGAAAAAAAGGGGGGAGAGGAGGTGAGGAGAAGGGTAATGTGTTTGTGGGGGGGGGGGGAGGGGGCAAGAGAAGGAGAGCTCATATCTCATCATCCACTATGGGGTGGGGGTGGGAGGTTCATATAAATGGTGTTGTTTAAAAAAGTGAACAATGCTGTGGGATGATGTTCATTGCAACAGGTGAAAATAATGTGTTGGCATCAATATGCTGATGTTTGTTGAGAGAAGATAGCAGTGATCAATGAAAAACAGGGTATCATGTGTTGCACACACCACACACACACACACACACACACACACACACACACACACACACACACACACACACACACACACACACACACACAAAGGGTGGTGGATGGGGGACCACATATAAACATTGTTCTGGGCGAGTTAAGATCATGTGATCATAGTGAGACTAACTGTGGAGAGTTTTCACACACATATTTACTCACACATACACTCATTCACACACACACACACACACACACACACACACACACACACACACACACACACACACACACACACACCACACACACATTAAAAAAAATAAAAATAAATTTAAAAAAAATAAAAATAAAAAAAAATAAAAATTATTATCATCAATCAGTCACTGACAGGTGATGATCATATGAAATCAATGGTAGTGTAGGAAGAGATTCTTCTCCGTTCCCTTGGGCAAGAATGGTGGAGGTACTGGCAAGGGCTTCTGTATGGTGAAGGCTCTCCAGTGGTCAATAAAGTTTTGCACTCATCGGTGTGTTGGCAGGCCGGATTGTTCTTTGGTGTTGTTGGGACTGTTCCACCGTCATTGGGGCTGCATGGATAAATTAAAGACCTACCAGGGTGGAGTATTGCAGAGATGTGATGTCACAGTCTGGAGTGCCCAGTTCTCAGTATCACAATGGTGGTCTTCTTCTTCGTTTTACTTCGGTGGGAATCCTGGAGGTACTGACAGAGGTTGCTGTATGGTGAAGACCCTCCAGTGGTCAGTAGGGTTTTGCACTCATTGGTGAGTTGTTGTTTTTTTAAGTGTGTGTGTGTGTGTGTGTGTGTGTGTGTGTGTGTGTGTGTGTGTGTGTGTGTGTGTGTGTGAATGAGTGTATGTGTGAGTAAATATGTGTGTGAAAACTCTCCACAGTTAGTCTCACTATGATCACATGATCTTAACTCCCCCAGAACAATGTTTATATGTGGTCCCCCATCCCCCCACCCTTTGTGTGTGTGTGTGTGTTTGGTGTGTGTGTGTGTGTGGTGTGTGTGTGTGTGTTGTGTGTGTGTGTGTGTGTGTGCGCAACACATGGTACTATGTTTTTCATTGATCACTGCTATTTCTCTCAACGAACTCAGCATATTGATGTCAACACATTATTTCACCTGTTGCAATGAACATCATCCCACAGCATTGTTCACCTTTTAAACAACACCTTTTATTGAACCTCCACCCCCACCCCATAGTGGATGATGAGATATGAGCTCTCCTTCTCTTGCCCCCTTCCCTCCCCCCCCCCACAAACACATTACCTCCTTCCCCCCCATTCCCCCTTTTTTCCCACCTCACCCCCACCCCCACCCCCGATCATACCTTATCACCCATTTATCTTCCATCCCCTTCCATCCCTAACATTACCCACACACCTTCACAACTACCCACGCATAACTACCACTACCTCTTTCATCACCCAACGAAATCATTTTATTTTATTCACCTAAACCTTTTTTTTCTCCTCAGTTCCCCCCCCCTTTTTTCCCCCCCTTACCATTATTATCAATCCACCATTACCACAATCATCACAAAGATATCACACCATCCCAATAAACTAGACACACAACCCTATCATATCACACACACACACACACAACCTCCCCCTACGCAACCCCACCCCCTCCTTTTCCTCTCCCATAATCCCCCATGTCATTTCCGCCTACCGGCTATTCTCCCCACCACATGGACATTAACAGATGAGTCATTTTTCGTTCTTTTTTTTTCGTTTTTCGTTCTTTGTTTGTACTGTCCCAAATGTTAACTGTGATTTATTTTTTTCGCCTGAAGAAGACCCAAGTGGTTGAATGCATCGTGTCTTGTCATGTGCTTTGTTTGTCAATGTCATTGGCGGTAAGAAACAAACTCTATTTCTAAATTTAACCTTAAAAAAGAAAAGTCCATTGCGTAG
>CM031627.1:15053039-15054824 GCA_018398815.1 Conus ventricosus
CACATTGCTTCATCTTGAATTTTAATTTAAGAAGATTGCTGGTTGACAGTGTTGTAATCCAGAATCAATAAGACTGAGTACAAGTGTGTGATACAGTCGGATGATAAGCACACACACACACACACACACACACACACACACACACACACACACACACACACACACACACACACACACACACACACACACACACACACGTGCGCTCACATGCTTACACATTCAAGAATTTAGCGTGTGGTGGAGAGGTGGGTAACTGACCGATCAGCCGTAGCGCCTCGCCTAACGCTTGTCTTCCAACTGTGTGAAGGAGGTTTAAGTTGTTGGGTAAATAATTGTCAGTCGACACAGAAGTCATCCAAGGTGGTGTTGCGGCACAAAGTGGCGCATGCGACACTTTGTGCAAATGTGCAACACTTTGTGCTGAGAATATTTGCACGAAGTGTCGCACTTTGGAACATGCGACAGTTTGTGCCGGGAAAGCCCCTTATTGTGCTTGGGACATAATGTGCACGACCCACACACTGGCTGAGTTCGAGCATTTCGGCCAGGTGGTCGTACACTATATCTTGGGTTCATCATCAACTGATGAACAGTGAAGATCAAAACGACAGAATGGTCTGAAAGCTGAGAACGAAGTAGTTTAGTAGTAGCAGAAGAAGACCAAGTTGAAGGAAAATGTAATAGCAGCACTTGTAGTTGGTTTTACAAATAGTATTAAAAGAGAAATAGAAAGTACTTTTCAATAAATGTCACCAAACATACCCTTTTTTGTTCATTACCAATTACTTTTGTATATCACCGATACAAGTAACATGTAATAAACCGGAAACAATCAAATACAACAACCATCTACGATTGGTTTCCTTGCAACACGCACTGAAGTAGGATTGACTTTTAATGCCATCCAACACAAGCTCCAGCAGGTCTAGAGCCAGGATTGCGTGCCGCCGGAGGAGAGCGCGTGGCGCACGTGTGTCAGGCGACTATCTTCTGAAACGTTACTAGTACTACTATCTTCTGAAAACACTACTATAATTTTCATAAGATAGTAGTAATACTACTAACTTATGAAAATTATAGTAGTGTTTTCAGAAGATAGTAGTAACAGTAATGTTTCAGAAGATAGTAGCTTCGCGTTGCGACTATCTAGTGAAATGATCCCTGTGTGAAATTATGTCCTCTTTCTTAGTATTATTACTATCCAGGGTCATTGATCGATGGTCATTTGGCCTATTAGTGTAGAACGAGTTTATGTGAAGAATTTATGACGTTGCTGACCAATGGTCAGTGTCCTTGACCAGTGGTAATTTTTGCCTAATTTCACTGTTTGACTGCCAGTTAGTGATGAACGAGTTCATGTGAACAATTTATGACGTTGCTGGCCAGTGGTCAGTGTCCTTGACCAATGGTCATTTTGGCCTTATTTCACAGTTTGGCTGCTAATTAGTGTGGATCGACTTCATGTGAACATAATTGGACGTTGCTGACCAGTGGTCAGTGTCATTGACCAGTGGTCATTACCCAATGTCACTGTTTGACTGTTATTTAGTGTATGAGTTCATGTTAACAATTTACGATGTGGTTGACCAGTGGTCAGTGTCATTGACAAGTGGTCATTTTGGCCCAATTTGACTGACCTCATTCAAGTGGTAAATTTGGCCTTATATTGATTCACAGGGTTTTGGGCCCTGCAAATTTAGTGTACAGTTCATGTAACATTACGATGTGGTTGCATGGTAGTGTCATTGACAAGTGTCATTTTGGTTGCCCAAAATTGGTGGGGGC
>CM031627.1:15054924-15117424 GCA_018398815.1 Conus ventricosus
TTTGTTAATTATCCAAGATTTTTTCATATGCAATCGGACATTGGAGAACAGCATAATTAATATATCTTCTTTGTCCGCGGGTTCGGGTTTATATTTTTCCCCGAAGTTTATCTATAAGCTCAATCACATCAATATCCATTCATTCAAAATTTATTCTCATAGTTTGCTTGATTGTCTCGTATTTTGTGTTTTATTATTTCAAGATATTCTTTATCCCCAATTTTGATAATCATAAAGTTGGATTTGGGGGGTTGTAGGTGATCTGGATGCATTGCCATGGTCCTGAAGAGTCCCGCAAATGTTGCCCTAATAGCAAGAATCTCAAATCAAAAGATTCCCGGCATCAAATTCCAAGGTCTCTGCATTTATCATACTTGTTTCCGTTTAGTTCCATGTAAGAATTCTTTCCTTTCTTCTGTGCTTCAATACTAAGGATTCGCGTTGTGAGCTTCCATTTTTAACTCAATATATTGACTAGAAATTAATTAAAGCGAACTGTGTCTGGCGGCTCATTAGCTAGTCTTGCAATTAACGCCTGGGGCCCTGCTTGTTACAATCTACACAACACAACACAGAACGATTGTTTGCATGACTGTATGCGCGAAAATAAAAAGATTTTAATCAGTCACCTTAAGTTCTTATACTTGAGTTACCTTTAAAGTTTCTACATAAGTCATCTGGCTCAATAAGTTCTTTAATAATTCTTGACAATCACTTCTAAGTTTCATAACTAAGTCATCCTCTAAGTACAAACAAGTTCTATTCAAGTCAACTTATAATTATTATTATTAAGTTCTTAAAGTATTATTCCATCTGAAAATGGATCAAAAACAATGATCTTTTGTTGTTGCGGTGGCTGGCATGCTGTTGTGTTCGTCTTCTGTAGTTAGTGGTTGAGATTGTTTTGGCTGCCTTAGGGTTTTTGTTGTCTTTGGTTTAAATATTTTATAACCGTAATAACCACCCCCAATAGCATTGCCACCAAAATGACAATTGCTTTAAGAAATATATGAAGACTTGGCGGTGAAGGCCACGAATATCAACTTGATTCCTGGCCGTTTTTTATAGCCGGCATTGAAACAACTGGCTGCGGCTCTGGCACTTTTCATTCTGTGCTTTGTAACAGTAATTTTTTTTTGTTTTGTACCACACTGCTAATTTTTTTCCTGCTGCAACGCATCCAGGATGAGGGGGTTTACTGACCACTGTCACCTGATACAATGTTTTCTGATTCAGATTCTATGATTTTCAGGCTCGGTCCTTTGAAGGGAAACTAAAATCTATATGATTAAAAGTAATTAATCCCATGATTACGGCGATAAATAAATGTTCCAAATCTGTAATATAGATCACAATCCTAGAGACTCTAAATGAACTTTGTTAAAACAGGATTCCTGGCGTTAAAATCATAACAAAAAAATCTATTGTTCAGAATCAATGGGACAAAACTACTGACTAGTATTAGTGTACACACTAAGAACCGTTAGCCCGACACTTTTTACCAATTCTAGATCCTAGATGCGCTTCATACCTGTTATGATACTTAATTAATGTCTTGTGGCGACATCTCTTTGAATCTGTTCATGCTGAATTCATTGCCGAGGAACTGTTTTGTTTTTTTTTTTCCGCATGCTGCCAAAGAAATACCAACCTCTCCTTTGGGGCATAAACACTTGGTCATCAACTTCATCATATTTTGATAAGTCCAAGACGGATTTAGGTCGCTCTGGTATCTGTAGCAGATCGCGCTGTTCATTTTTATTACTAATCTAATTAATATTTTGTTTTTGATTAAAAATGAGCGCCGAAAAGACTGTTACTAAACTTGTATAACCAATCTGCTGTTATTGAGCCTAAGAAAAGGATACACAATGCATTGGTAAAAGCCTGTTAAAAATTAAACCATCAATCTGGGCAAACAGAACTTTGAGGCTTCAGCAAAGCTAATTGCTATCATTGCAAGCTTCATTCGCTGCGAAAGATTTTCTAGACTTACGCACGGCATAAATTACTGACATATCAATATTAATAAATTAAAAAAATACATTTATACAAATGGCTTCCATTTCGTAATGATGTTAGGCGGTGCAGTGTGAATGCGCTTGCTTTTAGCGGACGGTAATTACTCATTTAGTCTAAACTGCTGGAAACTGGGAGAGAAAAAGAACATAACAAAAGCTATGGAGCAACTAGCAGCTGCACAAGACCCTATGAAAAGCAGAGAATTGACAGTTTAGATTTTATTAATAACAAACAGAAAAAACAGGGCCATGGCGGCTACACAATTAAAAATGTTGATCACAATAAAAGAATATTATCTTGAAACAGGCAAAATAAACCGATTGAGACATTGCCCCCACCAAAATTTTTAGTGACGATTTATTCAGCCATCAGAACAACAAAAGATTGCAAGAAATCGAGTTTATTCGTCTTTGAATGACCGTTGTGTATTTTGTTGCGCATAATATTAGGCTGAATAAAAATGAACAAAATCTATTAATCGCCAAAAGGATATTTGGAAGGGGAAATCACAGCAATTAAAAAGCTAAGCCCAAGCAGCGAGTCAGCGAACAAACCGCAAAGGAATGGATAACTAAACAAGCGATTTGGCAAATTATTTACCTGCACCTAGACGATTACAGAGACCGCACATTGTGAATACAATACCCGAACGACACCCATCAATGGACCTTCTATATTTACCCCAATGAACCGATTAGACGAAAAAGATTTAAGTACTCACTCACCAGTGACATTGACAAGCTTCAAGATACAAAGATGCGGAACCATAACGCAAAAGAGTGCTTCTGCCTGTTTCTGTTGCCATACCAACTGATATACCAACGAGGCCCGCTAAACATATCCCCTCTGCATGATTCAAGTCGATGATGAAAAGAATTTAAAGGCCCAGTGAATCGATTATTGTTAAAACATAGAGTTTACCATTAAAAGAGAGCATTCCAGGAGTTTCACAGATCACATAGGCTTTATATGAAAAACTTTAACACACAGTTATCTGAAAGACTTTTTTCCTACCAGTATCACAGAGAGCCTGATTGACAATTCTCGCAAACACAGAATGGGTTAGAAGACTGCCCTCCAGTATTTCGCGCAATGAAAAAATGAAGAATTTAAAGGGTTACAAAACTGTACAAGCAATCATACCAAAAAACAAACAATAGATGTTGCTGAAGGAGAGAGTCTCATCCGGCAAAACTATTACCCATTTGGATTGAAAGTAAGGTACCTTAATTTATTTAGCCGGGGGAAGCAGAAGGGACACTCGCATCAGGCAAACCGTGATCACAGTTTGGAGTGTGACCCATATTGAAACAAAAGAAATGTAAAAATGAATCCGCCCGTGTAATTATTACGAGTAACTGACCACAACAAAACAACCAGCTCCTCAAAGATCTTTTGTGAAGGAAAAACTGCAGAAAATGCCACCATACACAGTTCCATTGTTTAATTAGTTTACAGAAATATAATTGAGTCTAAAATGGAAGCACCGAAGGAAACAAGAATGATAAAGGAAGAGACCTTGAAAATGTTACAAGAATCATTTGAAAAAAATTCTGTTCTTAGACATATATTTATGAGGATTTTAAATACATGCTAAAACATCCAGATCACCTACAACCCAAAATCCCAAATTTTGATTGGGGAAAGAATATCTTGAATAATAAAAAAAATTCAAGCACATCAAGCTGAATTGGATGAAGATATGATTGAGCTTATAATAAAAGTTGATGAAAAATATAAACCCCTCGGCGAAGCCCTCAGTGAAGAAGAAATATAATTATGCTGTTCTGTCTGTTGTTTCTCCCCTCACAGTGACACACACACACACACACGCGCGCGCGCGCGTGCGCAGAGAGAGGAGAGGAGAGAGAGAGAGAGAGGAGAGAGGAGAGAAATCTATCCACTATATTTAGTCTTGTACCCCTTTGCACCTTTGCCACTATCTCTCTCTCTGCCTCTTAAGTGTTGTCTTCCTTTGAGTCCTGTCCTTACTATCATCCTCCGTTTGCAAGGACAACTCTTCAAACATTAAAACAATAGACATGTATAGTCAGAATATGCACACACACAACACACACACACACACACACACACACACACACACACACACACACACCACACACACACACAACACACATGCAAACACGGACAATAACACAACAAAATCCCCCCCTAAATTTAGAACTCATGTAAGAATTGGCCGGGACACTGTGTAAACAACCCTAATTAGAGGGTTCGGGATTGTGTCAGCAGTAACATGTACGGCGGTCCCGGGTGGCTACGATATACCTGTAATTAACTAACTGTAACCACCATAAGGCGGGGCTGGCGGCGCTCACCTGACCAGGTTAACTTGCAACATTCTTGAAAAAGAAGACCGATTTCACCATTCGCTAACTGACTGCCGCACGAGAAGGTTGTTTTTGACTGTGCTTCGGCGTGAATACTGTGTTTTATTGTGCTGTTATTTTAAATGGCTAACAGGTTTACCGAAGAACAGGTTCGCGCAATTCAAGACCACAAGTTTTACTTTAACTGCATGTTAGAGTATTTGTCAAAAAAAGAACTAGGCGAAGCATGTTCTCTGCCAGTGAAACCGAAAAGAAGCATTGATTTTTTGGAAGGAACAGAAAAGGAAAAAAGTGAACCGACTGCTTTGGAAATGCACGACTATCTTAAAGGTTTGTTGGTTCAAGGAAATGAAAACGTTGAAAGAAATATTGCTGAACAAGATATAGCCGGTTTCAATACGTGTTTGACTATTGATGAGATGGTTCCTTATCTAAAAAATGGCGCTGCATTGTTGAAAGTTGGCCGAAGTAAAACAATCCATCACGCGTTGATTGTTGGGCGCTGGCTTGAGACAGCTAAAGCCATGTTTGAAAGAACAAAAACGCTTCAAACATGGCGTTCATTTCTTAAGACACAGTTGAACATGGCTGATTCGTATGCTAGAAAACTTATTCAACTTTCTGTGTGTTTTTATAACTATCCTAAATTTCACAATCTAGGAATCAGTATAAATGAACTGTGTAGCAAGCGTCAAACTATCATTAGACTTATGCAACTGAATAGCGATTTTCGGGGGTTCTGGCAAACAAATTAGATAGGGATAGGCAGACCTTAGTACATCTACCAGTATGGAGAGGAGTAGTGTGTAGCCAGCACTATCTCCATATAAATGCTCCAAATATACAATGACGGATGTACTACTACTGGCGATTAGAGCCGCCATAAAAGCTCGGCTACAGCAATTACTGCTGTAACTCTGCCAAAGCCAGTTGCAAGCCTGGTTGAGAAAAGAGGAGCACAGCAAACTAGGTCAAACGACCCTGTGTGATCACTTGACCTGCAAAGCTCAGCGGCAAACTAGGTCAAACGACCCTGTGTGATCACTTGGCCTAGTTGATTGAGGGGCGGGGGATAGCACATCCACCCTAACCACCCTCACCCCCACCCCACCCCACCCCCACCCCACGCATGCACACACTCAAGTCACTTCTAAGTTCTTAACTCAAGTTACCCCAAGTCACCCCAAGTCCTTAATTAAGTCACCCCAAGTCCTTACAAAGGATTGAAGCAAAATCTAAAAAGTTTAGTAAATTAGTATTGAAAACGGATAATCCTACACAGTATGTTTGTTTGTAAATAATCGTTATTTTTTGGTTATTGAAGTCTTACTTGTCAGAGAACAATAAAAGGGGCATTCTGGAGTCCCCGGTCGAAACTGGTTGAGACCGGGTGAGCCAGAATGCCCCTTTTATTGTTCTCTTCCCCCTCTGGCTACCTCCAGTCCAGCTGGCAAGCGTCTGCGCAGCTGCTGGACAGGCCGCGGCGCTCTGTACTCTCTGAACATGGGCTCTGAAGAAGAAGAAATTTTAGTCTGTGCTATTTTAATCATTTTGCTCACTTGCATGCAATTGACGAATTTAGAAAATCGAAGATGGTGGGTGAGACCGCGAATCGCAAGGTGGGAAAAGTTTGGTGCATACCTTTCTCTTCTCAAAGAATTACAAGAAGAAGATGCTCAAAGCAGAGTTAAAAGAAATCCAGGCTGTCTGCGTGCCAAGTTCAGTACAAGTGAGCGAAGGACACTGGCTGAGTTTCACCATTCTTTTTGTAATTTTCACAGATGCAAGAAATGGGTTCAGAACTGTAAGCGTGAAGATCAGCTGCATACCTTCATGCAAACTTCTCTACTTGTTCTGAGCATTTTGAAGCCAATCAATAAATATTCATGGACCACACCCGCAGAAACTGTTGCAACTGCAGCTGCACTAAAAAAACAACAGTGCCCCCTAAGCAACAAATGTCTTCACAACAATATTGTATACCAAGCCACGGTAACATCAGAAAATGAAAAAGAAACACATATAGGGATTACTGAAAACCACTTCAAAACCAGATACGCAAACCATAAACAGTCATTCGAAAAAAAAAAAAAAAAAAAAAACAGAGCTGAGTAAATACATTTGGAGACTTAAAGATAAAAAATAGACTAAGCATATCATGGAAAATCGTAAAAAGAGCAACATCATACAACAATATTTCAAAACAATGCAACTTATGCTCCACAGAAAAATGGTTAATATTATGTAAACCCCACCTAGCAACTCTGAATACAAAAGTAGAAATAGTAAACAATTGCAGGCACAAATGGAAATCTTTGTTAGCGCACTCCACCTGAACAGACCCCAACAAGAAACACAGGCAGCGAATGAGATTGACTCACACATGCAGAAACGAGATCAGGTCCTGCACACTATAAATGAACGACAGCGTGCCCCAAAAGGATATCCTGATGAGAGCAAGAGGCAAGAAACAAGCTTGTTGATTTTAATATTCAATTTTAATAATATTTCTTAACAGAATATATATATATATATATATATATATATATATATATATATATATATATATATATATATTGTTAAAAAATAAGGTTTAAAACTATCTACAGCGCTGTTTCATGCAATGCAATCATCAGGATGTGGTGGGTCTGTGCTGCCGGTGTTTTATAACTGCTTGTGTTGTCTGTCATCACGTGCTGTCTGTGTTTTTCGTGTGTTTCTGGTTCTTGTTCACTGATAGGAATTTCCACTTGTGCCTGCAGTTGTTAACCATTTCTATCCTAGTATTTAAAGTTGCCAGTTGTGGTTTGCATAGTATTATGTACTTTTCTGTTAAGCATAGGTTACATCTTTTTGAAATGTTGTTGTATGGTGCTGCTCTTTCTATGATTTTCCAGGATATATTGTATTCTATCTTTTTCTCTTTGAGCTTCCAGATGTATTTACTCAATTCTGTTTGGTTTTTGTATCTTTCTTTGTTAAATGACTGTTTGTGGTTTGCATATCTAGTTTTAAATTGGTTTTCAGTGATACCTATATATGTTTCTTCTGCGTTCTCTGATGTTACAGTGGCTTGGTACACAATGCTGTTGTAGAGGCATTTGTTGCTCAGAGGGCACTGTTCTTTCTTGATACAGTTGCAGGATTTCCTTTCATCACCCTCGTTTTTCTCTGTACTGCTTTTCATTTTGTTGGTTGAATCAATGATGTTTTTAAGGTTGGGCATACATGAGTATGATAATTTGATGCTGTTTTTGTTGAATATCTTGTTTTTGTTGAATATATTTTCTTATGTTGTTTAGATTTCCATCAACAAACCGTCACTGCCGTGTCAAACAACCGCATTCCATTCGTATCGCTGGAGAGGGTTTTCCAGCGTTGTGTGTCGCCAGCTTCAGTGAGCGGTCTGTTGTTTACCAAAAGTGCACGTGTGCCACACACTCTCCTCCGGCGGTACGCAATCATCGCACAAGGCCCGCTGGAGCTTGTGTTGGATGGCATTAAAATTCAATCCTACTTCAGTGCTTGTTGCAAGGGAAACCAATCGTAGATGGTTGTTGTATTTGATTGTTTCCGGTTTATTACATGTTACTTGTATCAGTAATATACAAACGTAATTGGTAATGAACAAAAAAGGATATGTTTGGTGACATTGATTGAACAGTACTTTCTATTTCTCTTTTAATACTATTTGTAAAAACCAACTACAAGTGCTGCTATTACATTTTCCTTCAACTTGGTCTTCTTCTGCTACTACTAAACTACTTCGTTCTCAGCTTTCAGACCATTCTGTCGTTTTGATCTTCACTGTTTATCAGTTGATGATGAACCCAAGATATAGTGTACGACCACCTGGCCGAAATGCTCGAACTCAGCCAGTGTGTGGGTCGTGCACATTATGTCCCAAGCACAATAAGGGGCTTTCCTGGCACAAACTGTCGCATGTTCCAAAGTGCGACACTTCGTGCAAATCTTCTCAGCACAAAGTGTTGCACATTTGCACAAAGTGTCGCATGCGACACTTTGTGCCGCAACACCGCCTTGGATGACTTCTGTGTCAACTGACAATTATTTACCCAACAACTTAAACCTCCTTCACACAGTTCGAAAACAAGCGTTAGGCGAGGCGCTACGGCTGATCGGTCAGTTACCCACCTCTCCACCACACGCTAAATTCTTGAATGTGTAAGCATGTGAGCGCACGTGTGTGTGTGTGTGTGTGTGTGTGTGTGTGTGTGTGTGTGTGTGTGTGTGTGTGTGTGTGTGTGTGTGTGTGCGCGCGCGCGCGCGCGCGCACGTGCGTGCGTGTCATCCGACTGTATCACTCACTTGTACTCAGTCTTATTGATTCTGGATTACAACACTGTCAACCAGCAATCTTCTTAATTTAAAATTCAAGATGAAGCAATGAGATTGATTCTGGGAACCACGAAGGACACACCAGTTGGAACTATGCGATACTTGCTTGACTTTCCTTCAATGCAGACAAGACACAAGCTAGAACAGGTGAAGGCATATTTCAGAGCACTTGAAAATCCCCCAAACCCACCTCATGCGGCGGTCAAGGAAACAAACAGGACGTGGAAAAGTAGACAGGACAGGCAGAAGACAATATACAGCTTTCGTGCCACTTTGCAAAATTCAAAGATACGAAGGAATGGGAAAAGTATCCAGAACACTCCAAACACCTCTGCCAAATTGCCATCGCTCCAGAACTTGGGAGACACTGTCGAGAATGACCAGAAGGCAAACCCAGCCCAGAAATTCAGGTAGAAGACCTTGGCACAAAAGACGACATTGTTATGTACACTGACGGTTTTGTACCAAAGGTAAGTCAGGCTGGGGATACACAGTGAAGCAAAATGGCCGAACTATCCAACTGAGATAATACTTTAATCTCTCAGGGACCCCAGTGTATACTGTAGATGTGTGTGCACTGGTGTGTATTCATCTGTGGGGTGGTGCAGGCGTGTTAATTAGAGTCCACGGACATGAGTTTGCAAGCCTTGGTGTATGAGTGTGCGTGCGCGTGTGTCTGCGCGCATGCTCACATACACACACAAGCGTGCACACACGCGTGCGCGCGCACACACACGCACACTCATGCATATGCATACACGCATATTGTGCACACACACACACATGCGCTCGCACACACTCATGGGCCCATGCCCACACATCCATTTACACACGTGTACATTCACTGCACACATACAATGATGAAAATGGCACAACCAGTGTTAGGTAGGCACACAAGGTCTGACCACCGCATTGGGTTAATGATTAAAGATGCCTGAAGCACAGACTTTGAATCAACACAAAAAAGTACTTGAAATATAGATCGTTGAAAATTTAGAAGATAATTTAACGCCATTGATATTGCAGTAAGTTCCGCAGTAAAAACTGATTTATTTTTCCCCAGTGAAAAACATTTCTCTACTTTAAAATAAGGTATCAAATAAGCAGAGCCCGCATTTTTCTGAATTAATGACCCATCTGTGTATACTTTTAAGTGATTTGGATACTTCTCTTCAATATGAAATTTAACAGTGCTCGCCACTATATTCACATTGTCCTTTTTTAAGTCAGCGTGATCAATATCAAAATGGGCCCTTTGAAGTTCCCAGAGTGGTGTAGGGAAGAAGGATGGCCCAGCAGATACAGACTTTTCGTCAACAGTAATGCCCGTGGCTTGCCTAAACTCAGATGTATACGTTGCCAAAGAAATCTGAGAGGATATTGTCTTTGCACGTATAGAAAAGTCGATATCTGATCTAATTTTAATCTCATTTTTTCACGTCATTCTTAACTGGAAGGCTTCTTATCACAAATTTTGTGGCAGCCACTTCTCTCTGATCATCTAATGGTAAAATTTGAGCTTCATTATATGTTGGAAGATAAGATGCATAGGTGGGAAGACCCATTGCAAGTTTGAACGCTTTGCATTCTACACTTTGAAGCTTCTTTAATATATATTTTGGTGCACTAAAAAACACTTCTTGTGCGTGTGTTAATTTTGATCTTATTAGAGATTTACATAGATAAATTAGAGTGGACGTGTCTTGTTCCCATCTCTGTGTGCTCACAATTTTGAGAAAATTAAAACTTTTTCTTTCTTTTGTCAGCAAATAATCTATATGTTGATTCCAAGACATTTTCGATGTAAAGTTTACGCCCCAAAACTTGATTTGTGAAGCATAATTAAGAACTACACCATTCATTTTGAAAATAGGCATTTTGTCGGGATTCGAACCACTGTTGAATAAAACAATGTTTGTTTTTTTCTGCAGATAAACTTAGTCCATTCTTTGTCAAGTACTCTGCTATAATATCGAGCTCTTTTTGATACACTTTTTTGTATGGTTTATGCTACGTAATGGAGTTTTCTTTTTTAAGGTTACTTCCAAACCAGACTACGGAACACGTATTCAACTAAAAGAACTCTTAAAATGGGTATTCCTCAAGGATCAGTTATTGCTCCTTTCCTATTTTCATTACTAATGTACGATCTACCTGGTAAAATATCTAAAAATGCCATCTTAATTCAATATGCTGACGATCTATGCGTGTGGATAGAAGTGTGTGTGTGTGTGTGTGTGTTGTGTGTGTGTGTGTGTGTGTGTGTGTGTGTGTGTGTGTGTGCGTGCGTGCGTGCGTGCGTGCGTGCGTGCGTGCGTGCGTGCGTGCGTGCGTGCGTGCGTGCGTGCGTGCGTGCGTGCGTGCGTGCGTGCGTGCGTGTGTGTGTGTGAGAGAGGGGAGAGAGAGAGAGAGAGAGAGAGAGAGAGAGAGAGAGAGAGAGAGAGAGAGAGAGAGGCTTCTGTGTTTGTATTTCAACAGATAGTATTTATCTATGTATGGTTTGATGCGCATCCTTATGACACTTAACCTGAGAGGACGCCTTGTGTATGGTCATCCTTTTTCGTCAAAACTCTCCGAAACTCGCTGAAATACCCGAAATTCTCCCAAACTCCCCTGAAATTTTCAATAACTCCCTCCAACCATACCCCACCCTACTCTCCCGCCCGAACCCCCATTCCAGTCCCCGAAATACTCCCAAACTGCCCTGTGAAATTTTGGGGAAAAAAGAACAGTACATGCTGGTGTACTGGGGCCGTACATACCTGGCCGCGTAAGCATTTTTATGTCACTTAGAAACAACAAAAACAACAACAACACTTAAAGCAATAAAACAACAACAAACACTTAAAAACAACAAAAACAACAACAATAAATAAACAATAACCCGTCTAATACGTAATGTCAAGTTGACAATGCCGCTTTTTTTTATTTATGGAAGGTCTATTAAGATATATCAGGAACACACACACACACGCACGCACGCACGCACGCACGCACGCACACACGCACGCACGCACGCACGCACGCACGCACGCACACACACACACACACACACACACACACACACACACACACACACACACACACACACACACACACATGCACGCGTGTATTATACACGCATGCAGACGCTCTAAATTTAAGCTGCTGACAATGCTTGGGTTGAGCAGCAGAGCTGACCACTCAGACTGTTCCATATCTTTTTATCTCCCTTGCATCCTTAAATGGATCCTCAAGCATAGGCTCAAAGACTGTCCCCTACATTTTATACAGTTTGCATAATGTTTTCAGCTTTCCAGCAACTTTTTTCCTCTCCACACTTTCGTTTTCTTTTAGTTACTACCTTTCGCTGGCTGCTTTGGGGTGCTGTTGGATTCTTTTTTGAACCCTTGGTGTTGAGAACACCACAGAATTATGGACTGTGGTGTGTCTCTATTTGACGCCAAGAGCACAGAAACAACTAGCTATGTCTCCCTGATGAGTCCGATCCAGCGGACGAAAGGCCTAGGAGCGGAGCAGGCAATGCAAAGAGATCTACCTTCGAGAGGGATTACGATGGTTCCCTCATGCAAGCAGTGAAGAGTTTTCATAGTAATGATACATATTTTCCCATTTTCTTCATCTTCAACGTTGTTTTTTTGTTTTAATTTCAAATTTTTGCCAAGTCATTATTATAATGATGGAAGAATTAGTAACCTGCACTTGTTTTCCCCCACTATTTAATTGGTCAGCATAACTTTATATGCTTTTTATGAATGGAAAAACAAAACGCTCAGCCCATGACGAAAAAGAAATGAAGCCTACAATGTTAATAAAAAGGTAAGGTAATGTTGGTCACAGCCCAGCCGACTGCTAAGGGCCACATCAGGGCTGTCATCACGTTGACGTCAACTCACAAGTTATCCATTCACACAACTCTTTGAAATACATCTTCAAAAAACCCACCTGAAATTTTGTTAAAAATCTGTCCGCTATGAAATCTCAAATCAGATGAAAAATGTTACGTTTTAAAAAAAAAATTCCAAGATCGCATCGGGTGGAACATATCTCAACGAGGTTTTCATGGAATCTGCTGTAAAATGTTTGTGTCTCACAATCACGCACGTCCCAACACTCTAAAAGAATCTGTTGCTTTGTGAGTGGCAATTGTACAAAGCCCTGATGAATAATATACGTGATTATTCCAGTTTAAAAAAAGAAAAAGCAGGTTTTTTTTTTTTGTCTGTATAGAGTATCAGTTATCTTCGGTTTTGTAGAATCTCAATTGTTACAATGTGACTGCTGTTTGATCATAGATACTGACCACAAAACTTGTTTCAGCTCTTCTTTCTAGACTGGGGTATAAACATTGGACGCAGTTGTATTTGCCAAACTCATTGTCCAGGCAGAACAAAGACTTTCTCAAAGAAGAAATTGTTCTGCTGCCGTCTTTAAAAAAATGGAGTATTTGGTTTCTTTCTGCACCAAACTATTAAAACTGAAATCATTTTATGAAGAAAGAAATGGGGTTAGTTACCGCCACATACGCAGACATATTACAGGACAAAACACAATGCATTTTGACAGTGCAGTGCCACAGCCATTTTGCACCGAATATGAGAAGATCAGTGGTTGCTCGTGCTCGCTTTCACTGTCCTACATGTTATTTGTTGTAGTCTGAAGAAGACCCAACAGGTCGAAATGCATTGTGTTTTGTCCTGTAATCTGTTTGCGTCTGTAACGGTAACTAACTTCCTTTCTCTCTACATTTTGCTTTGTTTTCCCTCTCAGTCACTTCGTTTTGAAACTGAAATCATTTTGTTGACGCTGAAATCCTTGGCATGCTATCACCTGCGTTAACAGGTGCATCATTTTGCAATTTGGGTGGAACATCGAACACGTTTTATTTTATTATTTATCCGCAACTATGTGCAAGACACAATACCAAGAAAAGTATACATACAAGCGTAGGCATACGCACATAAACACATAGGCGTGCGCGTGCGCGCATACACACACACACACACACCACACACACACACACACACACACACACACACACACACACACACACACGTAAGGTCACACTCACGCACCCACGCATGCACCCATGCATGCACGCAAACACACATATAAAGACACGCACGAGCGCTCGCGGCGCGGGCGCGCGCGCGCGCACACACACACACACACACACACACACACACACACACACACACACACACACACACACACTCAGGGTGCACACACACACACACACACACACACACACACACACACACACACACACACACACACACACACACACACACACACACACACACACACACTCAGGGTCTCTCTCTTTCTCTCAAGTCTCTCTCTCTCTCTCTCTCTCTCTCTCTCTCTCTCACACACACACACACACACACACACACACACACACACACACACACACACACACACACACACACACACACACACACACACACACACACACATGCACACTGCCTGTACACGCATCCACACACGCACACATGGGCACACGCACATGGTGAAGTACGAATGCGTACATCTTCTGCTCAGAGTGATTTATGATTTGTGAGAGTCGCACACAGCGAGCGGCAAGGAAGGGGCAGAATGCAATGAGGTATGAGACAGGGAGCTGCACGCAAACCTTGATTTATTGCCAGCACGTGCAATTTGTATTTTATAAAGAACGCAATGGAGAGAGAGAGAGAGAGAGAGAGAGAGAGAGAGAGAGAGAGAGAGAGAGAGAGAGAGAGAGCAAGTAAAAACGGCAAGTATTCGATGTTCAGGTGCGTGAGCTCTTCTGATAGTCATATTGAAGCAACCTGATCTAGTAATCATTAACAGCTAAGAAATGTATTCTGAGTGGTTCCAAAAATCTACTGATGTGCGACACAGTTGACACTTAAACATTTTGAACCTTCATCGCAGGAATGTTTAAAAGAATGCTGTGGATTACTAACCATCTCAAAAAATAAATAAATAAATAATAAAAAAGGAAAAAGAAAGAAAAAGCAAAAAAAAAAAAAAAAAAAGAATATCAGGAAAAACAAGCGAGTGAAATAATATTAATACAGAAAATGATAATCATTGTTTCCTTTGTCACCAAAGAGACAGCCGAATCTGGTAAAGGAATTACAGGCATGCAAAAAAGATATGTTCAAAGTATAGTGGACTGAACAATTGACACAAGCAGTGTGCACGATGATGTTCTGATTAAAACGAAAGCCTCTCTGAAATGACTAAACATTTCAATTATTAAGTCAGGGAACACGTTTACCTCCGGAATGGGTGATAATTCATGCTCGTGAATTGTATTCAATAGGTTTTGCAGAATAAATCCTTCTTGGTCTTCATGGTGTAATGATCTGTCCCGTGTGAGTAACAAACATTTGAATTAAACCATCCAGCAAATAATAATAATAATAATAGTAATAACAATAATAATAATAGTGCTAACAATAACAATAATACTAATGATAAGGATAATGATAATAAGGATAATAATAATGATGATGATGATGATGATGATGATGATGATGATGATGATGATGATAACAATAATGATAATAATGATAACAATGATAACAATGATGATAATAATGATGATGATGATAATCATGATAATAATAATAGTAATAGTATTGATAATAATAAAAATAATAACAATGACAATAGTTAATAATGATAATGATAACAATGATAATGATGACAATGATATGATGATAATAATGATAATAAATCGACAACAACAATAATGATAACAATTATAATGATAAAAATAATATCCTGCAGGTGTACAGAACCACTGTACGTTTTTGTTTTGCTTTTATCTATGTTCAAAACAAGTGATAGCATATCGCTTAGTGGAGTCTATCATTTTCTTTTATATTCACGTTCTTTCCTAAATGTGTTTGCACGGCACGTTGCTCCCACTTCTAC
This sequence comes from Conus ventricosus, assembly GCA_018398815.1. Lineage (NCBI taxonomy): Eukaryota > Metazoa > Mollusca > Gastropoda > Neogastropoda > Conidae > Conus > Conus ventricosus. The sequence continues at coordinate 15,070,587 of CM031627.1, forward strand.
AGCTTTCTTCACTGAGTCAGAGCATTTGGAGTCACGATCACTGAAGACTAGTCAAGAACGCATTTTCTTATTTGTCCTGCAGTACATGTTTAGTGTTTTTGCTCCCAGTTATTAACCCAGTTATAATCTGTCATGCCGCTAGATTTCAAGCATTAATGAAAAGACCCATGGTTCACCATCAAGGAGCAACTGCTGATGAATGACATGCCACGTCATCAGCCTCAACAGTTTGTTGAGAAGCAGGTGTTCTTTTAAGGGGTACCTTGGTAGCCTCAGAAGTCCGTTGTTGGTCAAGAAAGGTGGGTTCGTAACCCAGCACCTTCATCAGTACTGACCACCACACCTGCATCGGTCAGTGATGCACAGCGGTCAGCTGACACCTGTTGTAACACTCACTCAGAGCTGCCAACCATCCCGCCGTCGGCGGAATTTATTATGCTCAAACACCACGTCATTCTGCTATTCCGCGTGACGTCAAAACATTCTGCTCCCAGAAAAAAAAAGAGTTAATTTTTTTTTCGTTGCTCGTTTGCACATCTGCCGTTCATATAGCCAAAGAGTTGTTTGCAACTTACTTCCGGTTCAGCTTGTTCCGCCGCCATCGTGTCGAAACGACTTGCTGGACCGATTAACCCTGAGGCAGAAAAAAAAGAAAAGAAAAGAAATTGGAACAGAAGTGCAGGTTCAGGCTGCTTTCTTCTCTCCTGATTGGAGTGCTGCTGGGCCCAGTCAGCAATGGCCTGTGAAAGTGTTCGTCCTTATCAGGAAGAACCTTACAGAATTTTATCCTTTCTCGGGTCAAGACTACAGAGGCACTGATGATTCTGAAGTGCGAAAATAACCCAAGTCATTAGATAAAGTTTAATGATAGTGTGCTTCAAAAATGTAAAAGAGCAACGTGTGTGTATTGGTTGAGACAGTGATTCCATGAAAGCTCTTGACAAAAGGAAAGAAAAAAAGTGTCTGGAATGTCATTCTTTATTCTGAGTGCGATAGCGTATGTATTCCTCTCAGCTATCAGAAATGCCTCTCAATTTTCAAAACATTGGACACACCGACTCTGATAACTTGCCTATGACAGCACGTATTGTTTTCCCATATGAACATTCATCTGATATCAGTATGCAAGGAGAGGATCATGTTACACGCAAAGGTGAGCGGAAGAGGACTTTGCTGATGTATATGCCAACTCTCAGGCAACAGAGGCCTCTTTTCATGTATGCAACTGACTGTTATCTGAACCAACAGCATGTGGTTTTTGACATGTTACATATTAAAAAATCAGTTACATCTCTCTCTCTCTCTCTCTCTCTCTCTCTCTCTCTCTCTCTCTCTCTCTCTCCTCTCTCTCTCTCTCTCTCTCTCTCCACACACACACACACACACACACACACACACACACACACACACACACACGCATGCATGCATGCATACATATATATATATATATATATATATATATATATATATATATATATATATATATATATTATATATATATATATATATTGTTAAAAATATTTTAAAATGAAGTGCTAAAATTCATCTACAAGCTTGTTTCAAGATATGTCTCTCTCCTCAGGATGTCTTTTTTGTGGCACGCCAACGGTCTTTTAAGGCGTGCGGGACCTGATCTTGTCTCTGTGTGTGCGGGTTTCGTTTGCTGCACGTGAGGCCCGTGTGTGTGTGTGTGTGTGTGTGTGTGTGTGTGTGTGTGTGTGTGTGTGTGTGTGTGTGTGTGTGTGTGTGTGTTTTCCCCAAGGGGTTGACCTTTTTCAGATTTTTTTAAGGACATTTTAATACTGTTTATGATATATTCACTTGATTAAAACACACAATGCTGCTTGGCACCGCACCTCCCAAACACACACTTGAGGTAAAAAGACATAGAACAGATAAAAATACAGTGTTGTATAGTTTCATTTTTTTTTTTTTATCTTCACCAAATTTTCGCCATGCCATGAGGAAGCTCGATTGAACGAAAATTTGGTACCAAGCCATGAGGAAGCTCGATTGAGCGAAAATTTGGTGAAGATAAAAAAATGAAACTGTACAACACTGTGTTTTTATCTGTTCTCTCTCTCTCTCTCTCTCTCTCTCTCTCTCTCTCTCTCTCTCTCTCTCTCTCTCCTTCTCTCTCTCTCTCTCTCTATATATATATATATATATATAATGCTGCACAATTCAGTAGTGGAGGAAACAAATGTAGGCTAACAATTCTTCCATCAATACATCAATGATTTGACAAAGATTTCAATAAAAGAAACAAGATGGAATGCATATAAACGTACTCCCAGTTTATCTTCTTGAAAAACTTCTCAATCAAACATGCGTCATAATGATTTTCGTCACCGAGATAAGAGATTCCATAAGGAAGAAAAAATCGTTTGGGGCCGTTAGTAACGGCTATTCTGGTACAATAGACCACCGGACATCATCCGTGACGCATAATGCACATACCCACAAATTTTCAGACAGATCAACCCAGTAGTTTTGTTTAGAACGAGTGGAATACATTTTGACCACAGACAGTCACACAGACAGAATTTCTTCCTTCCCATTGTACTCCCTGTACTATACGAACTGGGAGTACAAAGAGGGGTGGGAAATGGGAGGGAGAAGAAGATCAAGAGAACCTGAAATTAAAGTTGCAAGTTTAAAAAGTTGGATCCTTCATTAGTAGCTTATGAGAACCATCGAAAACTCTCATGAACACAAACCTATTTGTATTGCCTCCTTCTAGATTTTATGCCTACTGGATCGGACTCATTAGGTAGACACCATTGATTGTGTCTGTGCTCCCTGGGCACCAAATGGAGACACACCACAGTCCTTAATTATGTGGTGTTCTCACCACCAAGGGTTAAAAAAAAGAATCCAATAGCACCTCAAAGCAGCCAGCGAAGGGTAGAAAATGAAACGGAAAGAAAGAGTGGTGAGGAAATAAGTTGCTGAAAAACTAAAATCAATATATAAACAGAACAAAATGTTGGGGGGGGGGGGGGGGGGGGGGGGGGAAATCTTTGAGCCTATGCTTGAGGTTCCAGTCAAGGATACAAGGGAGGTAAAAAGATGTCTAAGTCTCAGAGGCCAGTTCTGCTGTTTAATAACCCAGCCATTGTCAGCAGCTAAGAATTGTGCAGAACAGCCTTTACTTAGATTTCCCACTGATTGACCAAACAATATTATGCTGAACAATTGAGTAGTAGGGGAAAACAAGTGTAGGCTAACAGTTCTTCCGTCAATGTATCTATCTATCTATCTATCTATCTATCTATCTATCTATCTATCTATCTATCTATCTATCTATCTATCTATCTATCTATCTATCTATCTGTCTGTCTGTCTGTCTGTTTGTCTGTCTATTTGAAATTGTTGTACTGCCAGTTTAGTGTGATGTCCGTTGGTTGGTTCGAGCATGAGCACCATACTGTGTATTTCTTTTCGGACTCAGTCTGCCTAAACAGTACGCCTTATCCTCATTCGTGCGCGCACCCCCCCCCCCCCCCCCCCCTCCCCTCCAGGCAGACCATTCACGACATTGTAGCAACCTTGTGCGTTTCATATAGCTATCTCCTGACACCTTTGCATGGTCTCTATGCTCTTATGCAGCGCTTAGGCTTCTGTTCATTTCAGGCTTGTTGGATAATTGATCGATTTTGTGTCCTTTTTTCACTTCCAGTCTTACGGGGGTGCATTTCTGTAAACAGATGTGTTTGTGTGTGTGTGTGTGTGTGTGTGTGTGTGGTGTGCGTGTGTGTGTGTGTGTGTGTGTGTGTGTGTGTGTGTGTGTGTGTGTGTGTGTGTGTGTGTGTTTCCTGATGCGCTAATGGCTTCATTCCTGCTCTTTGGTTTAATTGCTGTCTTTTCCTATCTTTTTCCTGTTTTCTTTCTGTCTGTCATCGTAGGGACCCCCATTTTTCTTTGTTGAACAGGGTGTGTTTTCGTAAATACAGTATTCACTGGTGCTTTTTAATGAGTGAATACTGGATTCACACAAGCACACTCTTCTTTTAATGAGAGTGGCATGGCTGCAGTTCAGATGAACAGTTGAGGGAGACATACTGTACAAGAAGCAAATTATTCTGTGGCATCTTTTAATGGTTTTTTTTTCATGACTTGAAAATAAAAAGGATACCACCACTATTGCTCCTAATTGCCAGGTCCTAAGAAACGCAGATGTTTTGTTTTAACTTGAAACAAAAGACGTTTTTGTTTGTTTTTTTTTTTTAATGCGAAAGGACACTAACTTCGACAAAAAGTTTGTCTCTTCCAATCGGGGCATACTTCTTATATTACATACTATAAATCAAATCCCTGAGGCGTTTGAAGTTGAAGAACGATTTTAATTATTATTCAAGGAGCTTTTTATAGATAAAAAATCGTGACATACTTACAAAGTTGATAGGAGCAATGGAGCATAGTATACTGTTATAAATGTTTATAGTCTGAATAGGAATTATCCAGAGTTTTTCTGAACAACACAAAAAGTCTGATTTAAAAAAAAAAGAAAAAAGAAAAAAAAGAAAATCAGATAAAAGACATCAAGACCGTGCATAATTGCAGTGAACGATTGCAGTCTTGTTTTTTTTTTATATATCCTTCTTTGGAATTTGATAATTACAAACACAATTATAGTATTGAATCTTAAAGGTGTGGTTCATACAATGTTAAAAGAACTAGAATTTTAAAAAGGAACTAGAATTAGCCGACGTACGGAGAGAATATAATTCAGAATGCAGATCCCGTTCAGGCGGATAGACATGATTTGTTTCTTCTTGCCAAATATGCTTATGTCTTACGTCGATGTTTGGCGTGGATCCTGCTCTGATTACTTCATGATGATTTGATCACTATACTTTCGGTTTTATTTTTAAAATTAAGTGATTCAATATTTCGCCTTAGACAGTTTATATTAAAAAGTAAACAATGTCATTGAGGCTGTAAGTGAAGAAAATGAGCGGCTACACATCGCAGCCATTAGGAAATCAAAGATATTCCAAACGCTGAACGTAAATGTTCTATTTCTGATCATTTATTACTAGACGTCCGACTGATGAACGTCAAAGCAAAGGCGACAGATTTAACATCTTCGAAGAAAAAGGCTGCAAAAGAAAACGAACAGAAAATAGAAAATAAAACAAACAAAGAAAATGATTGAAAAGAAAACCGAAATGGACATATTGGAATTGAAATAAGAAAAGTCAAGAGCCAGCGAAGATACAAGAAAAGCAAATGAAAAGGGTTCTGCTAAGACCCAGAACTAGATGAACGGCAAAGGGTGAGTCAATAAAGAAAATATTCCATGATTTAGAGAAAAGCGTCATATGCGCATTCCACTTCTCACGACAATGAACGGATGTACCCTTAAAGATCCAAACGAAATATGGTCAGAAAATTCAGAAGACAAACGGTCCAACGAAAATCTGTTTTAGGAAAGCAACCTGGTAGGTTGTGAAATGAATAACTTAGTCAAGAGATTCCAGTGTTACCTGCAGTCTTAGTCAAGAGATTCCAGTGTTACCTGCAGTCTTAGTCAAGAGATTCCAGTGTTACCTGCAGTCTTAGTCAAGAGATTCCAGTGTTACCTGCAGTCTTAGTCAGAGATTCCAGTGTTACCTGCAGTCTTAGTCAAGAGATTCCAGTGTTACCTGCAGTCTTAGTCAAGAGATTCCAGTGTTACCTGCAGTCTTAGTCAAGAGATTCCAGTGTTACCTGCAGTCTTAGTCAAGAGATTCCAGTGTTACCTGCAGTCTTAGTCAAGAGATTCCAGTGTTACCTGCAGTCTTAGTCAAGAGATTCCAGTGTTACCTGCAGTCTTAGTCAAGAGATTCCAGTGTTACCTGCAGTCGAACGACTAGCTCTTGAAGAGGAAATTACTTTTCGTGTCCCTGGAGAAGCTTTAAAAGAAGTGTGAACAGTCAAAAAAAGTTCTTTGAGTCCTTTTTTTTAACTTTCAGGAAATTGTGCTGTTTGAGCATTAACAAATAATTCATTTCGGAAAATCAACAAACTATCAAAAAGAAGGAATAATAACTTACATAAAGTGAGAGAGAGAGAGAGAGAGAGAGAGAGAGAGAGAGAGAGAGAGAGAGAGAGAAAAGAGAGAGAGAGACAGACAGAGACAGAGAGAGAGAGAGGAGAAATCCATAAATTGTTTCCCTCTCTTCCTCTCACTCTCTATCCTTCCCACACCCCCTTTCTCTCTCTGTGTCTCTCTCTGCCTCCATGCCACGTATCTCTGTTCTCTATCTTTGTCTCACTCTCCGTCTCTCTTAAGGATATATATATATATATATATATATATATATATATATATATATATATATATATATAATATATATATATATATATATTGTTAAAAAGTAAGGTTTAAAACTATCTACAGCGCTGTTTCATGCAATGCAATCATCAATTAGGTTTTTGAGGTTGGGCATACATGAGTACGATAGTTTGACAGTGTTTTTGTTAAATTATATATTATATATAAATCATATGGTATAACCCCCCATACGACGGAAACTCAAAACAAACATAGGGAAAGAATTCTTCAAAATCCTAACAACTTCATTTCCAAAAGAACACAAACTGTCCAAAATATTAACAAAAACACTGTCAAACTATCGTACTCATGTATGCCCAACCTCAAAAACCTAATTGACGCATCCAACAAAATGAAAATCAACATAGCAAAGAAGGGTGAAGAAAGGAAATCTTGTAATTGCACCAGAAAAGAGCAGTGCCCACTAGACAATAAATGTCTTCACAGCAACATTGTATACCAGGCTACTGTGACATCAAAAAATGAAAAAGAAACATACATAGGGATCACTGAAAACCACTTCACAACCAGATATGCAAACCACAAACAGTCATTTAATAAAGAAAAATATAAAAGCCAAACAGAACTGAGCAAATATATCTGGAAACTTAAAGACGCAAAAACAAGCTACAATATATCCGGGAAAATCATAAAAAGAGCATCATCATACAGCAATGTTTCAAAAAGGTGCAACCTATGTTAACTGAAAAATGGTTAATACTATGCAAACCACACTTAGCAACTTTAAACACTAAAACAGAAATAGTAAACAACTGCAGGCATAAATGGAAATCGTTGTTAGTGAACACACTCAAAACAAAAACCTGAAAGCCCCCAAAAAACACGTGCAGCCAACCCGCACGAGCAAACAACCGCAAACGTGAGCCCACACGCTACATAACATCGGCGGTGGGCAAACCAAAAGCCATCCTGATGACAGCGCAACGCGCTCGAAACAAATTTGTAGAGATTTCTTTTAATACCTTATTTTAACAAATGTTGCTCCCCAAGGGTTGAGCGCTTTGGAAATCGTTTTGGGTATTTTAACCACATTGATCTTAATAGCTCCTAACGTTGAGCACTGTGACCTAAAAGATTTTAAAATGGAAGAAATCAATTTAGACAGTCAACAAAAACATACCATTTTCCAATCCGCAGTCCTACCTAAAAAAACTAATAGAACAAACTGAAAAGTTCATACACAATATGAGATGGAAAGCATTCTTTTTCCTGAACCCAAACGCAAAAAAAGAAGACAAAAACACCTACGATTTCAAATCATGGCGATCACCACCACCATAGATGAAATGAAACCCTTTGAAGATCAAATGAAAAGAATGATAACCAATATTGAATTCAAAAAATATAACAACGGTTTCCACACAACACTAAATAAACAAATAAAACAAATACAAAATGACAAAAAAAATATTTGTGAAGGCTGATAAAACTAGCAATTATTACAAAATGGAACCAAAAGAATACTCTCAACTCCTTGACAAAAACATCCAGAAAAACTACAAAAAAGCCGACAAAAATTTACATGACAGTATCCGCACTAAAGAAAAAGAACTTGCAGAGCGCATAGACCTAAGTGACAGGATAGAAGCGACAGCAACTAAAGAAGCTTTCATAACACTCAAAGACCACAAGCCTAATTTTCATAACAATCCAACATGTAGACTCATAAACCCATCCAAATCTGAATTAGGCAAAATAAGCAAGAAAATTCTGGAAAAAATAATAAAGAACGTAAAATCAAACTCTGAATACAACCTCTGGAAGAACACATACGAAGTCATCCAATGGTTCAAAAAACTCAATAAACAAAGTAATACAGTATTCTTCACATTTGATATAGTAGAATTTTACCCATCTATAGATGAGGAACTACTCACCAAAGCCCTGAAGTTTGCCAGCAACCACACAGACATAACAGGGTCAGAAATGGAAATCATTCTCCACACCAAGAAAACATTACTACACAGCAAAAATGAAACCTGGATCAGGAAAACCAACAGAAACTCAACATTCGACGTAACCATGGGATCATATGATGGTGCAGAGACATGTGAACTGGTCGGATTATTCATGCTGTCCAACATCAAGAAAAAACTCGGAAAACAAGTCGGACTATACAGAGACGATGGCCTTGCTGCACTAACCAACAATCCAAGAACCATCGAAAACAAGAAGAAAGAACTATGCAAAATCTTCCAAAACCACAACTTAAAGATTACCATTGAAGCAAACAAAAAGGTAGTGAACTACTTAGACATAACACTGGATCTCAACAATCACATATATAAACCATACAAGAAACCCAACGATACACCTCTTTATGTACACACCAAAAGTAACCATCCACCATCTGTATTAAAGACCATTCCCCATGGCATAAACAAGAGACTGTCAAACCTGTCATGCAGTGAGAGAGTGTTCAACAATGCAGCAGTAGAATACCAGGAGGCACTACAAAAAAGTGGATACAATTACAAATTACAATACAACCCAGACAACAACACAAATAAAAGCAAGAAAAATAGGAAAAGAAAAATCATATGGTATAACCCCCCATACGACGGAAACTCAAAACAAACATAGGGAAAGAATTCTTCAAAATCCTAACAACTTCATTTCCAAAAGAACACAAACTGTCCAAAATATTTAACAAAAACACTGTCAAACTATCGTACTCATGTATGCCCAACCTCAAAAACCTAATTGACGCATCCAACAAAATGAAAATCAACATAGCAAAGAAGGGTGAAGAAAGGAAATCTTGTAATTGCACCAGAAAAGAGCAGTGCCCACTAGACAATAAATGTCTTCACAGCAACATTGTATACCAGGCTACTGTGACATCAGAAAATGAAAAAGAAACATACATAGGGATCACTGAAAACCACTTCAAAACCAGATATGCAAACCACAAACAGTCATTTAATAAAGAAAAATATAAAAACCAAACAGAACTGAGCAAATATATCTGGAAACTTAAAGACGCAAAAACAAGCTACAATATATCCTGGAAAATCATAAAAAGAGCATCATCATACAGCAATGTTTCAAAAAGGTGCAACCTATGTTTAACTGAAAAATGGTTAATACTATGCAAACCACACTTAGCAACTTTAAACACTAAAACAGAAATAGTAAACAACTGCAGGCATAAATGGAAATCGTTGTTAGTGAACACACTCAAAACAAAAACCTGAAAGCCCCCAAAAAAACCACGTGCAGCCAACCCGCACGTGCAAACAACCGCAAACGTGAGCCCCACGCTATATAACATCGGCGGTGGGCAAACCAAAAGCCATCCTGATGACAGCGCAACGCGCTCAAAAACAAATTTGTAGAGGATTTCTTTTAATACCTTATTTTAACAAATGTTGCTCCCCAAGGGTTGAGCGCTTTGGAAATCGTTTTGGGTATTTTAACCACATTGATCTATATATATATATATATTATATATTATATATAATATTATATATATATATATATATAATATATAAATATATAGTATTATGTGTGTTGTGTGGTGTGTGTGTGTGTGTGTGTGTGTGTGTGTGTGTGTGTGTGTGTGTCCCTGTCTCTCTCCTAATGCATTATTTCTGTCTCTCCCTCTGTCTTTTCTCTATCCATGTTTCTGTCTGTCTGTCTGTTTGTCTCTAACTGTCTGTTTGCCTGTCTGTCTCTCTCCAATTCAGTCCCCTGTTTTGTGTCTCTGCATCTTTAAAACGTTCCCTTTCACCCTGCTTACGTCTCTTCATCACTCAGTCGAGGTAGGACGTGCACTGTGAACAGAGAGCTCAGTCAGGAAGCTGAGCAGTAGAGGCGTTTTTAGGTTGCGTACCCATCGTTTCAACTGGACTTAGGGAAAAGTTTCCCTCAAACAATATTTCCTTCAGTCCAACTTCAAGTCAATCTGTGGATCTCTGTTTAACAGAACGTTTGCAGTGACATTTCAAACAGTCCAATAGTGTTGAACAGCAGAGAACTGCTTATGTACTGAGAAGTACAGGACTGGTATAGTGTTACCAATTTCATCGGATTTTATGGCGAAGCTTGCCAGCAGAGCAAACATTTTCGTCTCTCGTCACTACAGATTCCTGTTTGTGTTCTCCTCAGCTGACATGTGCTGTTGTTGCTGACCGTAGGGCTGCCACTGCTGTGGTCTGGAACCTTTGAGATTAAGCCAGAGTCCAAGGGTCCTGACCAGAAAGTAGAGCAACCCTCACAGCAAATTCCCACTGTATTGAGTGGAATGAACGGACTAAAAATCAAACTGCCAGGGTTACACCACGCCACAGCACAAGACTGGAGTTTTCCATGCACTCGTTGATCACGCTAGACGTCTACGTCTACGTCATGAACAACAGAGTGGATGTTGCAGGTTTGATAGGGATGGTGATGTGGTGTGGGTGTGTGTGTGGAAGGAGAGAACTGGAGACAACCAACCCCAGCAGGGACTGTCTTGCCTCATTCTTAAGTAGCCACACTGTTGTTCTTCCACGCAGACTGCAGCTGTGGCGTTGCCGGGTGTAGTCAGTCCAGTCTTACCACATCCTTCACCATCTTTTTGTTCTGGCTTCGTTGTTCTTCATTAGTATCATCGTGTGTGTGTCCAGATCTTCGGAAGTTGACGATGATGTGCATTGGACATGAGCCGCCTGGTGTGCCAACACAGTGAGCTTCGTCACTGTCATTGTTGTGAAAAGTATTTCTTATTTTTCTTCGTACACTCAGACAGAAATCCCAGAGCACTGACGACGCTGCTGTATGGCGAAGGCCCTCCACAGATCCGGAGAGCTTGTTGTCGATGCGTCGGCAGGCCAGGTCTCTGCTCTTATCTTTTGATGTGTGGGACAGTCCTACAGGAAGTGTTCCACAGTCAAGGGTCTGTACAGCATAGGCATCCTGAAGACTGGGCAATGTGGAATTTTGTGAACATGTGTGTGGTGTTTGAGTCTGGAGTGCCCTGTCCTCAGTCTCAATGCTCACTTGGTTTGGTCTGGGCAACAGGTAGTTTGCATCCTTGCTGAAATCTGTTAAAAGTATTTGAGCCCAGGTAGTTGATCAGCACGTGGATCACCGTGTTGTGCGAGTCTGGTATTTGTGTGCTTGTTCTCTGTGTTGCTGTTCACTATGACGTTTTTCGGTCATTGGTTATCTGATATTTGTAGACTTTCTGTGGAATGATATGCCCACGCTTTTCAGAATCTTTCATCTTTCTGAACAAACCTGCAACGTTTCCTGACATTGTTCTTGACTTGCTGTGATTGCCAAGGTGTCAGGACTTTGAATTGATTGATGTGTTTGGGGGTGGATGAAGAGCACAGCGACTGGTTTGACTTGGTGATGATGGCTGTTAAGGTTAAAAACCAGTGACACAGACAAGTGACTGGATTCTACACATGCAGTTTCAACAGTCAAGGAATCTAGAACACTTTCATACCACAAATCCTTTGATAATGCAAATAAGCTATTGTACGTGATCCTGTAGATAATATGTAAGTGAAACTAACATCAAAACAGAACTGAGTTATACCAGTTGAAAAGTGTACAGCGTCTCACAAAGCTAGACACCATTCTACATGGCCCCCAAAATGCGCATTCTCCTGTCAGAGCCGCACCATTGTGTATATCATCCACTATGAACTTTGCAGTCAGCTCTAAATAGGCGAAACATCCCGGTCAATTTATAAAAGCATTTCTGAATACCTGGCCAACATCCACCATCACAACCCAAACCCGTCGCTCTGGTATTCATCTACTCAAACACATCAATTAGGTCAATGTCCTGGCGCCTTGGCAATCACAATGACATACGATAAAAACTGTTGATCACCCAGTTTAGACAGTGGCTACCTATATTCCAATGAAGGAAAGAGAATGAGAGTACTTTTTAAAACTTGTATTTCACTAATGTTTTGCTCACTTTCATACTCACTACATTCAGACTTTCATTCAGACTTTCATGCATCAGAATATCTCTGTTGGTTGTATTTTCTCTATCTCTTCTCCACTGTGATGTTCCCTGTTATTGTCACGTGCTTCGTCTCGCTGGTGTCACAAATTGTTTCATGCCGTTGAAAACAAAGGATGACTTCAATTCCCCGTTACATATCTACAAAAAATTATTCTGTGAACAGGACACACGGCAGGCATTTTCTCATCAAAACCGGTGTTTGGTCAACGTTATCTATCTTTGTATACTCAACCAGGAAATCAACTTTTAGAATTGTGGATTTTTAACTATGTTTGCAGAGGCCGGCCAAACCTTTATCTAACTTCCTTTAACTTAATCATCCCCGTCCAGAACAAATTTCTTGCCTCCGATGAGGAGATGGTCATAGATCATAGTAGTAAACTTGTTACTCTCTGGCAGCTTTTAAGTGTGGTCCTAATTTCTTGTCTTGGACTCTCTTTGTGAAGTCATCACAAATAAATGCTGATTCCTTAGTTATTTTTCAGCTCTGAAAATTTCTTCTTTGTTTAAAGTACCTCTGCCAGTAACAGTTGAACAGCAGAAGCGATGTATTCTGTCAAATTCTACTGGTTTTGATAGTTTTAAGTCCTCAGTCAACAGACTATAACAATATTTCCACCGTGCTTTTTGGGGTTCTCTGTTTTTTCCGGGCAGTCCAAAAAAATAAAATAATGCTTTTTGACGTCCCTCGAATCGACGATTCTCTTCAAACGCTTTCTGCTTTCTTTATGCCGTTCCTGTTTTCAGATCCTTTTTGCACACGAAATCTTGATCGCATTTTGCAAAACGAAATCTTGATCATCATTTTGCACCGAAGATCACTGATCTCTTTATGTCATCATGTCCTAACTGACGGGGTGTTACATTTTCCCCAAACTGACTTTCGAATTGATGTTTTTTTTTTCTTGTTTTTTTTGGGTTTTTTGTTTCCGCTTAGTATGTTTTTTTTTTGACCCGCATCTCTTCTTATGGGGGGAAACCCAACGCCTAGTTTGGGTCCCAATTTTCTTTTGTTTCGATCAGTATTTTGGCGAGATGGGGGGCATGACCCGAGCGCTGTGCTTAGTTTCCCCTGTTGTTTTGTCGTACCTTGACTAATGAATCCAGGGGTCATCGAATATCCGAAGTAATTGAACATTTTGGAAAAATGCATCAGCTATAATGAGACTTACTGTGGGGCCGTTTTGATTACCCGCCACGTGGCAGCCACACCCGCCCTCGGGGGATTTTTTTTGTTAACAAATAGTTATGCAGGGCGTGCACGACTGAAGACAATCCCCACATACTTGCAAGCACACAACTTTTAATGTAGCATTGGTGTTCTAGCCTATGCCCAATTTGGGCTACACAGCCTTAATAAAGGCTTGGGGTTTTGCTTAAAATAATGTTGTTTTTTTATAGCATAAAACGATGGGGGAAAGTTTTATACATCTTGAATTTTAGAGTGAGGGGCCTGTGTGATTATACAGCTTTGTTTTCGGGTACTGGTTTGTTCCCCCACTAATGTGATCCAACACCGTTCGTTACTGCTATTTTTTTTATCATTTAAATTTTTGGACGAACATTAGCGATCCAGGACAGTGCTGCACTCTTCCACAAAACACTTTTCCCTTGTTTAAACCCTGTACAATCGAAAATTGTAGCAGCCGTTGGGTTTTTTCTTAAAGTGTACGGACAGGGGGCTACACAAAGGGACCTTCCACATGTACAGAAAACTGACAGCACTTGTGAAACGGGGCTCTATTGAAGTTTTTTTTTTAATTTGGGGGGGGGGAGGGGAAGGGAGTTGGAGGGGGGTTTAAGGGGGGAGGGGGTCCTTTTTCCAAAATCCAAAGCTTTTTTTTTTGGTAAAGCTTTCTCTGTGTGTCTGGGGGATTTTCGGGGGATTAGGGATCTTCCTCTCCTCTCCCTGGGGAGGGGGGGGGGGGGGCAGGGGCCTTTTTGGGGTTGGGAACAGGAAGATCGGAGGGTAAGGCGGTTTCCGATTTTTTCCCAGAATTGCGATGACAGGCGGGGTTAAGGGGGGCATTCTCTCCGAAAAATATAAAACCCATAGTTCGATTTCCCCCTACTTCCCCCCCACTTCCCTGCTCATTAAACAGGTCAATCGTGACAATTTCAATGTCTTAAATCGTTAAAATTCACAGCCCCTGGGGGCCGGGCTCTGGTCAGACCTCCCGACATCGGGATACTCAAAATAAGAAAAAAGGGGAAAGGGTAATGATATCCTTTTTCCCAAGATGATGACCTGTCCCACCGGGGCAAAACCTCGTGTACAATTTTTCAAGCGGCTAACACCGAATGTGAAAGGTCCCCCCGCGTCACGTAATATTCCCCCAAATTGCGTTGGGGGGGGACCATGGGAAAGAAATTCTGCCAGTATTTTTAAAGTTACATGGGAAGTTCGTTTTTTTTGTACGAACGTGACGCTTGCACAATAAACACCATGTTTTCATTTTACTTTTCTTTTTTTTTCCCCCCAAAGGTGGGCCCCCAAAAAGCGTCCAGTGGGTTGGTCAACTTTCGTGGAACACTATTCCCCGCTTTCACACCCCCGGGACGCAACCTGAAACAGAGTGAAGATGGACGAATAAAACAAACACTGTCCCTTCAGCAGGCGGATGAAAGGGGAATGGTGGCGTGTTGACCTTTGTTACACATTTCTTTGGGATCTGATAAAGGGCAAAACAAAAGATCCTGTCGATAGTGTGGGGGCACGTTAAATTTTTCCTACGGTGTTGATCCTATTTGCCATAGCCATAAATCAGGGGATTTGGGGAACATAAAGGGAAACCCAAAAACGGGTTTTTTTTGATGATCCTCTTGCCAAATTTGATAAGGCATATGCGCATAGTAAGAAAAGAGTCTTTTATCATATTTTAAAAAATCCTAAAGGGTGAAAAAAGGATCCGGTAAAGTCACTTGTTTTGGTCTTAAATTTGAAAGGGAATGGGGGTTGGGAAGGGGTTGTCAGCTTCATACCAAGTGTGGGGCGGGACGAAAAAAAACAGAAGAAAAACTTTCACATAAAAAGGGAATTTTCTTGACAGCACACTTTTTCCCCTTTGGCCAAGCGGACAACTATATGACGGGGGTGCCGTGAGGTCTATCACATACACTTTTTCTCTTTTTGGGCTCCCACAAACTGCTGTGTTATCGGGGCGCAGCACCCTTGTCTTTACTCTTATCCGAATTTACATTCTATGCTTGAATTCAACCACCCCCTGCCCTTTCTCCCCAAATATTTAATGCAATAGGCATGCTACATGGCATCAGTCTGGTTGTATTTCGACGACGTCAGATTCCAGCGATGAATCGTTTGTCACGGCCACTTTGCGCAAGAACGTTTTCATGCAGGAGGTCGGGGGTTACCCTATGACAACATGTGTGACAAGATCTCACGTAAGAAACCGATAAAAACCCTGGAAGAACAAAATTCAAAAGGAAAGAACAGCCAACGTTTTCATCGTTTTCCGCCACCCTCTGGTCAATTTTGACGGCAAAAGGCATTTTTCTAAAACGAATGGTTAAAAAGAGTCTGTCCCCGACAGCCACTATCGCTGCAGGCGAATACAATACTGCTGCCGTTTACAAAACGATGCAAAGTGTTGAGTATGGATCCCAGACGAACAGGAATGGAAAATCAGTTCCAGGGTTTTATCGATGCAGGCTTTCAAAAAATTGTCACAGTGAAAACAGTGTGGGGCTGGGCCCCACTGTCCATTGTATATACGAACAGTGGGGGATGTAAAAAAAAAAACCCTCCCTGTGGTTGTTTTTTGCCAAATTCACACATTTTTATGTCCTAAAATTTCCCTGCCGACCTTTCCCCGACATCAGATCCTGGGTGCCACAGGCCGGCAACCTGACCGACAAAGGGTAACATCCCCTTATACATCTAGTTCTTGCCATTGTCTCTAACCAACGTTCCGAATAACAAAGGGAAATTTTAGGATTTTTGTCTTAGTAGAACAACACAGCGTAAACAATTCTTTTCTTCATTTTGAAAATCTGCATCATTATCCTTTTCCGAGAACCTATCATGTCAAATTGCCATTTGGGAAGCAAAATTGCTTCCATTAGAATCCAAACATGCGCTTTCAAAAGATCGATTGTCATACATAACACGCTTATTTTGATTTCGAATGTCGTGGGATTTTCCGGCTTTCAGAAATTTAATTGACCCCTTATACCCTCCATACGGTCACCGGAAAAGGATTCAGTTCCTGCCCCTCTGATGAGCTACACATGAAGGGGGATCCGGAAATCATTTTCCCCCGACATCTTTTAAAAGGCCCTTTTCTCCCGAGTTTCACTCGACGAAAACTACAATTTTGTTTTGTGATACCCCTTATAACTTTGATTCTTTACATTTTCATGCCCCAAAAGACGAAATTTCTTTGTGTGAAGATTTTTGCAGTCTGGGGCAACCGAGGATTTTTATGGCTGATGGGTTGTCTGGGACGTCTGGTAACGTCTGCTGTTTCTTTTTCTCGTTTGTTGTAAAGGGGCATGGCCTCCTCAAAGGGGTTCAGTGTGTTCGTCACCAACCTCAGATGTCTGACTTTCGATGGGTTTTTTCATAACCCCCCATAGGGAACGCCGACAAACTTCCGTGCAATACTCCCTCAGATGATGCATGGAAGAGCATGTCCCTGAAGGTGGCGATTTCTGCTTTTAAAGCCACAGGTGTCGCTCTGATCATCTGCCCCGATCACTTTGGGTCGCTTTATTGTCTTTTGCTTTCCATTTAGAAACCTTTAGATTTGAAAGACCATCACCATCACGGTCTGTCTCTTTACTGGGGGATTGGGTGGTGCTGGCATTGTTGCCTCTACTCCCGGACATCACACTGGGGGTTTTAAAAGCCGCAGGTATCTGTATTCCCTGCCAGTCACGAGACAAGAGTTCAAAGGAAAACTCTATTCTTTTGCGTGTTGATTGTCTTCAATTTTGTTCTGTTCTAGTGATTTCTGTTGGGGCCCGGGATTTTTCTACTGGCATACAGCAAAATCGTTTTAAAATGAACCAACCAAACACACAAGACATACCATACCTCGGTTGATCAACCCTTGCAAATGACAACTTCTTTCGTTTTCCCATTGGGCTGTGCGATATTGGCACTGGGTGGGATTCCTAATCTGGAGAGTGAATGCGCCCCGCAAATTTTTTTTTACCTTTGAATTCGGGTATCAATCCCTTTATGTATACTTTCAAAAACCAGGGAGAAAAACGAAAGAAAGTCAAAAAATCTAAATTGTTGAAATGGATGGAGTCAAAGCTGGTTTTTAAATTTTATCATAACAATATATTTGGGAAACGTTCCTGTCAATAAGGGCTTTTATGTTCTTGTTTTTTTGCACCAGCCTAGCCAACCCCTCCTCACAATTGCTAATCCTCCCTCCCCAGTGGCATTCCTCCCACCTGTCATTCCCCCTAAAACCCCTCTAAAAGTCTGTTAAAAACCAGCTTTTTAGTCATAAACCGCCATGAGGGCACCCACAAAGGAGACACCTCCTGCTGCCATTCATTCCGGTGATGTCCATGATTTCCCGCTGTGTGTGTTGTGTTGGTGTGTGGTGGTGTTGTGTGTGTGTGTGTGTGTTGGGTTTGTGTTGTGTGGTGTTGTGTTTTCCGTTTTCCATTTAGTTGACGACAAAAGCAAACCCAAACAAAATGTTTTTAATTTTTTAACGTCAAAAACCCATGCTTTTTTAAAAAAACCCTTGCAGGAGATGGCATACCACACAACTGTCATTTCTAAAAAGAACCCAAAAAAACCGAAATGCACTTTATAAAAAAAACTTTTGGGTGTGTGTGTGTGTGGTGTTTGTGTGTGTGTTTGTTGTGGGTGTGTGTTGGGTGGGTCTCTGTGATTTTGGTGTTATTTTTATTATTTTTATTATAATACTTTTATAGGCCCCCTTCCCTCCACGGGGCCCAAACCCCTAACGCTTTACAATCCACACTGTTTTCAAAAGGGGTCCCAAACCGGGGTAGTGCGCCCTGGGGAGTGGGGGGGGTTCCCCCCTTACCCCCAAGCCCCCCCGTTTCCGGTGTCATCCGTCAATGTCTTTCGTATCATTCGCTAAATTCCTTATTCCTTCATTTTTTTCCTTTTTCTCACGCGGGGTGCAGTATGTGTACGTGTCCCCATACCAAGGGCCAAAACTCCTTTTCTTTTCCCGAAAGCTGGTGGGAAATTTTTAACGTGTGTGCAAGATTTTACCCTTTGCTTCACGCAGGGAAAATTTCGATTTTAGTCTCATTGGGGGGACTTAGGGGGAAAGGGACAGAACCAATGAAAAAACCCCAAAGGGAAAAAAAATCCCCCTGTACAAAAAAGGGCCTTAAAAAATCAAAACCCCCGCAACCCCGGGGAATCAAAAAGATTTGATTTGGGCCCCTCAAACCCCCTAAAGCTATTCGGGCCCCCATGCACGGGACATACCTCACATCCCCAAAAACCCCAAGGGGGCAACTGCTACCGCGAGCAAAAAAGTTTCAGTTTCAGTTTCACCATGGCCCACCCCCACACAACAAACACACCCCCAACCCCCAAAACACCCCCCCAAACTGCTGACCCCCCCTTTCTCTCTCTCTCTCTCTCCCCTCTCTCCCCTCTCTCTCCCTCTCTCTCTCTCTCCTTCTCTCCCCAAAATTTTCTATAATCGATCGATTCCTAAACATGGTACTAACCCCCCCCTTTAAAGGTCTATAAAAAAGTTTTTTTCCATCGTAGAAAAGAAAATATAAGCTTACTTGTGGACATCTGCCACGTTTTGGCCCCACCAAAAAGGGCGTTGACTTCAGGGTTTCTGTTCAGGGTTTAGAAAAAGTTTTTTGAAACAGTTTTCCCCCCCCAAAACACACTCCCACCCCGTTCCCCCAACCCAATCTCAGCCTCCTCCCCCCTCCCCCCCCAAACCCCCCTCCAGCCCCCCCCATTTTTTTTCCCCCCATTGCACCCACGATCTGTTTTTTGCCTTTTGGTCCCAGCCGGGCACATATGGGACAAACATGTCTTACGGGTTGCACACCAAAACGGCTCGCACTAAGGTTATGCTTGGGTTCTACATTTTTCGTTGTTTGTTTTTTTTTTTAATTCCTTTTTTTTTAAAAACCCCTTAGGGAACCCAAAAGTAAGATTTTTTTTGAGCAAAACTTTCATTTAAATTGTTGGTGGTGTGTGTGTGTTTTGGTTTTTGTGTGTGTTGTGTGTTTTGTGTGTGTGTGAAAACCTTATTGCAAGACTTTCCCTACGTCGGGGTTTTAGTTTTTTTCTTTTTTTTTTCATTACATTATTCAAATTTTTTCCCGTTTGCGGTTATTCGTGAAAACCCTTGTTTTTCACACTCACCCCCTTTCCCCCTTTTCCCCCTTCCTTCTCTCAGAAATTTCGTCCTGCCCCCCCCCTGATGCTACGATTTTCCAAATAAGCATCTAGAACAAAAAATTTTTACAAATTTTAAAAGGGAAAGGTTTTTTGGCCCCAATTTAAACATGAAAAAAAACTTTACGAGAAAAAATAAACGCTTTTGGCCTCTTGGGTTTTTCACCCAGGAAAGTTTCAACAACTTCAGGCATTGAAAACGAAAAACAACAACAGGTATTTTTCTCAATTGGGCGGAAAGGGGCATTGCAAAAAGGGGGATTGCTTGTTTTCTTTTTTTCCCCCTAAATTTGGGGAAATTTCTTAGGGGGACCAAAGATCTCGTGGGTTTTGGGGGTCTTTTTGCTTGTGTGTCCTTGTTAAGGGGGGGTTTGTTTTAAAAATTTTCTTATAAAAAAAGGGTTGGGTTTCAGTTTCCGCCTGCATGCAGTCAACCACTTTAAACCAAAATTCTACTGTCTTGAAGGAAAATTTGGGTTTTCCAAGTGAGTTAAAAAAAAACCGGGAAGAAATTTTCAAATAAAGGGTTTAAAGGTTGAGGGGCTTTTGAAGATCCTTACACAAAAACGGAAGGAATACGGGGGTTTTGGGTTTTCCCGACAGCGGTTTTTTGGTTGATTGGGGTTTTTTTCATCTGAAGATCGACACTATTACACATCAAAATGTCTTACTGTTTTAAATTTATGTCGGCTGCACATTGTGGTGTGTGACCAGCAGATTCCCCCGTGTCCTTGAACAAAAATTTGGCCCCTGTTATCAACACACACAAACACCCACACACACACACACCAACGGCAAATTTATACGGTGCTTTGCCCAAAAAAATCGAACTCCGTTTGAGTGTGTGTGGGGTTTTGTGTGGGTTTTGTGGTGTGTGGTGTGTTGTGTGTTTGTGTGTGGTGGGGTGTGCTTGCATCATGTGCATGGGTGCCTTTATTCTATGGTGTTTTGGGACCCGTGGGTCCCCACGGGCACGTATCGAACTTCCTCCCCTCCCCTCTCATTCTCTCTCTCTCTCGATCTCCCCCCCTCTCTCTCCCCTCTCTCTCTCTATCCTCTCCTCCCCGTGTAAGCTTTCCTCACACAACCCCACACACACAACCCCCCACACACCCCACACACCACACCACACCGACTGAAACCCAAATTTTTTGTCAGATTAACTCGTAGTTGTACTGAATTTAAAAAGAACTTTAACAAAAGTCAACATTTTTAAAAAAAAATTTTACACACACACACCCCCCCCCCAACCCCCCCCCCCCCCAAAAAACACACACACCCACACACACACACACAAAACACACACAAACCAAAACACACGCCCCCCCGTGCGCACTGCCGCACGCAATACCCCCGCAGGCAGGGTCACGCACCACGCACGCAGCACGCACCACGCACCCCACGCACGCCACAACCCCAACCCCACCCCACACAAACACACACCACAACCACACACACCCCAACCCACGCAAAGCGACTCTTTTTTAGGGGGGAGAGAGAGAGAGAGAGAGAGAGAAGAGGGAAGAGAAAAGAGAGAGAAAAGAAGAGGGGAGAGAGAGAAGAGAATCAAAGGGATACACACACAAAACACACACACACACACACCCCACACACACACACCACACACACAAAAAAACACACACCCCAACGCACGCACGCACGCACGTGTACCTTTTAAAAAAAAAGGGGAAAAAAAAGCAATTTAAACATTTGTGAGGCTTCAAACAGCCCGGTTTAGTGGTACATGACTTTTGGGAAAAATTGGGTTTCTAAAGGTTGCATGTACCGTAGCAGCAAGCTTTCTTTGTGGTTTATTTGTTTTTGATGATGAGGGTTGGTGTATTTTTCCGGGGGTTGTTTACCAATGTGGGGTTTTTTTTTTTTGTTTTTTGTTTTATTTTTTTTTTTGTTTTTTTCTAGATAATTTATTTCATTTAATTGTTTTCCCCTTTTAGTTTGGGGATTATTGTTTGAGGAAGAGAAGGGGAGAGGGGTGGGAGAGAGAGGAGAGAAAAGAGAGAGGAAGAGAGAGAGAGGAAAAAACTTTAAAAAAAAAACTTTCCCCAAAACTCAAGGGCTCAAAAATTTATTACCAAGGGTAAGATTTTTGGCCCGTGCCTATTTTTTCCCAAACTTCCCCTTTCTAAATTTTACAACATTCAACTTAAAAAAAAAGAAGAGGAGAAAGAAGAGAAAAGAGGAGAGAGAGAGAGGGGGGGAGAGAGAGAAAAGAGAGAATTTTGGGGGGCCTTTTCCCCAAAAAAGGGAGTCGCGTGGTACACAAAACAAAAATAACATAGAAAAAGAAAAACTTACGGGACATGCTTTCATTTGCATACACTCAGTTGCAGGTTTTCTTTTTTTTTCTTTTTTTTTTTCTTTTCTTTTTTTTTTTTTTTGAAAAAAGCGGGAGCGCATAGAAAAGTACGGGGAAGAGGTAAACACTTTAAACCCGTCACAGAAAAGTTTTTTGGGGAGCTGTTCAACTCCCTAGATTTATTTTTGGGGTACGTGCCGTTGTGGGCCCAAAGTCTTGTGACCCAAAGTCGTTTTTGGGCCCCAAAGTCGTTGGCCCCCCTTGGGATTCGTTGGACCCCAAAGCAGGGGGCCCCATTTTGATGGACCCCCTGTCTTGGCCCCAAAGCGTTGTCCCCCCCGTCCCTTTTGGGCCCCCTGTCGGGACCCCTGCGATGTGACCCCCTGTTTGTGTGCCCCCCGGGCGTTTACCCCCTTTGTTTTTCCCCCCGGCGATTGACCTCATGTCGATTTACCCCATTTTCGTTGTGACCCATTCGTTGGACCCCCTGTCGTTGTGACCCCATTTTAATGTGACCCCATGTGATGTGCCCAAAAGGGCATCCTCTCTCTCACTTTTCCCCTCTCTCTCTCTGTCCCCCTCTCTCCCCCTCAACATGAGGAAGATTTTGGGCATTTTCAGTTACTGTATTATTGCAATTAAACAGAATGAAAATGGGTAATCAAAATGGAAAGGGGGTTTTTTTGAAAATTTTGACCCTTGGGGTTCGGTTTTAAAAGAAACAAACTATCATCCACTTTATTTTCCCAAGAATCATACAAAAAAGACCAAACTAAAAAATTAACTTTTTTTTTTTTTTCCCCTATTGGAAGCTTTCTCACATTTGGGGCTGAACAGGGAAAGAAAATATGTAATCAAAAAATGGAAAGGGGCATTAATGATAAATCTGCCTTAGGGTTTGGTATAAAAGGGAAAACCCCAATTAAAGCAAAAAAACCCCGTGGTCATCATTTTCAATTTTCCCAAAAAAGGTAAACCCAAATTTAGCGACGCGGGCCAGAAGGAAAGGAAATCTCTGGCTCCCCCTTTTTGTATTGCCCCGAAGGTGCTGAAGGCGTTTTCTAGGGCTCTCCCTTCTGTCTCCCCCCCGTGGAGGCACCACAAACCTTTCTCTGCTGCCGGGTTTTTTTCTCTGGGGATAGCCTGAAACCCTTTTTAGGGGACAAAAAAACGCCCAAAAGGACGGGGTTGGGGGGCCCGCACTGCTTTGTTCAGGACGCGATGGGTATCTGCAATAAAGAATGACTTTTGGTTTACCTTATACAGGATACATTTGGGGTTCTTTTTTTTTAAACCCCCCCCCCCCCCCCCACACACAAAACCACACACACAGAGTCACACACACGCTTCCCCCCCCCCAAAAAGACATTTTTGGGGAACATTGCGACGGGTGGAAAGGGTTTGCTTGTTTGACCCCCGGGTCGAAGACAGGGGGATTTTTTTTTTTTTGTCCTGTTTGTTTTTTTGGTTTGGTTTGTGTGTTCCCAGTCAAAGGGTGAAATGAGAACCGAAAATGTCACGTTCCCGTCCGTCTTCCCGTCCGGCTCCACGCTCAAACGCAAAAACTACTGAAGGGGTTTTCAAAAATTTTGGAAAAGCCCCAGGGGCATGAGAAGCTTTGCAAGTGATCAAAATTTTTTTTAAGTCAAAGATAAAGGGCACAGGGGGGAAATGAAACTTTTTACGGGGAAAAACTTTTAATTTGCCATTTTTTTTTGTTTGTTGTTTTTTTTTTCAAACTTTAACCCAGCTAAAAAAAAACTAAACAATTTTTTTGCTAGAGACTTCAAATTCGTTTGCCAAAATTTTCCCTTTGGGACCCTTTGACTTTGGCCCATTTTCTTTTGGGCAGGGCCTCAGTGAAATTTACCGTGACTTTTTTGTTTTCCTTTTAACCCCCAAACTATTTGTCCAGGGGGGGGGGGGGGGGGGGGGGTTTGGGGGGTTTGGGCCCTGACCCTTTAAGTGAACCCTTTTTTTTTTGCATATAACTTTTATTAAACCCAAGCAAAAAAGTTTCGCAAAAACATCGTGTTTTTTTCGTTTTTTTACTCCCTTTAGTTTCGGGCCCCCCCCCCACTAGCCCCTCCCCCCCCCCTTTCCCCTACCCCTCTCTCTCTCTCCCTCTCTTTCTACGCAACACCCCGCCCCGCACACACCCAAAACACAAAACACCACACACACACCCACACACACACCACACACACACCACACACAGGGGTGCAAACTGCATTTCTTCATACATTTCATCAAAACAACATACATGGATGCAAGCCCTGTAACATACATAATTTTTTAAATTTTGCCCGGGTTTTAAGGGGTTTTAAAAATTAGAAAGAAACACCCCCACCTTCAGCATTGGGTTTTTTTGTTTCCCCTTTTTCCATCCCCTTTCTTTTGCGGGCCATTGGGCGGGGGAAAGCTTCCGGGGTTCTTGTATGTTGGTTTACGAAATTGGGGAAATTTCCCGCCCCAAAGAATTTGCAACATCTTCTCGTTTTTCTGCGCGTTCAGCAAAGCCCAAAATTGAGACGGGCAAGTGGGGAAAGGGAATGACCCCGGCCATGACCCTTTTTTATAAATTTTGTCTTTTCCGGTGATTGGTGGGAAGGGATTGTCAGTCCAAACCTTGGAAAACATTTTCCCCCAGATTTTGCTTTTTAAGGAAAGTAGCATCCCTGATTCTTGCACGAGGGGAAACTCTGTTTCGAGAGCATGCATAAGGCCCGCTCAAAGTCACAGATGATGAAATTGGGCTCCAACGGTGATGGTTTTAAGGGCAAATTTTGTTCTTCAAAACCGCAAAGGGGGTGATAGTTTTTCCCAAGGGGTTTTGGTTTGGGCCCCAGCCATTCCTAGAGGCACAGTGTTTACCTCGAATGTTACCAATAATGGTTTTGTAAATTTTAGAAAAAGGGTTTTCGGGCGCGTTAAAAAATTCCATTTGGGGAAAAAGGTTTTGCTCCTTCTGATGTTTTGAAGATTTTCCTGTTGCGTGACAAAATAACCCCCGTAAATTTTCCATGGAGAGCAAAAATCTCTCGTCGTTCCAAAGGGTTTTTTCCAAAGGGAGATTTATTTGTACCTTCCCTTCTCTTGGGAGAGGAAAGGGAGGTGGGACCCCCTTACTTTTAAAGGGGACCTGACCGACTGTACAAGGGAGGAGGTTTAAGGGGGCCGGGGGCCCCCTCCCCACTGTGCCGCAAACGCGGTTGGGGGAGCCAATGTAGTGGGAAAACCCTTCACTCGGACGATGGGGTCTTTAAAACTTCGCTGCATGTCCTGTCGGAGTGAGCCGTTCCACCAAGTCAGTGTCCCGGGGGATGGTTTTGGTCATAAATTGCTTTTGATTGACCCGATGTCAGGATTTTCGATACACGGTAAAAAAAGTTGGTGCCACTTCGCCTTTCTTTTGGCCCCCTCCCAAAAACGCCAATTTTAAATTCCTTGTGGGGTTAAGGGGCCCCTTCGTATTTTAAGACTCCCCCCCCCCCCCCCCTTTTTTTTTCCCCCGGGATTAAAAAAAGTCATTTTGCGAACTTTGAAATGTTTCTGATCCCAAAAAACCTTTTTAAAAAAAACATCATGTGACCGGGTGACGCGTTTTCCTTTACAACCCCGCGCCCGAGATTTGGCAAAACCCTTTTGCCCTCTTCGCCAATCTAGTCTACATTATACGTGTTCAAATTTTTGACGTATTCCCCCCCACTCTCCAACCTAAAACCCCCCCCCCCCCCCCCCCTTAAATTTTTGGAAAAATGGCTGTTGTATTTTCCAAAGTATTGTTCATTTTGTTTTATTTGTGCAAAGC
This sequence comes from Conus ventricosus, assembly GCA_018398815.1. Taxonomy (NCBI): domain Eukaryota; kingdom Metazoa; phylum Mollusca; class Gastropoda; order Neogastropoda; family Conidae; genus Conus; species Conus ventricosus. The sequence continues at coordinate 15,096,422 of CM031627.1, forward strand.
GGGAATGTCAGCCTGCCCTTCGACTTTTGGGGCACAACGACATTGGGCCACATCCCACGTTTGGGGACAACCCACAAATTTTTTCCCCAAACGACATGGGGGCACAACGGGCATGGGGGCACATCGACATGGGGGACAACGACATTTGGGGCACACGACATTGGGTCACATTTTGACATTGGGGCAAAACACATTGGGTCCATCGACATGGGGGGCCCCAACGGGGCATGGGTCACGTTTGACATGGGTCACAAAGCATTTGGTTTACAAAAGACATGGGGGCCATCGCACTGGGTCACATTGACATGGGATCACAAAGGGCATTGGGTCACTTTGCCCTGGGGTCACAACGAAAATTGGGTTAAATCGACATGGGGGCACAACGACATTGGGTCACATTGAATGGGCCCCGATTTTTTTTGGATTTTGGGGGGATCCAGTCAGGGGAAACATGGGCAAAATAGATTTTAGCTGCAAAGTGAGGGCGGGCTGCAGGCGGAAATTTTAAACAAAAACTTAAATAAATGGTTTGCGAACCGCCAAGAGAAGGGGGACAAAAGATTCCCCAAAAAAACCCCAACCGTTTTTTGAAACCTTTTTTGGTCTTTTTTTCGACAAACAAAAACAAAAAATCAATTTAAAAAGAAAAGAAATTTTGGGACCTAGTTTTTGATCTCTTTTACTCTTCAGCGCCCGGATGCCAGGCGTTGACAACTTTGCTAAAACTTGAAAATGGGTGGAAAAACGAGAAATAGACCTACTGGAAAGACAGAGAATAGACCTTCAGTTTAGCGCCCCCTTTCAATTAAATACAGGGGAAAAACTTTTAACAATACTTTCACATGAATTTATTCTTTTCATTCACCCCCAACCCTGCCCAAAAAAAACATCATACCTTTATCCCCCAAACCCAAATTTCAAAATAAACCCCCGTATGCTGGGCCCGAGGGAGCACCCCAAAAAACCCAAAATAGTTTACCGAAAATTTTAAAAAGTTTAAAAAATTTAATGCGCACCAAAGAAGCGAAACCCCAGAAGATACTAAGAATGGAAAATTTAAGTTTTCCCAAAACCCAAAAGGGTGAAAGCAGGGGATAACAGCATATAACACCAACAGGAAATTTCCCCCACGGGGGCCCAGCCCCCCCACGAATGAAAATGAATAAGTCACAAAAAAACACCCTTTAAAAAAAAGTCGGGAAAACCCCCGAAAAACACAGCTGACACAAAAAATAAGTGATGAAGAAGACGAAAAAAAGGGTTTCCACCAAAAAGCACAATAAATTTACTCGAACTATCAGAAAAGAACCGCAAATTTTACAAAACACAAAAAATTTCCCTAGAAGAAGACCGCAGATTTTACCCAAAAAACACAAAAATCAGAAGAAAACCGCAGATTCCAAAAAAAGCGGCAAACCTTTGAAAAGAAAAAGCCCGATTAAAAAAGCAAAGGGAACCCCCCGTTAAACCACAAAAAAAAAATCCCCGCATCAAAATTTTCCCTACGTACGATCACAGACAACCCCTGACCCTTTACCCGATGAAACAGCCAAAAGGATGGGAAAAAACAGAAAAAAAAAACAACAAATCCCCAAAAGCCCGGCGGACACAAAGGGCCCCTCCGTTTCTTTTCCTCTCTTTCAAAAAACCCCCCTTTTAACCCCCACACAAAAATCTAAATCCTTTTTTTACTTTATTGGGACGTGATTTCTGTACAAAATTTATTACGCTTTTTTCTTTTAAGGGTTGGGGGAAAAGAAATTTTTTAAAAAATGTTTAATGCAAAAAACACCTCAATATGGGGTTTTCCCGTTTGGGACACAAACAACAAGCATTTATCCATAAATATCCATGCCCTTTTAGCTATTTACTTATTTTATACAATCAATCAACCCTTTAACCCGGTATCAATAAAAGTTGCATGCCTTGGCCCAAACAAGGTATAGTACCATGGGGCGGGACACTGATGACTGGAAACACCACACATAAGAACCGAAACAAACCCACCCCCCGCCGCTGAAAAGGGGATAACGGGTTTCAACCTAAATAACACACAGAAAAACTATTTTTACCTCAGGGGCACAAAGTCCAACTACGGAAAAAACATTAACCAGAGATGGTTTTAACCACCCTAACTGCAAAACCCACTGTGCAGGGAGGGGAAAATAAAAAAAACCAAAACCCCACAGATAACAGAGATCAACCCCCCTGCCACTGAGAGGTATAGACGGTTTCAAACCCCAACTTTGACACATTTGACAACTATTTTACCTCTGGGCCAAAGTTTGGGAAATAATTGGAAAATCATTAAACCGAGACTGCTTTAAAACCCCTCCCAACTGCAACCCAATGGGCAGAGAGGGAAAAAACCCCCTTTTAAAAGCAGACCAAGTTAATCCTAAACTAAAAACCTAAAAACTTCCCCAGCACAAAAAAGGTTTAAAACCAAAAAACCCTTGTTTTTCCCACCCAATTAACAATCCCAAAAATTTTTTAAAAAAATTAAGAAAAAAAAAGCAAAAAGTCCAATAACTGAGTGAATGTCTAGAACGCTTTTTTATATTGTTTGAGGGAACGCAGACGCTATTTATTATAGATGATTGTTCAGCAGAAAAAGACATAGTTAAAAAGAGAAACACTTTGTCAAAACTGGCTTTCAGTGGAAGACATGCTGGAATAAGTGTGTGGATTTTATGTCAAAAATATAACTCAGTTTTAAAAGACTTTAGAGAGCAGTTAAAGACTGTAGTTTTATTTCACATGAAAGACAGAGATGCATTTGATGAATGTTTGCGTGAAAATGATGTTATTGAAAATGACCAGGAAAAACACAGGATTAAACAAAAGCTAAAATCTGAAAAGTTTAGTAAATTAGTATTGAAAACGGATAACCCTACACAGTATGTTTGTTTGTAGATAATCGTTATTTTTTGGTTATTGAAGTCTTACTTGTCAGAGAACAGGAAAACCTTCATTCTGGGTCACTTTCGCCCGAAAACTGGTTGAGGGCGAAAGTGGCCCAGAATGAAGGTTTTCCTGTTCTCTGCTCGCTAAGACTTGAACTGGAGTGGAAAGACAGAGAAATAGACCTACTGGAAAGACAGAGAAATAGACCTATCAGTTCTAGCGCCCCCTTTCACTAACTACATGAGAAATCTTTGAACAGATATCTTTCACATGAATGTTATTCTCTTTCATTCACACATTCATGTCCCAAACAAAACATCATGACGCATCATACACACCAATTACAAAATAAACCCACGTAGTGCTGCCCGAGGCAGCACCAAGGAAACAACATAGTATTACACGACATAAAATTGTTTAAAACTTCAAGTGCGCACCAAAGAAGCGATCCACAGAAGATACTGAAGAATGAATAACGTTCCAAAACGAAGGATGATGCAGGTGATAACAGCATATAACACCAACAGGAAACCCGCACGGCGCCGAGCCACCCACGAATGCAACTGAACTAGAGTCACACAAAAAACAGTAACCAACGTCGAACCCCAGAAGAACACAGCTGATCACAAACATAAGTGATGAAGAAGACGAAAACAGGGTTTCCACACAACAAGCACAATAAATCACGTCGAACTATCAGAAGAAGAACCGCAAATTCACAAAGCACAACAATCCATAGACGAACCGCAGATTCACAAAAACCAGCAATCCTCAGAAGAAGAACCGCAGATTCACAAAACGCGGCAATCCTTAGAAGAAGAAACGCAGATTAATAAAGCACGGTAACCCACGTTAAACCACAAAAAGAATCCGGCTGCATCAAATTTCCATACGTACAGCATCACAGACGAACCACTGACATCACCCGATGAAACAGCAACGGATGAATAAACAGAAAAAACAACAACAAATCTAATGCCAGGCTGGACACAAGGCCCGTCCGTTCTTCTCCTCTCTTACAAAAAACCCCGTTTTACCACACACACAAAATGACGTAAATCATTTTTACATCATTGGCTACGTGATATCTGTACAAACTTTATTACGCTTTTGCTTGTAAGATTGGGGGAAGAAGAATTTCCAAAATATGTTTACATGCAAAAATCACCTCAATATGGGTCTGAGCTGTTGCACACAAACAACAAGCATTTATCCATAAATATCCATGCCTTATAGCTATTTACTTATTATATACAATCACATCAACCTAACCAGGCTAGTCAATAATAGGTGTGCATGCCTTGGACTAAACAAGGATACATAGTACACATGGTGCTGTACACTGATGACTGGAAGCACCACACATAAGAACAGAAATGCAACCTACCCCTGCCGACTGAGAGGTATAGACGGTTGCAACACTAACATAGACACACAGAAAACTATTTCACCTCTAGGACACACAGTCCAACTACAGGTAAAATCATTAACCAGAGACTGGTTTTAACCACCCTAACTGCAAACCGACTGTAGCAGGGAGGGGAACTAAATACCAACCACACAGATGAACAGAGATGCAACCTACCCCTGCCGACTGAGAGGTATAGACGGTTGCAACACTAACATAGACACATAGACAACTATTTCACCTCTAGGACACAAAGTCGAACTACAGGTAAAATCATTAACCAGAGACTGGCTTTAACCACCCCAACTGCAACCCGACTGCAGCAGAGAGGGGAACTAAACACCAGCTGACTCCTCTCTACCTAGCAAGCTAGCACAAGTTAACAGACCCCTGTTCACATACAATAATCAATCAACAAACACATTACAGATAGCAAAGTACAAACCTAGCACAAAAGGCATTAACAAACAAACACAGGCCCAAATGAACAAAACTAGGCATGTGAGTTTGTCCTAGTTCGTCAAGGCTTCACAGGCATACTGTCCTAATTAAACTCTCCCGTCCTTAAATGCAAAGTGAAGAAAAAACAAAAAAATGAACAAAACTGCCGTGGCAATACCCCCCTCCTTAAGATTCGAATACTGTATTTGAATTTGCCAACTCAACAGGCACGGTAGTTACGAATTTTGCCCTACTAGGAGAATAGCCTGGCATCCTTGCGCTGAAGAGTGAAGAGATCGAAGCTGAGTACCAAATTCGTTCATTTTTTCGTTGTATTATTTGTTTGTGTCTTGCCTGAAGAAGACCTAAAAGGTCGAAACGCGTTGCGTTTTGTCTTGTGACTCGTTTGTCCACGATTCTCTTGGCGGTTCGCTAACATTTATTTAAGATTTATGTACAAAATAGTTTTCGCCTTCTGTTGCTTTGCAGGCAGGACGTTGAAACTATGTTTTCACTGAACGTCGTTTTGAAGGAAGAACCAGTTGTTAGCAAAACCCGTTTTAAGTTTAGCAAACCCATCTCCAGAATAGCTTAAGTTTAGAAGCTGGGAATTAATGATGATTATCAAATGAACGTATAAAGATTATGTATATTTATGTGCTGTGTGTCTTTTTGTGCCTGACAAAGCCATGTCACTCATGCAAACGATTATTCCTCAACCGTTGCCTGAACAGAGAATGAAATGAAATTCAACATCAAATTCCCTGTTTAAATCATGCATGCCCCCACCCCATCCCATTCTTATCTTTTTCAAGGCGAAGAAGCTCCGTGGTGCATTCCAAGTCATGTACCACTCTGACTGAAACATGTTCTTTAGGAGTGTCTGGCACTTGCATGATGTGAGACATAAACACTTTGCGGCAGATTCCATAAAAACCTTGTTCAGAGATGTCACCACCTGATGTGATCTTTGAATTTCTGACAAGAGACTTTTTTCCCCCCTTTTTATCTGATCTAAAAGTTTAGGGAAGAAAGATTTTTGACAAAACTTCCGGGTGTTTTTAGAAGGTACCTTTTAAAAGGTTGTGTGAATGAGATTTTTTTTCTTTTCTTTTTTTCAATGACTTCAACGCAGTGACAACCCTGGCATGGCCTTTGCGGTCGGCTGGGCTAAAAGCAACATTATCTGTTATCTCACAAACCCCATACTGAACAAAGCATGTCTGACTGAACTAGCCCAGCATGTTTGAGCTCGGCTGTCTAAAAAGGGGGGGGGGGGGGGGGGTGGCTGTCACAACACAACGTATTTCTTGTGCACTCACCATGTGTTGCATGCAGAAGTGGTGGAGAGGAGAAGGTCTGGTAGCTGTGATTATCTTGTCTTCCTTTTGAATGTGCGGGATTCAAGCTCGTTACAGGAGACCTCATGAGGAGCACGATTCCCCCCTCCTCCCCCCTTCCCCTCCCCCCTTCTTCTGCCCAGCCACAGCCCCCCCCCCCCCCCCCCCTCCCCCAACCATACCGTTCATACCCAAGCCGATCTGTCAACATCATGTACAGCGCGCGCTACAGTGTGCGTGTGGAAGGGTCTCGTTTTCAAACAGCACAGCTTGTGGTAGTCAGATGGCAGCAGTCCCGAGAAAAGCCTGAACTGGCATTAACTCTTTAACTACCAACCAGCGCTCAACAGCGTGCCGATTGATCTCGGGAGTATGTATTGTGTTTGTTATCTCCCCCTTCCACCCTTTTCCAACGGTTTGTCTGTCTAAAAATTAAAAAAAAAAGATATTTGAAAGAACTTCGCCAGATGACATGGACAAAACGAATTACAAGACAAAAACACGACGCGTTTCGACCTCTTAGGTCTTCTTCAGGTAAGATGAACAACACTCAGAACAACAACAACAACAACAAAATAATAAAGAACTAGCTGTCACTTAGCTTGTCAAATTCGGCGCAAACTGAGCGTTGTACCTTGTCTATCTAAGACCTTCCCGGCCGTCAACTGAAAATAAAGGTGCAGTAATTAAAATGTAGTGGCACAGAATGTTCCCAACCAACACTAAAGTATTCTCTGTTCATGTTTTCGGGCTGCAAATTGACCTTTATCTTTGTATACTACTCAACACTCGCTAAGGATTAGGTTTGGAACACACAGGTAGAAAACACTGGGGAGAGGCTTAAGTGAATGGTTAGATACTATTTTTGTTTACCCTGGGCGTCGCTGGTAGCTCGTTACATACTCGCCACAGAGTTAACCGCAATGCGCTTTATCTAACCATGCACTTCATTAAGCCCCTTTCCCACTGGTCTCTTCTGTGCTGGTGTTCCAAATCCGATCCTTCGCGAGTGTTGAGCAGTAGAAGCTCTCTTACTGAAAGAGGTCGTGACTGGGGGGGGGGGGGGGGGGGGGGGGGTGGGGGGGGGGGGGGATGCACTAAATCCAATCTGGCAAAACTGGACTTACAGCGCCCCTTTCTTTCGACATTCACACACCTTCGATATATTTCAGGCTGTCGCGTGGCGTCTTTGTGTCAATCATCCAACAAAGTGTACTGAATCAGTAAGCAGCTCAACTGTGCTACAAGCACCAAAGTCACTCACGCACACGTAGGCATATTTGAACTGATGTGGTATCAATATTACACGAAAAGAAGCTCCCATTATTCAAATCAACGTTATGAATTAAAAAAAAAATAATAAAGAAAGGAAAGAGAAAAAAAGGGATGGGCGTGGTGAGGGGGGGAGGGGAGCTCTAAACTGCAGAACTGCGGAAACTCTTGTCGTGAGGATTCATAGAATAAGAGGAATTTCCGACAACTGCATGTTTCTGTGTCAGACGTCACTACCTAGAAAAAAAAACAAGCTTCTTGACACGCTGCATCTCCCATACCACCAGTGGTAGAAGATTTTTTTGGGGTCAAATTATAACATTTATCGAATAACGCAAAAGTCTCTCTCTCTCTCTCTCTCTCTCTCTCTCTCTCTCTCTCTCTCTCTCTCTCTCTTCTCTCTCGATGTGGGCCATTGGCAGTTTCTGTCCGCATACAAAATTGGCCTGGATATGGAGTAACTGATATGGGACCAGACGTGGAGGTCGTTCTGGATTTACTCCCCTGGTCGTGAGTGGCCTTCTTTTTCCACCTGCTAATGAGTGAATTGGGGCGTGGATTACGGAACGTTATACCAGTGTGAAGTTTTGTTGGTGTATTTCTATTTTTTATTTATCAAAGGAGATCGGGGTAGGGGGTGGACGCAGTAATCAAGTACTTACAATTGTACAGCAGTATTTCGAGTTCAGTCGTCATACAAACAAACAAAAAAACATAACCTATTAATTTGATATATGGAAACACGTTCGTGAAAACACACACACACACACACACACACACACACACACACACCCACACACACACCCCACACACACACACACACACACACACGCAAGCACACACACACACACACACACACACACACACACACACACACACACACACACACACACACACACACATATATATATATATATATATATATATATATATTATATATATATATATAATATATATATATATAATATAACAAACAACAACAACAACAACAACAACAACAACAACAACAACAAGTTTCCCTCCCTATTGGAGGATGTCTCCCCCTTGGAGAATATAAGCTTGCTGAAGGCTCATTTTGAGAAGCATCTATTTTATTTTTCCCATTCACCCACTCAAGCACATACTGTTAGTTAGGCAGAATCATCTACCACTGCAGATATGAATGCGTATTTCCCCCTATTTCTTCAATCTAAGACATAAGAGCAAGCTTTGTTTATAATTCAATATTTCTTGCAGTCATTGCAACACCAAGCTGCTCTGTAAGTTGCTGGAACGGTGCGGTATTTATCCTTGGAATTTATTAGTTTGTTGTATTTTAGTCCCTTGCGGATTCATTCCAAGAACTTGCCCTCAGCACTTGTGTCTTAGAGGATATCTTTTTATATTTTTTACTTTTCACAAGAAAATGTAGCTTGTTTTGCTCTTTTATGATTTTCTTTTGCTTCTTAGATGGCACCTTTGGTTGGTTTTTTGAAAACTCAACAAACATACTACGGTATTGCACACCAACCTTTTCTGGGATTGTATTCTTCTTAAAACTGAAAAGGCAGAGGAATCAAATTACCACTTTCCGCGGTCACTGAGAAGAAACCACCAAGTTTCGAAATATCGGTATATGACCAGGAGTTGTATGTTAGTGAGTTTCTTCCCTATTGGAGGATGTCTCCCCCTTGGAGAATATAAGCTTGCTGAAGGCTCATTTTGAGAAGCATCTATTTTATTTTTCCCATTCACCCACTCAAGCACATACTGTTAGTTAGGCAGAATCATCTACCACTGCAGATATGAATGCGTATTTCCCCCTATTTCTTCAATCTAAGACATAAGAGCAAGCTTTGTTTATAATTCAATATATATATATATATATATATATATAAACTTTGATATGGCGTCATATGACGCCATAATAATTCTTATAGAATGTCGTATGAATGGACTGGATATGAAACGTAAGTGAATTTTGATGTTGAGGAATGTTTTAATAGTCGTGTAAAGAAATAGACTCTTACGGGTAAGGTTACTTTGTTTTGATAGTTATGTTTTCTAAGTGCTTCACTTTGACATTCACTTCACCCCACCCCCTCCCCTCACTTCCTGGCTGCGGTTCGAGTGTTCTTGAAAAATGGGAAACAGACTTTAACACTTACTCCTTCAGCCAGCGTTTGGTATAAAGTAAACAAAAAAACGACATGCACCTACTATTTATTTCATTTGCTTAAGATATAGCAAATACTTGTCAGCTTGTCTGATGTAAGTGGCCGTGCTACCATTCACATTATAATTCATATGGGCTACACACAGTCTGACAGGAGCAGTGGTATTTCCCTTCAAATTACAAGGGTGCCCAGGAAAGCATATAATGTTATTTGATTTGGATGCAACAGAAAAAAGAAATGTGTTTTAAACGTGAGGATTAAATTCTAAAAACTTGGTTTTGGCTACGTTTGGCTACAATAGAACGTTGGGGACACAAATGGATTTTCGCGGACATTTCTGAACAGATTGATTGATCTTTGAAATAACAAATTATGCTCAACCTGTAAAGAAAACACAACAGCTAGCAAGAAACAGTATCTATGTAAAGGAAACATCAAAGTAATATCAAAATAACAACATCAAACAAGAGCACAATGCACGTTTTCCTGACCAGTTGGCATGTTTATTTTCCAAATAAACATTTGCAACAAAGTTCCTCTTTCTTTCTTGAATGGACATCACTTAAAACCTTGCATTTCTCTTTCATTCCATTCCGACGTAAATAGCTCACTTAGGATTTTTTTCTCATAAAACGATGCACCAGCGGGACTCAAGTTAACAGGAGGTGGGCTTTTGGTCGATGGGTTGGACGCTGAGGTTTTCCGTAGGGAATAAATGTTATACAAAATCCCTAGCAGACTTCTGTCTGCAGCTGCTTCGATGACCACTCTGTGGTCGTCATGAAAAACCTAAGTTTTCCTCTTCAACCCCCAAGGCTGGAAAATATTGGTCAGTCCTTTCTTGACCAAAGTCAAGATTTCATCTAACCTCCTGAACCACAGTTTGTCATCTCGTGGTCTGCTCTAAAGATCGGGAACACGCCCGTCCTACAAACAAGTGAGCTTCTCTCACCCATCACGTGCATCAGCGTCCTGTCGAATCAACAATAACGAAAAGTTATGAATTTGAGCACTATTCACATATGGTCTAACATTGTGGTCACACTTCTATATTTCTCAATAATTCTTCTTTTTTTTTCAAAATCTCCACCTGTACTCCTCAGCATCAAAATACACTTACGCTTCATATCCGGTCCCTTCATTCGACATTCTGTAAGTCATGACAATACACACATCTTCCGTTACGACAACTGCCACGATTGCTGAAGACTGGGACCAGTGAGGCATTCTCTACCCAGAAGACGAGGCTCGACCCTGGTCAGCATTAGCCGATGGTTCTCTTCGAACTACGGAACACACGATGGTGCCCATAGCTGTCTGTGGAGGATTTAACATGTATATTTTAACGTCATCTTTTCATCCCAATCGCCCCCTCCTCCTACCCCCCACCCTACCCCAACCCATCCGCTTCGAGTCATTTTGATCGTAATTCAGGACTTGTTCGCCCTCACTGCTGGTTTTTCTTTTTTTTCTTCTTTCTTTCTTATCAACTGGATGTTTATTTGCGTTTCTTCTCAATACATACATACTATGTGGCCACATCCATTTCCCGTTCAATTTGGGAAGATATTTTATCGTTCGTTCTTTGTTTTCATTGTCGTGCATGTTGTTTGTCTTGCCTGAGGAAGTGCAAAAGAGGTGGAAAGGCATCGTGTTGTGCCTGGTAATGTGCTTGTCTCTTTCGTTCGGTAGAACAGTAAATCTTCTTTCAAGTTTGTTTCAGTTTCAGCCTGCAGTCACTTCACTTTCAAACTGTCGAAAATTTTGGTTAAATCAGTGGGAAAGACTACAACTCTGGATTCTCTCTTGAGGGCACATAAGACCGTATGGCGAAAGCTTGGCTGTGTCTGGAGTGGCACTGTCTTCATCTGTCCGTGGGCAGGGGTGGTTGGGTCTGTGGGGTGTGCTCGGCAGCTGGAGGGTGGTGTTTTTCGCCGGTGGGCTCTGCAGTCATGAAATACGGGCTGGTACACCCATGGGGATGCTACTTTAAGGCTGTTATGAGCTGCATCCTGTAGTCTGATTTACCTCTGTTCAGGAGCAGTTATGTCCCTTGATATCTTAATGGAGTGTCCTGCGCGTGCCTGTACCCATCGTCAACACAGCGCAGGCCTCCAAGGGTGGTACAGGACTGCTCTAAAGGCAGGTGAAGACAGTGCTTCTCTGGGTCCTCCCCAGCACCTTCGGGTGTTTCGTTTTCTTTCTTTATTTACTACCTTTCGCTGGCTGCTTTGGGGGTGTTGTTGGATTCTTTTTTGAACCTTTGGTGGTGAGAATACCACAGAAATACGGACTGTGGTGTGTCTCTATTTGACACCAAGAGCACAGACAGAATCAGCCGTGTCTCCTTAATGAGTCCGATCCAGCGGACGAAAGGCCTAGGAGCAAGTGATACATATAGATCTTCCTTCGAGAGGGATTGCGATGGTTCCCTCATGCAGCTAGTGAAGGGTTTTCATATTCATAATATCCATTTTCCCATTTTCTTCATCTTCAACGTTTTTTTTTTTTTATAATTTCAAATCTTTGCCAAGTCATTACTATAATGATGGAAGAATTGTTAACCTGCTCTTGTTTTCTGCACTACTTAATTGTTCAGCATTATATATATATTATATATATATATATATATATATATATATATATATATATATATATATATTATATATATATATATTGAATTATTAGTTTGTTATTATTATATATATATTATATATATATATATATTATATATATATATATATATATATATAACGCACAAAAATAAATGCAGGCACACCAACCACACACTCTTCGTGTTTTTATTTTTATTTTTATAAAAAGAAGCTTTTGCCTTTTATTTAGGCTTCGTCAGCATCTGCAACAAAAACAGTTATGTATATGCACACTCCCACCCACCCACCCACGCACCCACAGAACAACCATACACCCCCTCAAACACACACACACACACACACACACACACACACACACACACACCACACACACACACACACCACACTCACAACATACTATATCATATTATCATGGCTCCCCAGGTTTGACTCTAAAGCTGAGCCCACTAACAGTATGTCCACACATGCTCAATTGGTATAATGTTCAGGAACATAACATTCTGATCTTGTGCATCCCCCAGTGTTCGGCAACAGTGTGCGGTGTGAGACGGGACAGTACAGTTGTACTCTCTTTTTAACACTGAGATGTTTTAACTTCGTTTTATTGTAGGTTTTTATTTTAATATTCTTAAAAGTAATATAGGTACATTATATTATTATTTACGATGGCAGTTTGCTTTGTGTATGATGTGAGGGGAGTTATGCTAATGGTTCAGCTTAACCTCTTTACTGCTATTGGGTGGCAGCTTCTATTACTTCCCGTGTGCTACTGCTGTTGTTTTGCGGGGTCTCGCTACTATATAACTTTAACCTATAATTCCAAAAATCAGTTATCAAAAGAAAATGAAAGTTTTAGGGCTGTATGTAAGGTGATTTTAGGATTTCCTCATGCCCCCCTCCCCTATGCACATCCTACAGGGGTGGTGTGTGTGTGTGTGTGTGTGTGTGTGTGTGTGTGTGTGTGTGTGTGTGTGTGTGTGTTGTGTGTGTGGGGGGGTTGCTTTTACATATGTGAAAATAAGGATAGAGAGGGTAGCTTATGAGTGGGTGAGTGGGGGGGGGGGGGGAAGATGTCTATACTGTTAGTGGGCTCAGCTTTTAGAGTAAAACCTGGGGAGCCATGATAATATGATATAGTATGTTGTGAGTGTGTGTGTGTGTGTGTGTGTGTGTGTGTGTGTGTGTGTGTGTGTGTGTGTGTGTGTGTGGGTGGGTGTCTGTACAGACACACAGCCCTAAACCCCCACACAGACAGACAGACAGACAGCTGTCTGTCTGTCTGTGTGGGTGTTTGAGGGCGGTGTATGGTTGTTCTGTGGGTGCGTGGTTGGGTGGGTGGGAGTGTGCATATACAAAAATGTTTTTGTTGCAGATGCTGACGAAGCTAAATAAAAGGCGAAAGCTTCTTTTTATTAAAAAAAAAAAAAAAAAAAAAAAAAAAAAAAACATGAAGAGTGTGTGGTTGGTGTGCCTGCATTTATTTTTGTGCGTTGTGACTGGCCAGTTTCTGGATCAGCAGTGCACCCACCATCACTGAGTGGTGTCCAGCCTTCTCCAGGGTTTTACCTTCATTTTTTGTATATATATATATAGCCTTTGTCAAAAGAAACGCGAAAAAACAATCCTTTACTGTCGCTTCTGGAAACAGACTATAGTGTGGAGTCTGGGTCTGTGGGTCAGGCATGCTGAAGACTGGTTTCTTTATGTGCTTTCGTTTTCATCAGATTCGGCTGTGGTCAGTGTGGTTAGTGAGGCACGTGGGAACTGCTATTGCGGTTGTTCAAGCTTCTACACTTGTAGCCAAGACACAACCCGTGAAAAGATGCTCCTGCTCAGAATACTGCTCACATCTCCAAACTGAATGGGTTGAAAAAACAGGAGCGCATCAAAGGTGCAACACACAGGAAAAAAAAGCAAGATGCCGTCTCACGAAAAATGACAGAGAACGGGCCATTGGTATGTTGTACGCAGGCTCGTCAGCCAGGTGATCGCAGCCGGGACTGAATGTCCACACTCGACAATTTATCGACTGAGGAACCGCTATCTGGTGATGGTCCACAGCAGACGCTCCACGAGCAGGCGACCACAAGCGTTGACCGCACGGACACAACACGTCCCCATCGACAATAATTCGTTCTGCTGCGTCGAAACCACCTTTTTTGTCGCCGTCCATATCGGGGTTCGAGATTGACTGCACAACACGGACTCCATCGGCAGAATGGGCCAATCAACACGCGAACTGGGCAGCAGAATGGAATGAAGTGCTGTTCAGTGACGAATGCGAGTCTGCGTTGACAAGGTTGATAACAATGATCGGGTCTGGAGACCACGGGGTCAGCGCTTTAATGCCCGTCACATCAAGGAACACAATTTTTGGGGTGGACCATCAGTCATGATGTGGGGTGGCCTGTACGGTCAACAGCTTGTAGGCCGGTTTTTTTTTTCAGCTGCAGCGAGGTCGGGGAGGAGGGGTGAATGCAGCACGTTACATCAATCAGGTGCTGCAGCCAGTTGTCGTCCCTTTCTTCCAAAGAAACCAGGCTCACGAGTTTAAAACATGACAATGCCGGCCACATGCTGCACAAGCCACGCAACAATTTCTACGACGGAATCAAATTCCAGAATGGTTTGGCCAGCTTGCAGTCCAGACTTAAATCCATGGAACAAGTCTGGGCATACTTGAAGCGCAGCATTAAAAAAACAACCCGCCGACCAGGAAACGCCGTCGAACTCCAACAAGAAATTGTCCGACAGTGGAACAGAATTCCACCAGCTTTCCTGCAGCGCTTAGTGGTCTCCATGCCGAACCCCTGCCGATTGGTCATCAACAACGCAGGGCGTCAAACCAGATATTGACAGCATGCAC
Organism: Conus ventricosus; assembly: GCA_018398815.1. Taxonomy (NCBI): domain Eukaryota; kingdom Metazoa; phylum Mollusca; class Gastropoda; order Neogastropoda; family Conidae; genus Conus; species Conus ventricosus. The sequence continues at coordinate 15,111,427 of CM031627.1, forward strand.
TATCCCATGTCCGTTCTGCTGTGTACCTCGGTCCTTTTCAGGCCAATTCGAAATCCACAGGTGATTTCTGTCATGTCCCTTGTCTCTGCAGACCCTCTCTCTCTCTCCCCCTTCTCTGTCTCTTTCCCCCCTCTCTCTCTCCCCCTCTCTCTGTCTCTTTCCCCCCTCTCTTCTCCACCTCTCTCTGTCTCTTTCCCCCTCTTCTCTCCCCTCTCTCTGTCTCTTTCCCCCTCTCTCTCTCCCCCTCTCTCTGTCTCTTTCCCCCCTCTCTCTCTCCCCCTCTCTCTGTCTCTTTCCCCCTCTCTCTCTCCCCTCCTCTCTGTCTCTTTCCCCCCTCTCTCTCTCCCCCTTCCTCTTGTCTCTTTCCCCCCTCTCTCTCCCCCTCTCTCTGTCTCTTTCCCCCCTCTCTCTCTCCCCTCTCTCTGTCTCTTTCCCCCCTCTCTCTCTCCCCCTCTCTCTGTCTCTTTCCCCCCTCTCTCTCTCCCCGTCTCTCTGTCTCTTTCCCCCCTCTCTCTCTCCCCCTCTCTCTGTCTCTTTCCCCCCTCTCTCTCTCCCCTCTCTCTGTCTCTTCCCCCCCCCCTCTCTCCCCCTCTCTCTGTCTCTTTCCCCTCTCTCTCTCCCCCTCTCTCTGTCTCTTTCCCCCCCCCCCTCTCTCTCCCCTCTCTCTGTCTCTTTCCCCTCTCTCTCTCCCCCTCTCTCTGTCTCTTTCCCCCCTTCTCTCTCCCCTCTCTCTGTCTCTCTCTATGTCTCTTTTCTCTGTCTCTCTTCTCTCACTTTGTGTCTCTTCGTCCTCTTTCTGTCACTTTCTCTCTCCGGATACACTCATGCGTGGAGTGTTTTATCGACTATGCATGCTTTGCACGTACGCAGACACCAAACACGGGAAATGTGACATTGACTGTCTGCCATCCAGGTCAGCTATGGTCCGTTTCAAACTAGCCTTTTGGGTCGCTTCGTTGGAGATCGTTTCGCGTTTCTTTTGACAAAGGCTATATATAATATATATATATATTTGTTTAAAAAGTAAGGTTTAAAACTATCTACAGCGCTGTTTCATGCAATGCAATCATCCTGATGATTGCATTGCATGAAACAGCGCTGTAGATAGTTTTAAACCTTACTTTTTAACAAATGTTGCTCCCATTTCGGTTGAGCATTTTTTAAAAAACTCTGCTGGTTTCACTACCATTGTCTATATATTATATATATATTATATATATATATATATATATATATATATATATATATATATAGTTGTGTGTGTGTGGGTGTGGTGTGTGTGTGTGTGTGTGTGTGTGTGTGTGTTCACGAACGTGTTTCCATATATCAAATTAACAAGTTAAAAAAGAAAGCCTCTCACAACCAAGGGAGTAAATTCCGAACGACCTCCACGTCTCGTCCAACAGTTACTCCCCTTCCAGGCCAATTTTGTATGCGGACAGAAACTGCCAGTGGCCCACATGAGAGAGAGAGAGAGAGATGGAGAGAGAGAGAGAGAGAGAGAGAGAGAGAGAGACTTTTGCGTTATTCCATAAATGTTATCATTTGACCCCCCAAAAAAAATCTTGCACCATAGGCCAGGGTGGTATGGGAGATGCAGAGTGTCAAGAAACTTGCTTTTTTTTTTCCCTTCTAGATGGTGACGTCTGACACAGAACCATGCCGTTGTCGGAAATTCTCTTATTCTATGAATCCCCACGACAAGAGTTTCAACAGTTCTGCAGTTTTTGAGCTCCCCGCCCCTCCACACCCATCCCTTTTTAATCCCTTTCCTTTCTTTCTTTTTTTTTTAATTAAAAAATAAAACCCCCGTTTCATAACGTTGTTTTGAATAATGGGAGCTTCTTTTCGTGTAATATTGATACGTGTGCGTGTGCGACTTGGTGCTTGTAATACAGTTGCGCTGCTTATTGATTCAGTACACTTTGTTAGATGATTGACGCAAAGAAACCGCACTACAGCCCGAAATGTATCGAAGGCGTGTGAATGTTGAAAGAACGTGGTCCTGTAAGTCCAGTTTTGCAAGATTTGCATTTCGTGTGCCACTACATTTCAGTTGCTGCACCTTTATATTCAGTTGATGGCCTGGAAGGTCTTAGACAGACATGGTCCAACGCTCATCTTACACCAAACTTGACAAGCTAAGTGACTGCTAGTTCTTCACTTTTTGTTGTTCTGAGGGTTGCTCATCTTGCCGGAAGAAGACCTAAGAGGTCGAAACGCGTCGTGTTTTTGTCTTGTAATTCGTTTTGTCCATGTCATCTGGCGAAGTTCTTTTAATGGAAGGGGGAGATAGCAAACACAATACATACTCCCGAGATCAATCGGCACGCTGTTGAGCGCTGGTTGGTTGTTAAAGAGTTAATGCCAATTCAGGCTTTTCTCAGGGCCGCTGCAGTCTGACTACCGCAGGCTGTGCTGTTTGAAAACGAGACCCTTCCACACGCACACTGTAGCGCGCGCTGTACACGATGTTGACAGATCGGCTCGGGTATGATGGGTATGGTTGGGGTGGGGGTGGGGGGTGTAGCTGGGCAGAAGGGGGGGGGGTGTGGGATGGGGGAGGAGGGGGTGCTGTGCTCCTCATAACGTCTCCTCATAACGAGCTTCAATTCTGCATATTCGAAAGGAAGAGAACATAATCTCAGCTACCAGACCTCCTGTCCACCACTCCTGCACGCAACACGAGGTGAGTGCACAAGAAATACGTTGTATCGTGACAGGGTTCCCACCCCTCGGCTTTAGACGTCTGAGCTCAAACATGCTGGACTAATTCAGTCAGATATGTTTTATTCAGCATGGGGCATGTGAGATCAGAGATAATGTTGCTTATAGTCCAGCCGACCGCAAAGGGCCATGTCAGGGCTGTCACCACATTGAAGTCAACTCACAAGTCATTGAAAAAAAGGGGGAAAAATCTGATTCACACAACCTTTTAAAATGCACCTTCTAAAGACACACTGGGAGTTTTGTTAAAAATCTTCTTCCCTAAACTTTTAGATCAGATAAAAAGAAAAAAAGAAAGATCTCTGTCATAAATTCAAGCATCACATCAGGTGGGATATCTGAGAACAAGGTTTTCATGAAATCTGCCGTAAAGTGTTTATGTCTCACACCATAGAGGTCCCAACACTCCAAAAGAACATGTTTCACTCTGAGTGGTACATGGCATGGAATACACCACAAAGCTTCGTCACCTTTAAAAAGATAAGAATGGGATAGGGTGGGGACATGCATGATTAAAACAGGGAATCTGATGTTGAATTTCATTTCAGTCTCTGTTCAGGCCACACTTGAGGAATAATTATCTGCCTGAGTGGAATGGCTTTGTCAGACACAAAAACACATACAGCACATAAACATACATACATTTTATACTTTCAGTTGATAATCATCATTACTTCCCAACTTCTAAACTTAAGAATGTTTTGGAGATGGGTTTGCTAAACTTAAAACTGGTTTTGCTAATAACTGATTCTTCCTCTAAAACAACGTTCATTAAAAAAAAAAAGACAGTTTCTACGTCCTGTCTGCAAAGCAACAGAAGAACACCATTCTGTAGATGTTTGTCCTGACTGTGATGAAACCAGATCCAAACAATCTAGTGGAGTTCAACAGCTCTCCATAAACAATCTGTGCATTGGGTCAAGTGTTGCCTCTTGGTACGTACATTTGCTATGCGCTGCGCTTTGTAAAAAAAAAATCGTTTAAATAAAACAAACACGTAATCGAGTGTATGCAAATGTAAGCATGTGCGTAAGCTTTCGTCTTCTATGTTCATCTTGATTGTGTACCACAACGACTGTTTCTATGAGCTAGAGGAATTAAACTCTCTCTCTCTCTCTCAATAATCGTTGACCTGAAAGGGAAATAATTATTATTGTTATATTGGGTATTTATCCTCGGTCACAGACCAAGCTCTAAGCGCTTTACAATAAACACACTACCTCACTCACTCAACGGGCTGCCTACCCAGGTAGAGCCGGCCGAAGAGCAGCCTACTGACGCTCATTCAGTCGTTTCCCGTACCATTCAAATATAAGTCACTCATTTTCATTTATCTCATTTATTCCTCCAGTTTCTCACATAGGATGCATACGATGTTTTTTTTTTAGTGTCCTCCATTTCCACCGGTATACGATGGCACACGACAACAGTAAGTGACAATTTTTGTGGCTTGGTAAGAAATACCAGGTGGCTATCTTCAATCCACATCAATTTTGCCAGGGCAGCGGGGAACCCCCCTGCTCTTTTTGATTTTCAACTGCCGTGAGTTCTTTAACGTGTGCAGGGGGCCAGGAAGGCACACGGGTCCGACTCGCTTATAGTCCCCATCCGATGGACTTGATGTTCGGTTCGATTTGTCATTCAAACTGGGAAAGAAAGGGCGAGAAAGGCAGGGCTCGAACCCACGCACTTCTCACACGTTGGATTGGCAGGCGAACATCTTAACCACTCTGCCACCTTTCCTCCTAGGAATAAGTAAGCTAGAAACTAACTTATTTACAGTTTCAAAAACGAAAACAAAAAATCAACGTTGGCAAATGGACTGCAGCGTAATAAACCCACCAGCCATCATCAACACAATCATCCACGAGGCGTGCATGCTCAACCTGAGTGCTGCAGGCACATGCAAACGCAGCAACAATCATTTCAAGCCATGCGCCATTCACACCAGGTTGTTTGAAGCCTAACATCATGCTTAGATGTTTTCATTCTCCTTTTCAAAGGTAGCACGTGCCTTTGTGTGTGACAGCTCTCCGCACTTCAACATTTATCTCGCTATGACTTTGCCGTATGAAATTCTGATGTTGTAAAATGTTGCTGTGTGGGCCACGACTAAATATGTGCTCGCGACAAAATTTGACGTGAGGAAGAAGACGTGGCAGTTGTACTCCACAATATTGGATCGTAAAAAATGTCACTCTCATGAACTTTGTTCCAAATCGTGTTTTCTACCAAATTCAGTGTCATCCCTCTAACACCATCTCGATTTTACGTATGAGAAAGAAATGAGAGTAAACGGGTTGTCAAACCGCACTAGTGTACCTCTCGTCTCGATCTTCAAGTTCAAGGACACGAGACGAGCTGCAGGTTACACGCCACAATGTGCACTGCCGACGTAAAGTTAAGAATAGATAACGTTTTAATCCAAATACCTGCTTTCGAAGAATAAACGCTCACCATTCATTCCGTTTTCTTTTAAGGATGTTAACCGATGACATCACTCACATTGACACCCCTTATTTGACAGATTTCTTCAGGCCTTTCAACTCACTTGTGAACCAATTTGCCTTACCAGGCTTCCTTAGACAGTAGAACTTTGGTTTCAAAGCGAGGTGACTGCAGGAGGAAATTGAAATAAGGTTGTAAAAGAATTTAAAGTAAATCCGCCAGTTACATTGGACAAACAAGCTACAGGATAAAGCCATGGTGGTCTTAGGTCTTCTTCTGGAAACATCAACAACATTCAGGACAATGAAAAATGAAAAACGAGCAATCACTCATCCTCAACGCCCATCTTGCGCCGAATTTAGAAGATAAGTGATTGCTCGTTTTTCGTTTTCATTGTCCCGAATGTTGTTTATCTTGCCTAAAGAGGACATAAGAAAATGAATCTCGTCTTGTTTTGTCTCGTTATATGGTTTGTCAGAGTAAACTGGCGCATTAACTAAAGATTCCCTTTGAAATTAGTACAATTTTGTTCATTCCAGCATGCTTATTTGGAAACACGCAGCATGCGGCTCAATACGAATACTGAGAGAAGGGAGGGGGAAGGGTCGGAGGGAGATGGGGTGTGAAGTGAAAAATGTACGCGTATACCCGAAAACGTTTTATTCACAATCATGACAATAAAAAAAACAACAAGAACAATTGAAACCCAGACATAGGCAAGTTTTGCAATAAATCACACACACACACACACACACACACACACACACCACACACACACACACACACCTCTCTCTCTTCTCTCTCTCTCTCTCTCCTCTCTCTC
>CM031627.1:15119924-15124924 GCA_018398815.1 Conus ventricosus
CTGGTGTTGCTTGGTCCATGTCTAGCACTGATGATGTTGTTGCTTCTTCTGTTGCTTGGTCCATATCTAGCACTGATGATAATGTTGCTTCTGGTGTTGCTTGGTCCATGTCTAGCACTGATGGTGTTGTTGCTTCTTCTGTTGCTTGGTCAATTTTTACCACAGATTTATTGTTTCTTCCAGTGTCGGTCTGTCCATTTCAACAGCTGATTCTATTGTTGCTTCTAGTGTTCGTCTGTCTATTTTACAGCTGATGCACACACACACACACACCACACACACACACACACACACACACACACACACACACACACACCACACACTCACACCCCTTACACACACACACAACACACACACACACACACACACACACACACACACACACACACACACACACACACAACCACACACACACATATACACACACACACACGCACATACACACACACAAAACACACACACACTCCTCTCTCTCTCTCTCACACACACACACACACACACACACACACACACACACACACACACACACACACGCACACGCACAGTGTCACGGCAGTTTTGTTCATTTCTATTTTTTCCTTCACTTAACATTTAAGAACAGTAGAATGTATTTAGGACAGAGCCTGTGGAGCCTTGGCCTGCTAGGACAAACTCACCTGCCTAGTTTTGTCACATGGGCCTGTGTTTGCGTTTGTTGCATGCTTTTTTTGCTGGATTTGTATTTTGCTATCTGCCGTGTGTTTGTTGATTGGCTATTGTATGTGAACAGTTGTCTGTTAACTTGTTGGGTTAGCTTGCTAGGTAGAGAGGAGTCAGTTGGTGTTTAGTTCCCCTCTCTGCTACAGTCGGTTTGCAGTTAGGGTGGTTAAAGCCAGTCTGTGGTTAATGATTTACCTGTTGTTGGACTTTGTGTCCTAGAGGTGAAATAGTTTTCTATGTGTCTATGTTAGTGTTGCAACCGTCTACACCTCTCAGTCGGCAGGGGTAGGTTGCATGTCTGTTCATCTGTGTGGTTGGTGCTTAGTTTCCCCTCTCTGCTACAGTCGGGTTGCAGTTAGGGTGGTTAAAGCCAGTCTCTGGTTAATGATTTCACCTGTAGTTGACTTTGTGTCCTAGAGGTGAAATAGTTTTCTGTGTGTCTATGTTAGTATTGTAACCTTCTATACCTCTCAGTCGGCAGGGGTAGGTTGCCTCTCTGTTCTTATGTGTGGTGCTTCCAGTCATCAGTGTTCAGCACCATGTGTCCTATGTGTCTTTGTTTGGTCCAAGGTATGTACACCTATTTTTGACTATCCTGGTCAGGGTGATTGTAAATATTATATAAATAACTATAAGACATGGCATTGTGGAGAAGGGCATATTGTTTGCGTGCAACAGCTCAGACTCATATTGGGGTGCTCATATTGGGGTGCTTTTTGCATGTAGACCTATTTTGGACAATTTTCTTCCTCCGATCCTGGATTTTTTTTTTGAACTGCTTCACAACAAAAGCATAATAAAGTTTGTACAGATATGGCATAACCAATGATGTAAAAACGATTTACGTCATTTGTTTAGTTTGGATGGTTGGTTGTTCACGGGAGCAGAGACACGGACGGGCCATGTGAGGAGTGTAAGAAATATCATCAGACATGAGAATGATGCTGGTTATTCTGCTTCTGGGTTTTGTGACTGTATGGCTGAGTCAAGGTGTTGCAGATGCTTTAGGGTTCGGGCGACTCGTCTGGCTGACGGTCCGGTCACGACGTGCGGAGTGAGAGATAGGCGCTCTCGCTGCAACTCCTGCAAGACTCGGTGGTCAAGTGCTGACTCGTTGCCCCTGAATCGACCTCCAGGGAGGTGGGGGCGAGTCAGTCCGCCGCTACACTATACACGTCCTCTATCTCATCAGCCTACCAGTGTCATCTGACTTTTTCGCCGTCACTCGTTTTCAGCAAGTATGGCTGGTGGGGGCTCTCTGCAGCAGCCTTCTACCAATTATGCTACAAGCCTCTTGCTCCATCAACTTCCAATTTTTTGTTCATCTCCAGTCGTCGGCAAAGTTACATCGTCTCTTTGTTCAGTTCAATGTAGTAACAGTGTGATTTCGGTCCCATCTACGTTCATCCATCGACTAGTACACAAAAACATTACATCCTCTGAGGAACCTCAGTTTGGTGACTGACTGCGAAGTAGAATGGTGAAGGTGAAAGATGAAAAACCAGAAGGACCTACACATTGGGGCATTCTACACACCTGATCGAAACCCAAACGACATCAAAGAACTCAACAAATCCCTAAATAGATTAACAGAAAACGGGAAGAAGCAAAGAGAGGTGATCTTAGCTGGGGATTTCAACTGCCCAAACATCGACTGGCCCACCCACAGTGTTGGATCGTCGGGTAAGGACCATGATGTGCAACAGTCCCTGGTCGACGTCACATCTGAACACCTGCTAACCCAAATCCAGCTAACCCCGACCCGAGGTCCCAATGTCCTAGACCTGGTGTTCACCTCAAACCCCACCCTCGTCAAGACCTCAGTGAATGTCCCAGGCATCTCAGACCATGATGTCGTAGTCTCAGTCTTTGACGCAAAGCCCCAGATACACCACCAGAAAGCACGTAAATGCTACAGATTTGGGAAGGCAAATTGGGAGAAGCTCAAAGAAGACATGGAAAAATGCAGCGGACATCATTGACGAAGAAAAGAGAGCAGGGAAGGACATCGACAGCCTCTGGACTACCTTAAAAAACCTTCTGAATACATCAATGGAGACAAACATACCCACCTTCTTACTCAGACCATCAAGCACATTGCCATGGCTGACTGCCCCACTCAGGAGGATGATTAAACGGAAGAAGAGGATGTTTCAGCGAGCCAGGGTAAAGAATGACTGGTCTGCCTTCCGTCAGTTCCAGAAACACTGCCGGCGGGAGCTACGAAGAGCAGAATAACAATATATCAACGGAACCATTCAGGAAGGCCTTGCCAACAACACGAAACCCTTCTGGCGTTACATCAGGTCGAGAAAACAAGACTCCTCTGGGTAGCCCTACTTAGAGAGGATGGCCAACTCCACAGTGACAGTCAGACCAAGGCAAACATTCTACTAAAACAGTTCAAATCTGTCTTCACCACTGCAGTAAACGTCCACCCTACCAAATTTAAAGAAGCCTACAGCCCATATTAAACCCATCCATGTCAACACCCACAGTGTAGCCAAGCTACTTCACCAGCTAAAACCCCAACAAAGCCTCAGGACCGGACAACATCCCAAACCAGATACTTAAGAACTTGGCCGACAACATCGCCCCGATCTTGACCACAATCTTTCAGATCTCACTAGACACCGGCCGCCTACCACACGATTGGCTCGGAGCCAACATATCTTGTGCTTTCAAGAAAGGTGACCGGCAATACCCCATCAAACTACCGCCCAATCTCACTGACATCTGTATGTTGTAAACTCCTTGAACATATAGTCTGCCGCCATATCATGTCCCACCTAGAACAACAAAAAATACTCACAAATCTCAACCACGGCTTCCGTTCAGGCTTTTCCACCGAGACCCAACTGCTTACCACTACTAACGATCTCCTGATGTCCTTCGACAAAGGGAAGCAAGTGGATATGGCTATTTTGGACTTCTCAAAAGCCTTTGATACAGTACCCCATGACCGTCTCCTCCATAAGTTGACCAGTTATGGCATCACCGGCACCCTCCACACCTGGCTTACCTGCTTCTTAACAGAGCGAACCATGCAAGTGGTGGTAGAGGGCATTACATCCAACGCCACAACTGTCGACTCAGGAGTCCCACAAGGCACTGTGCTCGGCCCCCTCCTATTCCTGTGTCACATAAATGACCTCCCAGAGGCAGTCAAATCCCAAGTACGCCTATTCGCAGATGACTGCCTCATTTACAGGGAGATCAACGACTTTAATGACGACCACACTCTACAAGAGGACCTCAAGTCACAAGAGTCATGGGCAGACAAATGGGGCATGCGGTTCAATGCTTCAAAATGTTACATCATGAGCATTGCAAAATCCTCTACCTCCTCCTACTTCTATTCCCTAAATAATACCATCCTGCAGCAAGTCTCTCATAACCCATACCTCGGCATCCAATTTGCTGACAACCTCAAGTGGTCCCAACACATCACCTCCATCACAAAGAAGGCAAATAGCACACTAGGATTTCTCCGGCGAAATCTCAGACACAGCCCCACCTCCTGCCGAAAAAAATGCCTACCTTGCACTTGTACGCCCTGTCCTGGAGTATGCAGCATCATTTGGGACCCGCACATGCAGCAAGAGATCAACATGCTGGAGCGCGTACAAAGAAATGCAGTGCGCTTCATAGCAAAGGACTACCGCTCCACCACGCCAGGCTTCATAACGGGTCTGCAAAGAAAACATGAGCTCACTACACTCCAGGAACGGCGGCTTCAACTATGGCTGGATTCTTTTACAGGGTGGTTGAGGGTCTGGTGCCAGCGATCACCCCGAGTGACTTCATCACACCTCAAAAACCAGGACGACGCATCCGCTCCACCAGAGACAACATAACGTTACCTGACACAAAACCCAGTGGAGAACTACATACGAAATAATGATAGGTGCTACTGCATCCCAGAAACACACACCAATCAGCACCGAAATTCATACTTCCCAAAGACAATAACTGAGTGGACACACCTCGACGATAACATCGTCCACCAAAGGTGAGTCGACAGCTTCAAGTCGGCTCTGGCAAAAGCCAGAAGTCGATTATTTCATCATGCTGCGCACCCCCCACCGTCGCGCCTATGCCAGTAAATGGATGTCAGCGACGTACAAATCCAGATCCAGATCCAGATGTGTTTCAAGTCAAGTTTGGGACCAGCAACGTGTTTAGGTGTGTCGTATGATGCAAAGTGTCATCTTTGTGGCAGTTGATGTGACTATGGTGCCTCCCTCTTCATGAGGCAGAGGTGCTCGTAAAGAAGCAGTCAGGAGACATCAAAGATTTTT
>CM031627.1:15132424-15137424 GCA_018398815.1 Conus ventricosus
TACACGGAGAAACTAATTTTTTTTGTTTTAGATCAATACGTCGAATCGAGGTTTATTGTGTTCTATGGGACTTTGCTGAAATCGTGTTCTCCAGGGATTCAATATCGATTGCTGTGCCTTGTGAATCTGCAGTTCTTCAATGGTTTACTGTGCCTTGTGAATCTGCGGTTCTTCTTCTGTGGATTGCTGTGCTTTATGAATCTGCGGTTCTTCTTCTATGGATTGCTGTGCTTTGTGAATTTGCGGTTCTTCTTCTGTGGATTGCTGTGCTTTATGAATTACGGTTCTTCTTCTATGGATTGCTGTGCTTTGTGAATCTGCGGTTCTTCTGCTATGGGTTACTGTGCCTTGTGAATCTGCGGCCCTTCTGATGATAGTTCCACGTGATTTATTGTGCTTCTTGTGTGGAGACCCTGTTTCTTGTTCTTCATCGCTTGTGTTTGTGAACGGCTGAGCTTATCATGTGGGGGACCTTGATTATCCTTCTTTGTCTTCGTTTAGTGCTGTAGACTGTGGCTTGGGTACTGTGGAACCGAGTGTGTTGATTGTGTATGTGAGACACTGTGGACGGCGCCGGCGAGATCTGTGAGTGATATCAAGATATGTAATTTGATACGCTGATATCTGATGATGTATTGATATCTTGATCTATATGCTATGTAGTGTCATATATTGATTTGTACAATTCACATGAATGTATATTTTGATGTTTCAGGCAGCATAATTATAAAGAAAAAAATCTAACTCGTGTGTTGCTGGCTATCCATGTGCGTATGGTGTGGGTGTGTGTGGGGAATAATTATTACACGCATCCAAACTTTTGAGAGAGCGAGAGTCGGACAACAAAACACGCACCGCACACCATCCATAACATCTGGTGACCCGTAGTTAAATTTCGTTTGCTGTTGAATTAAAAATCACCTTAGTGGTAGGATTTGTTTTTGTACCCCTATAATTGCCCCAATTAGAAGTGATAGGTCACGTTCACAGACTTTCCTTTTGAACAATTGAGTTGTTTTGTATTGTTTTGTTTTATGACTGTTTTTGTCTACTTTCTTTCCCGTCTCCAGCGTAACGGGGTATCTCCTTCGGTATAGTTTCTGGAGATACAAGGGCCTAGTTCCTAGTTATTCCTTCCTTTGTAGGCTTTATTTTTATTATCTTCAGTTATCTCTATCATGTCTATGATTATTTCTGTTTCTATCTTTACTTGGGGATTGTGTTGCTTCTTCAGCATTCTTGGGGTTCTTTTCTCTTGAATGAGGAGTTGTGTGAGTGGCTGCCTGAACCAGTTAAAAAATAGAAGATATTAGTGTTTCATTTTGAATGCTTAGTGTGAGAAAAACAACAACAACAATACATTGATTTTACTCTCATGTCATTCCTTGATTTACACTTGTTGCTGATGAATTGGCATTGATTACTGATTGTGTTTGTCTTTCTCCCCATATCCGTGAATTTCTGTTTCATTGTTTATCTTTTCGTTCGTTGGGTTCGAAATACTCAGTCTTTTTAAGAGTGATTGTCGTTAATGTTTGTGTGGGAAAAAATCTTCTTTGGAATTCATAACATATTTTTAGTGGACAGGGGTTTCAAACCTTTTTTGCTTGTGATAGCAATTGTTTGTACTTGGACCACTAGTGTGTGTGTCGTGTTTGACAGGACATTATTTCATATTTTCATTATGGCACAGAAGACTAAGGAAGAAAGTCCTGTTGTGTCCTCTATGGACGAGGACAAAGTTTTCGCTAAATATTAACAATGAAGTAAGGTATGTGGTCTGGAGGGAGAAGATCTGTTGGCCTATGTGGATAAATGCATTGCTCAAGACATGGAAAGAGAGGAATGAATCAAATTGAAAAGAATGCAGGAAGAAGAGATAACTAAAAGAGAACATGAGCGAATGCAAGAAGAAACTAAAAGAGAGCAAATACAAATACAAGAGCAAGAGGAAACAAAAAGAATGCAAGAGGAAACTAAAAGAATTCAGCAAAGAGAGATAGAGGAAACTAAAAGAATACAGTTACAAATAACTTCTCAGCAGAGTACGGTCTCAGGACAGGACAGTGAGAGTCCGGGTTCTGGTTTTCCCAGGTTTAAAGCCCTCGCCCTAGTTTCCTAAGTTGCCCCTTTCAAGGAAAGAGAACTGATGATATAGACAGTTACTTGTTTCGTTTGAAACCCAGGCTCGTTCCTTGGGATGGTCTGAGAGTTTGTGGGTAACATACCTGTCTGCATTACTTGAGGGTTCCACTTTAATTCTGTATCACAGTCTCACTGAAAATAATATTGTGTCTTACGAGCTTTGAAAGAGAGAGCATGCTGAAAAAAAATCGATGTACTCCAGATGGTTTTCGTAAGCGTTTTCGTGAGGCTAAGCCTAGCTCAGATGAACCTTTCGAGACCTTTGCAGTTGACCTTAGGCGTTTGTTTGACCGTTGGGTCTCTTTGTCAAAAACTGATAAGTCTTTTAAAGATCTGGTGGATCTTATCTTGTGTGAGCAGTTTTTGGAGTGTGTCTCTAAGGACTTGGTTACTTTTGTGTGTGAAAAGGATTTGAAAACTTTTGATGAAATGATCAAGTCTGCAGAGTCATACAGACATGCTCATTCACAAAGGTGTTTTCTAGGAAAGCTGATGTAAACATTTTTACTTCTGTTGGGTACAAAACCTGTTCAATTTGATAGAAATCCATATCCTGGTCAGTCTGATAGAACTGCAGACTGTGGTCAGTCTGACAGAGGAAACAGATACTCTACTTTTCAGAACAGTGGCCACTACTCTGGTTCCTCAGCTGATTGTGGAAGTAACTTTGGTGGTAGCTGTTATTGTGGTCATCAGAGCTTTGGTTACTCAGTGGTCGTGGAAATAACTTTGGCGGTAGCCGTTATCGTGGTCGTGGCGCCGTCATACCTCTGGCAGTAAGAGTTCCTCAGAAAGTGCTTCTGATCAGTTTGCAAGTGTTGTGTGTTTCTTGTGTAAAAAGACAGGACATGTAGCTGCTAGCTGTCCATGGAATTCAGGTAGAAAACCTTGTAAAATTTGCACCCTTAGCCACCCAGACACGTGTCCTTTTGTGGTTAGTAACTCTACTGTTGTCGAGAACTCAGCTGATAGCAAACAGTCCAGTGCTTGTTGCTCTGTTCTTGATTCTTCTTTTGCTTGTCTAGCTGCTGGTGAGTTCACAGGCAAATTACATTTGGAGTCTGGTTCTGTGAATGACATTTTGAGTTCTGTTCTGAGTGATACTGGTGCTACTATCTGTGGCGTTCGCAAGCGGTTATTTTCTGACGCTCAGATGTTAGGAACCACAGTGAAGTGTAATTTTTTGACGCTCAGATGTTAGGAACCACAGTGAAGTGTGTTTCTTTTGGTGGTCGTGTGGATGAGTTTCCACTGGCTACAGTTTCAGTCAGTTGTCCTTATTTTGTGGGTGATTTGACCTGTTGTGTCTTGGATAGCCTTGTCGCAGATCTCATTGTGGGTAATGTGCCTGGAGTTTCTGTGAGCGGTGAGTTTAGTGATGTATCTGGTTGAACATTTATCTTTAGCCGCCGTTAAAGCTAAACATGTTGTGGAAAAAAGCCTTTGTGTCAGATCCTGATGATGTGAACATTTCCCGTTCTGATCTTGTTCAGAAACAGAAGGATGGGTCATTGAAGTCTTGTTTTCAGTTAGCGTGTTCTGGTGTGTCTGCTGTGTCTACTTCTGATGTTGTTGTTCCTACAGTCTTTCTTTCACAAGGTACTTCAGTGCCTGGTCAAAGATAGCACCTTTGGCTTGTAAGCAGGAACAGGTTTCTCTTGAGTGTTCTCCAGGAGTTGGTCTTTCTGTGGATCCCTCTCCGGAGTCTGTTTGTACTGTTCGTGAAGTGGTTCGTACAGTTGGTGTCGTCCAGGACTGTGATGACGCTTTACCCATTCCCAGTTTAACTGTTCCGATAGCGTCTTCTATGCCAGATGAAGATATTCGTTCTGTACATTTTGATTGTACTTTGTCTGACAAAAGTACCGGAGTTGCGTGCAATCTTTGATGATTTTCAGGACATTTTGACCCCCAAACCGGTTTTTTCTTAGGTGACGTACTATTACAGATCCCTCTTACTAACAGATGTCCCTGTTAAAAAGAAATGTTATGAAATCCACTTTCTGCGAAAGAGGTTGTTGAGAGAGAGATTGGTGTCATGTTGGATCTTGGTATCATTGAACCATCGAATAGTCCATATGCATCCCAGTTGTGTTCGTCAGGAAGAAAGATATGTACGTGTCGTTTCTGCATTGATTTTAGGTCTATTTCTTGGACTCCTGAATGTGCTGAAGCTTTGAGGAAGATTCAGGGAATCTTGTCTTCTGCACCTGTGTGTTGTTTACCTAGATTGCGTAATCCTTTTCTTCTCAGGGCTGATGCTGGTTCTGTTGGTTTGGGTGCTGTATTGCTCCAGGAGAATGATGATGTTCTTCACCCAGTCGTGTTCACTAGTCGAAAATTGCTGAATCGTGAGAAGGCGTACAGTACTATTGAGCGGGAATGTTTAGTCATTGTCTCTACCCGTGGGGGTATGGAGAGGCGACTGAGTGGTCAGTAGACATGTGTGGTCTCTACCCTGAATGTGTATGGAGTGGAGGGTGTGTGTGTGTGTGTGTGTGTGCGTGTGCGTGTGTGTGTTTGAGAGAGAGAGAGAAAGAGAGAGAAAAGATGAGAGAGAGAGAGAGAGAGTGTGTGTGTGTGTTTGAGAGAGAGAGAGAGAGAGAGAGAGGAGAGAGAGAGAGAGGATGAGCCTGAGAGAGAGACTAAAGCTATAGAGAGAGGAGTTGGGTATATGTAAGTTTGCGTGCGTGTGTGTGTGTGTATGTACGTGCGTGTGTGTGTGTGTGTGTGTGTGTGTGGTGTGTGTGTGTGTGTGTGTGTGTGTGTGTGTGTGTGTGAGAGAGAGAGAGAGAGAGAGAGAGAGAGAGAGAGAGAGAGTCTCAAGACTAAAGACTCAAATGCATTATTCATAT
>CM031627.1:15142424-15157362 GCA_018398815.1 Conus ventricosus
ATGCTCTTACGTTCTATAGGATGATTATGTACATAATTATTTTGTGTCAATTGGGGATAGTACTTATGTTGCTTTTTCATTTCAACAAATCTTCCTCCCTATCTTCCAGAACATTCACATTGAAGATTTACGTTTATTTCAGAAGCAACACTCAAAACACGTTACTACTGATTTGTTTTTATCTTTCTTTGATCTCTTAGACCTTTTCCCACACAGTACTACACAAGACCTTTAAACGTTCAAAATGTTCAGTGAGAGAGTGACGGTTTGTTCCATAATCCTTTCGGCCATCCCCCCCCCCCTCTCTCTCTCTCTCTCTCTCTCTCTCTCTCTTTTCTCTCTTCTCACACACACACACACACACGCACGCACGCACGCACGCACGCCGAACAACGCACGCACACGCACACACACACACACACAACACACAACCCCACACACAAAACACCCTAATGGTATACCAACAATACACTTTAATTTGTAATTTGCCGATAGAAATAGTAGTAGTGATTGGAAATGAAGTATTATTTTAATTAATTATAATAATTATTCACTTATTATTGTTATGCCTACTACCATTACTGTTATCAGTAGTATTATTTTGTTGTAGTAAATGTTATCCTCTACGTTTCCCTTTAATTAGGCCTACGTTGCTCTACATGCAACCATAGTACAATATAATGTAGCAACAATGAAGAAATATGTATATATACAACGGTGTAAATACGGCCCCTTTACAAATGCTAACTAACTTTTCATTCACAAAGATTTTTGACAACGCCTGACCTAATTCGGCCAAAGATAGTTCGCCGTCTACTCCCTCTTTGCTATTCGGCTTACCAGGCCGGCCAACGACGCACAGCGCGCGCGCGCGCAGACAGGTTGCGCTGGTTGCAAAGTTCTGTCAGAAAGTTTTAAACACGAACTTAATTATGGTACTCACAGAGAAGAATGAAATGCCAGGTTTTGTCACACTCTCAAGTACTCACTGCGCCATTGCTTTCATACAGAAATTATAGTTAAAAAACCTCTGTACAGTAAATATACTTAAAGTTTTTGCACCAGTCTCGAAGCGTCCAAACACAAAGCGTGTTCGTGAGGAAAGATCACGCGTCTGGTACAGTGCGGTGGCTGACTCGTTACGCGCCTAGCTGGGGTCAAAGGGAAAGCGTTGAATGAACTAAATGCTGTGGCTGTGAGTGGGTTGGCGCGGCCGTGCCAAGGAGCCCACACTGGTCAATGGTCTCCAAGCCCCTTTTTCCTACATTGTTTGGTTTCTTTTGTTCTTTGTGTGTCTTTCAGGGTATCATCATACCATCTTCCAAGACTCTTGACTGGCTCTTCTGTGACTGTTGAAATGGTCTGGTTGGCAACACTGAAGACCACAGATTTTGGGTACTTTTCCTTTCCTCAGTGAGGGGACTCCGTGATTTCTTTGGCTTGAACTTTATTCTGGATGAGGCAACTATACTGACTTCCATAAAAAACGCGAAAGCAAAACAAGCTGAAGGTTAGGGGCGAATTTTATTGGTCACAATTGTACAGAGTGGAAGCGAGATTTCAACGTGATTTGATTCATTACACCGGTAATGTGTGAAAATGTCATCAGCAATATGTCTTTGTGTGGAAAATCCAAGGTCACGTGACAAACCAGCTTGAAGTCCTAATACCGTGTGTGGCCACCATTTGCATGGACAACTTCTTGACACCTGCGGCTCATTGAGTGGACCAGGTGGTTGATGCGTCCCCTTGGCACACCAGCCCACACATGGACGATGGCCTGGTGAAGTTGAGCCGCTGTTGCTGGTCGTGGACGCAGGAGGTCCAACCGTCTGCTAAGTTCATCCCAAAAATGTTCTATTGGGTTTAAATCGGGACTGAGGGCTGGCCAGGGCAGCACATTGACGTTGTTATGCTGAAGAAATTGCTGGGTGGCCCTGGCTGTGTGTGGTCTTGCATTGTCCTGTTGGAATGTCCAGTTTGGGTGTTGCGCAAAAAAAGGAACGACATGGGGTCTGAGCACCTGGTGGATGTAGCGCTGTGCATTGACACCCTGTCCGCGACCAGGACCAATGTTCTGAAAGATGACTGGTCCTATGGCGTGGTTAATGCCAATTGCACCCCATATCATAACGTTCGGGCCTCCCCAGGGGTTCCGCTCTACCACACAGGAGTCAGCATAGCGTTCACCAGGTCGACGCCATATTCTGACACGACCGTCAGCCATGTCAATACAAAAACGGCTCTCATCTGAGAACAGTATGCATCCCCACTGCTGCCTGCGCCAGCTGATTCGGGCTTGTGCCCACTGCAGCCTGTCCTGCCCGTCTCTTGGTGTCAGTACAGGACCTCTGTGAGGACGCCTACATGCCAGCCCGTTCTCCTGAAGACGCCGCCGCACAGTGTTGAGACTGATTCGTTGCTGGAGATTCCCAGGCACCTGTCGAGCAGTGTTTGCAGCTGTTTGCCGCCTGTCCGCAGATGGGTTCGAACAAAATGGCGATCCTCTCTTGGTGTGGTGACCCGAGGACGGCCTGGCCGGGGACGATCATCAGTGGTACCAGTGACTCGCATGCGCTGCTGCAGACGATAGATGGTTGAGATGTGGACGTTAAAGATGTTGGCGACCTGCCTGGCATCCACACCAGCCTCCAGATGGCCTAGGGTACGATTGCGTTCCTCTGCTCGTAGTCTTGGCATCTCTGTAGCGCTCAGACGGCAAGTCGTTATCTGAACCTTGTAGCGCGGCTTTATAAAGGCTGCATGTCTGCGTACTTGTCGCTGGTTAACTTTGCTCTGCATGGTGTGCACGTGCCTCACATGCAGCAACCAGTTTGCCATTTTTGTTGACCCTCCAATGCCGGGAATGATGTGTTGCTCACACAAGTTTTTCACTGCACGTGAGTCTTGGACCCAAACAACTTGCCAGAATGGTTCAATATTGTATATTCACCCCTTTTCACCCGAAAAATAGCCTTTCAATTTTTCGCGTTTTTTATGGAAGTCAGTATATGTTGTCCAGCCTCTCCAGCACATGACGAGTCTCGTCTTCTCTGGATGAAATCACTGTAGTGTCATCCATGAAGGCCTTGAGAGGGGGCATCTTGTATCCATCGCCAAGGTCTGTGTGTCTTGCGTTGCTTGTTGCTGCTTTGAAGATGACTTTCATTGCCAGCACCAACAGTAATGTGGAAATTGCACAGCCCATTGCAATGCCCACTTCCAAGTTGATTCAATCTGTTGTGTACTCCTTGGTAGAGAACCGCATTGAAAATCCATTGAAGTACTTCTTGAACATGTCGCGGATGTTCTTTGACACATGGTACATCGCAAGAGCCAACTGTATCATCTCATGGGGTACAGATCGATATGCGTTTGCCAGATCAAGCCACACTACGTCCAGGTCTCTCATTTCTGTTTTTGCTCTTTGGATTGCGTCCCAGATCATTGTGGCGTGTTCTACACAGCCAGCCACGCCTGGGATGCCACCTTTCTGGACTGACACATCCAAGTACTTGTTTTCCATGAGGTACTTGGTTAGCCTTGCTGCCATGACAGAGAAAATGATTTTCCCTTCGACGCTCAGTAGTTACATTGGCCTAAACTGGCAGCAGCCTGTGGAGCCACTCCAGCACCCTGGAACATTTCTTTACAACTGGTATTTGAATGTCGAGTGGTGCTTTGATCTGTGAGTCAGAGTATGTTTTCCTCAGATGCTGCTCAAGAACTCCTTTGTCCACACTTAGGGTCCCAGATTTCGGCTGCTCTGCAATGAATCTCCAAAGCATTTCTTCAAAGCAAAAAGATAGATCTTCTCACAATGTACAATAGCAGCAGAATCAAGGCCCCATACTTCAGCTCTATACTGTACCATAGGTTGAACTTGGGCATCAAATTACTTCAAAAACAAAGTAAGGGAGTCATTATTTAGCAACGACAATTTATTTAGTATGCACAGTGATACAGTTTTAGCTCTACTTGCTAAATCCTTGCAAGCAAAGACAAAGCTCAAGCGCGTTGAGAAATATATACCTAAGTATTTATATACATTTACAACAGGCATTATAGAACCTTTACATGTCCATCTCTCTCTCGCTGCGAGATATCCACCCTTTCTAAAAACAATGATAGTGCTTTTTGCCATATTAACTTTCAATTCTAACGAAGCAGCAACTCTTTGTAAAGTATTTAACTGGGTTTGTAGCCCAATTACTGTTTCTGATACCAAGCTACATCGTCAGCCAAAAGAAGAATGAAAATCTCCAAACCATCATTTATAAACTTTGCACCGTGCCTTTCATAACGTATAACTTCCTGTGTTAATTCATTAATGAAAAAAGAGAACAGAAGAGGGCTACAGACATCGCCATGTTTCACACCAGAAGTACAATTCATATAGTCTGTTAAAGCAGCACCAGCTCGCACTCTTGCCTTTACACTATTACACATTACTTATAACAAATTTATAAAGTTTCCCATGAATACCATTTTTAAGCAGTACAGGCCACAGCAAACTTCTATTTACTGAATCAAACGCCTTCTCAAAGTCAATGAATGCAACATAAAATTTGCGATTTTAACAAAACTGTTTTTGTATAGATGCCATCAGTTGTGAACATGTGGTCAACAGTAGAATGTATTTTTTCTTAAACCCAGCTTGATATTCTCCGGTAATATTATTTTCTTCCACCCACTCCTGTAATCTCCTGTTTATAATAGCACTGTACAGTTTACTGCAGATATTACACAACGAAATTCCTCTATAGTTATTTGAATTGTTTGCATCTCCTTTTTTATACAATGGGATAACAATGGACTCGGACCAACATCTGGGATATACCCCGCGATCAAGCAAGGAGTTAAAGATTTTAACTAAAAAATCTAGAAACAAGTTTGACTGGCAAGCAGTTTTTATTAGTTCACCTACAATTCCGTCTGGTCCTGCAGCTTTGTGATATTTGATCTTTCTTAGAGCAATTAGAACTTCTTCTTTGGAAATAGGACGATTTAGATTGCTGTCATCATAATCAGTTCCATCGATGTTATTTGCATTTCCCATATCATTATGGTATATCATTTCCTCCAAAAGTAGATCCCTGAAATGATGAAACCATGTTTCCAGATTTATATTGTTTACATGTTGTTGTTTTTTTTTCGAAAGTTGTGAATGCAATCCCCAAAATTTTTGATTATTTACAGAATGAACTAATTCTGTCAATAAAGCTTCGTTATGTTGTTTTTCTGTTCTTTTTAAAAGATGTTTGTATTCTCTCCAAGCTTTGCAATAGCCCACACGAGACGGTTCTGACAGAAAACGTCGAAATCTGTTCAATAAGTTACGAGCATTTCTTTTGTTAAAACTGCATTCCATATCAAACCAGTCGTCTTCTTTTTGGTATTTTCCAATATAAACCTGTTTCTTAATGCATTCCGCTGCCTCTTTTATACAACAATTAAACACGTTTAATGCATCTTCATGTTACTATCAACCAGTCGTACGGCCTCTTGCATGCGCACTCGCATTTCCTCGGAAAAATAGACATTTTAAAACAAATCAGCATGAGCTTCGCTCCAGACAATTTTTTTTTAATTGTACAGCGCCTGTTTGTTGACCTGTGAGGATTCATAGTTATGACATGGGGAAGTGATCTTTTGTTCTAAAGGCATGTGGTCAGAGTCGATTCTCTCTGACACACAATCTCACAACCACCACAAACCAAAGAAAACAAATCATATGACGTCAAAAAATAGTCATTGACACTATATGTATGTGTAGCGACCTTGAAGGTCGCGCTTACATACACCATTTGAAATACACAGTTTAAAAGCAGTACATGTGTTAAATAGTAGTTTCCCATACTTATTCAGGACAACCCTCTTCTGAATTTCGAACACACACGGGCCCACTTTTATGTTGATCATTGTAAGTAGACATGTTATCCTCAAAGTCACAAGTGAAATTTGAAACTCTACTATTCAAATCACCGCACACAATTACATCAACTTCATCTTTAACAAAAAGTTAACAGCCACACAGAAATTCTTCTAACAAAGAAACTCCATTTTCTTTATCAAGATAAGTACAGTATGGCGAGCATTCAGGAGATATATATGCACATACAAGCATGACATGTTTTAAAGTATCAAGAAAGAGAGACAGACAGACAGACAGAGAGAGAGAGAGAGAGAGAGAGAGAGAGAGAGAGGAGAGAGAGAGAGAGAGAGAGAGAGAGAGAGTGAGAGAGAGAGTGGGAAGAGAGAGAGAGAGAGAGAGAGAGAGAGAGAGAGAGAAGGGAGGGAGATAGCATCTGTGTGTGTATCTCTCTCTCTCTCTCTCTCTCTCTCTCTCTCTCTCTCTCTCTCTCTCTCTCTCTCTCTGTGTGTGTGTGTTTCTGTGTGTGTCGAGAGAGAGAGAGAGAGAGAGAGAGAGAGAGAGAGAGAGAGAGAGAGAAGAGAGAGAGGTGTGTGTACGTATGAGAGAGAGAGAGAGAGAGAGAGAGAGAGAGAGAGAGAGAGAGAGAGAGAGAGAGAGTGAGAGAGAGAGAGTTACAGTAGAGGCGAGACAAATCACTCTCCTAGACACAGATATTCTGGGCGAGGTAATTCTGTCAGTCAGGGGCCTGCTTATCGGGGAAACCAGTTTTACCAGGCTCGTTCTACAAATTCAGGGACTCAATCTCAAAAGAAGCAGCAACAACATGTGAGATCGTTCCCATAGTCAGGTAGAGGTAGGGGTCAAAGACCTACACAAGAGACCAAACAAAGCCTTATTTGTAGACGTTGTGGTGGTGTCGGTCATATCAGTCCAAACTGCCCTTCACCCGCAAATGTTCAGCCCCCTAAGTACGCCTCAGCATGCAAAGTTTTGATTTCTCATGATGTAGAAGAGTGTGTTACTTTGAACAGTTTGTCACTGTATAATGGATGTGTTAACAATATACCTTGACTGCTCATTGTGTGCTTCATTACCTGGATTTGACTGTTTCTCCAAGAGTGATGAACATGTGACAGCAGTGTCTGTCATCACCGAAAATGATGATGATTGCCTTGAATCTGAAATGAATATCCCCACTGTCCCACTTATCCCTTCTTATGAGGCTGTTCATGATATTCACTTTGATGAGCAATTATCTGATGTTCAAAGATAAGAGTTGAAATCTATGTGTCATAATTTTCTGCTTTGTTTACAGATAATCCTGGATGTATCAAAGCCAGAATTCTTCATGAAATCCCGATTACTGGTAGCAAACCCATTAGTTTCCTTATAGTTCCCCCATGTTGCTTGCTAAGAAACCAGATGGATGGTGGTTTTCTTTCACAGGAGCGTGATGGTGTTTTGCATCCTGTTGTTTTCATCAGCAGGAAATTGCTTGACAGAGAGACGTGTTACTCAACTATTTAGAGAGAGTGTTTGGGAATTGTTTGGTCTATCCAGAAACTATCTCGCTATCTCTGGGGACAAACGTTTGTTCTCCAAACAGACCATAAGCCACTCACATATCTCACTAGTTCTTCTTTCAAGAATGCCAGAGTCAGTCGATGGTATCTCCTGTTTCAAGCGTTCATGTTTGAGGTTCATCCTATTATGGGTATTGACGATGTTCTCGCTGATGTACTCAATCAGAATGGCCAGTCTCTTTCTATTCCATTGCTGTTATCAGTCAGAAACATTTTGTATCGCCTTTTTATTTATTTTTTGGTGCTATATAGATCGCTATAGTGAAGCATAGGACATTTTGCCCTGATCTACAGTAAAAAGTCAATTTGTGTCATGTGGACATTTCTTTGTTTTAAGAAAGCATCTTAGGACTTAAAAAAAAGGAGACGTACTTTCTGGAAGTCATTTGCCAAATTTTTGAGTGTCATAATCGCATTATTGTTTAAATGCGGTTTCGTCAAATGTTTTTCGGCACATCTTGGTGACAATTTGTAAATTGTCCAAACCTTTTATAATATCTTTTGAAAAGAAATTATTTTGGTTTATTTACCTTGGAAAATTTGTCTCGTGTCCTGTGACAAGAGTTCAATTCCCTCTTCATTAGTTTTTCTTCTGTAAAAGCTGGCGCTTTGTTTTTAAGAGGAGGGAGGTATTGTCACAAGCACGAGTCTCGACGAACTGTGCACGTCTGTTATGTGCATAGCCAGAGAGACCTTTTCCCTTCAATTTCCCGTGAGTACTACTCAGCAGCGGACATGGTCCAATTCGACTGGTAGATTTGCACAGATCGGGTAAGGCTTTGGAGTCAGACACATCTGCTCGGTACGCTCTCTGTCCCCACTTGTTGGTTGGGTAGTGCTCGTTAATCCCCCCAGTGGGTAAGAATATTTTTTCTAACCACGTCGATCCGTTGAAAGTCAATCGTAGTTAACTGATAGTGCTTTCTTTAAATATTTTAGATCAAAATGTTCAGATTTTGTAATATTGTGATTGGTTTTTGAAAGTGTTCAGTTCAGTATGGTCGTGCGTGTGTTTTTTGCTGAGTTGTATGGGTTTAGTCATTCTACTCTTTCTAATCTACCAATACTTTTGATGTTGAATAGTTGGTAGATTGAGTAATTTACGGTGTTGTTCACTTTGTAGGGATTTTTCGTCTGAGCTGCTGGTCCAGCTGGCTGAGTGCTGTGGAGGAAGTGTGTGACCTGTCCTTCTTTCCCCTCCTGTGGTGTGGCAGTCTTCTTCGAGGCCAGGACTCGCCCTTCCTCTCCCAGAACCTTTGTCTTCGACAGCCAGTAGGCCTGCCTACCTCCTGAGCAGCCGTGTCTCCCTAATGTCGACGACTGACCGGTGCTCAACTGTTCAACTTAGTTCCCCCTGTGCCCAGTTGCAGGTGTGGTACCAACTTTCTTCTCCTGTGCCGGTCTCAGAAGTGGTATTGTGTGGACTGCCATCAACGCGTCCGAAATTGAGGTCAGAGTGATTATTTTTGTGTGTGTGTGTGTGTGCAAGTCTAGCCCAGCTAGGACAGCAACACACCTGACCTGCGATGTGAATTCAAGTAGGAATGGAATCATATCCCGAAAGACTTGAACCATAATTTTCCTTGAGAAAGTTAGAAATTTTTTTTGTTTGTGTGTGTGTTATTATGTTATTGTATCATGTCATGAGTGATGCTATGAATTCTTTTCCAGCTAACAGGACGTTTGAGTGTACACACATGTAGATATAATCAAATTAGTTTACAATCACATGTTGATGTTGTTCATGTGCTATAAAAATTCTATCCACCATCTCATTGTTTATTAAATGTACACTCCTCGCTAAATTCCTGTTCACGCCGTTATGTTGTAGGGTGGTGCGAGTGAGTGAAAGGAAGAGTTCATAAATACACAAACAACTTGCCACGCCTTCAGACATCCAAGAGACAGATGTAACAATTTACAAGCACCCCTCGCTCCACTCTGTGACGGTGGGGAGTGGGGATAGTGTCCGAGTTTATTTTCAAATCTAAAGTTAGCAGCTACACCAGCCCCGTGGA
Source organism: Conus ventricosus (assembly GCA_018398815.1). Lineage (NCBI taxonomy): Eukaryota > Metazoa > Mollusca > Gastropoda > Neogastropoda > Conidae > Conus > Conus ventricosus. The sequence goes on from CM031627.1 coordinate 15,151,901, forward strand.
ACTGTCAAAGCTTCCCTTCAAATCCTTTTTTTCAGTTGGGAGGGTGAGAGGGGCGGGGGGGGGGGGGGGGGGGGGCAGGGAGGAGGAGGGGCCACAGGGTAATACGTGTGGAAGGAAAAGGATTAGTACAGTGGAGGAGCAAGCGGTGCCTGACTAAGGGGATCTGGGGGACAGAGACGAGGAGGAGCAGGGGTGGGGGACATTGGCTGGATGATGGAGGAGGGATCAAATCCCCCCCCCCCACCCACCCACCCACCTTCACTCCCACCCCCACCCCCACTCTCCCCCCTTCTGTCTGGAGGGCACGTCAACACACCCACAGCATTTAGTATTGTCGGTTTTGGTCACGAAACTGGCGTTGCATTCACATTTGTTGTTGGTGCAGGCGGCCGGCGTTGTCCATGCAGTCCACATCATTCTGATATCTAGTCAGCCTTAGACACTGTCAACAAGACGACGTCCATTGTCATGACACTGAACGAAAGGAAAGACACACACCACACACACACACACACACACACACACACACACACAACACACACAAAGCGGCAAAAAAAGGCAGAAAATGAGGTCCCCGTTCACAGCGCTATATGTCAATGACCAAAGGATTGAGGAGGTAACATCTCATAAAGTACTAGGGGCTATTATCGATAATGATTTAACGTGGTACGACCACATTACTGACCTTGGAAAACGTCTTTCTAAAAGGATTTATCAATTATCAAAAATAAAACATTTTCTGAATCTCCAGTCGAGGAAATTATTTTTTCATGCACATATTTTATCTCTCATTGATTATGCGTCTACGTTATGGGATAATTCTAGTGAAACAAATTTGAAACAAATCAATCGTTTACATAAGAGAGCTATAAAGCTGGTGCAATTAAAATCTAATTCCTTGACAGGTGATGACTATAAAAAGTTAGATATTCTTCCATTCAAAGACAGGCTCTTCTTCAATAAATGCTTATGCATGTATAAAGTAGTTAAGGGAATAGCTCCAAAGAAAATTATCCGAAACTTTGAAAATAATGAAAATAGACATGTTCACAAACTTTCGTTTCCTAGACCCCGTAACAATCTTTACAAATCTAGCTTCATATATTCTGGAGGAACGGCATGGAACAATTTATCTTCTACTTTAAAAACATGTCCTTCTAAACTACTGTTTAAAAAAGCACTGAAAAAATATTTGATGGACAAATTATAAAGTAATTTATGATTATCTATTTTGCTGCAGATTCCCCCCCCCCCTCTCTCTCTCTCTCTCTCTCTCTCTCTCTCTCTCTCTCTCTCTCTCTCTCTCTCTCTCTCTGCCTCTCTCTCTGTCTCTCTCTCTCTCTTTCTCTCTGACTGTCTCTCTGTCTGTCTGTTGGATTCTTTGTCAATGCTATCTGTCTCTCTGCTATCTGTCAGCCCCCCCTCTCTCCCTCTCTCTCTCTCTCTCTCAAATGTCTTTATTGCCATGTTTGACATGTTGTCCATTGTCCGTCACAATATTGATTAATGGTTGTTAATTGTTTCATTGTTTTCATTACATTGTATATTTCTGATTTATACGTATGTATTGCTTCGAATTTCTGGTTTTTCACTATTGTGATTGATATTTATGCTTTTTTGTGAGGGCAGGATGAAAAAAAGCTGCAAAGCTTATTCTTTTAACCCTCAATAAAGATAATTTTGACTTGACTTGACTTGACACACACACACACCACACACACACACACACACACACACACACACACACACACACACAGAGTGGGCCTTCACGTCTTACTGTCGTGGTGACGTAGTTTTCCCTATCATTCACCACCACCACCACCACCACCATCCACCCCCAATCCGTTCAGATAGGATTGTTTGTGGTGGTAAACAGTGGTAAATTGATTTCTATGCAAACACGCGCCCTTTCATGACTGCATCACACACACACACACCACACACACACACACACACACACACACACACACACACACACCACAACTTTCTTAAATCACACACACACACGTACACATACTCACACAAAAGAAAAAAAATCGCATAATAAAGAAAGGGGTGGGTAGGTGGGGGAGGACTTGGAGGGGGGAGGACGTGGATGGGGGGGGGGGGGGGGGAGGGAGAAACAAAAGAACATTTTTAAAGAAAATAGGACGAAAGATTAACAAAACGAAGGACAGTCACCTTACCAGAGCCAGGCTTCTTTTAGAAGCTGGTAGCGAACTTCAGGGCAACAGACCTACTGACCATGACCCTAATCACCCACCGTCTGTCTGCTGAACGTGCTTCCGTTGTTATGGTCCTCCCTTAATCTGGAGCACTTCGGGCGTCTCTTGTTCTTCTCTTTCTTCTTTCTGGATCGCGAAGTAACACGACGAACCGTACGTCCGTCTCAACTGAGGAGCTCGGATCTATGTTGCAGCGTCATGACGAACTGGGAATGGTTCATTTTATTTTTTTTAACAGTGTGAACTGGGAGCAAAATCACCAATAGCAGAGGCCGATGCTTTACTGACATTATCTAATGACGTCTTCAGCGCTTCGAATCATTCTGATCGGCCTTGAAACCCAATTTTCGCAATCTGTCCTAAACGTTCACTTCATTTGCAAAGGTACTGTGATCTTACATTTCGGTTATACCCAGTCAGTAGTAACGTTGTCTTACTCGAGTCAAATACGACCGTTTTTTTTTTGTCAAACCAGCCCACGAGCCAGTTTTCATCGCAGGAAGAGTCGCCGCCAACGAATCTCCCCCGCCCTCTCCCCCGTAAGCAAACAAAAAATTATTCTGGAGAAATTTCCTGTCGTTGCTTGTCATGGCGCACGCACGCACCCGCACAGTTCCCCCGAGCATGGGTCAGCAATCCAATAAGGAAAATGTGATGCACCAAAACATTTTAATTTTAATTTTTCCCATAGTGATGAATATATGTGGGATGGAAGGGGTGGAGGAGAGCGACGTTGGACTCGTGCAGGGAATGTAAATGAAATGGTTCAGACGGCTCCATCCTTTTTTTGTTGTAATAATTCTTAAGATCATGTAACTGCTTGAAATTAGCTTTCGGGAGCCCTGTGAAGAGGGAGAGAAAAAAAGTCCAAGACTTGTACACAATAATGTACCTCAGGGTGTTGTGGCAGGGTATCCATGCACCCACCAACAGGATGGACAATGCAGTTGAAAGCTCGCGAGAAGGGAGAGAAGATGCGTTGAAAACCCACTTGTTGAAATCCAGTTTCCTCCTCTACTACGGGCAGCTGGGGAGGGGGGCGCGCGGGGCTCATTGGTTAAAAGCCACCGCATCGGTGAATGAGCGAGCGAGCGAACGAGAGAGAGAGAGAAAGAGAGAGAGAGAGAGAGGAGAGAGAGAGAGAGAGAGAGAGAGAGCATGCGTGTGGTGCGCATAATAACAGCAGCAGCGACACTTTCGTCTTTTCCGCATTTTGTGAACGAAGACTTCAATCTGAGGATTTTGTTTTGGCTGACTTACTTAAAGAAGGGAACGAGCTAAAGAACGCGGAAGGGAGGAGGGGTGGGTGGGTGGGGAGTGGGGATAGTGTCCGAGTTTATTTTCAAATCTTAAGTTAGCAGCTACACCAGCCCCGTGGAACTGTCAAAGCTTCCCTTCAAATCCTTGTTTTCAGTCTCTAAGTCAGCAATCGCAGGCAATGCAGCAAACAGCCCGTTTCTCAGGTAAAGCGCAGTCATGTGAGGGGAGGGGGGGGGGGGGGGGAGGAGGGGCCACAGGGTAACACGTGCGTGGAGTAAAAAGGATTACGGTGGGCGAGTAAGCAGTGGCTAAAGGGATCTGGCGGACAGAGAGGAGGAGGAGAGTGGGGGCGTTGGCAGGATGATGGAGGGCAGCCAAAATTCTCATCACCCCCCCCCCCAACTACCCCCCCCCCCCCCCCCCCCCCTGCCGATTAGAGGACACGTCAACACTCACGGCATTGAGTATTGTCGGTGCTGGCCACGTAATTGGCGTTGCATTCACATGTCCCAGAGTTGCAGGCGGCGTTGTCCAGGCAGCCCCATGCACGACAGCCAGTCTCGCCAGCTTGAAACCCTGTCAACAAGATGTCGTCCATCGTCATGACACTGAGTGAAAGGAAAGAATCACACACACACACACACGCACGCACACACACACACACACACACACACACACACACATACACACACACGCACCCACACCCACCCACCCACCCACCCACACGCACAAACACCCACCCACCCACCAACACACACACACACACACACACACACACACGCACACCCTCCCCCCCCCCACACAAACACACAGTGGGGCTTCACGTCTTTACTGTCGTGGTGACGTCGTTTCCCCTATCATTCACCACCACCACCACCACCATCCACCCCATTCTGACTGAGACCAAAGACAGGTTCAGAGAACAGGAAAACCTTCATTCTGGGCCACTTTCGCCCTCAACCAGTTTCGGGCGAAAGTGACCCAGAATAAAGGTTTTCTGTTCTCTGACAAGTAAGACTTCAATACCCAAAAAATAACGATTATCTACAAACAAACATACTGTGTAGGGTTATCCGTTTTCAAAACTAATTTACTAAACTTTTCAGATTTTAGTTTTTGTTTAATCCTGTGTTTTTCCTGATCATTTTCAATAACATCATTTTCGCGCAAACATTCTTCAAATGAGTCTCTGTCTTTCATGTGAAATAAAACTACAGTCTTTAACTGTTCTCTAAAGTCTTTTAAAACGGAGTTATATTTTTGACATAAAATCCACACACTTATCCCATCATGTCTTCCGCTGAAAGCCAGCTTTGACAAAGTGTTTCTCTTTTTAACTATATCTTTTTCTGCGAACAGTCATCTATAATAAAGAGTGTCTGCGTTCCTTCAAACACTTTATAAAAGTATTCTAAACACTCACTCAGTTTAGTGCTAGGAATAACTAAATATACGTCATTGTCTGTCCATATAAACCTTCTATCATGATATGCTTTGTTCCTTTTAAGTGTTGGACAGAAAATCACAATATGATCAAAATTATAGCGATAAACTGTTTGTAATAAGTCTAGGACAAATATTGTTTTTCCACAGCCAGTCTGCCCACAAATCATTGAACAATGAGGGGATTTTATCATAAAGTTTAACTGCTCCATAGTTTTATAACAGAATTTAATCTAATCCAGTTATTATTTTTATCACACTCTCCGTCAAAACTTGTTCAGTATAATAAAACCCTACGAGGCCTAAATGTGTAAGATTAATCCAATTCAGTTCTGTAAGATTGTTTTCTATTTAAGTCAACATTGATTTTGTTGCTTGTTGTTATGATCTTAATATCTCACCATTGTGAAGAACGACGATGGTAACGTTAAGGCGTTAACGTCTAAGTTTTGCCAGCTAATATTAATTCCTTTTATGTATCACTAACGCACAACCGTCCTCCCACATGCGAACTTTAAGAGACATTTTAACTTT
>CM031627.1:15158362-15200862 GCA_018398815.1 Conus ventricosus
CTCTCTCTCTCCCCTCTCTCCCTCCCCTCCTCTCTCCTCCTCACATCTCTCTCTCTCTCTCTCTGTCTGTCCCCCTCACCACACACGCAACACATACACAATCACACACACTCCCCTCCCTCCCTCTCTCTCTCTCTCTCTCTCTCTCTCTCTCTCTCTCTCTCTCTCTCTCTCCCTCTCTCTCTCTCTCCATCACACACACACACACACACACACACACACACACACACACACACACACACACACACACACACACACATTCAAACTCTCTCTCTGTCTCTGTCTCTGTCTGTCTGCCTCTCTCTCTCCTCTCTCTCTTCTCTCTCTCTCTCTCTCTCTCTCTCTCTCCATCACACACACACACACACACACACACACACACACACACACACACACACACACACACACACACACAAGCACTCTCTCTCTTTCTCTCTGTCTCTCTCTCTCTTTCTCTCTCTCTTCTCTCTCTCCCCTCTCTGTCTCTCTCTCCATCACACACACACACACACACACACACACACACACACACACACACACACACACACGCATGCACGCACGCGCGCGTGCACGCGCACGCGCGCACACACACACACACACACACACACACACACACACACACACACACACACACACATTCACTTGACACCCCGCTTAGCCCTGGCAAGGGCCCTGTGTACCCTGAAAGGGTCGTCAGCAACCCGATAACTCCGACCCCCCTCACTCCATAAGCTTCATCTCCCGTCCCTCGTTGCTGGTGCAGTGATTGCCACCTGTGACTGGAGAGGAGTGGCCTGCTGTGACTAGACAGCTTACTGTGGCGTGTTGTGTGTGTGTGTGTGTGTGTGTGTGTGTGTGTGTGTTGTGTGTGTGGTGTGTGTGTGTGTGTGTGTGTGTGTGTGTGTGTGTGTGTGTGTGTGGTGTGTGTGTCTGGCTGTCTGTCTGTCTGTCTATGTGTGTGCATATTCTAGTTGTTTTTTTAAAGTGATGCATTGTGTGTGCTTGTGGGCATGCATGTGTGTGAGCAACATTCATGCTTTGCTGATTTCAAGTCCTGTGACATTACAGTGATATGTACATGATTATACATGTGTTGTTCACTCATATACACAAACGCGCAAACACACACACACACACACACACACACACACACACACACACACACACACACACACACACACACACTGAGAATATAATGACAAAGCTTTTCCACAGCAGCAGACATGTTGCAGACATGTGAAAATAGAGAGAGAGATAGACAGAGATACAGTAACAGACAGAAAGAGACAGAAACAAAACACTGACAAGACACAGAAATGATAAAGCCAAACAGACATAGACATACAAACAGATTAAGACTAACACACACAAAACACACACACACACACGCACGCACGCAACGCACGCACGCACGCACGCACGCACGCACGCACGCACGCACGCACGCACGCACACACCACACACACACACACCCCACACACACACACGCGTGCGCGCGCGCCGTGCGCACACATCACATAATGGATACACCACAGACAGAAATGCATAGAGAGTTAGGGACAAATACATTTTTAAAGAGAGAAAAATACCATACACACAGACACAGACTGTTGACAGAAAAAGAAAGAAATACCAACATACAGAGAGTGGTTATGACTTCTTTACCCCTTTCCTCTCTTCTCTCCCTTCTTTTCCCCACCTAACCTCCCCTCTCCCTCCTCTTTCTTCTCCCCCCCACCTCCCTACCTGTCCACACACTGACCTAGAGCTCAGCCGTTCAGCTCCTGTTGCATTCAGACAGACACTATGGCGCCATCAGAAATGTTTGCCCATTATTATCTGCTTCTTCATTACCAACAGAATGCAAATTGCAGCCCTTGTCATGAAGACCACGATAAAAACGATATGTTGATAACCTCCTCAGTCCACCCCTGCCAACTCTCAACCCCCCTCCTCCACCTCCCCCCCCCCCCCCCCCCCCCCACTCTCCAACACAAACGCTCGTCGTCACCAATACCCTTAGAAATTGTCCCAGAGTATCCTTTCTCCTCGCCTTTTTTTATGTTCCCCCCCCATTTCCCTACACCCTCATTGTTCCACGTGCCACCCTTCCCTGTGGGAAACACCGTTTAAAATGCATGTGTGAACAAAGGCCCATGCAATGACAAGAAGCGGGCCGGAATAGCTCAGTTTGGGAGAGCGCCAGAGGTGATCCTGGTGTTGTGGGTTCGAATCTCCACCAGGCCGTTTCGGTACAGGGGATATTTCCCTTGGAGTTAACATTGGTTCTGCCTCCATTTCCCCACACAGTCCTTCGAATGAGACTATAAACCGAGGTTCTGTGTATGAACGCATGCATAACAATTTGCACACACAAAAAAATCCCCTCACCAACGTTTGGAAGAGAAGACCAGTTTGGCCGTTGGTATGGATGATATGTTTACACATAGCATCAACTTTCCTGAAGCTGGAGTACGGCTGCCTTAATGGCGAATAAAAAAAAACTGCCATGCACACATACATTCACTCCCATTGCTGGGTAGATGGGATTAATCCTTGCCTGTGTATATAGGAAGTGTCCACAGGAGTATCAGCCTGCATACGCACGAAAATGACGAGACAAAGCGGGCGGGCACAGAGTGGGGGAGGAGGGCTGATCACCTTTCAGAAGGCAGCGAAAAAAAAAGGGGGAAGAAAAACCAATAAAAGAAGAAAAATGACGAGACAAACACGGGCACAAGGGTGGGAGGATGGGTTTGATCACCTTCAAAAGGGCAGCGAAAAAAAAGGGGGAGAAAAACAATCAAAGAAAAAAGGGACAGACAAAGCAGCGGGCACAAAAGTGGGGGGTAGGATGGCTTTGGATCACCTTCAGAAGGCAGCAGAAAAAAAAAGGAAAAGAAAAAAAAAAAACAAAGAAGAAAATGACGAGAAAAAGGCAGCTGGAAACAGAGTGGGGGAGGGGGCGGGATCCCCCTTTCAGAAGGCAGCAAAAACAAAAAGGGAAGATAAAACAATCAAAGAAGAAAATGCGAGACAAAACACCCGGGCACAGAGGGTTTTGGGGGAGGGCTTTGATCCCCTTTTTCAGAAGGCAGCAGAAAAAAAAAGGGGAAGAAAAAACAGGAATATCCGACTTTTCCCCACTTTCGCCTCCCCCCCAGTTTTGGGGCGAAAGTGACGTAGATTGGGCATACCCCTTTTCTCGGGCCAAGAAACCCAAAAATAACGATTATCTACAAAAAAAAACAACTGTGAAAGGGTTTTCCCTTTTTTAATACAAAATTTACTAAATTTTTTCATAAGAAAGCGAAAGGGAAATTACCGGGACTGAACACTTTCCCCAAAAAGAGAAACGCGGGGGAAAAGCAGTTGTTTCTAAAACGCGCCCATATAAAACGGGGGATGCCCCGGGCCAAACCCCGTTTCCCTTCGCGGTATTTTTTAATTAAAAGGGGTGGGAGAAGAAAAAAACCCTAAGGTTAAGTTGCCCCAGAACAGACAGACGGGAAAGAGAACAAGAGAGACAGACACACCACACACACACACACACAAAAAACACAAACACCACACACGCACGCACGAAACGCATGCACCCCACACACACACACACCCCAAACAAACACACATAACACACAACTTCTTCGCATACTTTTCGGGGTTTTTCCCTTTCCCTGACTGCTGTCTACCCCCCGCCCTTCCTCTTTTCCCACCATGAAACCCCCAAACCCCTCCACCACCACCTCCGCCACCCCCCACCCCCCAACACCACACACAAACCCCACACACCACACAAAAAACCACACCACACACACACACAGACGGACAACGGGCAGACAGACAGAAAAGGGCAAGACAACACTCATACACGCGCGCCCCGCGCGCCTCCCCCCTTTGCCAAACAAACAAAAGGGGGCTAAAAAATCAAAAACGGCCGCCCTGCTAACCCCCCCACCCATTTCCCCCACGCGGGGCCGGCGAAACGGCCCTAGACATCAGAAATTCTCGAATCTTCTCCGCCTTTGGAGGGCGCTTTTAAAAGCCTCCATATCAGTTACCAACACCGGTTTCCTCATTCTTCTACTGACTCCCGGGCGAGAAAAGACTTTTTTTTATTGCGCTGTGTTCTGTGCTTGGTGTGTTATTAAAAAAAAGGCACCCGTTTTTCACTGAAGAGCCGGCTCTTGCCATTGGGAAAACCACAAATTTTTCCATAAATTGGGATGTCAGGGGTATTTTTTTGAAAAAAAAACGAAGGGGAAGCAAGTTCTTTTCCGTCGAAACCGGGAAAAAAAGTATTTTCCTTTCCCCAGAAGAACAAAAAAGGGAAAAAAAGAACCGACTGCTTTGGGGAAAGGACGACTATCTTTAAAATTTTTTTGGGTTTAAAGGGAAAAGAAAAAGTTGAAGGAATATTGCTGAACAAAATATAGCCAATTTTAATCGGGTTTTTCTTTTCGGGGGAGATTTGGTTTCCCCATTTAATAAATGGGGGCTGCCCTTGGGTTTAAAGCCGGGCCCAAAACAAAACAATCCCTCACGGGGTTGATTGGGTTTGGGGGTTGGGGGTTGAGACAGCCCAATCCCGTTTAAAAAACAAAAAACGCCCTCAAACATGGCGTTCATTTTTTAAGAAAGCAGGGAACAATTCCCCGATTTGTATGCAGGGAAAAACATTCAACTTTTTGTGTGTTTTTTTAACAACCAAAATTTTCCCCAAGCTAGGAATCATATAAATGAACTGTGTAGCAAACGGGCCAAAACCCTTATTAAACTTAAAGCAACTGGGTGCGATTTTCGGGGGTTTTTTGGCAAAAACCCAATAGGGTTAGGGAGAAACCTTTGTACATCTACCCGGAAAGGAGAGGGGTAGTGTGTGCCAGCACCCACTTTATATAAATGCTCCAAATATACAATGCGGATGAATACTACTGGCGATTAAAAAGCCGCCATAAAAGCTTTGGGTACAGCCAAAACCAAATTGCAAAACCTGGTGAGAAAGAAGGGGGGCCCCACAAACTAGGCCCAAAAAAACCCTATGTTTATCGCTTGCCGCCAAAGAACGTCAGCACCGCAAAACTTGGGGGGGCCCAAATTAAGGGCAAAAAGACCCCAAGTGATTTGCTTGACTACAAAGCGCGGGGCACCAGCCCAAAACTCCGGGGGCAAACTAGGGCCAAAAAAGACCCAAAGAATCACTTGGGGTTTAATTTAGGTTTCGGGGCGAGAAAACAGCCTGTTTTAAATCACAAAGCAAAAAGTGGCCCTAGGGGTTTTTAAAAATTTTTTTTTTGTTGTTTTGGTTTTTTGGGCCCACCCCCACGCACGCACGTTTCCCCCCCCCCCCCCCCCTGGCCGTCTATAGTGTGTTTTTGTTTTTGTTTTTTGTTTTTTCCTCCCCCACGCAAAGCAAAACCCCCCCCCCCCCACCTGCCTCACCCCCCACCCACGGGATGCACAACTCAAATTTCCTTCTAAATTTTTTAAAAATTATTCTCAAGTTCTTACTTAAGTTACTTTTAAGTTGCCTTAAATCATTCCAATTATTCCCCCAAATTTTTTAAAAAAGTTCTTAAAAGTTTTTTGATCAAGTTTTTTAAGTAAGTTCTTAAAAAGTTCTTTAAAAGTTCTTTATTAAGTTTCCCTCCTTTTTAAAATACAACTAATTTTTAAAAAAGTTATCTTATAATAAAAAAAAAATACAACTAGTTTTTAAACTTAAATAGTAAAAAGTTCCAAAAAAGTACCCACACCCTCAAAAAACGTGTTATCGTTGAGGGTGTCTTGCTCAGCGCTGGTATAGATTTTTAAAAAGTTTTTTTCATCCGAAGCCAAACCCCATTTTATTACAAATTTTGGTCTATGGAAATGTCTTTTTAAAAAAACTCAAATTTTTATTTTTTTGGGCTTTTTCATTTTTTAATTTCGCCATGATCATTTTTATAAAAAAAAATTTTAAAAAATTTTTCCATTATAAATGGAAACCAAAAAAGGGTGCTTTGTTATTGGCGGTTTGGCGGGGCAGTTTTTCTTTTTCTTATTTATCGGTTCAGGTTGTTTTTAATTTTTTTCGTTTCAGGTTTTCCATTGTGTATAATTTTAAAACCATAAAACCCGGGCCCCCAACAGCCAAGGGGGGCCAAAAAAGGGGAACCCGTTTTAAAATTCAATATTCCCTAAAACTTTGGGGGGCCCCTTTTATCACAAAGGGGTTTTTATAGCTGGGATTGAATCAACTTTTTTTCGGCGCTGGCGGGTTTATGTTTTCATAATGCTTTTAACATTAATTTTTTTTTTTTCTGTTCCCCTCTGCTAATTTTTTTTCCGGGGTTTAACAAAAGGGGCCCCGGATTTTTAAGGTTCCCCCCCTGGGTTTTGTGTTTTCTTTGGGGGGCTTTTTCCACCTTTATTCAGGTTTTTTTGGTTCTGCTGATTTTCCAGATCGTTCATTTTTAAGGAAAAAAAATCTAATGATTAAAAGTTTAAAAAACCCTGAAAAGGGGGATAAATGTTCCAAATCTGTATATAGATCACAACCTAGAGACCCCTAATGGAAATTTGTAAAACTTTGGGTTTTTGGGGGTTAAATCATTCTAAGTCTTTTTCAAAACAAAGGGGGCAAATCCCACTGACTTTTAGTGTAAAAAACTAAAACCGTTTTGGGCCCCAAAAACTTTCCCCCATTCTAGACCCCCCTGCCTTCATACCTGGGGAGATACTTTTTTAAAAAGTTTTTGCGGGACATTTTTTTGAATCTGTTCAATGCGAATTCAGTTCCCCAGGAAATGGTTTTTTTTTTTCCCACATGCTGCCAAAGAAAACAGCCCCTCCTTTTTTGGGGATAAAAACTTGATCATCAACTTTTGGGCAATTTATAAAAAACAGGCAGGTTTTGGGGCCCCTTGTAGCGAGTAATAAGGAGGATTAAAAAAAAAAAAAAAGGGGGGGAGTGGGGAAAAAAAAAAAATAATGGAAAAGGGGGGGGCAAAGGGGAATTGAGGAAGGGAGGAATAATGTTGGAAAAGCCAAGGGTTAAGAAAAACCCGCGCTTTGGAAACAGCCGGGGGTCCCCCGGGGGGAAAACTAATGGGTATTTGCGTTCCCGGGGGGTTTTTCACCGGGGGGTTTTCCTGGGGTTCCCGGAATAAATTCCCAAAAATTTTAAATTTTTTTTTAAAAAAAAATTTAATTTTTTAAAATGGGCCCCAACTTTTTTAAATAATTTTAATAGGGGGGGCCCAAAGGGGAATCCTTTTCTTTTAAAACGGAAGAATTTTCCGCAAATTTTTAAACTAATTTTTAAAGGCGAAACATTGTTAAAAATCTTTTTGAATGAAACTTTTCCCGAGAACTTATTTTTTTTTTTAAAATTTTTTTGGGATCTTGTTTTAAAAATCATGACTTTTAAAGCCCCTGGCAGAATAAGGGGAAAAAAGACAAAAAAAATGGGGACAAAAAAAAGGGTTTTGAAAAAAACAGAAGGGGTTCAAAGAAAATTAAAAGCGGGGACTTTTGGAACTTTCGCTGAACATTTCCGGAGGTTTTTTCCCCAGCGCCAAAAGAAAAAGTCCCCGGGAAAAATGCTGTCCCTTTGGTATAAAAAACCGGCCGGTTTGGCCGTTGTGCGTAAAAATCACACTTTTTCATTTTTTTTTAAAATTTATTTTATTTTATTTTAAAAATAGACCGAAAAACTATTCCCAACCCTTTGTATCCCTTTCGCGTATTGAGGCCTAAGTGTAGGATCCAATGCTTGTAAAAGCGTTAAAAATTTTAAACCAGCAATTTTGGCAAACTAACTTTGAGGTTTCAGCAAAGCTAATCTATCATTGCAGCTTTCGGTTGCTACAAAAGATTTTCTATTTAAAGCAAGGAATAATTCCAGACAAATAAATATGAAAGAAAAAAAAACATTTAAAAAAAAGGTTAAACCGCAAAATGAAGGGGGGGCGCGGGTGAATGCGCTTGCTTTTTAGGGGAAGAATTTTCCTTTTAGAAAAACTGGAATGACGGCGAAGAAAAAGACAAAACAAAGCATGGGGGAACAGCACTGCACAAGCCCCCCTTAAAGGCAAAGCTTAGCATTTAGATTTTATTAATGCACCCTGAAAAAAAGGGGGCATGCAGCTTCATTTTTAAAGATTTGATCAAGCAATAAAACAATATTATCAGTAACAGGCAAACCGCCCCAAGACTTTGCCCCCACCAAAATTCAGTGACTTTTTCCCATCAGAAAAAAAAAAGATGCAAAAAAAGGGGTTATTGTCTTTGGTATGACCGTTGTTTTTTTGTTGCACAAAATTTTGGCTGATAAAAAAAGAACAAAATCATTTTTCGCCCAAAGGATTTGGAAGGGCATCACAGCAAACAAAAAACAACCAAACGGGAGGAGTCAGTGAACAAAAAAGCAAAAAAATGGTTATCAAAAAAGCGATTTTCAAATTTATTTACCTGCACCTAAAACGAAACAGAGGCCACTTTTCCCAAAAAACACCAAACACACCCCCAAATGGACTTCTAATTTCCCCGATAGGATTAGACAAAAAATTAAGTACGCACTCACAGCATTGACATACTTTAAGGTACAAAGATGCGGACCTTTTCCAAAAGAGTGGGTTTTGCGTTCGTTCTATACAACTGATAACCAAAAGGGGCCCCTAACTTTAAAACCCCGCATATTCAATTGATGATGGAAAAAAAATTTAAAGGCCCAAATGAACAATTTTTGTTAAAACCAAGTTACTATTAAAAAGGCATTCCGGGGGTTTCACAAAACACAGGGTTATTGAAAACTTTTTCAAACAGTTACCGAAAGACTTTTTCCCACCAGTACCAAGAGCTATTGACAAATTTTCGCAACACAGAAGGGGTTTGAAACGCCCCCAGTTTTTCGCGCAAAGAATAATGAAAAATTTAAAAGGGCAAAAAACCCTACAAGCAATCAAAAAAAAAAATAAATGTTTTCGAAGACCCAGTACACCCGGCAAACTTTACCGTTGGTTTAAAATAAGGTACCTTTTTTACCGGGGAAGCAGAGGGGGCACTCGCACAGGGGGAAAGATCCGGGTTTGGGGTGTTATCCAAAAGAAATAAAAGAATTGAAAAAGAAACCGCCCGGAAATTATTTTTAAAAAGAAAATGACACAACAAAACAACCACTCCTCAAAGATCTTTTTGTGAAAGAAGAACGCAGATAAATTTCCCCCAGGCCAGTTTTCCCCTTTAAAAAAATTAAAAAGGGCCCAGTGCCCCTTGCAAAGAAAACTCTGGGTTTTAACAAACACCCGTTTTGGGTTTGTTCTATCAATGACTTCTTTTTTACAAAGTTTTGTTGATCTCAGTAGATTAATCGCAGTTTACGTTGTCAGATAAAAGTCTTATTCCAAACAACTTCTTTTGTATTTCATTGATATTTGACTGCACAACCGCAAAAATTCCCTTTGTTTTTCTAAGATTTTCTCTGGCTCAAAATACGTACTTTTTCGACTAACCCCACATACCCCTTTGATCCCCTTTTCCAGAAAATTTCATCCCTTCATCTTCCCTAAAACCTTCTGTTAAAATTTGAATCAAAGGCGAATCTTGGGGTAATCAATGATCTACCATCCTGAAAGCCCTTAACCCTTCCATTTCCACTTTTAGATTCTTCAGGGGGGATACTATAACAAAACTATCTGTATCTGTGAAAAGTAACGGGACCAGGATACGAGGTTTAAAGTATCAAAAAAAATTCAAACATCAAAAGTTTTTGATAATTCAAAAACATTAAACCCAAAAAATACGGGGTTTGTCCTTTTTGACTTTCTTTTTTTTCATAAATTTGCCAAAAAGGTGATCGAAAAACTTCTGAAATCCTGAAATTAGGTTTTGAAAACAGCTTAATTGCTTCGTTCTCTTTGGGGACTAACTAACATCTTTGGCTTGGCGGATTCTCCTAGTCTTTCCAAAACACTGTTTTTCATCGCTTTAAAAAGTCTTTTTTTTAAGCATCTGTGGATTTAGTTCTGGGTCAGGGTTTTTCATGGTAGGGTTTTTGGAACTGTTCTTGATCAAAAGCAATTATGCATGAACTGCTGCAACTTCAAACCCCTGTCTTAAAAAAATTGCAGAAGTGTAATGACAGACATAATTTTTTTTTTGGGGCCCCGAAGATTAGCACAAGTTTAGGTGGTTTCCTTGATCCACTTTAGACTTCGCGCAAATGGATAGTCATTAGCAGGTCATAGTTCCTGGGAATTCTAAGTCAACTTTTAGAATGAAACCACGCTGTTTATGGCGTTAAAAACGCCCCCCCCACTTTTGCCTTTTTTAAATTTTTCGACCTGTGTACATCTTTAAGTTACGTAATGGAAGTATTGCGCCCTTGCCCAACCATACAGATTTTTTGCATCAAATACATAGAATTTTGACCCTTTTTCTTGGAACAATCTCAAGTATTTATTTGTTTGTTACAGTAATGAGCACCCAACAATTCCTCCACGCAATCCGTTTTTAATCACAATCATTGGGAGGCAGACAATAAATCAATCTGTACTCCATAAACTTTAAGAAAGCATCCCAACTCACCCCGGGCGCAGAAATGTAATGCGCAGGATCCAAACTGTAATGTTTCATGCGGGTCTTCCTATAATTTCAAAGACGTCCGCCAACAAACATACATCTGCCACAAGTAGGAGTCATGATATCTCCCACGTTTTACACTCTAACTTCTGCCCACGCATCTTGAGCATTTTTGGTAATCGGAATCACTGATGTCCTTTCCTCTAAGACTAGAAAAGAACGCGCCTTTGGGAGGAAGTTGTCTTCGAAAACCCTTTTCCCCCAACTGTTCATGTACTCATAAGGGTAAACGCCCTTTCTAACAAGAGTTGGATCAAAATTTTCTTCCGTTATTGGGCAGGACTTTAAGGACATAGCCAGTGCCTCTAATGAGCCCATCAGTGTTTGCATAGAGTCGTAGAAAGACAAAGTTATTTAAAGTGAAACACATGTACTTTCTGATGACTGTGCAATGCATGCTACCCTAAAGGCGCTGGTTACTGCTTGCATTATAAGATGAAGTCGTAACCTCGCAAGTTATGAAAGAAGATGGGCAGCTTCCATGTCTTAGGGTTAAACTTTAGTTGAAGATTGCATTTTCTGTGTGCTGCTCCTCTGAACTTCCACTAATGTGATCATGGTCTCTTACTGTGGGTTACAAAATCTTGGGCGTTAGCTCTAAACCGCAAATCCAACAATGCGTGGCTAATCATACTGTTTTTGGTCTTCAGGGGTCATTATGATTTCAGATAAGTTTAGAAATTAGAACAGTCATTACGGGACTTTCTGCATGCGTTCTAAGAAGTAATTCTGCAGCATCTGGCCCTCTATATAATTCTGGCTCTGAATAAACGCCATCCGACCTAACAATAATGAAGGCAAATGAACAAAACTGATGATTACTCATTAAGACTGTTTTTCGAAAATTTTTGTGGTGCTGGCCCTTCAAAGGAACAATAAGCGACTCGAAGTCTGCGTAAACTACGTAAGGGCTTGTTTTTCAGCCGTTTCCAGTTTTAAAAAAATAACTTTAGATCCTGGCGGGGCGTAGTTAGTTTTCTGTCTTACAGTCTACAGAACTTTTACAATGTTTATATGTTCAAGCGCGGCTTGAGCGGGTTTGGGAAATTCTTGTTAAACATTTTCTACAGAATTCTTGTTTATGTTCATGTTTTGAAGTATGCGCTAAATAATCGCTCCCTTGTGCGTATCAAGGGGTAATGGGGCAGCCCTGCTGGCGAAAACATTAAGAGTAAGTCCACATGACTTTGGCTGGTTCGCCTATTTTGGACTGTTCTTGGACATTTTAAATTTGGGCACCAAATTGTTTCCTCATCCCATGTGTATACATTAACATTTATTGGGTTGTTTTGTTCTTCAAACTGATCAATTTCTACACAAACAGGAAAGGATATTCCTTGAAGTTAAGATCTTTGGCGTATTGCCGATAGTTAGTCACTCTTTCTGCGTGTTCGCGGACATGATGCAGCCTTGCAAGAACGCACCACATAAAACATTTGTTGTCTGAATTTTTTATGTTTAAAACTGCTCTCTTTAAAACCAACTCCCGGGGTAGCGGAATGTAACCTTGCCTACAATCGGTGCATACTTACCCCTGTTTTAATCTAATCTCTAAGACTTCGCCCTCTGACCAACCAAGCCTCCTTTTTGGGCTTCTTCAGCAGCAGCGTCAAACTGTGCAAGCAGTTCGTCTCCCCAAACCCGGGGTGTTAAGTGTCTTATGAGAAAGAATAGTCTGTTGTTTAGTTTGAGACCCAGACTTCTAGATTTTCTTCATTTATTGTTACATATCGATTAAAACAGCAAACATTACTTTAACCGGCGGGTCTATTGTTATTTGCCTGGAACTTGAGAAATTGCATGAACAACACTTGCCTGTACGTTGTTGGGTCAATGACTTCTAAATCAATATCATTCAGTGCTCTTGAAAAACCCTCTCTCTCGAGCATTCCTTCAAACAATTCGTCTTGTCCTTCATATATCTTAGCCATGCTGTCTTTCTTTCTAAGCCAAAATATTTATTTAAATTAAAAAAAAATACTTAATCAGAACCAATATCAACGGTCTTTTTGCGCTTAGACTCATAAACTAAAGTAAAACACCCTTCGGTGTTGTTAATGTGAGCTGTTTAGAACAGAGTTTAATGTCTCTTTTACTTTTTTTTAAGCATTCCTTTTTATATCTGCTCGGGGTCTGGCTGTTGAAAAAACTTGTCACCGCCTTCTTTGAGATCAAACTTTGTCTTTTGTAGTCATCAAAATCGGCCTGTAAACGATTAAATTCTTCATCCGTGATTTTTGAGTCAACTAGCCTTTATTATTGTCAGTTTAAACGAGCTAAGTTAGCTGTTATTAGTTGAACCATAGCTGGTGCTTTTGGAGTTTAGTTTTTTATTTTTTTGCTAGCAGCACCTACACTAATGAACACAGGCCGAGAGCTAAAGACAAACCTCCTAGAGGTAAAGCTGCGGGTGCGCCTATGCCCGTTGCTAAGAGACCAACACTCGTTCCTCGATAGAGCGCTTAAGTCGATGCTCCAGTATTAACATATGTAACAGCTTTAAAAGGGGCAGCAGAATACCTTCGTTTGGTTTTGCTGTTTTTTTAAAAGGGTCTTGCTCTAGAACTTGCTGCATTTGCGTAATGTTTGTTAATCTAAAGGTTTTTATGTTGGGTTTTTCACTACCCTCTTCTTTTGGGGGCGCTGTAGGCACTTTTGGAAAACTTGAACAGACATGCTTTTTATAAAATAAAAATAATTTGAATTGATATCTTTTAATCTGTTATTTTCAATATTCAGCTGCGCATCATAATTAAAAACAAATGTACATTAAGGGGTTATCGGCTTCTTCTTCTTTACAATTTGAATGTTAATTACGTCTCTCACAGTTTCTCCCGCTTCCATGCAACTGATTATCCTCTGTTGACCTTAGTCAATCCATAAACCGTATTTTGTTGTTAAATAATCATCAAGCCTAACATTGTGAAATGTAAATCTTTAGACACAAGGTCGGGCTGTTAGACTTCTAACCCCTCCCCCCCCAAACAATTTTCTTATTTCGTCAAAATATGATAAGGTCTAAGCCCGCTAGCGTAGATTTGGTTAGGACTACCATCAATTGTACATTGCATTTTCGCTATTTGGGATTAAAAACTTTTCACTTGCTCTTTTGAAGGGTTTTTCATCTTCACACAGCAATAAAATCCCTTTTAAAGGGCGATCTTGCTGCGACACAAAAAACTAAAATCCATATAGTGTCTGCCCTGCTTCGGGGATATGTTGTAGATGAATCACCTTTCGTAATATATTGATAATTTGACTGATATTGTTGCTAAATCAGCCTTCTAAATTAGGGTTGCTAACAACGTCAAACTCTAACGAGATGTCAAAAAAGCTGTACATTGCTTGGGTGTCTGTTGATCGATAAAACACGTTTGTATTTCGTTAAAAGTTAGTTCATATGACAGTCTGTCTTTTAATGCCCTTGAAAGTATGGCGCATGCGCTTTTAACCAACTCAAAATCTAAGGGAAATGGAAAAGCGTTTTCCAAAACGCAAACTTTACGGCTAAAATACTTTTTGCCGTCTTTAGTATCTTCAGCCGCCTATCTATGTTTTAGTGTTTTCTTCATTTTCTATTCCTTGAAACGCAAGATCAGCCCTTATTCTCCCTTTTAGCCATAGATCAGAATGGGTTAAAAATATGTCTGCATTGTGTAAAGAAAATATTTCTTGCCCCCTCAAGTTTTATAGAAATTTCTTAACAATGCCCGCCCCAAATTCTGGACAACTGTCCTGTTTGTGTCTGTTGTTGAATCGATACTATTTAAAAAGTAAGACGCGCAGAGCCTGGCACAAATCACTTCATCTGCTCCTAGGTCCGGAAATTTGACAGTAAGAATTTGATCTGCATCAAAGTAGATGGATTATTTGGAACATAATATTCCGTTTATTTCCCTTCACGCCAAAGGGTTCTTTCAGTCTTCTATGCGGTCAAGAATGAGCCATATGCATGAACATTTTTTTATAAAACAAAATAAAAAAATTAATTATTAAAGAAACATGGCAGGCATTGAAGATGAAGATTATGATGTTTTGATCGTGGAGACGACATGAGTGATTCCCCTTGGGAGCGGCATCGCTCGGGGCTCTCATTGCAAGATGAATTAGCAAAAATCGGGAGTACATTACCAACAAGTGGGTATAAATTAACAGAAAGTAAGGTCAGATCATTATACCAAAGTTTAGGCCAAGAACCCCCCCGAATTTATAGACCCTAATGATTTTGAATAAAAGATAACCATTGTTTGTGAGGAGCGACCAAAGGGACAACTTGTTCACTTACAACTAAAACAAAAAGACCCATAAAAGGGTTTTTAAGCCTGGGCTCAATTAGAAATAGACTCCCTGCGAGCGTACAAAATCGCCTTGGCCTTGTTAGGCCAAAATTAAGGGCGGAGCAGTTGCTAAACTTCAAAACACACTGCAAAAAAACTCCCGACAGATAACCAAATGCAAAACATGGAACTTAAAGAATTAAATCAATCCAGCAGGTGAATTAAAAATGTAATAGAAGCAGAATCCAGTTTTTCAGAAGAAACAGCGTTAAAAGACTATACACGCCCAAACCGCACCCATGCGAGAAATAGAGGCCCTTGATCATGCTTTAAGAACCATCAAGGCGAATTAACAAACAATTTAGCAAAACTGGGTAAAACAATGAGAAATAAAAAAGAGAAAAAGAAAAACTCGTTGAGGCTGATGACGCCAACTTAGGGCCTGATATTAAAGAAAGAATAACCCAAAGACTAAAAGATCTTGAACAAGAGAGACCCCACAGACTAAAAAGCTAACAACTAACCGAGACCAATTACAACTCAAGTGAATAGAAAAAGAGAAACTATCCGAAAAATTTTATATGAAGACACAACGCTAGCAGAACGAATACGAACACTGTTTAGAGAGCAAGGATCACATAAAACAAGCGTTATAACGGCCTTTGGATTTGCAATAATACACTGGTAAAAGGCTATTACGGGCGGCGGTGGGCAAAGTTCATTACCTCCGCCGCCATCGCCTCCACCTAATAAATCATGGGTAAAAAAACACTTGATCATCTTTCGGCTTTTTTAAAAAAATTAGCCAGTAAAAGCTATAGACTCTTTACCTGGGATATTAGGAGTAAATTTTTAGCTGGGTTTTGTCTACAGCAAGCAAAGTAGTTGGCTTTATGGGCCCAGCACTTAAAGGGCATTAGTTCTCTTAAAAGTTGGGTTAATTTTTAGTAAGATAAAGACCAATAATCCCAGGCCGTTAATCCAAGAACAAGCGCTGTCTTTTTATATTCATGGCATCGCGAACAGAGTCCGCGAGCTTTGCTGAGTCTTCAATGGCCTTTGGGCTTTGGGCCGCGGGATTGGGTGACTTATTCTTGGGCGTTCTTTTACTGCTTGCAATATTACTGGCCAGAATTAAAGTCGTTTTTCCCAACCTCTGTTCATTGCCTGCAAAAAGAATTTCATTATTTTAGTTTTTTTATTGTTCCTATCTGGGGCCTAAGGTCAGAAGGCAGCATGTATAAACCAGTGCCAACAGCAAAGTCTACTTTCGATCTTGCGTATTGTAAAACATTTTGGTACCTTTTAAAAACTGAAGGCAAATTAACAGTAAATTAATGGCGTCCTCTAAATTTGCTAAGTATTGTTTTTTGCGCGTCAAAGCCAGTAGAAAGGGTCAGTTTAAGCTTTATCTTGCCTGTGCTTGCGACCCTAGCAAACACCAAACGTAAGTACGAATAGAGTCGTTTTATTCGTTCTATTCCCGCCCTAGTTAGGCCCTTAGAAGTGTCTAGATAAATGTTGTCCATGCTGTTTTATGCCTTGCTCTATGGACCCGAGGGGAAAAGCTGTTGCGCTGAAGAGAAAGATGTGTAAGGAGGATTCCAGTCAAATTTAAACTTTCTGTGCATGCCCCAAAAATAAGGGGTGCCCCAGACCATGATTAAGATCCAACTTTTGTCTAAAGTCCGTCTTGGTGTTTAATATTGAATTCGTTACAGATCCTTTCAAAAGCCTTCATGTCTATTATGTTGCTGAATGGATTAAACGGTTTGTCATTTGGTAATGGCGCTCGCAGTTCATCAAAATACGCCTAAAGTGTAATAAAAATGAAATCTGTACACTGACCTCACCAAAGGATCAGGATGATTTAAGTGATCAGCATACGACACTCCACACCCAGTTGATGCACAAAACACAGCAAAGTTTAACTGGTTCTGATAAAAATGCATCGGAAGACTAAACCACGCTTTCCCCGATGTAGTCTTTTTTAATAGGGGGTTAAGATAACTGTTTAATGCGTACTCACCTTTTTATGAAAAGCGACAGTCTGGGTCACAGAAATGTCGAGGGTGTCAGTTGTTATATTTTTAAGATTGTAGTGGGCCCAACAGAATATTTGCATCATAATTTTGAATGCACTCATTTTTAATTTGTTTTAAAAAATGTTGTAACAATAACAACTCAAACCGCCCTTCGTTTTTAGAACATGCAATTGATAACAATTGCGGGGCCAAAACGTCGCGCTCCATGAAATATTTTACAAAGTCGTATGGTTTAATATAACTAAAGCCAAGGGGAATAATAAGATTACAAAATATGAAAGGAGAACAAACGACGTTAAACAGTTAACAATACCTAATGGTTATTACGGGTTTTGCTCACTAAAAGAAGCAATGAGTAACTTAGACATTACTCTTAAACTTAACAATGCAAATCAAAAAAAAATATTAACATTCAAACCTGAAGAAGCAAAATACGATTTTGATAAAGAGCTAGCTAAAATGCTAGGCCATTACAACTAGCAATCTACCCACTCATAGTTTAGTGTTTCGCCAGATGAAACTAAAGTTTGAGGGGAAAGTCCGCTCAATCTTGCATTACATTCATTACTCTATGTTCATTTAGATGAGCTAACACTGATGAAAACTTTTATGATGGAAGGCCCTCAACTGTTTTAAGACCTCTGCCGTCAGGGAAAGCGCATATTGCGATTATAAATTATACAATTCCCTAATTTAAAAGTTTAAAAGATTAGTTTGTGGAGGGGCGGATCATTTAATAAAAAATCAAAGACAAAACGGGGAAAGTCGTAAAATTGATAACCTGCACATTGTTTTTGGAAATAAAATAATACGCTACTAAAAAATAATGTCGCGTGGGCCAGAAGAACCAGGATTACATTAGCGCCTGGAAAGGGGTATAAACCTTAGAATTAAAAGACCTTGCAGACTTGCGGACTTGAACAGAACGGTGAGATAGGCACTTTGTATGGGTTTGAGTACACTAAAATGGTGATTATAAACGCAAAGAGGTTAGCGACAGGGAAAAAGTTTTCCCAAACTAGAACACTGCGCAATCTAGAGGCAAATAATGTTGGCCAGTAAGAATATAAAATAGTTCGAAAAACCGACCTCAAATGGCACTTAGAACCATATTTAGAAAAGGGAAATAAAATTTGAATCATAAAGCCCATTTTCATATTTTAGCCGCCAAAAAAGTTTCAGAAAAGCATTCAACTCTGGCCCTTTACATGTAAGTCTTTTGCCAGAGGGCAATAGTCAGAAAGAGATGAAATAAAGCCGTATGGGAAAAACATACATCCTCCACAGAAGAGAATCAGTTTTTGAAAGATGCTTTTACAAAATTACAGTTCATTCCGCAAATGAAATTAGGGAGACACGTTCACAAGATATTTGAAATTTCTGTCTTTAAAAAATGTAAAGAGGATGGGTTGTGGCATTAGTGACGTCCTTCTAAAAGGAATTCTAATTACTGGCAAAACTTTGACGTTTAAAAACTAAAGTTACCGTCGTCATTCTTCACAATGGCGAGGATATAAGGGCATAACAACAAGCAACAAAATCAATATTTCTAAAAAAGAAACAATCTTACAGAACTAATTGGGTTAATCTTACGCATTTAGGCCTCATAGGTTTTTATACACTGAACAAGTTTTGACAGAGAGTAATGATAAAAACAATAACTGGGTTAGATTTAAATTCTGTTATAAAACTAAAGGAGCAGTTAAACTTTATGACAAAAACCCCCATAGTTCATTGATTTGTGGACAGACTGGTTGGGAAAAACAATATTTATCCTCAACCTGTTACAAACAGTTTATCGTTATAATTTTGATCATATTTTGATTTTCTGGCCCAACACTTAAATGGAACAAAAACATATCAAATAGAAGGTTTATATGGACAGATGATGACATATATTTAGTTTAAATCCTAGCAATAAACTGAGTGAGTGTTTTTAAAAAGTTTTATAGACTGTTTGAAGGAACGCAAACACTATTTATTATAGATGACTGTTCAGCAGAAAGAGACATAGTTAAAAAGAGAACACTTTGTCGAAACTAGCTTTCAGCGGAAGACATGCTGGGATAAGTGTGTGGATTTTTGCCAAAATAAACTCGGTTTTAAAAGACTTTAGAGAACATTAAAGACTGTAGTTTCTATTTTTACATGAAAGACAAAGACTCATTTGAAGAATGTTTTGCGCGAAAATGATGTTATTGAAAACGACCAAGAAAAACATAGGATTAAACAAAAACAAAATCTGAAAAGTTTAGTAAAAATTAGTATTAAAAACGGATAACCCTGCACAGTATGTTTGTTTGTAGATAATCGTTATTTTTTGGTTACTTGTCAGAGAACAGGAATAAAGCCGACTCTAACGTCACTTTCGCCCGAAAAATGGGTGAGGGCGAAAGTGGCGTAGAGTCGGCATATTCCTGTTCTCTGAAGATGAAAATCAAAGAAGAAAATGACGAGACAAAGCAGCTGGCACAGAGTGGTGGAGGATGGCGAGATCACCGTTCAGAAAGCCACAGAAACAAAAAGGAAGATGAACAATCAAAGAAGAAAAGACGAAGACAAAGCAGAGCCCAGAGTGGTGGAGGATGGCGAGGATCACCTTCCGAATGCAGCAGAAACAAAAAGGAAGATGACACAATCAAATAAGAACTGACGAGACAAAGCGCTGGCCACAGAGTGTGGAGTAATGGCGGGATCAACCTTTCAGAAGGCAGCAGAAACAAAAAGGGAAGATGAACAATCAAAGTAAGAAAATGACGAACAAAGCACTGGCACAGAGTGGTGGAGATGGCGTGATCACCTTTCAGAAGGCAGCAAAACAAAAAGGTAAGTTAACAATCAAAGAAAAAATGACGAGACACAGCACTGGCACAGATGGTGGAGATGCGTGATCCACACTATCAGAAGGCGCAGAAACCAAAGGAAGATGAACAATCAAAGAAAGAAAATTAACGAGACAAAGCACTGCACAGAGTGTGGCAGGATGGCGTGATCACCTTTCAAAGGCCAGCAGAACAAAAAGGGGAAGATGAACAATCAAAGAAGAAAATGACGAGACAAAGCAGCTGGCACAATGGTGGCGGATAGGCGAGAATCACCTTTCAGACGTCAGCAGAAACAGAAAAGGGAAGAAGACCAATCAAAGAAGAAAATGACGAGACAAAGCATCTGGCCCAGAGTGGTGAGATGCGTGATCACCTCCGAAGGCAGCAAAACAAAAAGGAAGATGAACAATCAAAAGACGAAAATGACGATACAAAGCATCTGCATCGAGTGGTGGAGGATGGCGTGATCACCTATTCAGAGGCAGCAGAAACAAGAAAGAAGATGAACAATCACAGAAGAAATGACGGAACAAAGCACAGGCACAGAGTGGTGGAGGATGGCGTGATCTCCTTTCAAAAGGCAGCAGAAACAAAAAGGGAAAGATGAACAATCAAAGAAAAAATGACGAGAACCAACAGCTGGCAACAGAGTGGTGGAGGATGGCGTGATCACCTTTCAGAAGGCACAGAAACAAAAAGGGAAATCGAACAATTAAACAAAGATGAAACTGACGAGACACAGCAGCTGCACAGAGGGTGGAAGGATTGGCTGATCACCTTTCGCAGGGCACAGAAACAAAAGGAAGATGAACAATCAATAAAGAAAAATGAACGAAGCAGGAGAAAGGAACAGAACAAACATTTGAGGGAAGAAGCCTTCACAAGCACAGCTT
The DNA here is from genome assembly GCA_018398815.1 of Conus ventricosus. Classification (NCBI taxonomy): domain Eukaryota; kingdom Metazoa; phylum Mollusca; class Gastropoda; order Neogastropoda; family Conidae; genus Conus; species Conus ventricosus. The sequence continues at coordinate 15,179,023 of CM031627.1, forward strand.
CCAAACCAATCTAAAAAATACAAAGTGCGCACTAAGAACGATCCTTAAAGATTATTGAAGAATAACGTTCAACAACGAAAATGACCGGAGGTGATGAAGCTGTCCAACCGAAAAAAAAATCTTTGAAGTCTCCAGACTGCTTCTTTACGAGCACCTCTGCCCTCCATGAAGAGGGAGGCACCATATCACATCACTGAGCCACAAAGATACACTTTGCATCATACACACACTAAACACGTTGCTGGTCCCAAACCTTGACTTGAAAAAACAAATCTGATCTGGATCTGGATTTGTACTCCGACAACCATTTACTGGCAAGGCGCGACGGTGGGGTGCACAGCGCTATGATGAAATCCATCGATTTCTAGCTTTTGGCCAGAGCCGACTTGAAGCGTCGACTGACCTTTGGTGACGATAGTTATCGTCTAGGTGGTTCTCACTGAGTTATGTCTATTGGAAGTATTAATTTCGTACTGATCGTTGTGTGTTTCTGGAGATGCAGTAGCACCTAATCATTATTTCGTATGTAGTCTCCACTGGGTTTTGTGTCAGTACTTCGTGTCTCTGGGAGCGATGCTCCGTCCTGGTTTTTGAGGTGTGATGAAAGTCACTCGGTTATCGCCGTGGCAACCAGACCCTCACCCAACCTGTAATAGAATCCATCCGTATTGAAGCCGCGCCGTTCCGGCGTGTAGTGAGCTCATGTTTTCTTTGCAAACACCGTTTGAACCGGGCATGCTAGCGGTAGTCCTTTTGCTATGAACGCACCTGCATTTCTTTGTACGTGCTCCACATGTTGATCCACATTGTGCTGCATGTGCGGTCCCAATGATTGCTGCATACTCATGACAGGGCGTACAAGTTGGCAAAGGTAGGCATTTTTTCGGCAGATGTGGGGCCGTGTCCTGAGATTCGGCCGGAAGAAATCCTATGTGCTAATTGCCTTCCTTTGTGATGGAGTGATGTGTTGGGACCACTTGAGGTTGTCCACAAATTGGATGCCGAGTATGGTTATGAGAGACTTGCTGCAGATGGTCTTATTTAGGGAATTAGAAGTAGAGAGTAGAGATTTTGCAATGGCTCATGATGTAACATTTGAAGCATTGAACCGCATGCCCCATTTTGTCCTGCCCATGACTCTATGACTTGAGGTCCTCTTGTAAGTGTGGTTGGTCATTAAGTCCCTTGATTCTCCTGTAAAAATGAGGCAGTCATCTGCGAATAGGCGTACTTGGGATTTGACTGCTCTGGAGGTCATTTATGTGGCACAGGAATAGGAGGGGGCCACACGGGCCTTGTGGGACTCCTGATCGACAGTTGTGGCGTTGAATGGAATGCCTCTACCACCACATTGCATGTTTCGCTCTGTTTTAAGAAGCAAGGTCAGGCCAGGTGTGGAGGGTGCCTGTGAGGCAAAACTGGTCAACTATGGAGGAGACGGCATGGGGTACTGTATCAAAAGGCGTTTGAGAAGTCCAAAAGCCATACACCCTTGCTTCCCTTTGTCGAAGGACATCAGGAGATCGTTGTAGTGGTATGCAGTTGGGTCTCGGGAAAAGCCGACGAACCGTGGTTAGATTTGTGAGTATTTTTTGTTGTTTCTAGGTGGGTCATGATAAATGGCGGCAGACATATGTTCAAGGATTTACAACATACAATGTCATGAAGATTGGGCGTAGTTTGATGGGGTATGGCCGTCACCTTTCTTGAAAGCTCAAGATTATGTATGGCTCGACCAATCTTGTGGGTAGGCGGCCGGTGTCTAATGAGATCAGTAAGATGTGGTCAAGAAGATCGGCATGTTTCGGCCAAGTTCATAAGTATCCGTTAGATGTTGTCCGGTCCCCTGGGAGGCTTTGTTGGGTAAGCTGGTGAAGTAGCTTGGCTACACCGTGGGTGTTGACATGAGGAGTATATGGGCTGTAACTTCTTTAAATTTGTAGGTGACTTACAGCAGTGGGAAGACAAATTGAACTGTTTTAATAGAAGTTTGCCTTGGTCCTGACTGTCAACTGTGGAGTTGCCGTCCTCTCTAAGTGGGCTATCCCAGGGATCCTTGAGTTTTTTCTCGACTGATTGACTCCAGAAGGGTTTCGTGTTGTTGTTGGCAAGGCCTTCCAATGTTCCGGTAGAGCTGACATTCAGCTCTTCGTAGCTCCCGCCCGCAGTGTTTTCTGGAACTGACGGAAGCAGACCATTCTTTCTTCGCCCTGGCTCGCTGAAACATCCTCTTCTTCCTTATATCATCCTCCTGAGTGGGGCAGTCAGTCCATGCAAAATGCTTAAGTCTAGTAAGAAGGTGGGTATGTTTGTCTCCATTGATGTATTCAGAAGGGTTTTTAAGTAGTCCAGAGGCTTCAATGTCCTTCCCTGCTCTCTTTTTCTTCTTCAATGATGTCCGCTGCATTTTCATGTCTTCTTGAGCTTTCTCCGATTGCCTTTCCAAACGTAGCATTTACGTGCTTTTCTGTGTGTATCTGCTTTTGCGTCAAAGTCCTGAGACAACAACATCATGGTCCGAGATGCCTGTGGCATTCACAACTGAGTCCTTGAGGAGGTGGGGTGTTGAGTGAACACCAGGTCGAGGACACTGGACCTCGGTCGGGGTTAGCTGATTTGGGTTGCAGGTGTCCAGATTGTAACGTCGACCCAGGGACTGTTGCACGTCATGGTCCTCAACCGACGATCCAACACTGTGGGTGGCCAGTCGATGTTGGGGCAGTTTTGAAATCCCCCATCTAAGATCACCTCTCTTTGCTTCTTCCCGTTTTCTGTTCATCTATTTAGGGATTTGTTGGAGCGTGATGGCTTGGGTTCGATCAGTGTGTAGAATGCCCAAATGTGTAGGCCTTCCTGGTTTTTCATCGTACCTCACCCATACTACTTCCAGCGCATCAGTCACCAACTGGGTATCCTCAAAGGGATGTAATGTTTTTGTGTACAGTCTCCATGGATGAACGTAGATGGATGAACCGAAATCACACGGTTACTACATTGAACTGAACAAAGAGAACATGTGACTTGTGGACCGACGACTGAGATGAACAAAAAATTGAATTGATGGAGCAAGAGGCTTGTAGCATAAATGGGTAAAGGCTGCAGCAGAGAGCCCCCACCAGCCATACTTGCTGAAAACGAGTGACGGCGAAAAGTCAATGACACTGATAGCGATGAGAAGAGGACGTGTATAGTGTACGGCGGACCTGACATTCGCCACCCACCTCCTGGAGTCGATTTCAGGGTCAACGAGTCAAGCACTTGACCCACCGAGTCTTGCAGGAATTCAGCCAGAGCGCCTATCGCTCACGTCCGCACGTCGGACCGACCGACAGCCAGACGAGTCGCCCGAACCCTAAGCATCTGGCAACAGCTTGACTCAGCCATACATCACAAACCCAGAAGCGAATAACCAATCATCATTCTCATGTCTGATGAATTTTCTACACTCACGCACATGGCCCGTCCGTGTCTCTGCACCTGAACAACCAACCACCAAACTAAACAAATTACTTAAAATCGTTTTTACATCATTGTTATGCCTAATCGTAACAAACATTATTATGCTTTAGTTGTGAAGCAGTTCAAAAAAACATCCAGATCGGAGGAAGAAAATTGTCAAAATAGGTTCTACAATGGCAAAAAGCACGCCCAATATGAGCACCCCAATATGATCTGATCTGTTGCAAAGCAAACATAAGCCCTTCTCCACAAATACCATGTCCTTATAGTTTATTTATATAATATTTACAATCACCCAGACCAGATAGTCAACATAGTTACATACATTGGACCAAACAAAGACTCATAGGACACATGGTCTGTACACTGATACGGAACACCACACATAAGAACAGAGAGCAACCTACCCCTGCCGACTGAGAGGTATAGAAGGTTACAATACTACCAACAGACACATAAAAACTATTTCCACCTCTAGGACACAAAGTCCATCTACAGGTGAAAATCATTAACCAAGACTGGCTGTAACCACCCTATCTGCACCCCGACTGTAGCAGAGAAGGGAACAAAGCATCAACACGCAGATAACAGACATGCAACCTACCCCAGCCGACTGAGAGGAATAGACGTTGCAACAACAAACATGAACACACAGAAAACTATTTCACCTCTAGGACACAAAGCCCAACTACGCTAAGATTCCTAACCACAGACTGGGCTTTAAACCACCCTAACTGCAAACCGACTGTAGCAGAGAGGTGAACCTAAACACCAAACTGACTCCTCCTACCTCAGCAAACCCACCAATACCAGACAAACTGTTCACATACCCATAGACAATCCACAAACACAACGCAGATAGCAAATAAAAATCCAGCAAAAAAAAAGCATCAACAAACGCAAACAACAGCCCATGTACAAAACTGCAGTGAGTTTGTCCGTAGCAGGCCAAGGCTCCACAGGCTCACTGTCCTAAATAACTTCTACTGTTCTTAAATGTTAAGGAAGTGAAAAAAAGAAATTAACAAAACTGCCGTGACACTGTGCGTGCGCGCTCGCGCGCGCGCGCGCGCGTGTTGGTGTGTGTGTGGTGAGTGTGTGTTGTGTTGTGTGTTTGTGTTGAGTGAGTGAGAGGAGAAAGAGAGAGAGAGAGAGAGAGAGAGAGTGTGTGTGTGTGTGGTGTGGGTGTTGTTTGTGTGTTGTGTTGTGTGCGCAGCGCGCGCGAGCGTATGTGCGTGAGTGTGTGTGTGGTGTGTTTGTTGTGTGTGTGTGTGTGTGTGTGTGTGTGCCATGTGTGTTGTTGTGTGCACGCGCGCGCGCGCGTGCGCGCGCGCAGCCTTGTGGTGTGTGTTGTGTGAGTGTGTGTGTGTGTGGTGTTGTGTGTTGTGTGTGTGTGAAGTGTGTGTGAGTGTGTTGTTGTGTGTGTGTGTGTGTGGTGTGCATTCACTGTAAAAAATAGACAATACCAGAAGCAACAACACCATCAGTGTTAGACAATGAGGAAGCAACACCAGAAGCACCAAACACCATCATGCCTAGAAATGGGCAAGCAACACCAGAAGCAACAACCAACCATCATTGCTAGAAAATGGGGCAAGCAACACCAGAAGCACAACACCATTAGAGTGCTAGACATGGACCAAGCAACATCAGAATCCACAACACCATCAGTGCAATAAATGTACCCAAGCAAACACCAAAGCAACAAACACCATCATGCTAGAAATGGACCAAGAAGCAACAACAGAAGCAACAACACCATCAGTGCTAGAAATGGAGCAGAACAAAATGGAGTCAGCACACCTTAACACCACAAGAGTAAGACACACAATGCGGCGCGCGCGCGCACACACAACACACACACACAACACACTACACACACACCCACACACACTCACACACACACACAACACACAACACACACACATCAGTTATCGTGCAACAATTGGGCAGAGTACGAACCCAATACTTTCCAAGCAGGAAAAGTTTTTTTGCTCGTTTGGGTAATCATAAACCCTCTGCGGATTTAAAGCGATTTTCTGTTCATTTACACCTTTCATAGCTGTACATTTCACAACATATTGTTGCCACAGTGATGTTTCGTATTCGTTTTAAGGCAAAACACCCATTTCGAATATGTCCCTACGTAGAAGCATGTATCAGGATTCCCAAGCATGTGTATTTGTGTGAGTGTCTATATGTGGTTGTGTGTGTGTGTGTGTGTGTGTGTGGGGTGTGTGTGTACGTGCGTGCGTGCGTGCGTGCGTGCGTGCGTGCGTGCTGCCGTGCGTGCGTGCGTGTGTTGGCGTGTGTGGTGGTGTGTGTGTGTGTGTGTGTGTGTGGTTGTGTTTGTGTGTGCGTGCGTGCCTGCGTGCGAGCTGTGTGTGTTTTGGTTATGTGGTGTGTGTGTGTGTGTGTGTGTGTGTGTGTGTGTGTGTCTTTCATGCTTGTACTCATCACTTACGTTTCATGCAGGAAGCGCAACCATCGTTCCCTCAAGGATTATATCACAGTTTTTCTGCGGTCTGTCTGTCTTCTCCCTCTCTCGCTCTCTCTCTCTCCTCTCTCCCCATCCATCTCTCTCCTCTCTCTCTCTCTCTCTCGGTTATGCCAATGAAACAGGTGTGGTTGTGGTGTAGTGTGTGTCGCAGCCGCCGCGCGCGCGAGCGCGCGCGCGTGTGTGTGGTGTGTGTGTGTGTGTGGTGTGTTGTTGTGTGTGTTGTGTGTGGGCGTGTGTGTGTGTGTGTGTGTGGTGGTGTGGTGTGTGTGTGCTGTGTGTGTTGCGTTGTGTGAGTGTGTGCTGCGTGTGTGTGTGTGCGTGGTGTGTGTGTGTGTGTGTGTGTGTGTGTGTGTGTGTGTGTGGTGTGTGTGTGTGTGTGTGGTGCTTGTGTGTGTGTGTGTGTTTGAGTGTGTGGTGGGGTGGGGTTGTGGTGTGTGGAGTGTGAGTGCGTGCGTGCGTGCGTGTGTGTGTGCGTGTGTGTGTGTGTGTGATGTGTGTGTAGTTGTGTGTGTGTGTTGTGTGTGTGTGTGGTGTGTCTACAGGCGTGTACTCATTTACTTACGATCATGCAGAACGCTTCAACCATCGTTCCATCAAGGATTATATCACAGTCTATTCTGGCGGTCTGTTTGTCTGGCTGTCTTCGTCTCTCTCTCTCTCTCTCTCTCTCTCTCTCATCCTCTCTCTCTCTCTCTTCTTCTCTCCTCACTCTCTCTCACTCTCGTCTCTCGCTCGCTCTCTCACTCTCTCTCTCTTCCGCCTGAATTTTTCACACACACACACCACACTCACACACACACACACACACAACACACACTCACACTCTCTCCTCTCTCTCTCCTCTCATCTCTCTCTCCATCTCTCTCTCCTCTCTCTCTCTCTCTACGCCTGATTGTTTCACACACACACACACACACACACACACACACCACACACACACACACACACCACACACTCATCTCCTCTCTCTCTCTCCTCTCCACTCTCTCTCTCATCTCTCTCTCTCTCTCTGTGTGTGTGTGTTTGGGTGGGTGGTGTGGGTGTGTGTGTGTGCAGCACGCGCTTTATCATGAAAAGAAACATACAAAGGATCACTGAAAACCTCTTCAAAACCAGATATGCAAAACCACAAACATCATTTAAAAAAGAAAAATATAAAAACCAAACAGAACTGAGCAATATATCGGGAAACTTAAAACCAAAAACAAGCTACAATATATCCGTAAATCATAAAAAGGAGCATCACCATACAGCAATGATTTCAAAAAGGTGCAACCTATGTTTAACTGAAAAATGGTTAATACTATATGCAAACCACACTGAGCAACGTTAAACACCAAAACAGAAAAAGTAAAACACCTGCAGGCATACTGGAAATCGTTTTAGTGAATACACCCAAAACAAAAAACATGAAAGCCCCCCCAAAAACACTGCAGCCAACCAGCACGTGCAAACAACCGCAATGCGGGGGGGGGGGAGCCCACCTACACACTATATAACATTCGCGTGGCAAACCAAAAACTCATCCTGATGACTGCGTCCCAACGCGCTCGAAACAAATTTGGAGATCTGTTTTTAAAAAAACCTATTTTTAACAAATGTTTGCTCCCCAAGGGTCGAGCACTATCAAAAAATCATTTGGGTATTTTAACTATAACATTAATTCTATATATATATATATATCTATATATATATTATATAAATCTATAACTATTTAATATAAATAATATATGAAATATATATAAATATATCTATATATATATATATATATATAAAGAAGATTAAAAACAGGAACCCACTGTAGATTTTGGAGTATTTATTAGTCAATATTTCGGTTTAAAAACCTTTCTCAGGACTGCACTGTGGATGTGCCAATGAAGAATGAAACAAATAAAACAAGAAGCAAGCCCAACAGAACAACATTCTGTTGGGCTTGCTTACTTGTGTTATTTTGTTCATTCTTCATGGCACAACACAGTGCAGTCCCCCTGAGAAAGGTTTTTAAACCCGAAATATTGGCCTAATAAAACTCCAAACTCTACATGGGTTCCTGTTTTATTTCGTCTTTTATTTCAAACAAACCAACAGAGAACCACGAAGGCAAAACGCCGGTGCGGCATTAGAGAGGATTTATTACTGAAAATTTTATAGATAAATATAATATATATATATAAATATATATATAAAATATCTATAAATATAAATATATATATAAATAAAGACAGGTAGTAAAACCAGCAAGAATTTTAAAAAAATGCTCAAACCAGACTGGACAACATTTGTTAAAGGGTAAGGTTTAAAACTATCTAAAGCGCTGTTTTCAAGCGGATGCAATCATCAGGATCCGATGATGCATCCGCATGAAACAGCGCTGTAAGAATAGTTTTAAACCTTCCCTAAAACCAATATATATATATATAGATATGATATATATACTATATTTATATATATATATATAGAGAGAGAGAGAGAGAGATAGAGAGGAGAGAGAGAGAGAGAGACAGACATATATTAAATATATGACAAAGTAAGTCGTTAGGTCAACGCCCACTCTCATATTCAGTCAGTCGGTCAATTGCCACATTCAAAGGTTTACACGGTCAGAGTTAAGATACAAACATAAAGGAATGTATTCTTTCTAGACAATAAAGTCCAACAGCTAGTTATAATGAACACTCATCAACAATTGTTCACCCTCTATAAACAATAGAGTACATCATTAGGTGAGGAAACACACTTGAAGGTACTGTAAGGTCTGCATGAACAATCAAACAGTCCCTGATGTAATCCACACAGTGAAGACATTGTCGTCTTTTCTTTCCTTCCTTGGGGACAAGAACGCATATTTACCAGCCCCTCAGGCAAAACCATCTGCAATCAATTCTATTAAATCCGTCTTAGTGATGATCACAAGTGCCAAAAGCCAGAAAGATCGCAAACTCCATTTTGATTGGCCAAATGATTTTTAACATAGTCAGTGACTTGGTTCTATCATTGTGATATCTCAGTGTCTTGAAATGTGGCTTAGAAAATAGCATTTAGCAAAGCAAAATTCTAGCTGTCCCCCCCCCTACTATCACGAAAAAAAGCAAATAAAACTGCAGTTTATTTCAACACAGTATACATTTGATAACAATTGATCATGTCAGGAATAAGGTCGAAGCCTTCACACCTCCTGATAAATGTGATCACCTGCCCCTGGCAGTCAGGCCTCTGTTACTGTCCTAACCATGACAACACACTTACACAGTGATTGTCACTCTTCATGAACAGTGTTAGTCAGTGAGGTAAGTGCACACATCACAGTGATAGTACACTCGTCAATGAACAGTGTTAGTCATTGAGGTAATGTGCACACTTCACAGTGAATTGTACAATCTTCATAACCTTTTTATCATTGAGGTAATGTGCACACTTCAACAGTGATTGTACACTCTTCTTGACAGTGGTTAGTCATTGAGTAAGGTGCTCACTTCAACAGTGATTGTACACTCTTCATGAACATGTTAGTCATTGAGTAATGTGCACACTTCATCAAGTGATTGTACTACACTCATGAACAGTGTAATCATTGAGGTAATGTGCACAAATCACAGTGGATAGTACACTCTTCATGAACAGTGTTAGTCATTGATGTAATGTGCACACTTCACAGTGATTGTACACTCTTCATGAACAGTGTTAGTCATTTGAGGTAATGTGCAACACTTCACAGTGATTGTACACTAATCCATGAGCAGCGTCAGTCCATTGAGGTAATGACCCACTTCAAAGTGATTTTACACTCTTCATAACAACAGGCAGCCATTGATGTACACAGTTTTCAAGTGACTTACATTCCTCCATAAACATCAATCATCACTGTGAAAGGGTACATTCTATTAAGAGAAAAAGAACAGTGCCTTGTCACCATATTCATTTCTGCACAGTTAACTATCATCTGGCTGATCATTGATCGAGTCTAAAAAAGTTTCATAATTCTGTTAACTAAGCATCTTTGCCGATTCATTCGTTTTCTGATTCTAAATAGTTGAAGTTTTCAGTTAATTAAACCATCTGGCTGATTCAATTCATTCTGATGTAAATAGTTCATATTCAGATATTTGTCTGCAAAACGCTCTACAACAGATATAAAAAAGAAAGGTTATTTATGTCAACTGTTTCACCCCCACTTTTAAACTCAATTGGCAATTGCACACATCCGTTATGTGGTATAAGTTGCATGTGCATAGCAAGCACACACTACGCGCGTGCACACACACACACACATAACACACACACACACACACACACACACACACACCCACACACACACACACAGGCGTGCGCGCGCACGCACGCACGCACGCCCGCACAACACACACGCGCGCGCGCGCGCACGACACACACACAACACACACCACAAACACACAGACACACACACACACACACACACACACACACACACACACCTTGAACACAGTGTGCAACCATGCATTCACTTGTTTGGTATCTTTGCATGTCTAATGATCTTACAAAGGGCATTACGTAACATCTTTTCACAGTTTTGAGCTTTTGGTCTCTGACGCTCCTTTCAGCCCAGTGAAGCCCTGTGTGGTGCCCGGCTGCTGCAACCTGAATGAAGCCCCCTCCCCCCTGCCCCACCCTTCTCCCAGGCAAGCCTCTTCCCACCTGAGTGTTAATAAGAGAGGAATGGTCCGGGCAGAAAGAATTGAGTCATCGAGAGAACTTGAAGCTTCCTTTTTCTCTGCGCACAAACGTGCGTGCGTGTGAGTGTGTGTCTGTGTGTGTGTGTGTGTGTTGTGTGTGTGTGTTGTGTGTGTGTGTGGTGTGTGTTTTGTGTGTGTGTGTGTTGCATTCATGAAATGTCATACAACGTGCATGCATGGTGAGTGTACTTGTATGCATGCTGCGTGCATGCGCGCGCGTGTGTGTGTGGTGTGTTTTGTGTGAGTGTGTGTGTGTGTGTGTGTGGTGTGTTGTGTGTGTGTATCGCGCGCGCGCGTGTGTTGTGTGTATCGTCAGCATTGGCAGGAGGTGGTATTATGAATGTCGTCCTTAAGTGGGCCATGTGAGGCGCACATGCATCCAAGTAAGTGTGCATGTGCATGTTGTAGGTGTGTGTGCATGGGATGGTGGTTGGTAGAGCGTGTGCAGGGGATACATGCATGTGCGTGTGTTGATGATGTGGTGTTTTTGCATCATGGCGTGGCACGGATAATTGACTGCAAGAGGCATGGCGCGGTGACACGGGAGTGCTGGAAGGTTGAACTCACAGCTGGCGACCTGCACAAAGCCTGCGGCAGTCCTGTAGTCCCGCATTGCCGCGTCTGAGAGTCAACACCGACAGACGTGTCAGCCACCATAAACCCTCGACACCTCTATCAAACCACGCAGCGGTCATAACTGAACCAAGCATCTATTTCCTGACTGTTATCATAAACAGCGTTCAGCCACACTATCTCGCGACCTTCACTAATTTCAGTGTTGGACTCGTTTTTATTCGGAGACTGAACTCGGTAGGTTCTTCTACTTTGTTCTACTTAAAGTTCACATTTTATGTCTTGTTGTTTGTTTGTTTGTTGTTTTTTTCTTTTCATATCTCAGCACTGAAAGGAATTTGTTGAGTCCCTTGTGAATACAATTTCTCCACTCTGAATCATCCTGATTAAGATGTCAGAATGGTGAGCTGGTCTGATGAAAAAGGAGTGTGTCTATCAGTGAAACAACATGTGGTGGACATGGTATGGTGGAGTTGTACTCCCCCCCTTTTTTTTTTTTCCTCCCCCCCCCCCCCCCCCCTCCCCCCCACACACACACATCCACACACACACACATTCTTGTACACACTACCACAGCCCGGCGGCGCCGCCCACACTCAGAGCCACTGCATCAGTGCCTCACAAACGCTTTGCCTTTTGACTCTGGCGGAGGCCGAAGCGAGGCAGCCACCGCACGCCCGACGCTGTGTAGTTTGGAACGCTTCGAGACTGTGCAACATCTTTAAGTTATATTTACTGTACAGAGGTTTTTAAATATAATTCTGTATGAAAAGCAATGGCGCAGTGAGTACTTTGAGATGTGACAAAGCTGGCATATCAGTCTTCCGGAGAGTACCATGTTTTAAAAACTTTCTGACAGAACTTTGCGACCGCTGTGCTGCGCGCCCGCCGTGCCTGTAAGCCGAAGCAAAGACGGGGATGTGGAGGGCGCGCGAACTATCTTTGGCCGAAGTTAGCCCAGCCAGGCGTTTGTCAACAATCTTTGTGAGATGAAAAGTCATTTACAATTTAAAGGGGCCGTAATTTCACCGTTGTATATATACATATTTCTTCATTGTTTGTTGCATTTTATATGTACTATGATTTGCATGTAGAGCAATTTAGGCCCTAAATAAAGGAAACGTAGAGGATAACATATTTACTACAAGCAAAATAATCCTACTGATAACATAATTGGTAAGTAGCATAACAATACTAAGTGAATAATTTTATAATTAAAATAATACTTCATTTTTCCAATCACTACTACTATTCTAATCGGCAAATTCAAATTAGAAAGTGTATTGTTGGAAGTACCCATTAGGGTGCTTTGTGTGTGTGTGTGTGTGTGTGTGTGTTGTGTGTGTGTTTGTGGTGTGTGTGGTGTGTCTGTGTGTGGTGTGCGTGTGTGTGTGCGTGGCGTGACGTGGGTGCGTGCGGCGTGCGTGCGTGTGTGTGTGTGTGGTGGCGAGAGCGAAGAGAGAGAGAAGAGAGCGGGGGGATGCCGAAAGATTATGGAACAAACGGTCACTCTCTCACTGAACATTTTTTGAACGTTTAAAGGTCTTGTGTAGACTGTGTGGGAAAAGGGTCTAAAGATCAAAGAAAAGATAAAAAACAAATCCAGAAGTAACGTGTTTGAGAGTTGCTTCTGAAATAAACCGTAATCTTCAATGTGAATGTTCTTGGAAGATAGGGAGGAAGTACATCAAAAATAGTTGTGTGTTTTGTGCAAACACTTTGAAAAATCAGACAAAACCGCAAACAATCAACTACAGCAAAGAAGCCGTGCATTGGCTAGAATTTAAAAAGCCTCAAAATTATTGCACCTGTATGACCCCGTTTATCTGTCAACAGAGTGCGCTATGCACTCACTTTCAACACAAGTAAAGTGGGAAGACAAAGAAAAAGATAAAGAAATCTGCCCGTTCTCAAACAGTATTCCCAACCACAAAACGTAAGTGCCAATAAACTCTGATCTTGATAGTGATATTTCATTTTTAATGTGTATAAAATAGATAGTGATATTTCATATTGTAAATGGGTGTATATAATAGCTAGAAATATTGACCTCTTATTTCCATGATTATGCATATATTGATAAATATAGGTTTTTAAATTATTACATGAAGTGAGAGTAACTACTGAACAGCAACTATAGTTTTTTTGTTTATATTTTTTTTTTCAAACGCAAAGTGTACTTCATGTTAAAGTGTTGGGGGTGGGGGACGGGTGGGGGGAGGGGCGGTTTGAGAGAGAGAGGGGGCAACCAGCAAAAGCCCTGTCATGTCTCACCTCTTCTGTACCACAAGCCGCAGATCTTAAGAGTGAAGGACACACCACGAACATTGCATACAAGACAGTTTGTGTTGTGTTAAAATGATAGAGAACAGTTATGTGATGAGATATGTGTATAATTGACACAGACCCATGGATGTAACCATCATGATCGTGAGTACACCTGTTTGTGTGTGTGTGTGCGTTGCGTGCGTGCGTTCATGCGTGTGTTGTGTGTGTGGTGCGTTTTTGAGTTGGCGTGTGTGTGTGGTTGTGTGTGTGTTGGTTTGTGTGGTGTGTGTGTTGTGAGGTTGTGAGTGTGTGTGGTGTGTGGTGTGTGTGTGAGTCAGTGTGTGTGTGTGTGTGTGTGTGTGGTGTGTTGTGTGTGTGTGATCTGTTTTGTTCGTTAATCATGCCATGCACGTCGTTTCAATTCAGCTTCTCTCTCTCTCTCTTCACTCTCTCTCTCTCCTCTCTCTCTCCCCCCCTCTCTCTCTCTCTGCTCTCTCTCTCTCCCTCCCTCCCTTCCCTGACCCACCTCATCCTCGTATGCCGTGTGCCGTGGTATTGTTGTGTGTGGTGGGTAGTATGTGTGTTGTGTGTGTGTGTGTGTGTGGTGTGTTGTGGGGGTGGGTGGAATATATCTGTTTTGTCTGTGAAAGTCATCATGCACTGTCAGTTTCAGTTCATTTCTCTCTCTCTCCTCTCGTCTCATCTCTCTCTCGTCTCACTCTCTCTCTCTTCTTCTCTCTTCTCCTCCTCCAATCATCTCTCTCTCTCACTCTCTCTCTCTCTCTCCGCTCTCCGCCTCAACTCGTATGCCGTGTGCCGTGTATATGTAATTTATTAGTGTGTGTGTGGGTGTGTGTTGTGTTGTGTGTGTGTGTGTGTGTGTTGTGTGTGTGTTGTGAGAAGAGAGAGTGTTTGGTGGTGTGTGTGTGTGTGTGTGTGTGTGTGTGTGTGTGTGTGTGTGTGTGAGAGAGAGAGAGAGTGAGAGAGAGAGAGAAGAGAGAGAGAGAGAGTGTGGTGTGTGAGTGTGTTGTGTGTTTGTGTGTGCGAGAGAGAGAGAGAGAGAGAGAGAGAGAGAGAAGAGAGAAAGAGAGAGAGATTGTTCAGTTATGATGCAAGCCATTTTCCATGTGAAAACAATTCCTCTCTGATCAAGCTTTTTATTGATTTTGTATGTACAAAGCTATCTGTTGCATGTCAAGTTCTTCTATATGTATTATTAATCAGTCCTCCCTCCCACCCTCCACTCTCCTCCCTCTCTCTCCCTCTCTCCTGCATGCTTTTATTGATTGTGTGTACAAAAGGTATCCTTGCATGTCTGTTTCTTTATGGTATTATTCTCAATCAGTAATCCCTCCCCACCGGACCCCCATCTCTCCCCACCCTCTCTCTCAATGTCACACTCTCTCCTCTCTCTCTCTCATCACGTCTCTGTCTCTCTCACCCTTCTCATCTCTCCTCAGTTTTTGCATGCGCGCCCGGGTAACACTGTGCATGATTCTTTTCTTTCCCTATTGATTATTATAAGTGTAAATTTGCGTGCAGTGTCTGTGTAGTCATGTTTACTCAACCATTCCTCTCTCACTTCTACTTTTCTCGTTCTCTCTCTCTCTCTCTCTTCCCGCCACTTCGATCTCTCTCGTCTCCTCACTCTCATCTCTCTCTCTTTCTCTCTCTCTCTTCTCACTCTTCTCACTCTCTCTCGCTCACAGACACACACGCGCGCGCACACACACACACCACACACACACACACAACACACACCCACACAACACCATCACACACACACACACATACACACACACACAACACACACTCGACTTTGGGTTGCAGCAGTTTTTTTCGTCAAGCGCTGGTCTTTTGTTTTTGTTTTGTCTTTTTTTTTTTCCATTAGCAAGAGGCTGTTTAAAAGTTCATCATAACCTAAACCCAAATACCCACATCTGGAAATGTTATAATCATAATGAGGTATTGACGTAAGTTCTTCCTGCTTTTAATTACCATATTGTGAGTGCGCGCGCATGTGTGCATATTGCGTGTGCGCATGTGTGTGAGTGTGTGTTGTGTGTGTGTGCGCGCGCGCGCAGCTGCGCACAGCGTATGTTGTTCGTGTATGGTCTAATAATTCAAGCGCTTCGAACAGATACTTCGTTCCGGCACGCGAAAATAGCTCACACCGTGTTGTGGACAAAGACAATAGAGAACATATTTTACCAATCCTGGCTCACTTTCGCGATCAACCAGTATTCGGCGAAAGTGAAACTAAAAGCCGCCTTTCCCCTGTTCTCAGACAAGTAAGACCTTTCAATAACAAAAAAATTACTAGCAACCCTGACAAAGGCTCGTTAAGTTAAGTTGCCCCTCAGAACAGACAGACAGACAGACAGAACACGAGAATAGAAAGAACCAGACAGACAGACAGAGAAGGCGGCACACAAACACACACACACACACACACACACACACAACAGACACACACACACACATCCACTCTTTTCTATTTCTTTCTCTCACAATAAATGACATAAAATCCGCACACTTCATTCTGACTAATTTCTACCTAGCAAAACTTTGCCTCACACAGACAGCATGACACGAGGCTGAAACCGGATCACTTAATTTATGCTATGCACGGCTAGCGCAGACTAGAGGCCTTCGTTCACATAGAACACTGCGCCGGCCGAGCGACACGAGGTCAACTTGCAACATTGCATCAAAAATGTTCTCGAATATTGCTTGATACCACGTCGACTGGCAGTGGTTGACACACCGAGCCCATTTTAGCATGCTTCCAATGGAGACGGACGTGCTTTGTTTTACAGAGGAACAACTTTCCTTGTTAGGAGACATATGCAATACTAAAGCTTATTATGGCGTAATATAACAAAAGAAAATTAGTGAGGCGCTGTTTTTTACCTTGTAACCTAAGAGCAGTATTGCGTTTTTTGGCAAAGGTGGGGAAAAGAAAAACGAGACTATAACATTAACGAACTACACAGCTACCTTGAAAGCTTGTTGGTTCCACAAAGAGATTAGAAAGAGATTAGGGCAAAATTAACTGAAAGAGATTGATGGCGTTTGATAATTATTCGACTGTTTACGCAATGATTCTATTTTTACAAAGTGTGCTCTTTTACTAAAACTTGGCGAAAGAAAAACTATCCAGCATGCTCCTGATTATGGGTCACAGCCCTAAAAGGCGCAAACAATGTAATCCAAAGATCAAAACCGACGAGACCTGGCGTTCATTTTACGAACGCACATGAATATTGAAGACTCATATGCAAGAAACTGATGCAGCTTTCAAAACATTTTTATATTGCCCCAAAATTTCATAACCTTAACATCGCATCAATGATTTTTTTGCCAAACGAAGTCTGTCGCAAAGTACTCGCAGCAAAATGAATGAGTATCGAAACATCTGGCAAAAATAGACCAAGTTACTCTTTAGTACAGCTTAACAGAACGGGGTGGGTATGGTTGGCTCCACTATTCTTACAATAGCTCCAAGTGTTTCAGCGACAGGAAGTACTCACTGGCGATTAAGAGCCGCCCAAAAAAGCGCTGCTAAAGCATATTTTTCAAAAAAAAACCCCACAAACTCTGCCAATGCGTCCCAAGCCCGGAAAAAAAAAGAGGAGGGGTGGGTATAAAACTTTTTTGTGCAGAAGAAAGTATAAATGAAACTCATTGTTAGGAGCAAAACCTGCGGTAAGTTTAGCCTTGCTGACTCTAATACTCTATAAATAGCGTTCATGCTGTAGACGCCCTCATTATTTTAGTACAAGAGGGCTCGGTACAATCCGTTTTGCTAGAAATAACTGTTTCATGGGCGGGGTTGACGCCTTTTTAATATACACAAAAAACACAACAAATACAACCACACCCCAAGAGGCTACGGTAAAAATTCCGCCTTGTCTATATAATCGCCGTATCATGCAGTGAACGCCTTAATTTATTAGCAAGAGGAATGCAGTAAACAATCGCCTTGCTAAATAACTGTTCATTCAGGCGGTGAACGCCTATTAATAGCAGCAAGAGGCTGCAGTACTGCCTGTACTTGCTATTTGCGGACACTAAGGGAGTAACTACATCTGCTACCCCCCCCCCCACGCATGCACACCCCCCACCCACGCATCCACAACCCCCCACCCCAAAACCCCCACTCTCGCCCCCCCACCCCATGCATGCACACCCCCTCACCCCACAGACCCCCACACCCCACACGCCCCCACCCACGCATGCAACTGCAGTCACTTCTAAGTTTTTACTCAAGTTTTCCTCAATTAACCAACAATTGCCCTACGTCATCCTCAAGTCACCCCAATCCCTTCTAAGTTCATCTTACACAAGTTGTCCTGAAATTCATCCCAAGTCAATCCCACAAGTTATTTACCCAAGAATATCCAAAAGTTAAATCTCAAGTCCATCTTCTAACGATTTATTCAAGATGTCCCTCAATCATCCTCAAGTTCTTACCCAAGTAACCTAAGATCTAACTAAAGTCAGCCTCTAAGTACAACCACGTTTTTATTCAAGTTATCTTATAATATCATAAAACCATACAATCTATGTTTTTATCTAAATAGTAGATGTCTAATATAGTACACACACGCTTCAAAAAACGCGTCATCACTGAGAATATTTTGCTGCGGCGTTCTCTGCGCGAGAATTTGTCCAGCATAGAATCTTAAGAATTTTCTTTCACCTCCTAAGCAACCACATTGATTACATTCTGGTCTATGGAAATGTCTTTTTATAGACTCCATGTCCTTTATTTATTGAACTTTATCATTTTATTATACGCCATGCTCTATATTATTTAAAAAAATTTAAATTTAAGTTTCATAAAATATTATTCCATCTGAGAAATGGATCAAAAATGATCTTTTGTTGGTTGGCGGTTTTGGCGTCAGGTTGTCTTTTCTGTATTAAGTGGTTCAGGTTGTTTAACTTCTTTGTTTTTGTGGCCATTTGGTTATATATTTTTATAACCGAATAACAGCCCCCCAGCATCAGCAAGGCAGCGCCAAAAATGGCAACATTTTTAAGTTCAAGATACCAAAGACTTCGGACCCTTGAATCATCATTGGAGTTTTTAATAGCTGGCATTGAATCAACTTGTTCTGGCGTTGGCGGGGAGGGTTATGTTTATTCACATGATAGTCCATATTCTGTAACATTAATTTTTTTTGTCTGTTACACATCTTGCCTAATGTCTCTGCTTTAACACGCCCAGATAGGATGCTTTTCACTGGGCTCCACCAATTCAGCGTTTTCCTGCTGAGTTTCTGCTTGGTTTACTTTCTCCCACCTGATTCCAGTGTTTTCTGTTTCTGCTGATTTTTCCAGCTCGTTCATATTGAAAGGAAACAAAATCTATAAGATTAAAAGTTATTAACCCATGAATTAATGGCGATCACAATTTCCAAATCTGTATATAGATTCACATCCAAAGACTCTAATGACTTTGTTTAAAACTGGCTCTTGCGTTAAATCATTCGTAAGATCTTGTTCAGAATCAATGGGAGCAAATCTACTGACTAGTTTAGTTAACAAACAAGAAATCTCGTTGTGCCCCACACTTTTCACCAGTCTAGACCACAGCTGCGCTTCATACTGTTATGATACTTTAAAATGGCTTGTGGCGACATCTGTTGAATCTGTTCAATGCTGAATGTCAGTCCGAGGAACTGTTTTGTTTTTGTTCACATGCAGCCAAAGATTACAGCCTCTTCCTTTTTGGGCATAATAGCTTGGTCATCACATTGGACATTCAAAAGTCAGGAAGGTTTAGGCTGCCTTGTACTGTAGTAGAATCCATCTCTGTTTCATGTTTTTTATTAATTTATAGTATTTTTATTTAAAAAAAAGAGCACCGAAAAAACTGTTAACCACCTTGTATACCCTTCTGCTGTATTATTTGGAGACTAAGTGTAGGATACACAATGCTAGGTAAAAGCCTGTTAAGAATTAAAACCAGGCAGATCTTGGCAAAACTAAGAACGTTGATGATTCAGCAAAGCAAATTGCTATTATTACAGCTTCGTTCCGCTACGAACGAATTCTAGTTAAGCAAGGAATAATTCCAGACAGTATTAATATGTTAAAAAAAAATACATTTATAAAAAAATGGCTTTCCCTCGTAATGATGATAGGCGGCGCTGTGTGAAATGCGCTTGCTTTTATGCGAAAGTAATTTTGCATTTAGTAAAACTGGGGATGGGCGGCGAGAGAAAAAGAACATAACAAAGCTATGAGCAACTAGCACTGCACAAACTCCTATTAAAGGCAAGACTTTAGCAGTAGATTTTATTAATGACACACTGAAAAGACAGGGCATGCAACTTAACACATATAAAAATGTTGATAAGCATAAAACAGTGGGGGGGGGGGGGGGGGGGGGGGGGGGGTTGATCGAGTAACACAAACCAATCCCTCCTTGCCTCCCACCAAAATTCAGTGACTTTTATCAACTCTCAGAAAAACAAAAGATTGCAAGAATCGCGTTTATTGCCATTGGTAGACCGTCGTGTATTTGTTGCACATAATATTGGCTGAATAAAAAATGAACAAAACTTATTATTCGCCCAAAAGGATTTGGAAGAGCATCACAGCAATACAAAAGCCTAAGCCAAGCGCAGGAGTCAGTGAACAAACAGCAAAAGAATGGTTATCTAATCAGCGAATATGCAATTTTATTTACCTGCACCTAGACGAATACAGAGACCACACTTTGTCATGATAGCAAACTGCGCAAATGACGACAGCCCCATCAAATGGAACCTTCTATATTACCCTCGATTACGATTAAGACAAAAAGATTTTAAGTACGCGCTCACAGTCATTGACGATAGCTTCAAGATACAAAGATGCGGAAACCCTTAACACAAAAGAGTGCTTCTGCTGTTCTGTGCCATATCACTGATATAACCAACGAGCCGTTAACTTATCCTCGCATGGATCAAGTCGATGAAGGAAAAGAATATAAAGGCCAAGTGAATCAATTTATTGTTTAAAACAAGAGTTACCATTAGACAGATCACCAGGTGTTTCACAGATCACAGGCTTTTAGTTTGCAAACTTTAACAAACATTAGCTGAAGACGTTTCTCCTACCAGTATCACAAGAGCTGATTGACAATTCTCGCAACAACAGAATGGGTTAGAAGACTGGCCCTCAGTATTTTTGCGCCAATGAATAATGAAGAATTTAAAGGCTAAAACCAGTAACAAGCAATCAAAAGAAAAACATAAATTTGTGTGAAGGAGAGTCCGTCATCTGGCAAACTATTACCATTTGTTTGAACGTAAGGTACCTTATTTAACCGGGAAGGCGAGAAGGGACACTTCGAATCAGGGCAACTGATCCAGTTTGAGTGTTGATTCATATGAAATAAAAAGAACTTAGTAAAAAATGAATCCTCCCGTGTATTATTTACGAGAAACTGGCACAACAAAAACAACCCGCTCCTCAAAGATCTTTTGTGAAAGAAGAACGCAGATAATTCTACCAGACCCCATTTCCAGTTGCTTAGTTAATATACGTAAATAATATTTGAGTTTTTAAATGAAAGGCTCAAAGGAAGCGCAGAATGAAACAAGAATGGTAAAGGAAGACCTTGAAAATGATACGGAATCATTTAATGCGTGTACTGCTGTTTAAGGAAACATTTTGGGATTAATCAATGCCTGCAAAATCATCCAGATCACCTACAACTCAAACCCCCAAAAGTTGTGGAAAAAAAGAATATCTGGGGGGGGGGGGGGGGGGGGTGAAAAAATACAAAAATTCGAACGCATCAAGCAAACATGAGAAAAGATTTATAATTGAATTTGGGATGAAGCTATGGTCGATCTTAATAAAAGTTGATGAAAAACTAAGCCCCCCTGTTTAAGCGGACCTACCAGTGCCCATTGCATATGAAAACTCTGGATTAACAAACACACGTTTTTGTTTAGTTCATCCTAAACGACTTCTTTGTTACAACAGTTGTTGATCTCATGTAGATTAGATCGCAGTTTACGTTGTCATGATGAAAAGTACATCTATTGCCAAACCATGCTTCTTGTAGTTTTGTCATGTGATATGTTTGCCTGCACAACACTGGCGAGATATTCCCTTGGCTTTTTCGTAATGCTTTCCCCCTGGCCTCGAAATACTGTACATTTTTGACCTTAACCCCACATACTCCTTGATCACCTTTCAATAATTCATCCTTCATCTTTCCTAAACCTTCTTGGTATAAGTAATTGAATGCAAAGGCGAATCTTTAGGGTAATCGGATGTGTCGTACCATCCTGCATGCCCTTTAGCTACTTCGGCTTCCATGTC
>CM031627.1:15207358-15214858 GCA_018398815.1 Conus ventricosus
CTACAAAATAAGGCGTTCACAGATAAACGGCTATTAAGCAAGCGGTTTTACCGTCCTTGCTACTATAAATAGGCGTTCACCGCATGAACAGTTTTTTAAGCAAACGGATTTTACCGCGCCCTCTTGCTACTAAATAAGGCGTTCACAGCATGAACGGCTATTTATAGTAGCAGTCAGCAAGGCTAACTTCACCGCAGGTTCCCTCCCACAACAAAGAGTTTCATTATACTTTCCTTCTTGCACAAAAAAAGTTTATACCACACCCCTCCTCTTTTTTTATCCGGGCTTGGGACCAGCATTGGCAGAGTTAGTGGGGTTTTTTTTTTAAAAATACTGCTTTAGCAGAGCTTTTTTGGCGGTCTTAATCGCCAGTTAGTACACTGTCGCTAAAACCCATTGGAGCTTTTTGTAAGAATAGTGGAGCCACCCCACTCCCCCAAACCCCGTTCTGTTAAGTGTACTAAAGGAACTTGGCTAATTTTGCCAGAAGTTCGAAACTCATTCATTTTGCTCGGAGTACTTTGCGATCAGACTTCGTTTTGGCAAAAAATCATTGATGCGATGTTAAGGTTATGAAATTTTGGGGGCAATAATAAAAATGTTTTGAAAGCTGCATCATTTTTTCTTGCATATGAGTCATCAATATTCATGTGCGTTGTAAAAATGAACGCCATGTCTCAGTCGGTTTTGTCTTTGAAACATTGTTTGCGCCTTTTCAAGGCAGTGGACCCATAATCAGGCATGATGGATAGTTTTTCTTTCGCCAAGTTTTAGAAAAAGAGCACCACTTGTAAAAAATAGAATCATTTCGTAAAACAGTCGAAAAATTATCAAAGCCTTTCAACATCTCTTTCAGTAATATTGCCCAAAATCTTTTCTAAATTTCTCTTTGTGGAACCAACAAGCTTTCAAGGTAGCTGTGTAAGTCGTTAATGTTAAAGTTCTCGTTTTTCTTTCTCCCCACTTCCAAAAACGCAATACTGCTCTTTGGCTTACAATAAAAACAGCGCTCACCTAATTTTCTTTTTTTTTATAAAATCCATCATAAGCTTGTAGTATTGCATATGATCCTCCAAAACAAGAAGTTGTTCCTCTGTAAACAAAGCACGCCCGTCTCCATTGGAAGCCATGGTTTAAAATGGCCGGTCGTGTCAACACTGCCCCGTCGACGTGGTACCAAGAATATTCGAGAACTTTTTTCTGATGAATGGTTGCAAGTTGACTCGTTGTCGCTCGGCCTGCGCTGTTGTTCTATGTGAACGAAGGGCCTCTCGTCTGCGTTTGCCGTGCCATAGCATAAAATTAAGTGATCAGGTTCAGCCTCGTGTCTGCCGTCTGTGTGGGCAAAGTTTTGTAGGTAGAAATTAGTCCAGAATAAAGTGTTGCGGATTTTTTTGTCATTTAATTGAGAGAGAAAGAAAAGAAAGAGGGGTGTGTGTGTGTGTGTATGTGTGTGTGTTTTGTGTGTGTGTGTGTGGTGTTTGTGTGCCGCCTCTCTGTCTGCCCTGTCTGTCTCCTCTTCTCTGTCTGTCTGTCTTTTCTGTCTGTTCTGAGGGCAATTTAAAACCTAACCCGGAGCTTTGTCAGGGTTGCTAGTAATTTTTTAGTTATTGAAGTCTTACTTGTCAGAGAACAGGGGAAGGCGGCTTTTAGGTCACTTTCGCCCGAAAACTGGTTTTGATCGCGAAAGTGAGCCAGGATTGGTAAAAAAACTGTTCTTATTGTCTTTGTCCAAAAACACGCTGTGAGCTATTTTCGCGTGCCGGAACGAAGTATCTGTTCCGAAGCGCTTGAATTCTTAGACATACACGAACACATACGCGTGCGCGCGCGCGCGCGCGCGCACACACACCACACACACAACACACACACATGCGCAAAACGCATGCACACATGCGCGCGCACTCACAATATGTCCCATAAAAGCAGAAACTTACCGTCAATACCCTCATTATGATTTTAACATTACAGATGTGGGTTAGGTATGAACTTTTAAAACAGCCTGACTAATGGAAAAAAAAAAACAAAAACAAGCCCAAAGCGCTTGACGAAAAACTGCTGCAACCCCAAAGTCGAGGTAGGTGTGTTTTGTGTGTGTATGTGTGTGTGTGTGTGTGTGTGGGTTTTGTGTGGTGTGTGTGTGTGTGTGTGTGTGTGTGTGTGCGCGCGGCGTGTTTTGTCTGGAGAGGAGAGGGGAGAGAGAGAGGGGAGAGAGAGAAAAAGAGGAAAGAGAGAGAGAGAGGATGAGAGGAGAAGAGAGAGAGAGAGAAAAGAGAGAAAAACGAGAAAGAGAGTGAGAGAGGAAATGGTTGAGTAAACATGACTACACAAGACACTTGCACCGCAAATTTACCATTATAAAATCAATAGGGAAGAAAAGAAACATGCACAGTGTACACCGGCGCGCATGCAAAAACGAGAGAAGAGAGAGAGAGTGAGAGAGCAGAGAGTGAGAGAGAGAGAGAGAGAGAGGTGTGACATAGAGAGAGAGGGAGGGAGAGATTGGGGGTGGGGAGGATGACTGATTGAGAATACATACAAAAAGAAACGACATGCACGGATACCTTTGTACACACAAAATCAATAAAAGCATGCAGAGAGAGAGAGAGAGGGAGGAGAGTGGAGGTGGGAGGGGGGAAACTGATTAATAATACATATATGAAAAACTTGACATGCACAGTTTAGTTTTGTACATACAAAATCAATAAAAGCATGTCAGAGAGAAAATGTTTCACATGACAATGGCTTGCACCTCATAACTGAACAATTTCTCTCTCTCTCTCTCTCTCTCTCTCTCTCTCTCTCTCTCTCTCTCTCTCTTCACACACACACCACCCCACACACCACACACACACACACACTCTCTCTCTCTCTCCTCTCTCTCTCTCTCTCTCCTCTCTCTCTCTCTCTCCCCCAAACACCAACACACACACAAAACACACACACCCCCACACCACCCACACACACACTCTCTCTCTCTAAAACACAAAACCCACACACACACAACACACACACACACACACACCCACCACACACACACACACTAAAAATTACATATACACGGCACAGGGGAATACGAGTCTGAGGCGGAGAGAAAAGAGAGAGAAAAGAGAGAGAGGAGAAGGAGAGAGGGGGAGGAGAGAGAAGAGAGGGGGAGAGAGAGAGAGAGAGAAACTGAACTGAAATGACGTGCATGCATGACTTCACAGAACAAAACAGTATCACACAAACACACACACACACACACACACACACACACCACACACACACACACACACACACACACACAACATATACACGGCACACGGCATACGAGATGAGGTGGGTCAGGAAGGGAGGGAGGGAGGGGAGAGAGAGAAAAGAGAGAAAAGAGGGGGGGGGGGGGGAGAGAGGAGGGAGAGAGAGAGAGAGAGAGAGAAAAGGGGAAGCTGAATTGAAACTGACGTGCATGCATGACTTAAAGAAACAAAACAGATCACACCACACACACCACACACACACACACACAAAACACACTGACTCACACACACACACCACACACACACAACACACACACACACACACACACACACACACACAAACACACAAAACACACCACACACACACACCAACCACACACACAAACGCACACACACACACACCACAGCATGCACGCACGCACGCACGCCCAACACACACACACCACATGTGTTACTCACGATTCTTGATGGTAAAGCCATGGTTCTGTGTCAAATCCACTTCTCATCACATAACTGTTCACTATCACTTTTAACACAAACACAAACGTTTTGTCTGCACATGTCTCGTGGTGTGTCCTACACTCTCAGATTTAGCGGCTTTTGTTACAGAAGAGTGTGACACTGACAGGGGGTTTTGCTGTTGCCCCCTTCCCCTCTCAAACCGCCCCCCCCCCACCCGTCCCCCCCCCCCACACTTTAACATGAAGTACACTTTGCCCGTTTGAAAAAAAAATCTAAAACAAAAACTATAGTTGATGTTTTAGTAGTTAAATCTCACTTCATGTAATAATTTTAAAACCTATATTTATCAATATATGCATAATCTTGGAAATAAAGGTCAATATTTCTAGCTATTATATACACCCATTACAAAATGAAATATCACTATCTATTATATACACCCATTACAAAATGAAATATCACTATCAAGTCAGAGTTTGATTGGCACTTTCGTTTTGCTGGTTGGGAATACTGTTTGAGAAAGGCAGATTTCTTTATCTTTTTCTCTGGTCTCCCCCCTTTACTCTGCTGTTGAAAGTGAGTGCATAGCGCACACGACTGACAGATAAACTGGGGTCAAAAAAGGTGCCATAATTTGAGGCTTTTTCAAATTCTGCCAATGCACCCGGCTCTTTGCTGTAGTTGAATGTTTGCGGTTTGTCAGATTTTTCAAAGTGTTTGCACAAACACACAAACTATTTTTGATTTTACTTCCTCCCTATCTTCAGAACATTCACATTGAAGATTACGTTTATTTCAGAAGCAACACTCAAACACGTTACTTCTGATTTTTTTTTATCTTCTTTGATCTAGACCTTTTTTCCCACACAGTCTACACAAGACCTTAAACGTTCAAAATGTTCAGTGAGAGAGTGACCCTTTTGTTCCAAAACCTTTCGGCCATCCCCCCCGCTCTCTCTCTCTCTCTCTCTCTCTCTCACACACACCACACACACGCACGCACCCCGCACGCCCAAAGCACGCACGCACCACACAACGCACACACCACACACGCACACACAAAACACACACACACACACCACACCACACACACACACACACACACACACCCCACACACAAGCCCCTAATGGTACTTCCAACAATACACTTTAAATTTTAATTTGGCGATTTGAAAAAAGTAGTAGTGATTGGAAATGAGTATTATTTTAATTATATAATTTTCATTATTATTGTTATGCCTAAATACCATTACTGTTATCAGTAGTATTATTTTGCTTGTAGTAAATATGTTATCCTCTACGTTTCCCTTTAATTAGGCCTACATTGCTCTACATGCAACCATAGTACATATAAAATGCAACAACAATGAAGAAATATGTATATATTTCAACGGTTTTTAAATACGGCCCCTTTACAAATGCTAACTGATTTTCATTCACAAAGATTTTTTTCAACGCCTGGCTGGCCTACTTCGGCCAAAGATAGTTCGCGCGCCCTCCACCTCCCCGTCTTTGCTTCGGCTTACCAGGCCACGGCGCGCGCAGCACAGCCGGTCGCAAAGTTCTGTCAGAAAAATTTTAAACATGGTACTCACAGAAAAAGATGAAATGCCAGCTTTTGTCACACTCTCAAGTACTCACTGCGCCATTCTTTCATACAGAAATTATAGTTAAAAAACCTCTGTACAGTTTAAAAATAACCTTAAAGATGTTGCACCAGTCTCGAAGCGTCCAAACACACACAGCGTCTGGCCGTGCGGTGGCTGACTCGCTTCGGCCTCGCCAGGTCAAAAGGCAAGCGTTTGAGCGCACTGAATGCGTGGCTCTGAGTGTGGCGGCGCCGCGTGCAGTGTGTGTGTGTGTGTGTGTGTGTATGTGTGGTGTGGGGGGGGGGGGGGGGGGGGGGGGGAGTACAACCTCACACCATCACCATGTCCACCATGTGTTTTTCACTGATAGACACAACTCCTTTTCCACACAGACAGCTCACCATTCTGACATCTTTATTCAGGGGTTCAGGTGGGAATTGTCCAAATTTACAAGGGACTCAACAAATTCCTTCCAGTGCTGGGGATATGATAAAGAAAAAACAACAACAAACAAACAACCAGAACATAAAATGTGAACTTTAAGTAGAAAAAGTAGAAGAAACCTACCGAGTTCAGTTCCGAATAAAACGAGTCCAACACTGAATTAGTGAAGGGCGCGAGATAGATGATGGCTGAACGCCTGTTTATGATAACAGTCAGAAATCCGATGCTTGGTTCCAGATATGTCCGCTGCGTGGTTGAAGAGGTTGTCGAGGGTTATGGTGGCTGCACGTCTGTCGGTGTTGACTCTCAGACGCGCAATGCCGGGCTCCAGGCCTGCCCGCCGGCTTTGTGCAGGTCGCCAGCTGTGACGTCAACCTACCAGCCACTCCCCGTGTCACCGCCGCCATGCCTCTTGCTGTCAATCTCCGTGCCACGCCATGCATGCAAACCACCACAACCATCAACACACGCACATGCATGTATCCCCTGCACACGCCTCTACCAACCACCATCCCATGCACACACACACACATGCACATGCACACTTACTTGTGCATGCATGTGCGCCTCACATGCGCCCCACTTAAGACCGACCATTCATAATACCACCCTCCTGCCCAATGCATGCACGCATACACACACACACACGCGCGCGCGCGCACACACACACACACACACACCCACACACACACACACACACACACACACACACACACACACACACACACACGCGCGCGCATGCAAGCATGCATGCATACAAGTACACTCACCATGCATGCACGTGTATGCATTTCATGAATGCACACACACACACACACACACACACACACACACACACACACACACACACACACACACACACACACACACACACATACACACACACACACGCACGCACGTTTGTGCGCAGAGAAACAGGAAGCTCAAGTCTCTCGATGACTCATTCTTTCTGCCCCGGACAGTCCTCTCTATTCAACCACTCAGGAGGGGAAGGGCTTGCCAGGTGAGAAGGGTGGGGCAGGGGGGAGGGGGCATTCCATTCAGTTTGACAGCAGCCCGGGCCACCACACAGGGCTCTCACTGGGCTGAAAGGAGCGTCAGAGACAAACAGCTCAACTGATTGAAAAGGATGTTACGTCATGCCCTTCTGAAGATCATTAGAACATGCAAGATACCAACAAGTAATGCATGGTTGCAACACTGTGTTCAAGGTGTGTGTGTGTGTGTGTGTGTGTGTGTGTGTGTGTGTGTCTGTGTGTGTCTGTGTGTGTGTGTGTGTGTGTGTGCGCGCGCGCGCGCGTGTGTGTGTGCGTGCGTGCGTGCGTGCGCGCGCACGCATGTGTGTGTGTGTGTGTGTGTGTGTGTGTGTGTGTGTGTGTGTGTGTGTGTGTGTGTGTGTGCACGCGCGTACGTGTGTGCTTGCATATGCACATGCACACTTATTCACATATCCGGATGTGTGCAATTGCAATTGCGTATAAAAGTGCGGGGTGAAACAGTTGACATAAATAACCTTTCTTTTTTATATCTGTTGTAGAGCGTTTGCAGACAATATTCTGAATAATGAACTATTTACACTCAGAATGAATGAATCAGCCAGATGATTAATTAACTGAAACTTCAACTATTTAGACTCAGAACGAATGAATCGGCAAGATGCTTAGTTAACAGAATAATGAACTATTTAGACTCAGAACAAATGAATCAGCCAGATGACTAGTTAACTGTGCAGAAATGATATGGTGACAAGGCACTGTTCTTTTTCT
>CM031627.1:15220405-15227905 GCA_018398815.1 Conus ventricosus
GGCGGGTCCTCACTTCAGTGTTAGTTACCTTCATCTGGCGGGTCCTCACTTCAGTGTTAGTTACCTTCATCTGGCGGGTCCTCACTTCAGTGTTAGTTACCTTCATCTGGCGGGTCCTCACTTCAGCATTTATTTTCTGTTTGAACACCCGCCTGCACTCATTTCACATGGAAATACACACACACACACACACACACACACACACACACACACACACACACACACACACACACACACAACTATAACTCGCATCTACCGATATTTCTTGAATGGAGCGATTTTTTCTCTCACTTTCGTTCAGAAACCCACCACTTTTAAAAATAACCTCTTTGTTTTCACCCATATTTACTTTTAAATCCGCTTTACTACAGAACTGTCCAAGGTAGCTGATTTTCTAAGTCAGCAACATAGTCAGAAATTAAAGCTGTGAGGTAAGTCAACACCAACAGAAACACACCAAGTCCGTACGTTAGTGACTTGTTTAGTTTGGGTTTGAGTTCAGAGAAGAAAGACAGAGACTGATTCACAGCACATCCCTGCTTTAGCTCTGTTGAACTCTCAAAAGGGGAACGTCCCACTAGTCCGAGGGTTCACTAGTCCGAGGGTTAGGGTTAGGGTTAGGGTAAGGGTTAGGGTTAGGGTTAGGGTTAGAACCCTTCCCTCGTACTAGTAAACCCTCGGACTAGTGAACCCTCGGACTAGTGAACCCTCGGACTAGTGAACCCTACCCCTCAAAAGACTTGGTCATTTTGAGGATGAAAACTGCTTTCATTGTTTTACATGTTCCGCAATGTTTAAAATGTACATTCTTTTTTCTTGGAGTTCTTTCTGTGATATACAGTTTCTTTCTGTGAACGCTGTACCATTTAAGGCTTTGGAGAAGTCTTTAAAAAAAATCGCCCGATTTCTCCAGCACTGAAGGACTTAAGGAGCCGATCCACTGTCCGACGCCGTGGTACGACAGGTTTAATTAGTATATTGCTTCACACCCTTGTCACACGAGAGCGATTTGTCGGGTTTGCCTATATCAAACACATGAATTAGACCAGAAATTACAGAGACAGCAAGTTTTGAAATTAGTAGATATTCACTTTCAGTTTGTAACGTAGTTTGACATAACTTTTTTTTTCTTTATTCCCAGAAAGCTTTAAGGTGGATTTTTTCTGTTTGGTTTAGAGTTCTGTGTCATTTTACCTCCGAACACACACACACACACACACACACACACACACACACACACACACACACATATATATATTTTTTTCTGTTTGGTTTAGAGTTCTGTGTCATTTTACCTCCGAACACACACACACACACACACACACACACACACACACACACACACACACACACACACACACATATATATATATATATATATATATATATATATATATATATATATATATTAAAATCAACAAGCTTGTTTCGAACCTCTTTTTTTTTTTAAATATTCTTAACAGATGTTGCTCCCCAAGGGGTTGAGCACCTTCAGATTTTTAAAGAACACTTTTATATTGTTCATATATATATATATATGTGGGGTGAGGAGGTGGTGTGGTTGCAAGGTTGAGGTATGGTGCCTGCGGTGGAGAGGGGATAGGGAGGACATCCTTCTCAACACGCCAGGTTGCTACTCTCCATTTTCCCTTTTTTATTCTACATCAAATCGTGCCAACCATCCTGTCGGCGACGCCATCTTGTGGGGTGAGGAGGTAGTGTGGTTGCAAGGTTGAGGTATGGTGCCTGCGGTGGAGAGGGATAGGGAGGACATCCTTCTCAACACGCCAGCTTGCTACTCTCCATTTTCCCTGTGTTTCGGGCAATTCCGTCCGATGTGTCCCGCTGTTTGGCATTTGTAGCAGATGGGCTTTCCGTCGGACGTGAATTCCCATCTGGGCCTGGATGGTGTGGGCCCCGCTGTCCGGTGTTGTTGTTGCTGTCGGGCCATCTGGTCTTTCATGGCCGCCATCTCATCCTTGAGGTTCTTCAACTCCTGGACTAGGATGCTCAGCTCTGCAGGGGAGGTGGTGGTTGCGGCAGCAGTCTGTACTGGGACCTTCGGCTTCTCCTCCTCGTCGGCCTGCCATCGGATGGCTGCTTCCCGGGCATCATAGAAAGACAGCTCAGTATCCTCGAAGGTCTTCTCCCTTAGCTGCCTTACCAGGAGAACATCGTGGAGCTGGGCGATGAAGTGGTCCCTTAGCACCTTGTCGCTCATGGGCTCCTGTCCATCTTTCCTCTGTTTCTCCTGGAGCTCCTGGAAGGACCTATTCAACCGGCTGGAGTAGGCCCTGACTGTCTCCCCCTGCCGCTGGTGGATAGAATTGAAGATTGCCAGGAGTTGGCAGACCGATCTCTTGTCGCCATAAACCTCCTCCAATATGGCCAGGATCTTGGTTGGTGTTCCCCTAGCGGCGGGCGGGTGACATGCCACTTCTTCCCGAACCGCGGTCGAAACATGGGACAGGAGAAACTGGATCTTGTCCTCTTTCCTGGTGATATCTTGCGCTTTCCAGGCTGCCTCGATCTGCTCTCTGAAGTCAGCCACCGTCACCTGTCGGGCATCTCCTGAGAACCTGGTAATGGTGCGCTCTTTGGTATTACCACTACCCTCTGCTGCTGCTTTAGAGCCTGCAGCTCCTGTGCTAAGTCCTCGAGCCTCATACTGCATTCTTCCGTCTCGGACTCTGACATGACTTTTGATTCTCAATCATCAATAATAAACAATCGAAGAGGGTTTTCTAACAGCCTTTCACGCACACATTCCAGTTCATACAAAATTGTTTACATACACTAAAATCACTCTGAACCATTTACATGGAACTAATTATCTTATCCTTTCACATATAGGATGTCGACAGTCTTTTTTCACATGCTGTACTTCACCAGGTCCGGGCGCAGTCACATTCTTGTCCATCGTGTCGAGGCGTTCTTCCCCGCGCCCCAGGGTTGGCTGTCCATCCTGTCGGCGACGCCATCTTGTGGGGTGAGGAGGTGGAGTGGTTGCAAGGTTGAGGTATGGTGCCTGCGGTGGAGAGGGGATAGGGAGGACATCCTTCTCAACACGCCAGCTTGCTACTCTCCATTTTCCCTTTTTTATTCTACATCAAATCGTGCCAACCATCCTGGGGCAGTGACTCTCGCCCAGAGCGCATCTTCACTCATCGGTCATCTTCATACAGCAGTGATGCAACCCAATGCCGCGTCTACTCCATCAGTATTTTCACACAATTCATAGGAGCCGTCTTGTTCTCATTTTTCTTGACATCTGTCTCAGTACATCTACAACTTCGCTTTCAATACATCATAGAGGCTATCTTCTGCACAAGTCTTTCTACACGTCTGCCTTCTTCCAATTTCCGATGCAAAAGAAAGTATATCTCAACACTTGGGACTACTTCCCTCTCTGTCCCCACGCCACATATTCCTACATTGCCCTGGAATCATTGGCTGAAAGCCTGTTTACAGTGTTATGGGGTCATTCCTCAGTCCAAAATAGTTCCCTAATCTGGAGGCAGAGAGTCCACGACTGACCATGTGGTATCAATTAGTCTCGCCGGTCGAGAAGGCCCACTTCCAAGACGCGTCTGTCAGGCTAATTTATGAAAGCCAGGAAGTGTCAGCCAGGCTGTGTTTCCTGCTGCGAAGCCGGCTGACTAGAACTGTTGTCTCAGCAAAGGATGAAGTTACTAGGTGGAATTCGTTGACTCTTAGAGAAGAGGAGAGAGAGAGAGAGAGAAGAGAGAGAGAGAGAGAGAGAGAGAGAGAGAGAGAGAGAGAGAGAGAGAGAGAGGAGGAGAGGAGGAGAGAGAGAGAGAGAGAGAGAGAGAGAGAGAGAGAGAAAGGGACAGACAGACAGACAAATAGTCTACATGGGCAACTATTCTGTCCTGTCACATATATATATATATATATATATATATATATATATATATATATATATATAATATATATATTCAATTATAAACAAAGCTTGCTGTTATGTCTTAGATTGAAGAAATAGGGGAAACAAGCATTCATATCTGCAGTGGTAGATAATTCTGCCTAACTAACAGTATGTGCTTGAGTGGGTGAATAGGGAAAAATATAAATAAATGCTTCTCAAAATGAGCCTTCAGCAAGCTTATAGTCTCCAAGAGGGAGACAGTCCCCAATGGGAGGAAACCCACTAACATATAACTCCTGTCAGATACCGATATTTCGAAACCTGATTGTTTCTCCTCAGTGACCGCGAAAAGTGGTAATTTGACTCCTCTGCCTTTTCGGTTTTAAGAAGAATGCTATCCCAGAAAAAGCTGGTGTGCAATACCGTAGTATGTTTGTTGAGTTTGAAATCAACAAACATACTACGGTATTGCACACCAGCTTGCCCCGGAGTGAAGAGAGGTCCAAAAATCATCCATGGACTGTTTTTCGTCCATATGGGTAGGACATAGGGCACATAAGACCGTATGGCGAAAGCTTGGCTGTGTCTGGAGTGGCACTGTCTTCATCTGTCCGTGGGCAGGGGTGGTTGGGTCTGTGGGTGTGCTCGGCAGCTGGAGGGTGGTGTTTTTCGCCGGTGGGCTCTGCAGTCATGAAATACGGGCTGGTACACCCATGGGGATGCTACTTTAAGGCTGTTATGAGCTGCATCCTGTAGTCTAATTTACCTCTGTTCAGGAGCAGTTATGTCCCTTGATATCTTAATGGAGTGTCCTGCGCGTGCCTGTACCCATCGTCAACACAGCGCAGGCCTCCAAGGGTGGTACAGGACTGCTCTAAAGGCAGGTGAAGACAGTGCTTCTCTGGGTCCTCCCCAGCACCTTCGGGTGTTTCTTTTTCTTTTCTTGTTCTCTCCCCACCAGTGCACCGGGTAATTTTGGGCTCTACAGAGTCTCCCATGGCCCCCTGCTGCTTTTCAACATGAATCAGTGCAAGCAAGTCGTCACCGGGGCTGCCACACGGAACAGACATCATCGTGGACAATGTAAATTCCCCCTTCCTTTCCTTAAACACACAAGCTGCGCTGCTCAATCCAGCCCTATGGTCAGCTGAGAAAGTCTTTCTTCCATTTCATTAATGGACCGTGGTAAGCGCTGGTGCTGAGTGCAATCATTACCTGGTCTGTGTAAAACACAACCAACACCCAACGCTATTAACAACTCTTTATTCCTTTCGTTGTTAAATTACAGCTAGGGTTGCACTGGCTGAAAGTGCTAAGAATATCTCACTTCTGGCACCAGTCAGCCTGAGCACGACGTAACTGCCGAACTAACACCAGGTCAGAGAACCGTCCTATAGGAGGCCAGGTGTCGTGCTGCCGGAGTTCGTCTGCTTGCTTTCCCCATCGTCAGTGCACACTTCTCAAGCGAGGCGCACTTCCGCTGAGCTCGCCTATATGCACAACATCCGTGCGTCACTACAGAGTTAACCAAACCTGCAACTGTCACGCCTGCAATTGTCACACGAAGGGCACGAGCGAGGCCGACAGAGCAGGTGCTTCAGTCTTTCGATGAACTGCACCGGGCGCTACACCCAATAAAAGGAACAGATGGTGGAATCCAATCCGCGACATCTTTCATTCTACGGTGATACTTCGAAACTCACTCCCTGTTTAGCTTCGTCGTGATCCTTTCCTTCTGGCTTTCAAGTCGGCAATGAATACCTAGCGGTTCAACAGACGGTTGCAGAATAGCACGGGGAATATACTAAATTGTACATGTCTGTCGCTTTGTGTGAACACATCTGCATATACATTCGGACATATCTTTTACGTTTTCGAATACATCAATGTGTATGGACACATCTGTCCACGTGTATGGACACATCTGCCTATGTGTTAGAACATACCTTTCTATGTGTATGGATGTATCTGTGTATATGGACATATCTCTATGTATGTGGACATACATCTAAGTATAGACGCATCGCTGTACATATGGAGCATCTCTCTAGGTATCTAAGTTTGTGCATACTTCCCTGAATGTTTATGGACATACTCCATCTATGTGAACATATTTCTCAGTGGCATTCTCATTGAATGTGGACATATCTCTTTATGACATATCTGTCCCTCAGTCTGATCGTCAAGTGGCCGAACCACCCGTGTAACATCATGCACAGTCATTTGGAACAATGAACCAGCCACTTTAGGACACTGAACCACTCGTGTAACGTCATGCGCAGTCATTTGGAACAATGAATCAGCCACTTTAGGACACTGAACCACTCGTGTAACGTCATGCGCAGTCATTTGGAACAATGAATCAGCCCCTTTAGGACACTGAACCACTCGTGTAACTTCATGCGCAGTCATTTGGAACAATGAATCAGCCCCTTTAGGACACTGAACCACTCGTGTAACTTCATGCGCAGTCATTTGGAACAATGAATCAGCCCCTTTAGGACACTGAACCACTCGTGTAACTTCATGCGCAGTCATTTGGAACAATGAATCAGCCCCTTTAGGAAACTGACCACTCGTGTAACGTCATGCGCAGTCATTTGGAACAATGAATCAGCCCCTTTAGGACACTGAACCACCCGTGTAACGTCATGCAGTCATTTGGAACAATGAATCAGCCCCTTTAGGACACTGAACAACCCGTGTAACGTCATGCAGTCATTTGGAACAATGAATCAGCCCCTTTAGGACACTGAACAACCCATGTAACGTCATGCAGTCATTTGGAACAATGAATCAGCCCCTTTAGGACACTGAACAACCCGTGTAACGTCATGCAGTCATTTGGAACAATGAATCAGCCCCTTTAGGACACTGCTGCTACATTCCTCCTCTTCCCTCCCCCGACCTTCCCTTCCCCATCCCTTCTCCGCCCTCCAGCCGATTCCGTGGCTATTCCAGCCTCCTTAGTTCTCAGCGAGCTGCTCCTTCAAGGATGTTGGGCAATGAAAGGCGGACAGCACAGGAGACATCAAACTTGGAGAGCCGCCAGCCATTAAAGGGAAGGCACACATCAACACTGGAAATAACCTAGGCTGAGGAGAAATGGAGGGAGGGGGGGAGGAGGGGAGGGGGATGGGTCATTTATAGCTGGGGCCAATCGTTGGCCTCTCGGGGGTTGATCGAGGGGCTTTCGGGAGAGATAGAGATCTGCCCCTGTCTCTTCCTCTTGATTACCGACTCCTCCGCCCCCGTCCTCTAGTCGTCGCCCCTGCCCGCCCCCTCCCACACTCTTTCTCCATCCTTTTCCTGCACCCCACCCCCATCTGTCCCTCTCCATTCCAGACTGAGCATGATCTGCACACTGGATATCCGTCTTACCCCCATCTGTCCCTCTCCATTCCAAACTGAGCATGATCTGCACACTGGATATCCGTCTCACCCCAATCTGTCCCTCTCCATTCCAAACTGAGCATGATCTGCACACTGGATATCCGTCTTACCCCCATCTGTCCCTCTCCATTCCAAACTGAGCATGATCTGCACACTGGATATCCGTCTCACCCCCATCTGTCCCTCTCCATTCCAAACTGAGCATGATCTGCACACTT
>CM031627.1:15232905-15257581 GCA_018398815.1 Conus ventricosus
AGTGACAAGAAACCACAAATATTTATCCAAATCAAATGAGAGATGTGCTTTCACCAAATGACCAGAGGTATAACTTCTATACTTTCACTTGATTTTACATGACTTTCCCAGTCCTGCCGACTGCAATCTTAATCTCTGGGGTAAAGTTTGCACAAATATATTTTCTTGACCAACACTTGACATGCCCATACAAAACCAAACTCATAAAGAAATAATAGAATGTTTCAAACCCAGTTAACTTTTTTCCTTTTGAATCCAAGTCGTATAACATTGTGTAAGACTTCTTTGCTAGTCGATCAGTGCTCGTCTTTAATGATTTGAACCAAACGCCTTTTCAAAGTCAATAAATGTTGCATGCAATTTGCGAGAATACTGCTTATGAATTAGAGCCATGAGAGTAAACATGATTATGATTGAAGGTGAAGTAGGCCATACATATTGCTGCCAACAACCCCACACTCAACCGGGACCGTGGCAGACACACCTTGCCATCGGTGTACAACACCCTCATCGTTCAGTCACATGACCAGGGTTCGACCCGTGGTCGTGTGCACTGAACGCCAGTTCACCCAGTAGCCACACCACTGCTGAAGAAGACAGACGGAGGTCTGTCGAAAGCTCCAAGTAAGTGCTATTCCTAGCTGAGTGACCTGTGTAAATCCGGTAGTCGTTATGATTATGATAGATAGTTGGATATCTACGTTTGAGCCTGCTTAGTATTCACCAGTTATGTTATTATCCTCCACATAATCTTGTAGTCTTTGATTAATAACGCCGCTGAATACTTTACTACTTATATTTGACAGAGAGACACCTCTATAATTATTGGTGTTGTTTACATAACCCTTCTTATACAACGGAAGGGGTCACAGACACATCAGCTTTTTTAAAATATACCCCTATCAAATAATGCGTTAAATAAACAATTGTGCAAAAATAATCAACTTTTACACAAGAATTTTTCAAAAACTCCCCGATTATTCCATCAGCTTTTTGGTGTTTTAATATTTTTTTTTTTAAAGCGCTATCTGAACTTCTTCACGAGAAACTGAACGTTTCATATATTCATCATCAACTTCCGGCAAGTCATCATTGCCAATATACGATAAGTTTTTATCCAACAAAACTTCAAAGTGCTGAAACCCGTTACCTAAAGGTATATTATTCTTTGGATGTTTCTTTTTCAACGAAATATTAGACATACACGTCCAGAACTCTTTTTGGTCATTAACTGAAGCCAATGACTTGTTTAATGTATTCTTATGGAATTGTTTTTTCTTCATTTCTAAAAGCTTTTTGTATTCTCTTCTAGCCTTTTACGGTCTTCTTTAAGTTTATCTCCCCTGTCATCATTTCCGGCAACAGTGTCATATTGCTTTGATGATCTACGAAATGTAGTTAGTAATCTGAGCAAGAGCTTTGGGCTCTTGCGAGGTAAAGCGCTCTATAAATATCCTTTTACATTACATTACATTACATTACATTAAGATGAGTTATAGTGTTCATGCAGTCCTCATCAAACCAACCCTGCTCACGACTGTCTAAATCCGCCTTGATAGTTTTCTTCATGCATGCAGCACACTCTCGAATAGTTATCAAACATACCAAGTGCATCATTGATGTTCATGTCAATTAGTTCGAGGGCAGCTTGTAATTTATAGTGGACTTCTTCCTCACATAAATTCCCGTAACATTGGTTACTGTGTTCATCACTCCACACAGAGTTTTGGACTGTCTGCACACCATCACTAAATTATCATGGGAAAAAAAGCGATCCACTATTCAATGGGAAAATGATCAGCTTCGAATCGATCGGCAACATGCAATTCAGACACGTCATATGATAGGCCGTAAAAAATACTAGACAGAGTAAAATAATCATTCACACTGCTCCCATTTTGGCATGTATATGTATCTCAACCTTGATGGTCGCCATTACATAGTCCGTGTAATATAATCAAGTCCAATGCAGTGCACATCTTTAACAAAGATTTACCGTAGCTATTAACACATTCATCTTGAGAATGCCGGTCACAAGTAACCGCATGACTTTTAAATGGAACATTATCATTGTCATTAACAGGGTGTGATGGAGAGAAAAAAATCAGAGACTCGGCTGTTCAAATCACCACATAAAATGATGTTAACATCTTCCATCTGTATCAACAAGACAGTCAAGCACACTTCAAGCATAGCTATTTCTTGATCATAATTAAAGTGTGGATAGAAAGGAGACCCTTCCGGTGGAACATAAGCACATACATAAGGAACATCATTCAGGCAGCCAAACAACCGTTTATCAATGTTTTCATACTTGACATCGAAATGACGTACGGAAATCTCTCTCTCTCTCTCTCTCTCTCTCTCTCTCTCTCTCTCTCTCTCTCTCTCTCTCTCTTCTCTCTCTCTCTCTCTCTCTCTCTCTCTCTCTCTCTCTCTCTCTCTCTCTCTCTCTCTCTCTCTGTGTGTGTGTGTGTGTGTGTGTGTGTGTGTGTGTGTGTGTGTGTGTGTGTGTGTGAACAAGGTGTGGAAGATAGGTTTGTGTGGTCAGACGATTTGCTTAGTGTTTTTGAAGAGGAATTAAGTTCTCGTGAATTTGATGAAAGCCTACAGAACGCCTACCAAGCTCTAGATACAGATGTCAATATTTCCATTGAACTCTTCGTTAAATCACTTTGCAGCGCTGCTTCTTGCATGATGAGAACAATAGGAAATAAGAAAAAGAAAAACGACTGGTTTGACAAGGAATGTGATCGAAAAAAGAAGGCAGTTAAGGGGTCACTATGGAAATTTAAACGAGCTTCAAAGAAATCACGTGCAGAAAAAAGAGAAGAGTACGTAAAAGAAAGAAAAGAATACAAATATTTGTTAAACACGAAAAAAGATGAATTTGACCAAAGAAGATTAACCAAACTTAATCAGTCGATTAATGATCCAAAGGTATTTTGGCAAACTATTCGATCAGTCAATAGAAAGTCAGCCATATACAACTCCATTACCATTGAACAGTGGCATAACCATTTTTACAATGTCTTTAATGATGTGGATGTATCATCTACTCCAGAGGAAAATATCGAGTTTAGCCATGTGGGAGAAACAACAGATGACTCAGATGTTTTGTTCGATGAAGTAATTTCCAGGCATGAGGTTCAAGCCAGCATTGGTAATCTTAAGGCCGGAAAAAGTTCTGGTCCTGACAAAATTATTAGTGAGATGCTGAAGCATGCCAGTTCAAAAATTATTGATTTCTTAGTTATTTATTTCAATAAATTGTTTGACCTTGGTGTTTACCCAGATGACTGGTCGAGATCTATAGTTGTTCCAATATATAAAAAGGGAAATCCAAACCTGCCAGATAACTATCGTGGCATTGCCCTAACGAGTGTTGTAAGTAAGGTGTATACACATATTTTAAACAAAAGACTTTCAAAGTGGGTCGAGAAAGAGGAAAAATAATAATAGAAGAGCAAGCAGGCTTCAGACCAGGTTATAGTACCGTAGATCATATTTTCACCCTATATGCGATAGTACAAAAGTTTCTTTATAAAAAAAGTCTAAACTGTATGTTGCCTTTGTGGACTTCAGAAAGGCATTCGATTCTGTGAACAGAAATGTTTTATGGGCAGTTTTGAGAAAATGTGATGTGAAAGGAAAACTTTATCAAGCAATACGAAGTGTTTACGATTCTGTATTAGCATGTGTACGAGATAAATGTTGTTCTTCAGATTACTTTGAATGCCCAAGGGGGGTGAAACAAGGATGTCTACTTAGCCCGCTCTTATTTTCCTTTTTCATAAATGGTATTCAGCTCATTCCTGGTGCAGTTGAAATATTCTTATTATTGTTTGCGGATGATGTTATTTTGTTATCTGACTCTGTTATTGGGCTCCAGAATCAAATAAATAGTCTTAGAGAAGGGGCAGATCGATTAAAGTTAACAGTCAATCTTGACAAAACAAATGTAATGGTTTTCAAAAAAGGTGGCTACTTAAGTGACAGAGAAAGATGGTTTTATGGAAATGAAGAAGTAAAGGTAACTAACTCGTACAAATACTTAGGGATGGCTTTTACCACAAAGTTGAGTGTTAGCAGTGCTCTGTCTGATGTTTGCAGAAAGGCAAAAAAAAGGAGTGATGGAAATTATGAAATCATTAAGAAGACTAAACACTATTGATATAAATTTATTTTGGAAGCTTTTCGATGCACAAATTCAGCCTATCCTAACATACGCAGCTGAAGTCTGGGGATTAGAACAAGACAGTAAACAGATTGAAAATGTCCACATGTTTGCCATAAAAAGATATCTGAATGTACCCTACATACATCAAATAAACTGATATATGGAGAAACTGGGAGGTATTCTCTACGCGTTACAACTACTGTAAAATGCATCAAATACTGGTTAAAACTAGTCAGACTCCCCATGTCGAGAATATGTAGCGCAAGCCTACGAAATGCTTCTGTTACAGCACGAATCTGGTCACTTTAATTGGGTGACAGAAGTACAAAAGACTCTGACTGAAAATGGCTTTGGTATTGTTTGGCTGAACCAGGGAGTTTGTTCCGAATATGGTTTTATAACAGAATTCAAAGACAGACTCATTTCTGTTTCAAACAAAATTGGCATGCAGAAATAGATAATAAATATAGATACTTCTGTTCCTTCAAAAATATTTTTCAGGCAGAAAGTACCTAACGTTAGTTACAAAGAAATGGCACAGAATCAGTTTGGCCAGATTTAGGTTAAGGGTTAGTGGTCTAAAAAAACTGTAAGCAATGGTTCTTAAGTTCTGAATATTCGAATGACACTATTTGCCCATCTTGTGGAAATGAATTAGAAAACGAAGAACATTTTTTGTTTCATTGTACTACTTATGCTGACAAACGTAAAAGCTGCAGTGTGTTGAATACTCGTTCATTCCACCAAAATAATGCTAGCGTTGCTTCAGTGTTATGTAATAATAATGAACGTGTTGTTAAAGAAGTGGCTAAGTACATAGCTGAAGCCATGTATGTGAGAAAAAAAATAATTGAGCAAAATACCGGTTAACATAAGGATGATCCAATGTGCGGATGTTCCAGGGAGGGCGGGGGTCTGGGGAGGGTGTGTGGGCTGGCGGAATAGGGGGAGGGAGAGGGAAGGGTTAGTGGTCAAGTGTGTGTGATTATGGCGGTATGGATGTTGGGGGATAATAGTAGAAAGGTAGCGGGGTGGGGCGGAGGGAAAGGTGAGGACGCGTGTGTGTGTGTGTGTGTGTGTGTGTGTGTGTGTGTGTGTGTGTGTGTGTGTGTGTGTGAGAGAGTACGTATACGCATGAAATTTCTGCTGTTTGTATCGGTGAATGCATTTGCCAACCCCCTTGTCTAAAAGGCTTAACTGCTAAACGGACAATAAAAAATGTCAGTGTCAGTGTCTCTCTCTCTCTCTCTCTCTCTCTCTCTCTCTCTCTCTCTCTCTCTCTCTCACGAAAAGGGGCCGACCATTCGAAGGCAACTTGTTCATTTGCTGGGTATGAAGAAACAGCATATAGCCTATAGCAGTAATACTGGTAGAAGAAACAGCATATAGCCTATAGCAGTAATACTGGTAGAAGAAACAGCATATAGCCTATAGCAGTAATTGCTGGGTATGAAGAAACAGCATATAGCCTATAGCAGTAATTGCTGGGTATGAAGAAACAGCATATAGCCTATAGCAGTAATTGCTGGGTATGAAGAAACAGCATATAGCCTATAGCAGTAATTGCTGGGTATGAAGAAACAGCATATAGCCTATAGCAGTAATTGCTGGGTATGAAGAAACAGCATATAGCCTATAGCAGTAATTGCTGGGTATGAAGAAACAGCATATAGCCTATAGCAGTAATTGCTGGGTATGAAGAAACAGCATATAGCCTATAGCAGTAATTGCTGGGTATGAAGAAACAGCATATAGCCTATAGCAGTAATTGCTGGGTATGAAGAAACAGCATATAGCCTATAGCAGTAATTGCTGGGTATGAAGAAACAGCATATAGCCTATAGCAGTAATGCTGGTAGAAGAAACAACAGCC
The DNA here is from genome assembly GCA_018398815.1 of Conus ventricosus. Taxonomy (NCBI): domain Eukaryota; kingdom Metazoa; phylum Mollusca; class Gastropoda; order Neogastropoda; family Conidae; genus Conus; species Conus ventricosus. The sequence goes on from CM031627.1 coordinate 15,238,959, forward strand.
ATAATAGAAAGTAGAAGACATGGTGGTGATACCAGCAGCAGCAACAGCAGCGACAAACAAAAGCAGCAGTAGTAGTATCAGTAGTTACTGGAGGAGGAGGAGGAGGAGGAGGAGGACGGGGAGAAGGAAGGTGGAGGAGCAGCAGCAGCGGCGGGTGGGAGTGAGGCAGCAGCAGTAGTGGTGGTAGTAGTGGTAGTAGTACGATGAGGAGGAGGAGGAGGAGGAGGAGGAGGAGGAGGAGTGGTGGTGGTGGTGGTGGTGGTGGTGGTGGTAGCAGTTGTTGCAGAAGAAATAAATAATTTGAACGCATTTTAAAAACTTGTTTTGACGAATTTTTCTTTTTACACTCGTGCAGGAAACTGACTTTGACCAGTTGTCAGTCCTGACATGGCCCACCGCAGTCAGCTGGGCTTTAAAGGCTGTAAGCAAAACGAGCTGTATTGGACAAAGAAGAAGATATAAAAGTAGCAGCGGCAGTATTTCAAATGTGACAAAAATACAATAAAGAAAGGTAGAAACAAACAAACAAGCAGAAACGTTTTGTCAAACCATGAAAGGGAACCTGCTGCAGTAGTTTTATATGCACAAAGTGTTCCTCAGAACAAGGTATTCACAGAATCCATACTTCATGGGGTGTGTGTGTGTGTGTGTGTGTGAGTGTGTGAGTGTGTGTGTGTGTGATGTGTAGTGTGGGTGTGTGTGTGCGTGCGCGCGCGAGAGAAAGTGATTAAGAGCGTTATGTGTTGTGTGTGTGCGTTTGTTGTGTGTTTGGTGTGTGAGTGTGTGTGTGTGTGTGCGTGTGTGTGTGTGTGTGTGTGTTGGAGATTTTCTCAATGTAAACAGGGACAATGAACAATGTTTTGTTGATCTGTTCTCTTAACCTTTGTCGATGTATATTCTTACCCCCATGCCTCTCTTTATCCGTCTGCAGTCGTTTCTCTCGTCGGCGTCTGTTTCTCCTATGTTTCTCTCGGTCTCTCTCTCTCTCTACTCTCTCTCTCTTATCTTCTCTCTCTCCTCTCTCTCTCTCTCCTCTTTCAGTGCAGCCCTCAGGACTGCCATGAAAACTTAAAAAATAGCTGACTCAAATCTTTCCAAGGAGTTGTAATTAATTAAGGTTCCAAACCTTAGGTGCGACATAGTCGAGAGGGCAAATTTCATCTTTCTGACCTGATGTGTACCAAGGGTGTTTCCATTAAGCGAAGCGATACTTGAGAGAATGTAAAATATACGGGTTCATGCTCACCCATCTTATTTTGCACGAAAACCCCCCTTTTAATCTAAATCACGTCCATCTCATGTCAGTTTTGGCTAAAATAACACCGTTTTACAAAAAATTAACACCCCAAAACCTCTAAAAAATCGACGAAATCGTTGTTTAAAACGGGGGGCTTACGTGCCTAGATAACGATAGGGTGATCGGAACCCGTTATATTTTCATTCTCTCCCCAACACATAAAAATTAACTAAACATTTAAACTTTTTAATATGGCCTGACGCCTCTACCCAGACTGGCCCTGCTGTTGTTACGTGATATGCAAAACCGATAAAAGTGCAATTACCTGTCCGACATCGAAATGCCCCACCCAGACTGGTTCCTGCTGTTTGTTACTCGCTTACGGTGACACCGCAAAACGATAAAGTTGCTATTACTGCCCTGACAGCGAACCACTGCAATGAGATCATTATTATTCATGCGCGTGGCGCGCCTAACAATTGCTGGAGGTATGACGTCATTTTTGTCGACAGGTTCGCAGACCCCCAGCCAGTCTGCCATTGTGGCTGAGCGCCACATTGGAGGGTTTGAGTTGTGCTGGACTTTGCGAAGAGAAGTGTTTTACCAGAAATAGTTATGTCTAGACAGCATTTCTTCAGATTAGAGAGAGAATTTATAGAATCGCAAGTTGCCCATCTAGAATCTATTAGATTTTTTCAACACAGCCATAATCTTTAATCTACCTGAACATGGATCAAGCTTCAACTATTCAACAAGCTCAAAACCTCCTGTTACCACCACCAACACAAACGGAATTGTGGACAGAGGAAGAAATGTTTATTTTAAGCAAGAGAATCAAGACTACTTTAAAAAAACTGACAGAACTAATTGAAAAGATTAAAAGGGAAGGAAACAGAATTTGCCCAAGAAGCTAAAAGAAAGCTTGAGCCAATTGTTTAAAAGAAAAGAAAGGAGACAAAAAAATGGAGAACAAAGATCTTTTCAAACGCCACAAGAATTACATGCATATGCTTATGGCAAATCGGATGACATTCAAAGCTATTTCCTAGAGAAGCTTTTATGATCAGAATATTTTCCAAAACAGCAAAGGAAGTTGAAATTGTAGGAAGAGACTACAAAAAGGTTGAGAAATTTGAGGAGGACAAGATGCGCAGTCCCTTGTTAATTTACAATTACAGTTCGGTTAACTTCTTGATTTTGTGTAAACAATGGCAGGGAAATGAAAAGGAATAGAAGGGAGAATGAAGAAAACATGGGGCTGCCTTGGTTGAAGAAAAAACCGGGTTTTAATTATGATGTTCACGCGCATTAAAATTACGTGCTGTTGCAGTGTTCTTTTTGATACAAGGGTTTATGCTGTAGGACTTCCACTTTTCTCGTTTCATTTTCTGGCAAGCTGAATGAAATCAAATGCCATGATGCAAGTGCCAGATTTTGCACAGTTACTGGAACGCGATCCACATGCATACCGAGCACAAGCGAGCTCCAACAATCACAGTAACCGCTCACGCGAAAGCGGTGGAGGCCAACGCTGAAGACACAGCTAAACATAGAACCGTTACGCTGGAGCGGTTAGCCTACCTGCTGACATTCTCACTCCTGTCCCAGACTTTGTGTACTATGAAAAGGCTTTTTGACTGTTGTGTTAGTGCTTCAAAGTTCGCCTATTCACCTGCCTTCACCGTTCAATAATTCTGCTTAAAGGCTGTCTCAGACGGCCGCGATATAACTTTGAAGTGATCTGTGATTATTGATTCAGGAACTTAAATAAGTGACTTTTGGCGGTCGTCTTGAATTTCGACATTCAAGTGTGGACAACAAAAAATCCCCTTTCAACTCCCTGCAAGCACTGTCCTGTCTATTGTGTGAATGATTCCCGTGTTGTGTATGTGTGTCTGTGGTATGTCTGTGTGTGTCTGTGTCTGTCTGTGTGTAGTCTGTCCTGTGTGTGAGGCGCGTGCGTTCAATGTGTTTTGTTTGCTACTATGCATCTGTGTGTGCGCTGCGTATTTATGCATTAAAGGGGTGTGTGCGTGCATACTTGTGAGTGTGAGAGAGGAGAACACACAGAGAGTCTGAGTGAGCAGGGAGAAACTGATTAATTAATTATTTTAAATTTTTAATTTGATTCTGGGTTAAAATAATGAAGCCCGAAGAAAGTTAGAAAGCTTACTAATTATACTTTCACAACGTTGAATTGGAAGGACATTAGAGCAAAGGTTAAGGAGCAGGTTTGAAAACATAATTACTGATATTTTTATTCACATAATATACAACAAGCGTGAAGAGGCCATCAGTGAAAATACAAGATCTTGGCCCCCAAGGTCAATAAAATTGTTTCGCCATATTAGTTTGATTTTATGGCTTCCAAGATGTTTAATCTGACTTTTTATACCAGCCACTGAAGGTGTAATATATTTGCTTTAATAGAAGATTTGGTTTTACGATTAGAAAAGACTATAAAATAACAGTTGATTATATTATTTTTTTTTACTTTATTTTGATTAAAATGGCTGCTGAAACTTAGTGTATCTGAATTAAAGAGTGTAAATGAACTAATTTAACGAGACAATGAAAGCGTTAAACATTGATTTTAGTGAATTTGGGGTTTGAGAATGAATGTAAACAATATAATAAAAAGATCTATGAAATATTTAACGAAGAAACAAAAGTGATGAACATTGACTGTAGTGATTCAGAAAAATGCTAAAATGCTGGCGGACGTTATTATAAGGTTTTTAACGTGCATTGAAGTGTGCACGCTTAGGTGAAGAATAAAAAAGCGCGTTTAAACTTACTTTTATAACATTTATTTTCTTAATTTACATAAATATTTTGAGTTAAAAAATGAGCCTCACAAACGCGTCTGAGTTTGAAAAAAACTGCAGGCCAGCGCCAATGGGTGAAGGTAGTGACAAACAATAAGCCAAGATGTTAGCGAAGTAGACATGGACATAATTAACCCTCGAAGTTCATGAAAGCGTGGCCATGCTATATCAAAATCCCAGTGGTCTCTTCAAAATGACCGCCAGGTAAAGTGTTGTTGGCCGTTTTGATTGATTATATACGCATGATGATAGTAACATGGAAGTCTGGGTTTCAACTAAACAGAATAGAAGTTAATTAGCTATCACGACTTTAATTCTGACTGGGATGATTACATGCTTACTCAGTTTAACCAAGCAAGTGAGGAGGCAAAGTTAAGGGGTTCTGGCTGGTCTGAAGGGAACAGTCCTTCAAATTATATTGAAAGGAAACAAAAGTTCTATCCTATAGTTCGCAAATTCTCACTTCCTCCTCCAAAGATTTTGTTTTAAAACGGATCAGCCTTAAAAATAAAAAATCCTGACAACATGTGTTTTATGTGGTGCGTTTAGCGCATGTACCCCCGTTACAAAGAAGCAGAAAAGATGTATCTAATTATGAACAATATAAACAAGAGCTGAACTTGGATAACATACTCTTGCCAGATTGAGTATAGAAAAGTATATCTAGTTTGAAGAACAAAAACAAACCAATCATCTGTAAACGTTATACAACATGGTCTGAGAAGCTGATCTATGTGCCTCTAAGGGTTTCTCCCAACGCTTAATACTTTTGGCGAAACCACTTTGCAAACATGTAGACTTGATCCTGTTTGAAGATAGTACAAAAGAGTAATTATTGTATTAATCAGAACAATATGAAGTACTTAGGGCTTTTACATCAAGGTAATTCTAAACAAAAGAGCTTTGTAGAAGGTGTTTGGTCAAGGATACCAAATATAGAAGCAGTGCCAGTCATAGAACCTATTGTATAAGTTTTGTTAGATTGTGAAAACTAAATCTCATCACGCCTAAACCTTGGTCTAAAGTTAGGTTAAAAATTAAACAAAATGCAGTTGAGCAATACGTGGTTTATGCTGACTTTGAATCGCTCTTACTACGGCCCACAACAGCAAGAACAAAAACAACCTTATTAACACAATCAGATGTCTTTTTCTTATGCGTTTATTGTTGTTAGTCAGACGGTCAAACACACGACGCCCGAAGATTTACAGAGGCCCAATGCAGCTAGCTAGATTTTTTAGAAGCAGATGAAACAACTTCGCAATCAATTATTTCCATCCAACAATCTTTCAGCATTGCTTATGACTCCTGAAGATCAAGAGCACTATGACTATCTACACACTGTTGGATATTGTAACAGAGAATTATTAGGCGAACGCAGAAAGAGACCCACGATCACATTTAGATGCAAAGATTAAACCCGACAGAGGCAGCCGAGCACAACAATTGTAATCTTCAACTTATGGTTGGCACTAAGGACATGGAAACTAAATATCTTCTTTCATAAATTACGAGGCTACGATTTCTCATTTTACATGCAAGCCAGTGACTTCTGATATAAGAGGGTTAACTGCATTGCACAATCTCAGAAAAGTACTTGACTTTTTCCATTGACTTCTTTATCCTTCTATGGTTACTCTGCCCAAATTCGGATGGGGAGGTTGGGATAAATTAGCAGGATCTCTACAAGGACTTTCCAAATCACTAAACATTACTTTGATCCATCTTAGTGCGCAAAGGAGTTTATCTTATGAATACAATGGACTCGTGGGAAGGTTTGACGAAGAACTCACTTCTTGATAAAGGTGCATTCTTTTCTAGCTTAGAGGAATGGACATTTTTGACTCTGAATTTGAATAGGCTCAGCAGCCGGACAGAATTACACTGTGAAAACAATGGCGTTTATCATGATCAGATTCAATTGGTGACGTATGTTTATTGACAGACGTCTTTCTGAATTACAAGATATACATGCATGAAACATTACTGTCTAGTCTCATTCACATTACATCTCTGCCCCAGGCCATTCTTGGGTGCATTCTTAAAGTCTACAAAACATCAAGATTGACTTAAAATCTGATTTACCCACACTTCGATGATTGAAGATGTTTAAGGGGAGGTATTAGCATGGCCTCACATCCTTACTGCAAAGCCAAAAACAAATAATTAGACGCTTATGATCCAACTAACCATCTAAACTATTTAATGTACATAGACGACTAACAAATCTGTTCTGGAATAATATTTATATATATTTCTTATTTTAAACTTTTTTTTCCTTTAAAAAATTTTCCCTGGCTATGAGCAGCCGCTTCCATTACGAAACTTCAGGGTGTACGCAGGGCATGGTACAATTAATATTCAAGGGGCATTAAAGTGGTTGAACAGTTTGACGTCAGATCAACAATAATGGTTTTATTCTAGAAGTAGACTTAGAATACTCCTTTTGAACTACACGATCATCCATACGATTACCCCCTAGCCGCTGAAAGATTAAAGATGAGTCCTATCGAAACCTCCTAAACTTGTACCCAATCTTCGCAACAAAAACTACAATATGTGTGTCATTACAGACTGTTACAGTCTTTATTAAGACATGGATTGAAATGACTGCTGTTCATAGAATCATTGCTTTTGACCAAGAGCCTTTTATGAGACCATACATCAAGAAGAACACTGATCTTAGAACCCAACCACTGACGCTTCAAAAAAGACTTCTCTAAACTGATGAACAACAGCTGTTTTGGCAAAACTATGGAAAATCCACACAAACGTAAAGATGTAAAATTAGTTACAAAAGAAAACCAACAATAAGTTTGCCTCTAAACCCAACTACAAGACTTTAGAAGATTTAACGACAGCCTGGTTGGTATTATGATGAAGAAAAAGATGTTAAGTTGGACAAGCCGGTGTTATATATCGGCTTTACTGTATTAGAGTTGTCAAAGTTATTGATGTTAGAATTTCTGTACGACTACTTTAAAAACCGCAGTACCCAGAAGCTAGAGTACTTTACACAGACACTGACTCTTTTATTCTAGACGTCCCAACTGAAGACTTCTATAAGGATTTAGAAACAGAAGTAGCTAAAGGAACTGATGGATGGTACGACACATGCGACTATCCAAAAGACAGTCCTTTACATTCAACTGTGAACAAGAAAGTGATTGGAAAGATGAAGGATGACTTAATGGGACAGTTATTAAAGAATATTGGTTTGCGGTCAAAGATGTATAGCGTTGCCAGCCAGACTTCTGTAATGAAGAAGCTAAGGCATAAGTAAAGAAGTTGTCAAAAAAATATAACTCACGATAACTACAAGCAAGCTCTCTTTGAAAACAAAGTATTTCATCACACAAATGTTAATCTGCGCTCTACTCTTCATCAAGTAAACACAACTGCAGTTAACAAAAATCACTAGTCTCTAACAATAACAAGAGAACTTACGTCAATCATGATTTGCATATGCTGTAGGCATTGGAGAACTTTAAAAGATTAACTTGACTGACTTAACAAGAACTTATTTAAAACCTAACAAGAACTTAACTAATAACCTAACAAGAACTTATTTAAGAACCTAAACTAGTACTTGACAAGAACTTATAATTTACTTACACTTAACTGTAATTTACTTGCACTTAACTTAAAAAGTACTTTCTATAACTAACTTAACTTGTACTTTATTCTAGTTCTTAACTTGTACTTATCTAGTTCTTAAAAACTATTACATAGAAAATGGGTCTACAACAGGAGGTTGCTCTTTTTTTGCAGAAGTTGGTTCTTCTTCTTTTACTGGGGTTGTGGGGGTTTGTAACTTTTCTGCTAAGTATGGCGTTAGACATTGTATGCTAAAACTCCCCACCAACAACAACAGCAGCCAATACATAATAATACATCTTATCGTTTGTTTGTGATTGTGTTGTTGTTAATTGGGATGTTGGTGCTGACGGCGATGTGTATTACTATCTAATAATTTTTGTTTTGTTGATTGGTTTGCTTTTTGCAGTCTGTTCCATTCAGCTAGTTTACGCCCAGCCTCAACACGTCCAGGACTTTTAGACTTAGTAAACACTACTCACTTGCGTACATTCACTTGTGGCACATTCTGCTCCTTCGGACTGTCCTGCGGATTGTCCTGCGCACCTTCTTCTCCTGATCGATCATTTTTTTTATTGCGATTAAATTTAATATGATCAAAATTAATAATGGTTAAAAGTAATTAATCCCAAAATAAATGGACATAACATAGTCCCAAATCTGTAATACATGTCACACGCAAGAGTTTCTAGGGACTTGTTTAAAGCCGGATCTGTGATAAGTCATATTTTAAAATCTTCTTCTGAATCAACCGGCGCCATCTTACTTACTAACTTAGCATATAAACTAATCATTGTCTGACCCACCGATCTAACCATTTTTGACCCTAACTGCGCTTCGTACCTAACGTAGTACTTCTCAACGTCTGAAGTAGACAGTTGTTGAATCGTTCAATACTTAGTTCACGCCTAAATACTGTTTAGTTTTTCCACAAGCACCAGAGAGTATAATCTTCTTTTTTACAGAGGTCTATGGAGTATCTGCTTGCTCCTCACACTTTAATAGTTCGTCACAATCCATTTTTAAAAGCAATAAAAATTAATATAATACTTTTAAAACCATGAGTTTAACGCTGGTTAATTATGCAGTGCCTATCGTTGGTGTTATAGTCTGTTCTACCCTTGCAAAATGTTTGTTAGGAATAAAACCGCCCAACATGGGAAAGAAGAAGATTCGCCAAAGCAGTTGCAACCTTATTTTTAGCTTTAACAACAAAAGAAAATTTGATTAAAAAGCACATAGACAGCCTTTCGTATTATGATTATTTTAATTATTTTTTTAGTTAATAAAAAGATGATGAAAAAAGATTATCAATACGATTTACCATTCTGCTGTAATTACGGCCTTAGTATAGGCTAAAGCGTGTTAGCAAAAACATGTTTAAAATGAAGCCGGCGGATCTAGGACGGTTAGAAAAATTGAAGATTTTGTTAAGGTTATATTGTAATTACTGCAGGAATTGCGTCAAAAAACTTTCTTGTTAAAACGGGGGATTATCCCAGACAATATTAGTTCATAGAAAATTAATTCATAAAATATTGATTTATAAAAAATAGCGGAGTAGTTATGAGGGTGGGAGGAGCTATTGTTAATGCTTTGGGCCCCTTCTCTGGAAGCAATTATATGTTTAGAAAATTTGCAGTCTGATGAAAAGAGAGCGTCATAACAAGGCAATAGAAGAGTTAGCCAAGGCAAGAGATGCTTATGAGAAAGACGAATTGCTCACTTAGACTTTTATTAATAAAAATTTAAGGAACAGGGCCATGCAGAGCACACATTTACAGACGTTGATGAGGCAATAATGAGTATTACTTAGTGACAGGAAAGAATTTCTAACATCGCCACCGCCAGAACTGTCTGACTTTTATGAACCATCTGGGGAACAGAAAATAGCAGAGAAGGCTTTATTATAGGTGCTATGGGAGCAATCTCTCTTCTCGCTATTCAATCTAAAAAACAATTAAAATACAATTAAAATATAACAATACGAAGTACAAAATATATTATTCTCCTAAGGGTATTGGAAAGGAAAGACCGCTATTAAAAAAACGAGTAAAGCTGCTAGAGTGTCTGAATCAGATGCAAAGACTGGTTTTTCAAAAACAGGCAATTTGGCAAATATATCTGCCTGCCCCCAAAAGAATAATAAGGCCTAAAATTTGTTAACTCAGTTCCAAATGACACCCACCAATGACTGCTGTATCTACCACATGACAAAGTAGAAGAAAAATTTAAGTATGCTCTGACAGTTGTGACATGGCTCAAATACAAAAGACCCCTGAATCTTTAAAAACGATAAAAGCTCAACTCTGTGGCTGGCTTTACAACAAATATACATGCGGGGCCCCCATTAAAGTATCCAGGATGGTTCAAGTTGATGATGGAAAAGAGTTTAAAGGTTCTGTAAACCACTGTTTTTAAAAAAATCATGTTAATTAAGAGGGGGACCCCCAGGCAACCATCGTCACAAGCTCTAGTAGAAAACTTAATAAGAATCTAGCTGAACGCCTGTTTACCTATCAATATCACAGAGAAATTATGGACACAAACGAAGTACACTACAAAGTACAGAACGCGCAACACAGAAGGGGTTTTAGAATTGCCGCAGTCTTACGCGCCATGAACAATGAAGAATTTAAAGCAACAGGTCTTAAACCAAAACGCAATAAAATTTAAAAAAAAAATTAGCATTACTGAAGATGGCAAGGTAATCAAAAACTCTTCCCGTTTGGACTAAAAGTAAGATACTTGAAATGCTCCTGAGAGGCAGAGGGCGATGTTAGAGTTAGAGCCACAGACCCTATATGGAGCGTAGATTGTATGAAGTTGAAAGAATTATGAAAACAACCCTCCTGTGTATTATTTAAGAAAAACTCTTTCTTCAGCGGCGCTACTACGTCTAAAAGGCCCGCCCCAAAAGATCTTTTTGTTCGTGAAGAGCTGCAAGTTGCCCCGCCCAACACAGTGATTAACAAAAAAAATAGTGTTTGCTAAACTTATAATTTATTTTTTTGTTAAACTTATTTTTTTTTGGCCTTTTTTGGGGTTTTAACTGATCGTGTGTTTGTTTTTTCAATGTTCTGTTTAATCGCATCAGTGTCTACCTGCCGGAAGAAAAAGGGTCTTTCCCACTCCTTTTGAAGTTCATTTTTTGTCGTCTGTAATCATCGCCGTCAGCCATAAGCTTCTGAAATTCTTCGTCTGTAATGTTTTCATCCTGTAATGTTTTGTTTATTCTTAATTTTAATGAACAAAGTTTTGCTGATGCAGGCTACAATAGCAGTGTGCTTTTGTAATTTAGGTTAATTTTTTTAAAACAGCACTTACAATCATAGACATGGCGCCTAACCCTAAACCAAGACCCCCTAATGCTAAAGAGGCCGGCGCCCCAGCCCCAGTGGCTAAAAAAAGCAACACCAGACCCAGCACTACCCCAGCTACAGCTGAGGAGCCATAATTACAAAGAAAAGTATTTAAAGCTTTAGCATATTTCTTTCTATAGCCCTATACTTATCCAAGTCACTTCTATTTCCTTTTGAAGTTCAGTTATTTGCTCTAACCTAAACTGTTGAACCTCCATTTTTTTAAATAAAATTTTTTTATTAATTAATCTTATATAATCTTCTTAGTAATCCTTCGGGCAGCACTTCATCAACAGAGTAAAAACGCAATAAAATCAACATATTTAAAGGGAAAATAAAGTCAAGTACTTTTAGTTTAGTTTTTGGGTCAACCATCACAGTAACCTTGTTGATGATGCAAGGGCGTTTTTTCATCTCCCGTTTTAGTAATAACAAAACGAGCTTAAAAGGGCCTCCAAGTTTCAGCCTTTAATTTGTATGCCTCAATTAACGTATTCTGGCAAACAGGACGCCCTCCCTTGGAGTAAAAATAAGCGAAAAATCATCGTCATTTGCCTAGGTAGTACCGTAGCGTTGGGGAAAATTTCTAAGCCGACAGGTCGCCCCCCACTTCACAAGGACTTCTTTCTCTGTAGCAAATATTCATACCCTGCCAAGCTATTTCAATCTTTTTTTTCTGTTGTGTTCCTGGAACTAGGCTAACAAGAAGAGCCCTGCATTCAAAGCCTTTCTAAAATTGTTTTTCTTATCATAGTATACATTGGGGCTCCGTAGTTCAAACTTTAAATTCCATCAATTTCAGGAAGCAACGCCCAAACTTTCTCTCTTTATGAATTTTTGATTCAGTTTGCCAAAATCGTTTGCCCTTAAATTTCTTATCTGTTCTAGGTGGGATATTGCTGTCGTTTTTTGTCTTAAATTTCTGTTCGTTTGAAAGGGCCCCGTCATCTGTGTACTCAAATCCATAAACATTCCGGCACCCTATTAGATCAAACTCAGTTGGGGTCTCCTAGGTCTTTTAGCTCTACTGCAGTGCATTTAGGAGCTAGCGCGCTTTTGATTCTGGCCCTCGGACATTCTTTTTTATAATAAACAAATTATAATAAACAAATTGTATAAGCAACCAATAATAAACAATCTACAATAAACAATGTATTGAGCGTGCTTAGATTTTTCTAACTGCTCTTTAATATTTTTTAGCTCATCTGTCCCTTTTTATATATTTTTACTTAAACATTTCTTCAAAACTATCTTGCCTTAGGTAAAATAATACAACCGATTTTAACTGCGATCGAAGTCTTTTAAGACGGCATTGTATTTTTGAGTTAAGAGCCACACAGAAACTAAAGGGATGGCAGCCACTAAAGGCTAGCTTTGGAACAGAGCTTTTCATTTTTAACAATGTCTCGTTTAGCTGAACAGTCATCAATAATAAATAGTGTTTTCCCGGTTTCCCTCAAATAGTCTAAGTAATGTTCTAAACAGTCGCTCAGTTTTCGCTAGGATCAACTAAAATATATTTTCGTCTTCCAAATAAACTTCCTTTCTTTGTAAGACTTTTTGTGCTTTAAAGGTTGTGCAGAAAAATAACAATGTGCTCGTAATGAAACCTGTATATGTTTGTAACAAATCATATGAAGACAGTTTTCCCACACCCATTAATCCCCCCAGATAAGAGAACATGCGGATCTTTGGCAGAAACTTCAAAACTATCCATCTGTTTTTATTAGAATATTTCTTCTCTGCATTTTAAAAAGCCGCGTCTTTTAACCTGTTTTCTTTAATGTTTAACTGGGGGGTCACAAACCATAAAAACATACATTTTTATTGGATCGTTTCCGTCTGCTTTCTTGTGAAATATTTATTTTTATACCATCTTGCCCTATCCTTTCTCCCACTTCCAAACAATCTGTTGTCAAATGTAGATCTAAAATCCAGCCACAGCCCATATTTGGTTATTTAAATAGTCTTCTAGTCTTACATCATAAAGACGAAGTTTTTTACATACGCGATCAACTGCAGGATCCCTTTGCCTGCCTCCGGCGAACAACTTTCTTATTTCATCAAAGTGTTGGGGAGGTAAAAGTCCGCGCCCTGAATACAACTGATCAGACTTGCCATTTTTGCGCAGTCAACCTTCTCAATTTTTGATTAAAAAACACTTCTGATTCTCTCTGAAAAGGAGTTGTTCCTTTTAGTAAATAAGAACAAAATTCCTTTTAAAGACTTCAGAGACTGATTTAGATGTAGTGTTTCCAAAGAGTGTCTCGCTTGTTTCTATTTTCTGTAATGGGGGTTATAACGTTTTCATAATAAATTTAAACCCTTTACTTTATACTGGGGAAGATTGTTCTGGCCATCCGGGTTAGTAAAAACATCAAACTCAAGAGAAATGTCACTAAACCGCGTATGTAGCTTTAGGATCTTCAGACAGAACGACAGAAAACGCTAGGATAAATGTCAGTCCATAAGTACAGTTTTCTTTTAGTGCACCTTGGAAAAAGGCATATGTGTCCTTTAACAACTCAAAATCTAGAGGGATTTCAGAATCTGTTGCCAAATGCTTCTGCTAAATGCCTCATCTTTAACACATTCTTTGCATCCCCCCCCTTTAAGCCTGTGCTTGAGGGCCCTTTGAGTCTTGTATTCCCTGATAAACTTTCTCTTTTCTTTCTTTTTTTAGGCAGCCACAATCAGAATAAAGGGCAAAAATGTCTGCTTCGTTTAGTACAAAGACTTCTCTGCCCTCCATTTGATTACCATATGGGTTTAACGATAGCCCTGCCCAAATTTGCAACAACAGTAGCATTAGGAAACTGTCGATGTAATATCTATTTGAAGATAGTTTAGCGGTGCCTGCAAATTTTAACATCGTCAGCGCCAAGATCAGGGAACTTAACTATTAAATCTTGTCCCCGGCTGAACTGTTGATGGAGTATTTACACTAATTACAGTCTGCCTTATACCTTTTACGCCAGGGGTTCCTTCTCTTTCTGTATGGATCGAGGTCACAAAACCCTAAAGAGTTCATTTTTTATAAAACAAAAAAGAATATAAATAAAAAATATGGATGAAGATTTTGACCCCATTGATCCTATTGAAGAAGAAGATGAAACAGAACTGGGCCCTCATTGCAAGAAGAGCTTGAAGGAGCGGGTTTTTACTCCCTAGACAACGTCAAGAACACTGCGACAGCGAATTCAATCATTCTATAGAAGCATAGGGCGAGAGCTGCCAGAAGTGATTGATCCTAACGATTTTGAGAAAGATGGCGGGCATTTGTATATAAAAACTGGGGCAGGGGGTCGTGTAAAATGCTACTTCAATCAAACCCAAGCAGGTTTTTAAAACTAAGCACAATAAGGCGAAAACTCCCTATTGCTAAGGCAGAACAATTAAACCTTTTAGAGCTTAGAGCCGAAGCCGTTATCGTTTACAGAACTTGGGGCAAGAGTTGCCAACACAATCAAATACAAAACATACCTCTTCAAAAATTAAAACAAACAGCAAATGAAAAAATTTGCAGAAATTGAAACAAGTTTTAAGTGAGGAGACAGTCAGAAAAACATTAGCAACAATTGACGATTCTGACCCCACTGAGCGTGAAATTGAGGTTCTTAGGGGTGAAAACGATAAGCTTAGCGCGAACTTGAGGGCCTTAAGGGCGCTCTTCAACTGTAAGGGAGGCACTAGCGCACAATCTAGGAAAACTTGACGAGCAATGAACAAGTAGAAGAAGAAAAAAATAAACTCGCTGATGCAGATGATAACAATTAGGGTGGGGAAAAAAAGGCAGAATACAGCAAAAAACAAATTTAATGTTACTAAGGAAAGCCAGGTTAGAAAGCTGTCTACTAACAGAGTGCAGTTAGCATCACAAACAAGCAGAATAAGAAAACTATAAAACAAATACTTTATGAAAACACTACGCAGCTGAAAGAATAAGGACTCTGTTTTAAAAACAGGGGGTTACAATAGTTAGCATATTAACGGCTGTTGGGTTTGCATCTCTACACTCGTTTAATGCTTTAACCGGCAGTGCCCCAACAGGCCAGTAGCACCCCCAACACCCCCGCCTGTAAAAGTTTGGGTTAGAAAACAATTACATCCCTCTAGCAAACCTAAATTTAAAAAAGTTGGCTGCTAAAGCGCTTGATGCCTGCCTGGCATAATAGGTAGTGTTGTTAGTTGGGTTTTGTCTACTTAGGTAAAGTTGCCGGTTATATGGCTGACCACTGTGGACGTTAGGATGCTAGCTGCTGATTAATTTTAGTGAAATAAAGTATAGCTAATCCAGTAAAATTAAAAATACAAGGGGTGGGCTTTTCGCTAGTATGACTGTCAGTGAGAGGCAGATCAACAGGTGGCGCGCTTTCTGGTTGTGGAACGCTTCTGGCTTGGGCTGCTTTCTGGCTGTGGGGCGCTTATAACCGGGTCGTCTTCTTCAGGGCTAGGTACTTTCTTTTAAAAAGGATGGAGCGGGCCTTGTGTTTAAGTATTAATTGTGCCCTAAGTCCTTGGCCGTCTCCAGCAGAGGATTTCATTGTTATAATTCTGTATCATGCCAATCTGCAGTCTAAGGTCAGAGGTAGCATGTAAACCCAGGCCTACAACAAAGTCAACCTTTGACCTAGCATGTGCAAGAACGTCTTGATACCTTTGTATGCTGGCAGGCAAATCAACAGCTGAGTTAATAGCATCTTCTAAATTAACTAGAAATTGTTTTCTGCATCAAAGCCTGTAGATTGATCTACTATGCTAGACTTGGTCTGTGCTTGTGCTCCTAATAGACACCAAACGTATGTCCTTATGGAGTCATTAAGCCTTTGCACTCCTGGCATTGTTAGGCCTTTACTTTTATCTAAGATAAATGTTGTCCAAGCATTAGGGTGTTTTTGTTCTATGATCCCAATCGAACTTGTGCGTTTGATTGGAAGGAGGTGTGGCCAGGCCATAGTCATAATTATATTCTCTTTTTGCGCCCCACAAATACAATGTGCCTAACCCATGATTGCGGTCTAACTTTTGTCTAAAATCAGTTGAAGGATCAATGTTAAATTGTCGTTGGGGGGGGCACTTGCAGTTCGGTTAGTATGCGTCTGTACTGGTAATAAACATGAAAGTTATATACTGCCCTTACTAAAAGATTAGGGTGGTTTAAATGGTTTGCATATGAAACACCGCAGCCTGTGGTTGCGCAGTAAATGGCAAAATTTAACTGATTCTGGAAAAACGCCATAGGGTGGGATGACCATGCTGATGGCACCTGTCACTCTTTATTGGCGGATTTAAATATCTAGTTAGTGGGTTTACAAGTCTGACTTGGAAGCCATATGATCCATCTACTGCAATGGTTTAGTAAACTGAAGTCCAAAGATTTGGGGTTATAAAACGCTCCTACATTGTAAGCAGCATGTTCAATATATTTAAATGCTACCATTTTTTAAATTAATTTTTTAAATAGTTATAAAAAGATGTACATCTATATAACCAAGCAAAACGAGCGTGTGTTCTTAACGTATCCAATTGTCAATTGGCGCGGGAGTTGTAGGATTGCCCTTAAAGAAATTGGTTTTAAAGTTAAGTGGGTTAACATATCTGAAGGGACTCAAAATAACTGGATCAATATTAGTAACGAACAAGGCGGTCAAGCAAGTCATGTAAAAATACCAGAAGGTTATTACAATTTTTGTTCTTTAAAAAAAGCACTTAGCGAATTTAGTATATTGCTAACAATCAACGAAGCAAACCTCAGAATTACTATACATTTCCCACAAGAAGAAAGAAGAGAGTACACTTTCCCTAAAGGCCTGGCTAAAATCTTGGGCTTCCACAATAGTGATAGAACTTATAGATTTAGTACAAGAGAAGATGTTCATCAATTTGAAGGTAAATAAACCTTCTGATTTTCTCGTAAACCCAATTTTGTATGTCCATTTACAACAGTTAAAAACAGATGTTATTTTGTTTAATGGCTATCCATCTACAATTCTACGAGCACTTCCGTCAATTAAGGCAGGGTTTTGCGATTATCAGTTATACAGGTTTGGCGGGATGGTGAATTTAAAGAATTAATTGAGGGTTCTTTAAATTCATTGGATGTAAAAATAACTAATCAAGATGGAAAGCCAGTTAATTGTACTGATTTGTTAATAGAGCTAGAAGTAGAAGATAATATTAGAAAAGTGGGGAGGGCTCAGTCCCGCGGGCGTTAATAGTGTTGGAAGTAGTATAGCTAATTAAACCATTAGATTTTTTATATCCCTGGAGAGAATGTAAATATGTTCGTTCACGATCACCCTATCTTATCTAGCACGTAAGCCCCCCGTTTTAAAACAACGATTACGTCGATTTTTAGAGGTTTTGGGGTGTTAATTTTTTTGTAAAACAGGTGTTAATTTTAGCCAAAACTGACATGAGATGGACGTGATTTAGATGTGAAAAGGGGGTTTTCGTGCAAAATAAGATGGGTGAGCTTGAACCCGTATATTTACATTCTCTACTTGAGGTACGTAGTGACTGAGAAAGGCCGGTCGACTTTCCAGTTGGAAGAGTAGTCCCCCTTTAGTCCTGATTTGCATCCTGTGGGTGATGAACTGATGTTATAGCCGAGCTGGTTTAGTTGTGAGTGGATGAAATATGCTTGTACCTGAAGAGGATAATTATTGCGTGAAGACGTTAAAACTTGCTGTGAAACTCTGTCTTCGTTTGTGAGAGAGAGGGCTGAATTCGATTGTTAGACTGCTAAGAACTAAACAATACAGTAAAAATAACAATAATAAAGAAAAAAAATTGATGTTCGATTGAAAATGTGATGTGGTTGTTAACAGATTTACCTACCTTTTGTATGTTAAAATCGTGAAATATTTGTCCATCACTTTAGTAGTTTTCACAATTTTCTTCATTAGATATATCTGTCTTGTATAAAAACAATTGTTACTGCATGCATTTTGTTCATTTTCATTTTTGTATGATGTAAGTTACTGAAATAAGAATAGGAATGTATAACTTTGGTTTAAATCTTGTGTTTTCACATGTTTTGATCCTACAAGGGTGTGTTCTGTAATTGAAAAATACGATTTTTTACTTCCAAAACACTGACCGGGAGGGATGAGCTGAGGAACTGATCAATTTCATCGATAAAACAAGACTGACAACACTGAGACCTGGACTGGATGATCTGATGAACTGATCAATTTCATCGATAAAACAAGACTGACAACACTGAGACCTGGACTGGATGATCTGATGAACTGATCAATTTCATCGATAAAACAAGACTGACAACACTGAGACCTGGACTGGATGATCTGATGAACTGATCAATTTCATCGATAAAACAAGACTGACAACACTGAGACCTGGATTGGATGATCTGATGAACTGATCAATTTCATTGATAAAACGACTGACAACACTGAGACCTGGATTGGATGAGCTGGTGAACTGATCAATTTCTTTGAAAAAACAAGACTGACAACACTGAGACCTGGATTGAGAGTAACAATCATGTTAAAACAATTTTAAAAAAAATAAAAATAAAAAAATAATAAAAAGATTTTGACGAATTTTTTAAACTCCCAGTTGGGCTTGTTTTCC
>CM031627.1:15260181-15310617 GCA_018398815.1 Conus ventricosus
GAATCCAAGTCGTATAACATTGTGTAAGACTTCTTTGCTAGTCGATCAGTGCTCGTCTTTAATGATTTGAACCAAACGCCTTTTCAAAGTCAATAAATGTTGCATGCAATTTGCGAGAATACTGCTTATGAATTAGAGCCATGAGAGTAAACATGATTATGATTGAAGGTGAAGTAGGCCATACATATTGCTGCCAACAACCCCACACTCAACCGGGACCGTGGCAGACACACCTTGCCATCGGTGTACAACACCCTCATCGTTCAGTCACATGACCAGGGTTCGACCCGTGGTCGTGTGCACTGAACGCCAGTTCACCCAGTAGCCACACCACTGCTGAAGAAGACAGACGGAGGTCTGTCGAAAGCTCCAAGTAAGTGCTATTCCTAGCTGAGTGACCTGTGTAAATCCGGTAGTCGTTATGATTATGATAGATAGTTGGATATCTACGTTTGAGCCTGCTTAGTATTCACCAGTTATGTTATTATCCTCCACATAATCTTGTAGTCTTTGATTAATAACGCCGCTGAATACTTTACTACTTATATTTGACAGAGAGACACCTCTATAATTATTGGTGTTGTTTACATAACCCTTCTTATACAACGGAAGGGGTCACAGACACATCAGCTTTTTTAAAATATACCCCTATCAAATAATGCGTTAAATAAACAATTGTGCAAAAATAATCAACTTTTACACAAGAATTTTTCAAAAACTCCCCGATTATTCCATCAGCTTTTTGGTGTTTTAATATTTTTTTTTTTAAAGCGCTATCTGAACTTCTTCACGAGAAACTGAACGTTTCATATATTCATCATCAACTTCCGGCAAGTCATCATTGCCAATATACGATAAGTTTTTATCCAACAAAACTTCAAAGTGCTGAAACCCGTTACCTAAAGGTATATTATTCTTTGGATGTTTCTTTTTCAACGAAATATTAGACATACACGTCCAGAACTCTTTTTGGTCATTAACTGAAGCCAATGACTTGTTTAATGTATTCTTATGGAATTGTTTTTTCTTCATTTCTAAAAGCTTTTTGTATTCTCTTCTAGCCTTTTACGGTCTTCTTTAAGTTTATCTCCCCTGTCATCATTTCCGGCAACAGTGTCATATTGCTTTGATGATCTACGAAATGTAGTTAGTAATCTGAGCAAGAGCTTTGGGCTCTTGCGAGGTAAAGCGCTCTATAAATATCCTTTTACATTACATTACATTACATTACATTAAGATGAGTTATAGTGTTCATGCAGTCCTCATCAAACCAACCCTGCTCACGACTGTCTAAATCCGCCTTGATAGTTTTCTTCATGCATGCAGCACACTCTCGAATAGTTATCAAACATACCAAGTGCATCATTGATGTTCATGTCAATTAGTTCGAGGGCAGCTTGTAATTTATAGTGGACTTCTTCCTCACATAAATTCCCGTAACATTGGTTACTGTGTTCATCACTCCACACAGAGTTTTGGACTGTCTGCACACCATCACTAAATTATCATGGGAAAAAAAGCGATCCACTATTCAATGGGAAAATGATCAGCTTCGAATCGATCGGCAACATGCAATTCAGACACGTCATATGATAGGCCGTAAAAAATACTAGACAGAGTAAATAATCATTCACACTGCTCCCATTTTGGCATGTATATGTATCTCAACCTTGATGGTCGCCATTACATAGTCCGTGTAATATAATCAAGTCCAATGCAGTGCACATCTTTAACAAAGATTTACCGTAGCTATTAACACATTCATCTTGAGAATGCCGGTCACAAGTAACCGCATGACTTTTAAATGGAACATTATCATTGTCATTAACAGGGTGTGATGGAGAGAAAAAAATCAGAGACTCGGCTGTTCAAATCACCACATAAAATGATGTTAACATCTTCCATCTGTATCAACAAGACAGTCAAGCACACTTCAAGCATAGCTATTTCTTGATCATAATTAAAGTGTGGATAGAAAGGAGACCCTTCCGGTGGAACATAAGCACATACATAAGGAACATCATTCAGGCAGCCAAACAACCGTTTATCAATGTTTTCATACTTGACATCGAAATGACGTACGGAAATCTCTCTCTCTCTCTCTCTCTCTCTCTCTCTCTCTCTCTCTCTCTCTCTCTCTCTCTCCTCTTTCTCTCTCTTCTCTCTCTCTCTCTCTCTCTCTCTCTTCTCTCTCTCTCTCCTCTCTCTCTCTCCTCTGTGTGTGTGTGTGTGTGTGTGTGTGTGTGTGTGTGTGTGTGTGTGTGTGTGAACAAGGTGTGGAAGATAGGTTTGTGTGGTCAGACGATTTGCTTAGTGTTTTTGAAGAGGAATTAAGTTCTCGTGAATTTGATGAAAGCCTACAGAACGCCTACCAAGCTCTAGATACAGATGTCAATATTTCCATTGAACTCTTCGTTAAATCACTTTGCAGCGCTGCTTCTTGCATGATGAGAACAATAGGAAATAAGAAAAAGAAAAACGACTGGTTTGACAAGGAATGTGATCGAAAAAAGAAGGCAGTTAAGGGGTCACTATGGAAATTTAAACGAGCTTCAAAGAAATCACGTGCAGAAAAAAGAGAAGAGTACGTAAAAGAAAGAAAAGAATACAAATATTTGTTAAACACGAAAAAGATGAATTTGACCAAAGAAGATTAACCAAACTTAATCAGTCGATTAATGATCCAAAGGTATTTTGGCAAACTATTCGATCAGTCAATAGAAAGTCAGCCATATACAACTCCATTACCATTGAACAGTGGCATAACCATTTTTACAATGTCTTTAATGATGTGGATGTATCATCTACTCCAGAGGAAAATATCGAGTTTAGCCATGTGGGAGAAACAACAGATGACTCAGATGTTTTGTTCGATGAAGTAATTTCCAGGCATGAGGTTCAAGCCAGCATTGGTAATCTTAAGGCCGGAAAAAGTTCTGGTCCTGACAAAATTATTAGTGAGATGCTGAAGCATGCCAGTTCAAAAATTATTGATTTCTTAGTTATTTATTTCAATAAATTGTTTGACCTTGGTGTTTACCCAGATGACTGGTCGAGATCTATAGTTGTTCCAATATATAAAAAGGGAAATCCAAACCTGCCAGATAACTATCGTGGCATTGCCCTAACGAGTGTTGTAAGTAAGGTGTATACACATATTTTAAACAAAAGACTTTCAAAGTGGGTCGAGAAAGAGGAAAAAATAATAGAAGAGCAAGCAGGCTTCAGACCAGGTTATAGTACCGTAGATCATATTTTCACCCTATATGCGATAGTACAAAAGTTTCTTATAAAAAAAAGTCTAAACTGTATGTTGCCTTTGTGGACTTCAGAAAGGCATTCGATTCTGTGAACAGAAATGTTTTATGGGCAGTTTTGAGAAAATGTGATGTGAAAGGAAAACTTTATCAAGCAATACGAAGTGTTTACGATTCTGTATTAGCATGTGTACGAGATAAATGTTGTTCTTCAGATTACTTTGAATGCCCAAGGGGGGTGAAACAAGGATGTCTACTTAGCCCGCTCTTATTTTCCTTTTTCATAAATGGTATTCAGCTCATTCCTGGTGCAGTTGAAATATTCTTATTATTGTTTGCGGATGATGTTATTTTGTTATCTGACTCTGTTATTGGGCTCCAGAATCAAATAAATAGTCTTAGAGAAGGGGCAGATCGATTAAAGTTAACAGTCAATCTTGACAAAACAAATGTAATGGTTTTCAAAAAAGGTGGCTACTTAAGTGACAGAGAAAGATGGTTTTATGGAAATGAAGAAGTAAAGGTAACTAACTCGTACAAATACTTAGGGATGGCTTTTACCACAAAGTTGAGTGTTAGCAGTGCTCTGTCTGATGTTTGCAGAAAGGCAAAAAAAAGGAGTGATGGAAATTATGAAATCATTAAGAAGACTAAACACTATTGATATAAATTTATTTTGGAAGCTTTTCGATGCACAAATTCAGCCTATCCTAACATACGCAGCTGAAGTCTGGGGATTAGAACAAGACAGTAAACAGATTGAAAATGTCCACATGTTTGCCATAAAAAGATATCTGAATGTACCCCTACATACATCAAATAAACTGATATATGGAGAAACTGGGAGGTATTCTCTACGCGTTACAACTACTGTAAAATGCATCAAATACTGGTTAAAACTAGTCAGACTCCCCATGTCGAGAATATGTAGCGCAAGCCTACGAAATGCTTCTGTTACAGCACGAATCTGGTCACTTTAATTGGGTGACAGAAGTACAAAAGACTCTGACTGAAAATGGCTTTGGTATTGTTTGGCTGAACCAGGGAGTTTGTTCCGAATATGGTTTTATAACAGAATTCAAAGACAGACTCATTTCCTGTTTCAAACAAAATTGGCATGCAGAAATAGATAATAAATATAGATACTTCTGTTCCTTCAAAAATATTTTTCAGGCAGAAAAGTACCTACGTTAGTTACAAAGAAATGGCACAGAATCAGTTTGGCCAGATTTAGGTTAAGGGTTAGTGGTCTAAAAAAACTGTAAGCAATGGTTCTTAAGTTCTGAATATTCGAATGACACTATTTGCCCATCTTGTGGAAATGAATTAGAAAACGAAGAACATTTTTTGTTTCATTGTACTACTTATGCTGACAAACGTAAAAGCTGCAGTGTGTTGAATACTCGTTCATTCCACCAAAATAATGCTAGCGTTGCTTCAGTGTTATGTAATAATAATGAACGTGTTGTTAAGAAGTGGCTAAGTACATAGCTGAAGCCATGTATGTGAGAAAAAAAATAATTGAGCAAAATACCGGTTAACATAAGGATGATCCAATGTGCGGATGTTCCAGGGAGGGCGGGGGTCTGGGGAGGGTGTGTGGGCTGGCGGGATAGGGGGAGGGAGAGGAAGGGTTAGTGGTCAAGTGTGTGTGATTATGGCGGTATGGATGTTGGGGGATAATAGTAGAAAGGTAGCGGGTGGGGCGGAGGGAAAGGTGAGGACGCGTGTGTGTGTGTGTGTGTGTGTGGTGTGTGTGTGTGTGTGTGTGTGTGTGTGTGAGAGAGTACGTATACGCATGAAATTTCTGCTGTTTGTATCGGTGAATGCATTTGCCAACCCCCTTGTCTAAAAGGCTTAACTGCTAAACGGACAATAAAAAAATGTCAGTGTCAGTGTTCTCTCTCTCTCTCTCTCTCTCTCTCTCTCTCTACTCTCTCTCTCTCTCTCTCACGAAAAGGGGCCGACCATTCGAAGGCAACTTGTTCATTTGCTGGGTTGAAGAAACAGCATATAGCCTATAGCAGTAATACTGGTAGAAGAAACAGCATATAGCCTATAGCAGTAATACTGTAGAAGAAACAGCATATAGCCTATAGCAGTAATTGCTGGGTATGAAGAAACAGCATATGCCTATGCAGTAATTGCTGGGTATGAAGAAACAGCATATAGCCTATAGCAGTAATTGCTGGGTATGAAGAAACAGCATATAGCCTATAGCAGTAATTGCTGGGTATGAAGAAACAGCATATAGCCTATAGCAGTAATTGCTGGGTATGAAGAAACAGCATATAGCCTATAGCAGTAATTGCTGGGTATGAAGAAACAGCATATAGCCTATAGCAGTAATTGCTGGGTATGAAGAAACAGCATATAGCCTATAGCAGTAATTGCTGGGTATGAAAAACAGCATATAGCCTATAGCAGTAATTGCTGGGTATGAAGAAACAGCATATAGCCTATAGCAGTAATTGCTGGGTATGAAGAAACAGCATATAGCCTATAGCAGTAATGCTGGTAGAAGAAACAACAGCCATAATAGAAAGTAGAAGACATGGTGGTGATACCAGCAGCAGCAACAGCAGCGACAACAAAAAGCAGCAGTAGTAGTATCAGTAGTTACTGGGAGGAGGAGGAGGAGGAGGAGGACGGGGAGAAGGAAGGTGGAGGAGCAGCAGCAGCGGCGGGTGGGAGTGAGCAGCAGCAGTAGTGGTGGTAGTAGTGGTAGTAGTACGATGAGGAGGAGGAGGAGGAGGAGAGGAGGAGGAGGAGTGGTGGTGGTGGTGGTGGTGGTGGTGGTGGTAGCAGTTGTTGCAGAAGAAATAAATAATTGAACGCATTTTAAAAACTTGTTTTGACGAATTTTCTTTTTACACTCGTGCAGGAAACTGACTTTGACCAGTTGTCAGTCCTGACATGGCCCACCGCAGTCAGCTGGGCTTTAAAGGCTGTAAGCAAAACGAGCTGTATTGGACAAAGAAGAAGATATAAAAGTAGCAGCGGCAGTATTTCAAATGTGACAAAAATACAATAAAGAAAGGTAGAAACAAACAAACAAGCAGAACGTTTTGTCAACCATGAAAGGGAACCTGCTGCAGTAGTTTTATATGCACAAAGTGTTCCTCAGAACAAGGTCTTCACAGAATCCATACTTCATGGTGTGTGTGTGTGTGTGTGTGTGGTGTGTGTGTGTGTGTGTGTGTGTGTGTGTGTGTGTGTGTGTGTGTGTGCGTGCGCGCGCGCGCGCGTGAATAAGAGCGTATGTGTTTGTGTGTGTGCGTTTGTGTGTGTGTGGTGTGTGTGTGTGTGTGTGTGTGTGTGTGTGTTGTGTGTGTGTGTTGGAGAATTTTCTGCAATGTAAACAGGACAAATGAACAATGTTTTGTTGATCTGTCTCTTACCCTTTGTCGATGTCTCTTCTTCCCCTGCCCTCTCCGTCTGCAGTCTGTTTCTCTCTTGTCTGCAGTCTGTTTCTCTCTGTTTCTCTCTGTCTCTCTCTCTCTCTCTCCTCTCTCTCTCTCTCTCTCTCTCTCTCTCTCTCTCTCTCTCTCTCTCTCTCTCAGTGCAGCCCCTCAGACTGCATGAAACTTAAAAATAGCTGACACAAATTTCCAAGGAGTTGTAATATAATCAGGTTCAAACTCTAGGTGCGACATAGTCGAGAGAGGCAAATTAATCATTCTGACCTGAGTGTGTACCAAGGGTGGTGTCCCTTAAGCGAAGCGAACTTGAGAGAATGTAAATATACGGGTTCAAGCTCACCCATCTTATTTTGCACGAAAACCCCCTTTTCACATCTAAATCACGTCCATCTCATGTCAGTTTTGGCTAAAATTAACACCGTTTTACAAAAAAATTAACACCCCAAAACCTCTAAAAATCGACGTAATCGTTGTTTTAAAACGGGGGGCTTACGTGCTAGATAAGAAGGGTGATCGTGAACCCGTATATTTACATTCTCTCCAAACACATAAAATTAACTAAACATTTAACATTTATATGGCCTGACTGCCCTACCCAGACTGGCCCTGCTGTTGTTACGTGATACTGCAAAACCGATAAAGTGCAATTACTGTCCCGACATCGAACTGCCCCACCCAGACTGGTCCTGCTGTTGTTACTCGTTACGTGACACCGCAAAACCGATTAAAGTGCAATTACTGCCCTGACAGCGAACCACTGCAATGCGACTCATTATTATTCATCGCGCGTGCGCGCTAACCAATTGGCTGGAGGTATGACGTCATTTTTGGTCGACAGGTTCGCAGACCCCCAGCCAGTCTGCCATTTGTGGCCGGAGCGCCACATTGGAGGGTTGTGGTTGTGCTGACGTGCGAGAGAAGTGATTTTACCAGAAATATTTATGTCTTAAGACAGCATTTCTTCAGATTTAGAGAGAGAAATTATAGAATCGCAAGTTGCCCATCAAAATCTATTAGATTTTTCAACACAGCCATCATCTTTAATTCTACCTGACATGGATCAAGCTTCAACTATTCAACAAGCTCAAAACCTCCTGTTACCACCACCAACACCAACGGAATTGTGGACAGAGGAAGAAATGTTTATTTTGCAAGAGAATCAAGACTACTTAAAAAAATGACAGAAATAATTGAAAAGATTAAAAGGGAAGGACCACAGAATTTGCCAAGAAGCCTAAAAGAAAGCTGAGCAATTGTTAAAAGAAAAGAAAGGAGACAAAAAAGGAGAACAGATCTTTCAACGCCACAAGATTACATGCCTATCTTATGGCAAATCAGGCTGACATTCATCAGCTATTTCCAGAGAAGCTTTTACTGATCAGATATTTCCAAAACAGCAAATGAAGTTGAAATTGTAGAAAGACTACAAAAAGGGATGAGAAATTTGAGGAGGCAAGATGCGCAGTCCTTGTTAATTTACATTCAGTTCGGTAACTTCTTGATTTTGTGTAAACAATGGCAGGGAAATGAAAGGAAAGAAGGGAGAATGAAGAAAACATGGGCTGCTTGGTTGAAAGAAAAAACCGGGTATTCTGATGTTCACGCGCAAAAATTACGTGCTGTTGCAAGTGTTCTTTTTGGATACACAGGGTTTTATGCTGTAGGACTTCCTTTCGTTTCATTTCTGGCAAGCTGAATGAAATCAATGCCATGCTGCAAGTGCCAGAATTTGCACAGTACTGGAAACGCGATCAATGCATACCGAGCACAAGCGAGCTCCAACAATCCCAGTAACCGCTCAGCGCGAAAGCGGTGGAAGGCAACCGCTGAAGCACAGCCTAAAAATAGAACCGTTCCCGCGTGAGCGGTAGCCTACCTGCTGACTTTCTCACTCCTGTCCATGACTTTGTGTATAATGAATATGCTTTTTGCTGTTGTGGTTTAGCTGCTTCAACGTTTCGCTATTCACCTGCTTCACCGTTTCAATTCATCTGCTTAAAGGCTGTCTCAGACGGCCGCCGATATAACTTTGATAGAATCCCTGTGTATTATTGATTCAGGACTCTAATAAGTGCTTTTGGCGTCCTCTTGAATTTACGACATTCAAGTGTGACAACAAAAATCCCCTTTCAACTCCCTGACAAGCACTGTCCTGTCTATTGTGTGAATGATTCCCGTGTGTGTGTTTGTGTGTCGTGTCTGTCTGTGTGTGTCTGTGTCTGTCTGTGTGTGTCTGTCTGTGTGTGAGCGCGCGTGCGTTCATGTGTTTTGTTTGCACTTATGCATCTGTGTGTGCGCTTGCGTTTATGCATTAAAGCGGGTGTGTGCGTGCATACTTGTGTGTGTGAGAGAGAGAGACACACAGAGAGATGAGTGAGAGGGAGAAACTGATTAATTAATTATTTAATTTATAATTTTATTCTGGTTAAAAATGAAGCCCGAAGAAGTAGAAAGCTTACTAATATACTTCACACGTTGAATTGGAAGGCCCATAGAGAAAGGTTAGGAGCAGGTTTGAAACATCAATTACTGATCTTTTATTCACATAAATATACAAACAAGCGTGAGAAGGCCATCAGTGAAATACAGATTATTGGCCCTCACAGGCCATAAATTGTTTGCCAATTAGTTGATTATATGGCTTCTCAAGATGTTAATCTGACTTTTTCTACCAGCCCTGAAGGAGTAACTATTTGCTTTAATGAAGATTTAGGTTTACGATTAGAAAAGACTATAAATACAGTTGAATTTTATATTTTTTTTTATTTATTTAGATTAAAATGGCTGCTGAACTTAGTGTATCTGATTAAAGAAGTGTAATGAACTAATTTAACGAGACAATGAAGCGTTAAACATTGATTTTAGTGAATTTGGGTTTGAGAATGATGTAAACAATATAATAAAAGATCATAGTGAACTATTTAACGAAGCAACCAACGTGATGAACATGACTGTAGTGATTCAAAAAAGCTAAAATGCTGGCGGACGTTATTATAAGGTTAACGTGCCTTGAAGTGTTGCAAACGCTTAGGTGAAGAATAAAAAGCGCGTTTACTTACTTTTATATACATTTATTTTCTTAATTTACATAAATATTTTGAGTTAAAAAATGAGCCTCACAAACGCGTCTGAGTTTGAAAACTGCCGCCAGCGCACTGGTGAAAGGTAGTGACAAACAATTAAGCAATATGTTTAGCGAAGTAGACATGGACATAATTAACCCCTCGAACGTTCATGAAAGCGTGGCACATGCTATCCAAAAATCCCAGAGTCTCTTCAAACTGACCGCCAGTAAAAGTGTTGTTGGCCGTTTTGATTGATTATAACGCCTGATGATAGTAACATGGAAGTCTGGGTTTCAACTAAACAGAAAGAAGTTATTAGCTATCGCGACTTTAATTCTGACTGGGCTGATTACATGCTTACACAGTTTAACCAAGCAAGTGAGGAGCAAGTTAAGGGGTTCTGGCTGGTCTGAAGGGACAGTCTTCAATTATATTGAAAGAAACAAAGTTCTATCCTATAGTTCGCATCTCACCTTCCTCTCCCAAAAGAGTTAGTTTTAAAAACGAACAGCCTTAAAAATAAAAATCCTGACAACATGTGTTTTATGTGGTGTCGTTTAGCGCATGTACACCCCGTTACAAGAACGCAGAAGAGTATCTAATTATGAACAATATAAACAAGGCTGAACTTTGATAACATACTCTTTCCAGTGAGTATAGAAAGTATATCTCAGTTTGAGAACAAAACAAACCATCACTGTAAACGTATACACATGGTCTGTAGAAGCTGATCTAGTGCCTCTAAGGGTTTCTCCCAACGCTTTACTTTAGGCGAACCACTGACAACATGTAGACTTGATCTGTTTGAAGATAGTACAAAGAGTCATTATGTATTAATCAGAACAATAAGCAGACTTATGGCTTTTACATCAAAGGATAAATCTAAACAAGAGCTTGTAGAAGGTGTTTGGTCAGAATCCCAACTATAAAGCAGCTGCCAGTCATAGAAACTCATTGTAAAAGTTTGTAGATTGTGAAACTAAACTCCATCACGCCTAAACCTGGTCTAAAGTTAGTTTTAAAAATTTAAACAAAATGCAGATGAGCCCTACGTGGTTTATGCTGACTTTGAATCGCGCTTACTACGGCCCACAACAGCAAGAACAAAAAACAACCTTATTAACCCACATCAGATTTGTTCTTATGCGTTTATTGTTGTTTGGTCAGACGGTCAACACACGACGCCCGGAGATTTACAGAGGCCCCAATGCAGCAGTAGATTTTTAGAGCAATGAAACAACTTCGCAATCAATATCCACCAACTAAATCTTTCGAGGCTTGTTATGACTCCTGAAGATCAAGAGCACTATGACTCATTACACACTGTTGGATATGTAACAAGAATTATTAGGCGACGCAGTAAGAGACCACGATCACATTAGCGAAAGTTTAGAGGGCTGCGCACAACAATTGTTAATCATTCACTTAAGTTGGCCCTAAGACATGGAAACTACCTATCTTCTTTCATAACTTACGAGGCTACGATTTCATTTTATCATGCAAGCAGTGACTTCTGAATATAAGAGGGTTACCTGCATTGCATCATTCCAAAGTACATGACTTTTACCTTGACTCTTTATCCTTCTATGAACCTCCCAACATATGATGGGAGTTTGGATAAATTAGCAGGATCTCTACAAGACTTTCCATCACTAAACAATACTTTGATCCATCTTTAGTGCGCAAAGGAGTTTATCCTTATGAATCAGGACTCGTGGGAAAGGTTTGACGAAGACTCACTTCCTGCTAAAGGTGCTTTCTTTTCTAAGCTTAGAGAAAGACATAATTGATCTGAATATGATAGGCTCAGAAAGCCTGGACAGAATTACACTGTGAAACATGGGCGATTATCATGATCAGTATCTATTGGCTGACGTATGTTTATTGACAGACGTCTTTCAGAATTACAGATCTACATGCATGAAACATTACGTCTAGACTCATCACATTACATCTCTGCCCAGGCCTTTCTTGGGATGCATTCTTAAAGTCTACAAACATCAAGATGACTTAATCTGATTTACCACACTTCAGAATGATTGAAGATGGTTTAAGGAGGTATTAGCATGGCCTCACATCCTTACTGCAAAGCCAACAACAAATATTTAGACGATATGATCCAACTAAACCATCTAACTATTTAATGTACTTAGACGCTAACATCTGTATGGATGGGCTATGAGCCAGCGCTCCATTACTAAACTTCAGGATGTACGCATGGGCATGGTACAATAATATTCAAGGGGCATTAAAGTGTTGAACAGTTTGACGTCAGATCAACCAATATGGTTTTATTTTAGAAGTAGACTTTAATATCCTTATGAACTACACGATCTCCATACGATTACCCCCAGCCGCAGAAAGATTAAAGATGAGTCCTATCGACCTCCTAAACTTGTACCCAATCTTCGCAACAAAACTATATGTGTGTCATTACAGACTGTTACAGTTTTACTTAAGACATGGATTGAAACTGCTCGTTCATAGAATCATTGCTTTTGACCAAGAGCCTTTATGAGACCATACATCAAGAAGAACACTGATCTTAGAACCCAAGCCACTGACGCTTCAGAAAAAGACTTCTCAAACTGATGACAACAGCTGTTTTGGCAAAACTATGGAAAATCCACACAAACGTAAAGATGTAAATTAGTTACAAAAGAAAACCAAGCAATTAAGTTTGCCTCTAAACCCAACTACCAAACTTTAGAAGATTAACGACAGCCTGGTTGGTATTATGATGAGAAAAGGATGTTAAGTTGGACAAGCCGGTGTTTATCGGCTTTACTGTATTAGAGTTGTCAAAGTTTATTGATGTTAGAATTTCTGTACGACTACTTTAAACCGCAGTACCAGAAGCTAGAGTACTTTACACAGACACTGACTCTTTTATTCTGACAGTACCCAACTGAAGACTTCTATAAGGATTTAGAACAGAAGTAGCTAAAGGAACTGATGGATGGTACGACACATGCGACTATCCAAAAGACAGTCCTTTACATTTCAACTGTGAACAAGAAAGTGTTGGAAAGATGAAGGATGAACTTAATGGGACAGTTATTAAAGAATATGTTGGTTTGCGGTCAAAGATTATAGCGTTGCCAGCCAGACTTCTGTAATGAAGAAGGCTAAGGGCATAAGTAAGAAGTTGTCAAAAAAATATAACTCACGATAACTACAGCAGCTCTTTGAAACAAAGTATTTCATCACACAAATGTTAATCTGCGCTCTACTCTTCATCAAGTAAACACAACTGCAGTAACAAGAAATCACTAGTCTCTAACAATAACAAGAGAACTTACGTCAACATAGTTTGCATATGCTGTAGGGCATTGGAGAACTTTAAAAGATTAACTTGACTGACTTAACAAGAACTTATTTAAGAACCTAACAAGAACTTAACTTATAACCTAACAAGAACTTATTTAAGAACCTAACTAGTACTTGACAAGAACTTATATTTACTTACACTTAACTTGTAATTTACTTGCATTAACTTAAAAGTACTTTCTATAACTAACTTAACTGTACTTTTCTAGTTCTTAACTTGTACTTTATCTAGTTCTTAAAAACTATTACATAGAAAATGGGTCTACAACAGGAGGTTGCTCTTTTTTGCAGAAGTTGGTTCTTCTTCTTTTACTGGGGTTGTGGGGGTTTGTAACTTTTCTGCTAAGTATGGCGTTAGACATTTGTATGCTAAAACCTCCCCACCAACAACACAGCAGCCAATACATAATAATACATCTTATCGTTTGTTGTGATTGTGTTGTTGTTAATTGGGATGTTGGTGCTGACGGCGATGTTGTATACTATCTAATAATTTTTGTTTTGTTGATTTGGTTTGCTTTTTGCAGTCTGTTCCATTCAGCTAGTTTACGCCCAGCCTCACACACGTCCAGGACTTTTAGACTTAGTAACACTACTCACTTGCGGTACATTCACTTGTGGCACATTCTGCTCCTTCGGACTGTCCTGCGGATTGTCCTGCGGCACCTTCTTCTCCTGATCGATCATTTTTTTTTATTGCGATAAATTTAATATATCAAAATTAATATGGTTAAAAGTAATTAATCCCATAATAAATGGACATAACATAGTCCCAAATCTGTAATACATGTCACACGCAAGAGTTTCTAGGGACTTGTTTGAAAGCCGGATCTTGTGATAAGTCATATTTTAAATCTTCTTCTGATCAACCGGCGCCATCTTACTTACTAACTTAGCATATAAACTAATCATTGTCTGACCCACCGATCTAACCATTTTTGACCCTAACTGCGCTTCGTACCTAACGTAGTACTTCTCAACGTCTGAAGTAGACAGTTGTTGAATCTGTTCAATACTTAGTTCAACGCCTAAATACTGTTTAGTTTTTCCACAAGCAGCCAGAGAGTAATAATCTTTCTTTTTTACAGAGGTTATGGAGTAGTCTGCTTGCTCCTCACACTTTAATAGTTCGTCACAATCCATTTTTAAAAGCAATAAAAAATAATATAATACTTTTAAAACCATGAGTTTAACGCTGGTTAATTATGCAGTGCCTATCGTTGGTGTTATAGTCTGTTCTACCCTTGCAAAATGTTTGTTAGGAATAAAACCGCCCAACATGGGAAAGAAGAAGATTCGCCAAAGCTAGTTGCAACCTTATTTTTAGCTTTAACAACAAAAGATTATTTGATTAAAAGCACATAGACAGCCTTTCGTATTATGATTATTTTAATTATTTTTTTAGTTAATAAAAAGATGAGTGAAAAAAGATTATCATAGGATTTACCATTCTGCTGTAATTAGCGGCCTTAGTATAGGCTATAGCGTGTTAGCAAAAAACATGTTTAAAATGAAGCCGGCGGATCTAGGACGGTTAGACATTGAAGATGTTGTTAAGGTTATATGTTAATTACTGCAGGAATTGCGTCAAAAAACTTTCTTGTTACACAGGGATTATCCCAGACAATATTAGTTCATAGAAAGATTAATTCATAAAATATTGATTTATAAAAAGATAGCGGGATTAGTAGTTATGATGGTAGGAGGAGCTATTGTTAATGCATTGGCCTTCTCTGGAAGCATATTATATGTTTAGTAAATTGCAGTCTGATGAAGAAAGAGAGCGTCATAACAAGGCAATAGAAGAGTTAGCCAAGGCAAGAGATGCTTATGAGAAAAGACGAATTGCCTCATTAGACTTTATTAATAAAAAGTTAAGGGAACAGGGCCATGCAGAGCCACACATTTACAGACGTTGATGAGGCAATGAATGAGTATTACTTAGTGACAGGAAAGAAGTTTCTAACATCGCCACCGCCAGAACTGTCTGACTTTTATGAACCATCTGAGAACAGAAAATAGCAGAGATAGGCTTTATTATAGGTGCTATGGGAGCAATCTCTCTTCTCGCATATTCAATCTAAAAAACAATTAAAAATACAATTAAAATATGAACAATACGAAGTACAAAATATATTATTCTCCTAAAGGGTATTGGAAAGGAAAGACCGCTATTGAAAAACTGAGTAAAGCTGCTAGAGTGTCTGAATCAGATGCGAAGACTGGCTTTCAAAACAGGCAATTTGGCAATATATCTGCCTGCCCCCAAAAGAATAATAAGGCCTAGATTTGTTAACTCAGTTCCAAATGACACCCACCAGATGGACTTGCTGTATCTACCACATGACAAAGTTAGAAAGAAAAAAGTTTAAGTATGCTCTGACAGTTGTTGACATGGCTTCAAGATACAAAGACGCTGAATCTTTAACGGATAAAAGCTCAACTGCTGTGGCTGTGCTTTACAAAAATATACATGCGAGGCCCATTAAAGTATCCTAGGATGGTTCAAGTTGATGATGGAAAAGAGTTTAAAGGTTCTGTAAACCAGCTGTTTTTAAAACATCATGTTATAGTTAAGAGAGGGATACCCAGGCAACCATCGGTCACAAGCTCTAGTAGAAAACTTTAATAAGAATCTAGCTGAACGCCTGTTTACCTATCAATATCACAGAGAAATTATGGACACTACGAAGTACACTACGAAGTACAGAACGCGCAACACAGAATGGGTTAGGAGATTGCGGCAGTCTTACGCGCCATGAACAATGAAGAATTTAAAGCAACAGGTTCTTAAACCAGTAAACGCAATCAATTAAAAAAAATTAGATTACTGAAGATGGGCAGGTAATCAAAACTCTTGCCGTTTGGACTAAAGTAAGATACTTGTATGCTCCTGGAGAGGCAGAGGGCGATGTTAGAGTTAGAGCCACAGACCCTATATGGAGGTAGATGTGTATGAAGTTGAAAGAATTATGAAAACAGACCTCCTGTGTATTATTTAAGAGAAACTCTTTCTTCTAGCGGCGCTACTACGTCTAAAAGGCCCCCCCTAAAAGATCGTTTGTTCGTGAAGGGCTGCAAGTTGTCCGCCAAACACAGTGAGTTAACAATAAAAAATAGTGTTTGCTAAACTTATAAATTTATTTTTTTGTTAAACTTATTTTTTTTTGGCCTATTTTGGGTTTAACTGATCGTGTGTTGTGTTTTTCAATGTTCTGTTTAATCGCATCAGTGTCTACCTGCCGTGAAGTAAAAGTCTTTCTCCACTCCTATTTGTAAGTTCAATTTTTTGTCGTCTGTAATCATCGCCGTCAGCCATAAGCTTCTGAAATTCTTCGTCTGTAATGTTTTCATCCTGTATGATTTGCTTATTCTTAATCTTAATGAACAAAGTTTTGCTGATGCTAGGGCTACAATAGCAGTGTGCTTTTGTAATTTAGGAGTTAATTTTTTTAAAAACAGCACTTACAATCATAGACATGGCGCCTAACCCTAAACCAAGACCCCCTAATGCTAAAGAGGCCGGCGCCCCAGCCCCAGTGGCTAAAAGAGCAACACCAGACCCAGCACTTACACTAGCTACAGCTGAGGAGCCAGTAATTACATAAGAAAGAGTATTTAAAGCTTTAGCATATTTCTTCTAGTAGCCCTATACTTATCCAAGTCACTTTCTATTTCCTTTTGAAGTTCAGTTATTTGCTCTAACCTAAACTGTTGAACCTCCATTTTTTAAATAAAATTATTTTTATTAATTTAATCTTATATATATCTTCTTAGTAATCCTTCTGGCAGCACTTCATCAACAGAGTAAAACGCAATAAAATCAACATACTTAAGGAAAATAAAGTCAAGTACTGTTAGTTTGTCTTTGTCAACCATCACAGTAACCTTGTTAGATGATGCAAGGGCGTTTATTTCATCTCCGTTTTTAGTAATAACAATAACGAGCTTAAAAGGGGCATCCAAGTTTTCAGCCTTTTTTGTATGCCTCTAATTAACGTATGTTCTGGCAAACTAGGATCGCCCTCCTTGGAGTAATAAATAAGCGAAAAATCATCGTCATTTGCCTAGGTAGTACCTGTAGCGTTGGGGTAAATTCTAAGCCGACAGTGTCGCCCCCCACTTCACTAAGGACTTCTTTCTCTGTAGCATATATTCAGTACCCTGCCAAGCTATTTCAATCTGTTTTTTCTGTTGTGTTCCTGGAACTAGGCTAACAAGAATGAGCCCTGCATTCAAAGCCTTTCTAAAATTGTTTTTCTTATCATAGTATACATTGGGGCTCCGTAGTTCAAACTTTAAATTCAGTCAATTTCAGGAAGCAACGCCCAAAATTCTCTCTTTTATGAATTTTGTATTCATGTTTGCCAAAATCGTTTGCCCTTAAATTTCTTATCTGTTCTAGGGTGGGATATTGCTGTCGTTTTTTGTCTTCAATTTCTGTTCGTTTGTAAGCCCCGTCATCTGTGTACTCAAATCCATAAACATTTCCTGGCACTCCTATTAGATCAAACTCAGTTGTGTCTCCTAGGTCTTTTAGCTCTACTGCAGTGCATTTAGGAGCTAGCTGCGCTTTTGATTCTGGCCCTCGAGACATTCTTTTTTTAATAAACAAATTATAATAAACAAATTGTATAAGCAACCAATAATAAACAATCTACAATAAACAAATGTATTGAGCGTGCTTAGATTTTTCTAACTGCTCTTTTATATTTTTAGCTCATCTTTGTCCCTTATTATATAGTTTTCACTTAAACATTCTTCAAAACTATCTTTGTCCTTAGTGTAAAATAATACAACCGATTTTAACTGCGATCGAAAGTCTTTTAAGACGGCATTGTATTTTTGAGTTAAGAGCCACACAGAAACTAAGGCATGGCAGCCACTAAAGCTAGCTTTGACAGAGCTTTTCTATTTTAACAATGTCTCGTTCAGCTGAACAGTCATCAATAATATAGTGTTTCAGTTCCCTCAAATAGTCTATAGTAATGTTCTAAACAGTCGCTCAGTTTGTCGCTAGGATCAACTAAAAATATATTATCGTCTGTCCAAATTAAACTTCCTTTCTTTGTAAGACTTGTTGTGCTTAATGGTTGTGCAGAATATAACAATGTGCTCGTAATGAAACCTGTATATGTTTGTAACAAATCAAGTATGAAGACAGTTTTCCCACACCCAGTAATCCCGCAGATAAGAGAACAGTGCGGATCTTTTGGCAGAAACTTCAAACATCCATCTGTTTTTATTAGAATATTTCTTCTGCATTTTAAAAAGCGCGTCTTTTAACCTGTTTTCTCATGTTTAACTGGCGTCACAAACCATAAAAACATACATTTTTATTGGATCGTTTCCGTCTGCTTTCTTGTGAATATTTATTTTTATACCATCTTGCCCTATCCTTTCTCCACTTCCAAACAATCTGTTGTCAAATGTTAGATCTAAAATCCAGCCACAGCCCATATTTGGTTATTAAGTAGTCTTCTAGTCTTACATCATAAAGACGAAGTTTTTTACATACGCGATCAACTGCAGGATCCCTTTGCCTGCCTCCGGCGAACAACTTTCTTATTTCATCAAAGTGTTGTGTGAGGTAAAAGTCGCGCCCTGAATACAACTGATCAGACTTGCCATTTATTGCGCAGTCAACCTTCTCAATTTTTGGATTATAAAACACTTCTGATTCTCTCTGAAAAGGAGTTGTTCCTTCAGTAAATAAGAACAAAATTCCTTTTAAGACTTCAGAGACTGATTTAGATGTATGTTCCAAAGAGTGTCTCGCTTGTTTCTATTTTCTGTATGGCGTGTATAACGTTTTCATAATAAATAACCGTTTTACTTTTATACTGGGTTAAGATTGTTCTGGCCAGTCCGGGGTTAGTAACAACATCAAACTCAAGAGAAATGTCATAAACCGCGTATGTAGCTTCAGGATCTCAGACAGAACGACAGAATCGCTAGGATTAAATGTCAGTCCATAAGTAAGTTTTTCTTTTAGTGCACCTTGGTAATATGGCATATGTGTCTTTAACAACTCAAAATCTAGAGGGATGCAGAATCTGTTGCCAAATGCTTCTGCTACTGCCTCATCTTTAACATCATTCTTTGCATCCCCCGCTTTAAGCCTGTGCTTGAGGCCGTTTGAGTCTTGTATTCCCTGATAAACTTTCTCTTTTCTTTCTTTTTTAGGCAGCCACAAATCAGAATAAAGGGCAAAAATGTCTGCTTCGTTTAGTACAAAGACTTCTCTGCCCTCCAGTTTGATTACCATATGTTTAACGATAGCCCTGCCCAAATTAGCAACAACAGTAGCATTAGGATCTGTCGATGTAATATCTATTTTGAATGATAGTTTAGCGGTGCCTGGCATTTAAATCGTCAGCGCCAAGATCAGGGAACTTAACTATAAATCTTGTCCAGGCTGAACTGTTGATGGTAGTATTTACACTAATTACAGTCTGCCTTATACCTTTTACGCCATGGGGTTCCTTCTCTTTTCTGTATGGATCGAGGTCACAACCGTATGAGTTCATTTTTTATAAAACAAAAAAGAATATAAATAAAAAATATGGATGAAGATTTTGACCCCATTGATCCTATTGAAGAAGAAGATGAAACAGAACTGGGCCCTTCATTGCAAGAAGAGCTTGAAGGAGCGGGTTCTTACTCCCTAGACAACGTCAAGAACTACTGCGACAGCGAATTCAATCATTCTATAGAAGCATAGGGCGAGAGCTGCCAGAAGTGATTGATCCTAACGATTTTGAGAAAGATGGGCGGCATTTGTATATAAAAACTGGTGCAGGAGGTCGTGTAAATGCTACTTCAATGCAAAACCCAAGCAGGTTTTTAAAACTAAGCACAATAAGGCGAAAACTCCCTATTGCTAAGGCAGAACAATTAAACCTTTTAGAGCTTAGAGCCGAAGCCGTTAGTCGTTTACAGAACTTGGGGCAAGAGTTGCCAACACAATCTAAAATACAAAACATACTCTTCAAGAATTAAATCAAACAGCAAATGAACTAATAGCAGAAATTGAAACAAGTTTAAGTGGGAGACAGTCAGAAAAACATTAGCAACAATTGACGATTCTGACCCCACTGAGCGTGAAATTGAGGTTCTTAGGAGTGAAACGATAAGCTTAGGCGCGAACTTGAGGGCCTTAAGGACGCTCTTACAACTGTAAGGGAGGCACTAGCGCACAATCTAGGAAAACTTGACGAGCTAGATGAACAAGTAGAAGAAGAAAAAAATAAACTCGCTGATGCAGATGATAACAATTTAGGTGGGAAGAAAAGGCTAGAATACAGCAGAAAATACAAGATTTAATGTTACTAAGGAAAGCCAGGTTAGAAATGCTGTCTACTAACAGAGTGCAGTTAGCATCACAAACAAGCAGAATAAGAGAAACTATAAAACAGAATACTTTATGAAAACACTACGCTAGCTGAAAGAATAAGGACTCTGTTTAGAGAACAGGGGATTACAATAGTTAGCATATTAACGGCTGTTGGGTTTGCTATCTCTACACTCGTTATGCTTTAACCGGCAGTGCCAACAGGGCCAGTAGCACCCCCAACACCCCAGCCTGGTAAAAGTTGGATTAGAAAACAATTACACATCTTAGCAAACCTATTAAAGAAGTTGGCTGCTAAAGCGCTTGATGCTCTGCCTGGCATAATAGGTAGTGTTGTTAGTTGGTTTTGTCTACTATAGGTAAAGTTGCCGGTTTATATGGCTGACCATCTGTGGACGTAGGAGTGCTAGCTGCTGGATTAATTTTTAGTGAAATAAAGTATAGCTAATCCAGTAAAAGTTAAAAATACAAGGGCTGTCTTTTCGCTAGTATGACTGTCAGTGAGAGGCAGATCAACAGGTGGCGCGCTTTCTGGTTGTGGAACGCTTTCTGGCTGTGGGCTGCTTTCTGGCTGTGGGGCGCTTATAACCGGATCGTCTTCTTCAGGGCTAGGTACTTTCTTTAAAATGGATGGAGCGGGCCTTGTGTTTAAGTATTTATTGTGCCCTAAGTCTTGGCCGTCTCCAGCTATGAGGATTTTCATTGTTTATAATTCTGTATCATGCCAATCTGCAGTCTAAGGTCAGAGGGTAGCATGTATAATCCATGGCCTACAACAAAGTCAACCTTTGACCTAGCATGTGCAAGAACGTCTTGATACCTTTGTATGCTGGCAGGCAAATCAACAGCTGAGTTAATAGCATCTTCTAAATTAACTAGAAATTGTTTTCTGGCATCAAGCCTGTAGATTGATCTACTATGCTAGACTTGGTCTGTGCTTGTGCTCCTAATAGACACCAAACGTATGTCCTTATGGAGTCATTAAGCTTTGCACTCCTGGCATTGTTAGGCCTTTACTTTTATCTAAGATAAATGTTGTCCAAGCATTAGGGTGTTTTTGTTCTATGGATCCCAATCGAACTTGTGCGTTTGATTGGAAGGAGGTGTGGCCAGGCAGTAGTCATAATTATATTCTCTTTTTGCGCCCCACAAATACAATGTGCCTAACCCATGATTGCGGTCTAACTTTTGTCTAAAATCAGTTGAAGGATCAATGTTAATTGTCGTTGGGGAGGGGCACTTGCAGTTCGGTTAGTATGCGTCTGTACTGGTAATAAACATGAAAGTTATATACTGCCCTTACTAAAAGATTAGGGTGGTTTAAATGGTTTGCATATGAAACACCGCAGCCTGTGGTTGCGCAGTAATGGCAAAATTAACTGATTCTGGAAAAACGCCATAGGGTGGGATGACCATGCTGATGGCACTCTGTCACTCTTTATTGGCGGATTTAAATATCTAGTTAGTGGGTTTACAAGTCTGACTTGGAAGCCATATGATCCATCTACTGCAATGGTTAGTAAACTGAAGTCCAAAGATTTGGGGTTATAAAACGCTCCTACATTGTAAGCAGCATGTTCAATATATTTAAATGCTACCATTTTTAAATTAATTTTTTAAATAGTTATAAAAAAGATGTACATCTATATAACCAAGCAAAACGAGCGTGTGTTCTTACGTATCCAATTGTCAATT
The DNA here is from genome assembly GCA_018398815.1 of Conus ventricosus. NCBI lineage: Eukaryota > Metazoa > Mollusca > Gastropoda > Neogastropoda > Conidae > Conus > Conus ventricosus. Next base: position 15,282,305 of record CM031627.1, read on the forward strand.
GGCGCGGGAGTTGTAGGATTGCCCTTAAGAAATTGGTTTTAAAGTTAAGTGGGTATAACATATCTGAAGGGACTCAAAATAACTGGATCAATATTAGTAACGAACAGGCGGTCAAGCAAGTCATGTAAAAATACCAGAAGTTATTACAATTTTTGTTCTTTAAAAAAGCACTTAGCGAATTTAGTATATTGCTAACAATCAACGAAGCAAACCTCAGAATTACTATACATTTCCCACAAGAAGAAAAGAAGAGAGTACACTTTCCCTAAAGGCCTGGCTAAAATCTTGGGCTTCCACAATAGTGATAGAACTTATAGATTTAGTACAAGAGAAGATGTTCATCAATTTGAAGGTAATAAACCTTCTGATTTTCTCGTAAACCCAATTTTGTATGTCATTTACAACAGTTAAAAACAGATGTTAATTTGTTTAATGGCTATCCATCTACAATTCTACGAGCACTTCCGTCAATTAAGGCAGGGTTTTGCGATTATCGTTATACAGGTTTGGCGGGGATGGTGAATTTAAAGAATTAATTGAGGGTTCTTTAAATTCATTGGATGTAAAAAAATAACTAATCAAGATGGAAAGCCAGTTAATTGTACTGATTTGTTAATAGAGCTAGAAGTAGAAGATAATATATAGAAAAGTGGGGAGGGCTCAGTCCGCGGGCCGTTAATAGTGTTGGAAGTAGTATAGCTAATTAAACCATTAGATTTTTTATATCCCTGGAGAGAATGTAAATATGTTCGTTCACGTATCACCCTATCTTATCTAGCACGTAAGCCCCCCGTTTTAAAACAACGATTACGTCGATTTTTAGAGGTTTTGGGGTGTTAATTTTTTTGTAAAACAGGTGTTAATTTTAGCCAAAACTGACATGAGATGGACGTGATTTAGATGTGAAAAGGGGGGTTTTCGTGCAAAATAAAGATGGGTGAGCTTGAACCGTATATTTACATTCTCTACTTGAGGTACGTAGTGACTGAGAAAGGCCGGTCGACTTTCCAGTTGGAAGAGTAGTCCCCCTTTAGTCCTGATTGCATCCTGTGGGTGATGAACTGATGTTATAGCCGAGCTGGTTTAGTTTGTGAGTGGATGAAATATGCTTGTACCTGAAGAGGATAATTATTGCGTGAAGACGTTAAAACTTGCTGTGAAACTCTGTCTTCGTTTGTGAGAGAGAGGGCTGAATTCGATTGTTAGACTGCTAAGAACTAAACAATACAGTAAAATAACAATAATAAGAAAAAAAATTGATGTTCGATTGAAATGTGATGTGGTTGTTAACAGATTTACCTACCTTTTGTATGTTAAAATCGTGAAATATTTGTCCATCACTTTAGTAGTTTTCACAATTTTCTTCATTAGATATATCTGCTTGTATAAAAACAATTGTTACTGCATGCATTTTGTTCATTTTCATTTTTGTATGATGTAAGTTACTGAAATAGAATAGGAATGTATAACTTTGGTTTAAATCTTGTGTTTTCACATGTTTTGATCCTACAAGGGTGTGTTCTGTAATTGAAAAATACGATTTTTTACTTCCAAAACACTGACCGGGAGGGATGAGCTGAGGAACTGATCAATTTCATCGATAAAACAAGACTGACAACACTGAGACCTGGACTGGATGATCTGATGAACTGATCATTTCATCGATAAAACAAGACTGACAACACTGAGACCTGGACTGGATGATCTGATGAACTGATCAATTTCATCGATAAAACAAGACTGACAACACTGAGACCTGGACTGGATGATCTGATGAACTGATCAATTTCATCGATAAAACAAGACTGACAACACTGAGACCTGGATTGGATGATCTGATGAACTGATCAATTTCATTGATAAAACGACTGACAACACTGAGACCTGGATTGGATGAGCTGGTGAACTGATCAATTTCTTTGAAAAAACAAGACTGACAACACTGAGACCTGGATTGAGAGTAACAAATCATGTTAAAACAATTTTAAAAAAAATAAAATAAAAAAATTAATAAAAAGATTTTGACGAATTTTTTAAACTCCCAGTTGGGCTTGTTTCCATGCGATATCTAACTAACTGAAGCCGTTTTCTCATCTACCCAGAAACTGTGACTGCTGGGAATATTCAACGACGGATTTTTAAGCTAGTAAAATTCATAATGAAACAGCAGCTGACACGCTTTCAAAAGCTGTCAAAAGCTTCCCCTGGCAGAATTTAGCTATATTACAGTTCATATACTCTGTCTATCGCATTTCCTACTGGCTGAGCTGAGCAATAAGGACTGTCTGCCATTAACAGCATACGAGCGGAGATTTTACAAATGAGACTATTTTTTTCTTTTATATTGATCGCAAGGTGACCGTAAGTAGCGATTCAAAGAAAAGCATCAACAGGTTTTATTGTTTGTTTATTTCTTTACTGACTATGCTGTCCGGGTATCTCCAGCGCTGCTGTCGTCGGGAAGATTAAGGAAATATGGAAACTGGCTAGATAATCCAGGCAGCTGTCAGTTCCCCAGGTGTCGGTGAAGCGCCGTGTCCGACCTGGAGCTGACTGCCAACCTGGTGTGGGGTGCAGCCCGTGCCCAGCCGCCGTCTCCATCCAGAGGGATGTGGAGAGGCTGACGGAATGGTCAGTAGACATCGTGTGCATTAAAGGGCTTCAGAGTTCTCCGTCCGGACGACGACGTGCGTCTCTTCTGGTGTGTGGAGTCCCTGATGGACTCCATGAACTGCTTCCATGAGCGGCTTCCCTACTGTGTGAGGACTGTGTGACTTTAGGCCGGACGCCGCCATGTTCATAGTCTGTCTGTGGTGACACTGCTGTGGATGCCAGCTTGGCCTGCGCAAGAGAAAAAAAAAATGTTTGATGTGTCAGTGTAGTACCTAGTGTTGCTGCGCGCCCTTGATGGTGGTGGCGTGAGTTTATTGATGTGCCTGGCTTTTCTTTATTGTTGTAACATGTGTGGGTTGTGATTTGATGGCTAAGCACCCTAATGACAACAATCATAGCGTAGTCGTGAGGCAAGCATGAGCGAGCGTCCCCCCACCCCCACCCCCTTCCACTCTCAATCTTGGAGGGGACCACGAAGTCACCAGGGGCATAGACATGAAGAGAATGTCGAAACTGAGTTCACCATCAGCATGAAGAGCCATGGACGTGGAGGCTTTATTTTTCATGCCGACTGATGAGGAGGATGTTGTGAATACCATTCTAGTCAGATGTTGCGTGACAGGCCTGTATTTTACGCTTACTGTTAGAATATTTCCCAGCGTTAACCAGACCCACGTCCACTGTCTTGCACGTTTCACACGCGTGCATACCGCCAGGAATTTGAACTCCTTTACATCGGACTGGAACTGGCACCATGAATTTTTGGAGGGGGAAGGGGGGGGGGTGGGGGGGGGGGAGGTATTTGATGGGTTTCAAGATAGTCGTTACTGTTCAGGAATATGCATGAGGGGGGTGCTTGTTATCTCTGCCACTTCCTACCCCCTCCCCATCTACCCTCGTTACAGTTTGACTTCAGTTATATCTATTATCATTATTGTTATTACTATCATTATCATCGTCATCATGATCATGATCATGATCGTGATCATCATCATCATCGTCATCATCATCTTCATCATCATCATCACCATCGTCATTGCAGGGCGATTCAGATATATATGTCTTAGTTTCGCTTTGTGCGTATTAAGTTTCATCTGACGCTTGCTTACCAAATGGCTCATGCAGAAATTGAGTATGGTTCCGGAGGTCTCTTTTAAGTACTACAATAAGGCAGAAAGTGCAGAACCTTCCACAAATTGTCTCTTAAGTATTCCGATTGGTTATGAAATGTGATGGCTCTTGGTCCTTATTTGGAAGCTCCACAGATTTTTCTTGGTTGTGGTAGGTGTAGTTCTCGAAACTTTCTAGACTACTCCATAATTAGTGACTGGTTGTCTTGCTCTGTGTTTTGTTAACTTTCGATTCGAATATCAGTAAACATTTGAGTGAACTTAGCAAGTAGGGAGAGAGAATTGAAACTGAAAGGACAGTGTTTGTGAAGGACACGTTTTTGTTTGGGGACTGATGCGTTGGTCATTGAACATTGATTTGTAAATCATCTACTGCAATTAAAGACTGAACTTGTTGCACTAGTTCGACCATTTCCCTGTCTGAATCGACTCAACGAGAGTTCATAAGCAACTCATCTGCAAATCGTTTCAGTCACCGTTAACACCACTGAAGTGTAAGTTTCAGTCACCGTTTATACCATTGAGGTGTAATAGTTTCAGTCACCGTTAATACCACTGAGGTGTAAGAGTTTCAGTCACCGTTAATACAACTGAGGTGTAAGAGTTTCAGTCACCGTTAATACCACTGAGGTGTAAGAGTTTCAGTCACCCTTAGTGCCATGGGTGTAAGAGTTTCAGTCACACGTTAATACCACTGAGGTGTAAGAGTTACAGTCACCGTTAATACCACTGAGGTGTAAGAGTTTCAGTCACCGTTAATACCACTGAGGTGTAAGAGTTACAGTCACCGTTAATACCACTGAGGTGTAAGTTACAGTCACCGTTAATACCACGTGGTGTAATAGTTTCAGTCACCGTTAATACCACTGAGGTGTGTAAGAGTTTCAGTCACCGTTAATACCACTGAGGTGTAAAGGAAGAGGAGTTCGAGTCCTCTAAGTATGGGGGCCAAGCCGATATATCCATGTAGAATTAGCTATACAGAGCCTTCGGACTCTGGATATTAAGTGCAATTCATCGTTGTGTTTCCAACGCAATTGTGACAACGTTGAAGAATTTCTTGGTGGGAAATTCTTTGCAGATCACGTTCATGTCTGAAGTGGTTCAGAGTGACGTCAGTGTGTTCAGTGAAGAACAATGAACATCGTGAAAGTGAACCGGACAGTTCAAAGGGCTGCGACCTCGTTTTGTTTCATATAGGGCGAGATCTATGTTGATCGTGTGGCTTCGTGTTGCCACTTTGCATAGTCACATAATCGCAGTAAATCTGTCGTTGAGAAGTGCGCATCATATCCATATATTACCCCAGTGTGTGTTCGGATGTTTCAAAGTTTTGAGTTCTCATGGAAGTGTTCCGTAGTCTAAATTAAGCCCTACGTGCTAATTTCAGTGAAGAAAAGCCTCGAAAGAACAGCCTTCACATTCATAGTAGGGCAGACATCAGATAAAATCATAAATCGTGCCGTCAGTGTGAGCTCAAAAAAAAGAATCGTTGAAATTTTCAAAAAAAGAAAGGGAGAAAAAAAAAAGGTAGAGAGAGAGCGGGGGGGGGGGGGGGGGGGGGGGGGGGGGGGGGGGGGGGGGGGGGGATTCGCGAAAGATGAATCGGCAATAAAGGTGATCGTACAGAGCATCTACATTACCAGCATTCACTGATAGGAAGGATGATCTCAACAGCTGCTTAGAGAGGTTTGAAACGTTTAACTGAGACTGGGTGGACCCGAGACAGCTGGGCAGCAAGTTTAAATATTCTGTTTTCAGGGAAGCGCTTATGTTCTTACAGTGTCTTTCACGTGATGAGGCCGAACGCTATACTCAACTGAAGGAAGCTTTGCTGACAGACTGATGAAGATAATCTCGTCGCCGTTTTCGTACTGCATGCCTGAGGCTGGAGAGAGCCCATAGCCATTGATTGTCAGACTCCAAACCTACGTCCAACTGTCGCTGCAGCTGTCATCTACTGCTGAACCTTTTTAGAGACCCTCTAGCTTTTTCATCACCAATGTTTGCCTCAAGGAAGAGGCCATTCATTTTCGTGAGGAACGAATTTCAGGAATGATGATGTTGCTCAGTTTGGGTTGAAGATATCTAGACCGAGGCCTTGCTATGATCAAATTATGCGCCGTCAGGTAATGAGTTTCAAAAGGGTTTGCGAGTTCCATCCCCTTGCCAAAGGGTTTTCTTTAATTTCTTTTTTTTAACATAAGCCTGAATTTGGGGATTCAGAACGGTGTGGGGGACTGAGAATCTGCTCCACTCCTTACTTGAGGCATTCTTGGCAAGTTGATCAACAGCCTCATTGCCTCCAGTGCTGACATGGCCGGGAATCCAAGCTAAAGCCATATGTTGTATCCATCTGGTTTCAGAGATGTGTACAGTTCGAACATTTTCGGCGGTTGAGGGTGCTTGAGGTTACCACCAGTCATGGCCTAAAAAGCAGAAAGGGAGTCCCGACAGACTGAGGAAGGTCTTTATGTTTTGATTTTCAGACCATTTAACGAGCCAGGACCAACGCTGTCAGCTCAGCAGTTCAGGTAGAGCTGTAGGAGGGAATGTGTCTCAAACATTTCTGAGAGGGAGCTGTTGTGCAACACGCGCAGAGTAACCCCTCTTCAGATGTGGAGCATCAATAAGTATTCTTTGGAAGGATGGAAATTGGGAACACAGGTCGGGAAAAAAGATTTTTTTGTATGCCAAAGAGCTGGTGGAGTCTTTGCGATTTGAGGCCAGACCAAAGCGGATCTCCAGGATATCCATGGTGGGTCGTCAGGAAACTTGATGAATCACATACACATTCCAAGGTCTATGTCCGCACTGTTCAATGGGAAAGAATACGAATTTCAAGGGTGTAGTAATGGAAATTTCTTTGAGGAGCGTCGGGTCAAAAACACAGTCATAAGCAAGGTTTGGGGCTTCAGAGAAGAGATTCAAACAATAGGTCACAGAAACTTTCAGCCAACGGTTGGAGAAGGATGGTTCTCCTGCCTCAGCCAACGGTTGGAGAAGGATGGTTCTCCTGCCTCAGCCAACGGTTGGAGAAGGATGGTTCTCCTGCCTCAGCCAACGGTTGGAGAAGGATGGTTCTCCTGCCTCAGCCAACGGTTGGAGAAGGATGGTTCTCCTGCCTCAGCCAACGGTTGGAGAAGGATGGTTCTCCTGCCTCAGCCAACGGTTGGAAGAAGGATGGTTCTCTGCCTCAGCCAACGGTTGGAGAAGGATGGTTCTCCTGCCTCAGCCAACGGTTGGAGAAGGATGGTTCTCCTGCCTCAGCCAAGGTTGGAGATGGATGGTTCTCCTGCCTCAGCCAACGGTTGGAGAAGGATGGTTCTCCTGCCTCAGCCAACGGTTGGAGAAGGATGGTTCTCCTGCCTCAGCCAACGGTTGGAGAAGGATGTTTTCCTGCTCAGCAACGGTTGGAGAAGGATGGTTCTCCTGCCTCAGCCAACGGTTGGAGAAGGATAGTTGGAGAAGGATGGTTCTCCTGCCTCAGCCAACGGTTGGAGAAGGATGGTTCTCCTGCCTCAGCAGACTGACATAGGCTCTGTGCAACCCCTTGCAGGGACAGCTCCGACTTATTTCGACCTAGGAAACTTCTTTCAGATCTAGGCACCGTAAGACTCCCTTGGAAGATTTAGAAAGAGAGGGGGTTAGTTACCGCCAAGGACATTGACAAACGAAGCACAGGACAAGACACGACGCATTTCGACCTCTTGGGTCTTCTTCAGGCAAAACAAACACCAGATCACATTTACATTTAGGACAGTACAAACAAAAAAACGAAGGGAGACTTATCTGTTGTCCACGTGGTGGGAAGAATCCGCCATTCTTCTTTGCCTTAACTAGGCTGACCCTGGAGAAAGGTCCAGTGACGGTGAGGAAAGACCCACTGACCACAGGAAAGTCCTGTTGACAGTGGGAAAGACTACAACTTTGGATTCTCTCTTGAGGGCACATAAGACCGTATGGCGAAAGCTTGGCTGTGTCTGGAGTGGCACTGTCTTCATCTGTCCGTGGGCAGGGGTGGTTGGGTCTGTGAGGTGTGCTCGGCAGCTGGAGGGTGGTGTTTTTCGCCGGTGGGCTCTGCAGTCATGAAATACGGGCTGGTACACCCATGGGGATGCTACTTTAAGGCCGTTATGAGCTGCATCCTGTAGTCTAATTTACCTCTGTTCAGGAGCAGTTATGTCCCTTGATATCTTAATGGAGTGTCCTGTGCGTGCCTGTACCATCGTCAACACAGCGCAGGCCTCCAAGGGTGGTACAGGACTGCTCTAAAGGCAGGTGAAGACAGTGCTTCTCTGGGTCCTCCCCAGCACCTTCGGGTGTTTCTTTTTCTTCTTTGCCTTAACTAGGCTGACCCTGGAGAAAGGTCCAGTGACGGTGAGGAAAGACCCACTGACCACAGGGAAAGTCCTGTTGACAGTGGGAAAGACTACAACTTTGGATTCTCTCTTGAGGGCACATAAGACCGTTATGGCGAAAGCTTGGCTGTGTCTGGAGTGGCACTGTCTTCATCTGTCCGTGGCAGGGGTGGTTGGGTCTGTGAGGTGTGCTCGGCAGCTGGAGGGTGGTTGTTTTTCGCCGGTGGGCTCTGCAGTCATGAAAGACGGGCTGTGACACCCATGGGGAGCTACTTTAAGGCCGTTATGAGCTGCATCCTGTAGTCTATTTACCTCTGTTCAGGAGCAGTTATGTCCCTTGATATCTTAATGGAGTGTCCTGTGCGTGCCTGTACCCATCGTCAACACAGCGCAGGCCTCCAAGGGTGGTACAGGACTGCTCTAAGGCAGGTAAAGACAGTGCTTCTCTGGGTCCTCCCCAGCACCTTCGGGTGTTCTTTTTCTTCTAAATGTGATCTGTTTTGTTGTGTTTTTTCGCCTGAAGAAGACCCAAGAGGTCGAAATGCATCGTGTCTTGTCCTGTGCTTCGTTTGTCAATGTCCTTGGCGGCAACTAACCCCCTCTCTTTCTAAATTTTGCTTCGTTCTCCGCCATCAGTCGCTCCATTTGAAACATCCCTTGGAAGAGTTCAATTGTGTGCGAGACCTTTTATTTTCTCGATTCAAGTGTATAGAAGCTTTCATGAGCAGATGTGACTGAGACTTTGACAGCATTCTACGAGAAATGACCACTTCCTCGTCCTTTTAATGGACTGGCCAGGATTGCCCGACAGACTTCAAATCCTTTCCGGACTGCGAAGGGGGTGAACTCCGACAAAGGGCTGCCCTTATCAGCACCCTCCACTACCAACCATGAAGCCCCCAAACCAGTGACTCCTCTGGTCTCCGCATTTGAATCATCTTCCACAGGATGATCCTGATCTCTTCGGTGCCCCCCCCCCCCCCCCCCCCCCCAGCCTTCAGTGTTTGGGGTAGGAGGAGGAGGGGTGTGTGTGTGTGCGGGGGGGATAAAATAGAACAACCATGTTGTTGAATATAGGTTTCGTCTTCCCACTCCCACCTTTCCTACCTACCATGGAGCTCAACTAAGCGGCCAGGGCCAGAAACTAATGTCTTGTGACCCCATGAAGGTTTCGGGAGAGAGAATACGACAAACAGCAACCAGCTAACCCTATCCGCTCGACCATGCCGAACTCCCGGGCAGACCGAGCGGAGCAGAGCATTACAAAGGTTATCTTGGACAGTCGGGGAACTGCTGTCTTGACCCAGCGCCATGCAAAGGTAGCCGATTGATACACACGGGCCAGGGTGTACCTCCTGTCTAGGAAAGGTCCGAGCCATAAGAGAAATGTTGAGAGCACCTGCCCTCTCAATCACCAGGATCTCATTCCCCTCCATCACAGGTCGGACCACATGGCAACGTGGGTGGATCTTATGAAGACCGCAGAGAAAAGGAGAATGTGGAAAAAGAAGACTGGAGAGGAGGAGAAGATCGAGGGCAGAAGGTGAGAATAGGTAAAAGGTGGGTTGGACTTTGTCAGGGCCCTCATCCTTACCCTGTCGGACATGGAAGACCCCACCAGGGCATCAGCTCCTACCACATTGTGCTTAGCAACTTACGTATAAGCGCCTAGACGTGTGTTCCAAAACCAACTCTTCCCTGAAAATTATTTCAGTCACCGTTCAGCCCACCGTGTGTACAGGAAAAAGAGTTCAAGTCTTCTTAGTCGTAACACTCCCACCTCTACCCTCTTCCTCCCGCTTCTTCACACACACACACACACACCACACACACACACACACACAATACACACACACACACACCGCACGCACGTACGCGCGCGCACCAACATACCCACACACACTTGCACCACACATACACTCACGAGCGCATACACACAGCAGACACGCAAATCAAAACAAAACCATTACGAATTCATTCTGATCCTCTTTTAATCAAAGTGCTTTTTATTTTAACTGGTTTTGTTAAACAAAACATTTCTCTTTTTTCCACATCACCCCACCAAATATCCTTCATCCTTGAGACCGATTCAAAGGTTGTTTTTTTCCTCTAACAATCCAGACAACAAGGAGGAAGGAAAAAAGAGGTAGAACAACGTAAAAATACTTCCATGACACCACGATACCGCAACTGAAAACAAAGACAGTAACGAAAGGAATGGAAAAAAATGGCATTACAATCAAGCATCCAAGCTTACTGCCACAAAAGATTACGGACCTATAACAACACGAAACAGACACATTTACATCTTTATCATCTTGATGGTAGATAAACAATATGATGTCATTATTAGAGATATTATAATACTCAAATTATGACACCAAATAAACAGTAAAAACCCTTATAGTTCACAACATGATAAAAACTGTTATCCTAAAATGATTATGAGCGTTCTCAAAGACATGCTTTGAATGTTGAAATTAAACCTGACAAAGAAAAATCACTTTCTACAAAAATTGATACAGTTAAATTTTAAAAAAAGTTAAGCGAACCAATGATATCACGAAAACGGCCCTCCATCCATAACTTATGATAATAATGATTATCATGGCGCTTAATATTACACAAGCCGTAAGCGCTTACAAATACAGAAAAGATTAAAGAAAACATAAATGAAACCAATAAGAAGATAAATATTGCAATAAGTACCATGCACCTACAAACAAGAGTGCATATTAACACACACTCACGCACACACATACAAACAAAGTGCATATTCACACACACACACACACACACACACACACACACACACAAAACCCCGCGATCCCCCACACACACCCACAACAACGCACACAACATTTATGCACGTGCCACACACACATGCGCGCGTGCGCACGTGCACCCACACAAGTCGCAGAATAAATTTGATGGGGAAGGGGAAGAAAGAATTTGCTATTGATAGGTGAAGAAGGTTGTTTTATGAGATGCCTTAAAGGAAAACAGAGAGTCTGAATTGAACTAGGCAAAGATATTGGGAGTTTATTCAAGAAACTGGACCCTGAAAAGAAGGAAAGCTGAATGTTTTATTTTATCATCCCGCCTAGCGGACAACTCGGGTTTTTTCTCCAGGGTGCTAAAATACGGGAAACAGTTTATCTTAAAAAAAAAAAGAAACAAAAAAAATAAAAAAGCAAACACATGAAAAATCTAATAATTTCGCAATTAATAACTGGTAGCTGAACTACTGACTTCTTACTAAAGGTAACTTTTGGGATACTGACTCTGTTAGCCATTCTGCGCAATTTTTCTTCTCAGTTTTATAGTTAAAAAAAATGAAAATAATATATAAGCTGAATCAAAAAGGCCGTTTGAAACCCAAAAAAAACTGCCCAAAAAGCCCAAAACCTATTGTCAAGTGGTTATATTACAACGTGACTGAAGAACAATGCAAGCTGCTTGACAAGGACACGAGAATTGGTCACAAAGGCCAGGGAGAAACAGAAGATGAAACAATATAAAGGGAGGGAGGGGGCGGGGCCAGAACAGACAGATCAAAAAAGAGTGCAGAAAGATGAACAATATAAGGGAGGAAAGGGGGCGGGCACAAAAGAACAGAATCAAAGAGAGTGACAGAAAGATGAAATGATAGCACAGAACTTACGTGAGGCAGGGATGCAATTGATTTTGTACAATTTGTCCTGGTATCCCCGTTTTTAAACGACATAATCATCACTTTCTTTAACCTTGCAAGGCCAGCAGTATTTTAAAATTCATTATAAGAAATATCATAGCTCAAAAATTAATGAATTAATTTGTAAAATATAAATAAATATAACAAATTAAATAAAATACAATGATCAAATTCAAAATTAAAAAAAACATTAAAAAAAGACCATTACGAACTTCATAAAAAAAGTTGAAAATAGAGTAGAAAGTGGCTCGTTACAACAACAGAAGTTTAAACACATTTAAAAATTGGGGCCAATAGATTCATTTACTTTTAAAAAGAAAAGAAAATAAGCAAATATCAGAAACGGTAGTAAACAACTTTAAAAAAGATACTTAAAAGTAAAAAATGTCTCTATTATTAATTTCAAAAGAGTCGATAAACAGCAATAATTGCAACGAAAATGAAATCTGATAATAAATGATAAGGATAAAATTTTCCCAAATGCCGTCGTCTTCCGTGAGCTAAGGCTGTCACAAAAAAGCAAATGCGCAAAGGCCAAAACGGACATAGCTTTGTGAACCAACCTTTCCCACCAATATTCCTCTCTCCTCAAACACACATAGAAATCAACATAGGCACTGGTCACACATCCCTCTCTTGCCATTAAAGCAGAAAAAAGTAAATGTATGAAACGGAAGATTTAGCAACTGCCTTTGAAATCTATGATAGGAAAATTAAAAGACTTTTGAGTATGAATGGATTTTTAACCTGGACTTTAAAAAGTAAAAAGGGAAATAGGAAATGATAAGATAATTTCACACACACACACACACTTGAGAGAGAGAGAGAGAGAGAGAGAGAGAGAGAGAGAGGGGAGAGAGGAGAGAGAGAGAAGAGAGAGAGAGTGTGTGTGTGTGTGTGTGTGTGTGTGTGTGTGTAGCCAGGATCTTTGACCCCTGTTCCCCGTCCTCCTCACCCCATCGTCTCTCTCCTTCTTTCGGGTGTGCAACACCCATTGTCAGTAGTTGCCCTGCAAAGAGATTTCCACAAATTCAAAAAACTCAGAATAAGGGCCCCTCTTACCTCTCCCAAAGACTAGTTGCAAATGAAAGTCTATTCACAAAACTGGACCAGACAAGTGAATACATTTCACCTTGACACAGTTAAGATGTTTTGAAATATATGCTTAGATGCCAGTGTGTGTGACTGCAGATATGTCAAGGGATATATAGCTGTAGAAGTTCAGATACGCTGGTTATGTTGTACCAATAAATGGTATAACGGTATTTGTGTCATTTTTACATTTCCTTCAGCTGAAAACATGTTTTAAAGGGGAAAAGCCAACGCAGATATGACGACGGAAAATTTTATTTGCACTTTTTTTTCTTTCTCCTTTTTTTCGCACAGCTCATAAATCTCCTCTCTCTCTCTCTCTCTCTCTGTCTCTCTCTCTCTCTTATGTAAGAATTTAAAGGGAGCCCTGAAAGAAACAGAGCAAAAATATAAGGACTGCTGAATCCACTGAAGAAATAAAAACTAAAAAAAGCCATGCCAGATTCAACAAGAAAACAACAAACGCCATGTACTTCAGAAGATTGCTCCTGCAAAGCAATGAATTTATCAAAAAATAATATAAGTCATGTGTAATCTACGTCGATGCGGTAAGATGCATCACAAATTTAATGTGGTCTACCTCAGTCAGTAGATGATTGTTAAATAGAAGATGACTCTGCTTGGATGCACATGAAATAAACAGACGGTTAAATCTGCTTAAATATGTTGTTACACTGTGATATCATTATCCCTCAATCCATTCAAAAGACTGAAAGACAGGCGCTGACACCCACATGGGGGGACACACCTGCAGAGGACGGCCCACAACAGAGGGCTCTGGGCATTGCTGTTCACGACCTGTACCCCTGGTAAGATGAACCGCTGTCAGGTGGATTTCAAATACAGGTGTGTGTGTGTGTGCGTGTGTGGTGTGTGTGTGTGTGGTGTGTGTGTGTGTGTGTATGTTTTGTGTGTGTGTGTGTGTGTGCGCGCGCGCGCGCGTGCGGGGTGTGTGTGTGTGTATGTGTTTTGTGTGTGCGTGTGTGTGTGTGGTGTGTGTGTGTGTGTGTGTGTGTGTGCGCGCGCGCGCGCGCGGCGCATGTGTAGGCCTACTTTTCGTGAAATGCGATATATTGAATACCACGTGAATTGTATACATGTGGATTTTTGGGATAGTGAGCTATTCACTATAAAGAATAGGGTTTGTTGTTGTTGCAGTTGTTTGAGGGGGGGGGGGTGGGGGGGGGGGGGGGGGGGGGAGGAGGGGGGTTGGAATGTTATGTTTTTCCCTTTAATTTTTTGTTTTCGAAGCGAAATGGAGCCAACACACTACAAAAGCCTACGGGTTTTCAACGGGTGTAGCAATAGCAAGCCCTTGGCGACAAGACAAACGATAAGACATCTTTACTTAGGTGGATTTCCATGTTCCACACACAGATAATCTAGGTAAATTACAATCTTGATTTAATTTAACATCAGCCCATCACCTTTTCCCAGCTTTAAACCCCAAAGATCTTGACTTCATCCAATCTTGCCATCACTCAATTTTAAAAAAATAGTTTTTTCCCCATACACACTCTTGAAAAAGCATATTTCTTGCCTACTAACGTGTAAATTATAGTACGCAATGACAACATATCTTCAAATCATATTGCGAATTTATTTTTTAGCGAGTATGTGAAAACTTTGGGTACAGGGTGCACTTCAACTTCAGAAACAGTGTGAACGAGCACCATGCGAAGTAAAATGACTAGGGAAAACAACCCCTGTGGAATTCTGATTTCCAGAAAACTTTAAACCCATGTACACGATCTTCTTTCCCATGCTTCAATATCCCTTGAACTGTACTATATCATTATTTACATTCTTTGCATGGGATTTCCTCTTTGCGACTCAGGTATATCATTTCTTATATTCTGTGCACTGCATTTCTCTCTTTTCGACTCAGATTTTTTCATTACCTTGCTAATGATGATGATGTTGTTCTACCTTTTTCATTATTCATCTCAAGAGGAAGGTTTCTTTTTCATACAAAATGGTTTGTTGGCAAAAGGAGTTTAGACTGACATGTCAGTGCCTCGCTTATTACTTTGTCAAAGTGTCGGATATCAAGGATCCGTAAGGGCAAATTTTTTTTCTAAGCCAGCCATGTCCGTCTCACTGTAAATCATGAAGCACAGCGGATCTTGCAGTTACAGGTCTCCACGCAGCGTCGCTGGTGCTACGCAGACTGGTCGTTACACACCTTTGGCGTCAGTGACGTCTACATCACCTGTGACGACTTTCACAGTGTTGACGATGACGAACAGGCTATAATTGATTACATCACTGTGACTGACTTTCACAGTATTGACGATGACGAACAGACTATAATTCATTTACATCACCTGTGACTGACTTTCAAAAGTAAGCCTACTGACGATGACGAACAGACTTAATTCATCTACATCACCTGTGACTGACTTTCACAGTACTGACGATGACGAACAGACTATAATTCATTACATCACCTGTAAACTGACTTTCACAGTACTGACGATGACGAACAGACTATAATTCATCTACATCACCTGTGACTGACTTTCACAGTACTGACGTGACGAACAGACTATAATTCATCTACATCACCTGTGACTGACTTTCACAGTACTGCGATGACGAACAGACTATAATTCATCTACATCACCTGTAAACTGACTTTCACAGTACTGACGATGACGAACAGGCTATAATTCATCTACATCACCTGTGACTGATTTCACAGTACTGACGATGAACGAACAGACAAATAATTCTCTACATCACCTGTAAACTGACTTTCACAGTATGACGATGACAAACCCGATTTAAAAATTTTCATCTACATCCCCTGTGACTGACTTTCACAGTACTGACGATGACGAACAGACTATAATTTCATCTACATCACCTGTGACTGACTTTCACGTACTGACGATGACGAACAGACTATAATCATTCTACATCCCCTTTGTGACGGGACTTTACAGTACTGACGATGAGAACAGGCTATAATTCATCTACATCACCTGTGACTGACTTTCACAGTACGACGATGACGAACAGGCTAAATTCATCTACATCACCTGTGACTGACTTTCACAGTACTGACGATGACGAACAGGCTATAATTCATCTACATCACCTGTGACTGACTTTCACAGTATGACGACGACGAACAGGCTATAATTCATCTACATCACCTGTGACTGACTTTCACAGTACTGACGATGACGAACAGGCTATAATTCATCTACATCACCTGTGACTGACTTTAACAGTACGACGACGACGAACAGGCTAAATTCATCTACATCACCTGTGACTGACTTTCACAGTATTGACGATGACGAACAGGCTATAATTCATCTACATCACCTGTGACTGACTTTCACAGTACTGACGATGACGAACAGGCTATAATTCATCTACATCCCCTGTGACTGACTTTCACAGTATGACGACGACGAACAGGCTATAATTCATCTACATCACCTGTGACTGACTTTCACAGTACTGACGATGACGACAGGCTATAATTCATCTACATCACTGTGACTGACTTTCACAGTACTGACGACGACGAACAGGCTATAATTCATCAGACAGCATCACCACAAACACTGCTGTTTCATCTTTCACATGGAACCCGTCATCGGACAGTCCCGGGATGACACGATACTGTATGATCTGGATACACTATTGGCAACGGTGGAAATATAGCTTCTATGTAGAATCAAAGAGTGCTCTGGCGTTTTCAGGCGGCCAAAATCTTCGCACAACCATGAAGAGGTGCAGTCGTCCTGACCTATCGACAGGAGGACGAACACTAGCAATGATGAGAGAACATCACCTGACCATGACTGACATTCCTGACAGAATGCATCACCGGGCTGATGAGTGACCGTCTCTTTATCACAGCACACATCACCATGACGATCAGCTGTAGGCCTATTCATTACAAACCACATCACCATGACGATCAGCTGTAGGCCTATTCATTACAACCACACCACCATGACAGACATGATCCAAAAGATAACTCATCACCTTGACAATGTTTCAGAGCAATACTGATTACAAATACATCACCATGACGACAAGCGGTTACCATGACTGAACACTTCATCGTGACATTGAGTGGCATTCTTTACAGAACACATCACCATGACGATAAGGGGGTGGTCTTGACAGAATACATCATGATCGCGATGAAGGTTCGTCGACATACTGATGACAAATCATCTTGACGGAACAGATTGTTATGACAAGTCACATTCTTTGCAGAACGTATCACCCTTAATGAGGGGCGGTTTTGTTAAATGACAGAGCACATAGAGACGTTCAGAAGTGATCATGGCGATGGAACACATCATCAGATGACATACTATACAGCCATGACAAAGAGTGGTCTTTCTGGCTGAACATCTCTCTGATGACGAATGATCATCACAGCATTACCATGCGACTGAATGGTTATCTTAATGTAAAAAAAAATAAAAAAAATAAAAAGAAATCACCATGGCGATGAACAGTCACACGATAAAAAATATGCCAGTGCAATGAAAGCTAATTATTACAACAAAGTAATCATGACTCACTATAAAACACCCTGAAACAACAACCACAAAAAAAGAAGAAAAACAACAACAAAATAAGAAGTGCACTCAGAAGAGTGCGGATCTCTGGATCTCCACTCGCACAGATCCTACTTCCACTCTTTGTACCGGGCACTGGATCTCCACTCGCACAGATCCCACTTCCACTCTTTGTACCGGGCACTGGATCTCCACTCGCACAGATCCCACTTCCACTCTTTGTACCGGCACTGGATCTCCACTCGCACAGATCCTACTTCCACTCTTTGTACCGGGCACGATTCCAAACTTAATGAGTTCGTGCTTAGGCCACATTCTGTTCTTTTCCACGAAGTTTTTATTATTTTTTTTTTACATAACTTCATTAGTTTTTACATGATTCTGCGGGCAGACAGACAGACAAACGTGACACAGTAAAGTCAGACCCGGATGAAAAACGCGACTTCCCTGACAGAAGAAACACAAATGATTCGGCGCACTTTCCTTCAGAAAATGAAGAGTGACAAGGCCCACGTCAATATCACAAGTTTAGACTAGTCATGCATTATGCTGACTGTATGAGCAGACAGCATGTTCGGCACTGCACATGACGTGTGTTTGCTTTCTTCTTCTAACCTTTGACATCAAACACATCGCTTATGGTGGCAAAGAGGGACAACACATGTCAGTATGCCAGAAATAATTACACTGATATCAGAATTATTATAATTCAACAATGCCACTGGTAGGCCTATCACAATTATTATCGCTCAGTGATTGTTCCCCCTCAACATGTTACACTAAATTCTTGGATGGCTTTGCTAAAATTGATACGACACGTTATCATTTCAATTTCATTTGACATGGTCAAGTTTCTCCGTCTTTGTTGCACAACTGAACATGAAGAACCAAACATAAAAACACTACTTGGAGAGAGAGAGAGAAGGAGAGAGAGAGAGACAGAGAGAGAGGAGAGAGAGATGAGAAAGAGAGAGAGAGAGAGAGAGAGAGAGAGAGAGAGAGAGAGAGAGAGAGAGAGAGATTGAGAGAAATCAAACACAAGCAGACAGTCCTTGTGCATCAGACCTGCATCACTGTGTGAAAGAGACAGTCACCTGCTCCATCAAGCTTTTTCCACACCAGTTGCAGATCCCAGCTTTTCCAATCCACAATGAATTTGACAGTCACTCTATTCAAATCTTTGTCACCGGATCATTTTTGGAGCCATTTTCTTCTCTTACGAAAAGAAGCATGACAATTGTTGTTTAACTCTTTCCACCAGCGCTCCACTCCGATCGGTGCGAATGTAAATGCATAAGTGCATCTGCATCTGATCAGAACTCAGGTGTCAAAGCTCGGTTCAAATCAAGGCCATCAACCTCTTTAACCTATGAATCAATGATCAGAAAGGAAGACTACTCCAAAGCTATTCTCTTTGTCAGTTTTACTGTGTGAGCAAAACACATATGGCTGATTTTTTTTTTAAAAAGTAGATTCCTTGTGTGGCTAGTGTTAGATGAAAGCTTTGTGGAGGTCTCCAGTGAATAATTCTGAAACTGTAAACAAAAAACAAACAAACATGGGCGCAGAAAATATTTTGACTAAAAACAATTGAATCATTTATTCACAAATGCAGTAACGCTACCTGTCTGAATGAGAAGTTTTCATTAAATGATTTGGTTTTCTATTTAGCTATAATTTATCATTACTGGATAGTTAAAGCACGCTGAAAATTTAGCAAATTACACTTAAAAAATGATATTCTGTAACCCCTCTAACATGCCGATCAAAGAACTATTACAGAGTAAGTAAAACAACATCGATCTTCCAGTTGAACAGTCAAAACAAGCAAGGCTGAGAAATTACTTGGCCGATCGAAATGAAAGAACTGAAACGATCAGAACCTGCAAATCTGTTTCTCTTTTTTCTTTTGGGGATCTATAATTCAAATAGTAGCGTTGCTAGTAGTTGGTTACTAAAATATTGTGTTGACGATGAATACAACCGTAACAGTGTATTCACATTAGCACTGACAGAACAAAGGAAAGGCAGGAGGGGGTGGGTAGGGCCAATCACGCAGCTTTATTCAGATCTGTGCACCTTAATGCTGCTATTGGAGAATCATAATAGAAGAATAATCACACAGGCGACTGCGGACTTTAGAAACGTTTCTACAAACTGTTTCTTTTTGAAAAGTTTCTTTTTTCTTAACAAACAATAATTTTCATTTCAGACAGGCCCAGTTTCATCTTGACCATCTTTTCGTGTATCGCCCTTAAGAAACTTCCGTGTACATTTTGAATGATTTTAGCGCTCGTATTGTCGCCCGGCAACCAATCTACCAAACACAATGCTTTAAAACTAGCCCATGGTACCTCATTTTCTTTATTGGCACCATGACATACAAGTACATACCTACAACGACAAAGGCAAAAACAATCAGTCCATTAACTAGGGGTACAATGGCACTCCATCATCACATCAAGATGTTACAATTCTCCAATCAAAGCATTATTATGTACAGTAATCTGTGGAAAAATGTCAGAAGGTATGAACATTTCTATACGTCATTATCATTGATAACATTTTCTTCCTGGAATCAAAAGATGACTAGCATTTAAGCGTGATTACAGTAGACTGAATGTAACTGTTAGAATATGACAATTTAAAAACTGACCCACTGGGTTACTTTTAAACCATAAAAAATGAGGGAAAAACTGGCTTTCGCATTAACAATCCACAACACTTCTATCTGACAACATTGATTTTCTGGGAAAATGGTGATTCTGCTCTCTCATTGTGAAACACTGTTACATCTTTGTGAGAGGAAGGGGCACACAGATTGGGATAACCAACGCTCAGGGTGCTTTTCCTTATGGCTGCAAACACTTAAAACACACAACCAAAACCAAACAAAACAAACACACACACACACACTCTTTTCTTTGACAGCTACACAGTGACTTGAACAATCTTGTTTCAGATCATTTTCGATGACAATCTTGATGTAGTGTAAAAAAAATGGTGAAGGCCAACAATCTGGCAATCAAATATGCTGTTCCTCATTTTTGCAAGAAAGATATAGGAAACAAAATGAAAGTAAATGAATAAAGCTGGTTATCAAGTCTTTAATGCACAGAAATAATGTTATATATGGAAATATTTCTCTTGCATCACACACACACACACACACACACACACACACACACACACACACACACACCTCATTATCTTATCTGGTTAATAGAGTCACTGTCAAACAAAATTTATGATTCAAGTCCAATGGTAACGTTCATGAATGTTTACACATTTCTGAATGTTTACATGTTCCTGAATACTTACAGCTGCTTATTTAGTGCCTGTCATGAATCTTCCCCTCATTATAAAAGAATGAACCGCCACCGTGGAATATAAAACCTGCAATAATGGCTGCCATTCTGCTTTTCAGTGAGCCTGCTCCGACGCTCGCCTGGAACAACTATCAGGTACCTAGCGCAAGCACCATAATGTTGGAATGTTCCGTGGTCTCTGCCGCCAAGCTTCTGCCAGCTGCTTTCACTGTGGAAAACAGCAAAAGTACTGAGCAGTGGACCTTTTCTTCAGGTGAACAAATACACCTTTAATGATTGGCCACTTTCCTTCCAGTCTGTACATTCCAACCTGCAGTCACAACTATTCAGCAGCCAAGGGCTGAAGTGCACACATCTGCTAATTAATCCCAATCTCCAGTTTCAATGTGAGAGGCAGGCCTAAAACACCCATGTGTCATTATCTTCTAAATCAAAACGGGAATGAAGGGCGAAGGTGGGCACTAGGGGAACAGGGAAAATGTGAGGGAAGGGAAAGCACTGTGTTCCACAGCACTTAATAGAACACACCTGCCATGGGGAATACTCTGAATGGCTTTCAGTGTCGCCACCATGATCAAAAAATTATCTTTAATTTCCAAAATCAACTTTGACTAGACTTACGAGGTTACCCAGTGCTGACTATCACTGGAGGTTACTTTCTGACCATGCCCCATCATTGTCTAAACTGACTGACTGAATACACCGTCCAAGCTCTGTCATGCCTCCAAACCTTTTTTCCTGATGTGCCATGTCTGGAGCCATATCCAGACCACATAAAAAAGAACACTTACTTGAAGGACGGAGTGGAAAGTACCATGCAAGCCCATCTTCAGGTTGTGAACATGACATTGCCAACTCCTCTTTCATCTCTGCAGAATGAAGATCTCACACATGGATAAACGTCTCTGGGGTAGAGGGAACCCTAAACCTCAGCTCACACTGGGCAGTCTGTCCTATTATTTTATCTGGAAACACCAAAGCCGGCCTTATTCGGAGGAATTCTGCAAATGATTTACTTCTCCTTGTAAGCACTGTATAAAGAACAAAAAAAAAGTCAGTTTCAATCCATTTTTCTGCCTCTTAAACTCTCTGAATCAGAGAGAGTATTGTACATGCACTTATTGTAGACACATCTACTTTGTTTATATATGGGGAAAACGAAAAACACCAAACAAACAAACAAAGACAAACTATAACCAAAATACGACCACAAATTCTACAACTGATTAATAGCAAACCTACAGGCTGTGCGGTTTAAAAGTCAAATTTCACCGACTTGTAGGAAGACACATGAGATCATGCGAGACAGCACAAGTTTCTCCTAAGCTTGAACGCATTAAATGGCCGCTCAATCATAAGAGATTATCCAGGTGGGCAATTACTATTGTACTAGTAGCCAGGTGTTCAACTGTATCATACTTGTATCTTGAGCCCTGGGTAGTAGAGGAGCATGGTGCCGAATACGAGAAGATAGTGGTTTTTTCGTTCTTCGTTTTCACTGTCCTAAATGTTATTTGTTTTTTGCCTGAAGAGACCCAAGAGGTCGACATGCATTGTGTCCTGTCCTGTACTTTGTCTATGTCTTGGCAGTAACCAACCCCCTCTCTTTCTAACTTTTGTTATTAACATTGACGTTGTAAGTTTATCAAGCGAAGTATAATATCACGATCCCATTAATGTCGTTAAGTTGCATCAAAAAGTGGACGGAAATGCATGTGTTCTCTCACATGGTCTGGTGTCGGGAGTGAAAGGACATGAAATCACACTTCTGCAAATGTCTTAGCAGGACATAACACTTAACTAGGTGTGGGTTGTCGAGTCAGCCCTTAAGTGTTCCATTTCTTAATTCAGTTGTCCAATTACAATGTTTTGTAGAGCACACATTTTTAGGGAGGACAAAAACAGAAATCAGTAAAGCAAACAAAAAAGAAAAAAAAGCCTCCAAAATACTGAAGAAAAATGATGATAACAGATGCGAAATGGGGTATTTGTAATGCAGAAGAGAAGATTCTGTTGTAACAGAAGAACATCTCCAGCTTCTGTTGGTGGGAAGACGATTCAATGCTATTAAAATCAATAGTTCCAAAACTACAAGTGCTATTTTTGTTATTCGTTATCATTAAATGCCTGCATACATGAAACAATGTCTAAAGGAAATGTTTCAGCAGATCTCCAAATCACATGCAAAACATACCTCTGTTATATACAACAAGCTTTAATTTGTCCTCTTTAATACCTATAACAAAGGGAATCAAATCACTTCTAATTTCTATCCACAGTACATCAACTCACATATTCCCATCATCAGTTGTCAAGCTTTAGTGGAACACATTATCAATTCATGATCATGGTTTTGGAACGAAGTAGCTTTGGATATGTAAGCCTGCCTGAGTTAACAGTGAGTAGCTCTCTCTGCATTACATGTTACCAACTGAGACACCTGAGCAAAATCTGACATTCAGTATTCCATGGAAAGTGTCCTCACTCAAAATAAAACAAATGAATGTTTGTTTTGCACTTGTCAGGGACAGGAAACTTTGATGATGGGTGTAGTGATCTGTGGGATGCACTACATCAGTCTTCTGTTTGTTTTTTGATTTATTACTTAGCTATTTGTTTATTCATTTATTTGTTGGCTTCATGCACTTTGTCTATCTCGTGTCACTACTCTCACACCACTTACTGCCATTCCTCCATACAAAAACCACACCCATGCTGACGCTATCACAGTTTCAGGACAAACAGTCCAACAGGCAGCTATCAATATCATGCTGCTATGAAATCGCCCAGCAAAGGAGACACCGCTCTATCTCTGCAACATTTCCGTGGTGTCGAGTGGTGCCTGTTCTGACTGGTCATGTTTCCGGATACCACAGACCTAGCCTCCAGCACCAACAACAGTACTTGCATCATCATAGAGTCAGTGAAAGTGACGGCCCATCACATCCCTCCACTACCAATTTTCATCTGCTGGCTGATACTAAAAAATGAAAAACACGAACACTCACAAGACTCACCACAAGAGTGACTGTGGAGCAGGCATGGTGACCATGACAGCAAACATGTTCACACATGGAGTTCTTTAATGATTCTTAACCTATCCTTTAAAGAACAAAAGCTCGTCACTGATCTGATTGGTTTGAACTATTTAGTGTCTACAGATCAATATCCAACTGATGCCACCCTGATACTGTCAAGCATTTTAAGAAATCCAACAAGGCTGACGATGGTGGCCTCAACTTTAAAAAGTGGTATAAAAAACAACACTCAGCAATGTTCTTTTTTTTTTGTTGAGAACTGACCAGGAAATGTCATATTGAAAATTATCTTGACAAATAAAACTTTGTATTTCAACAATGGCAGCCTATATGATGGCCAAAAGAGAAAAGGTAATAGCCCATGATCACTTTCATACAAAGCTTTAGTGTTGGCGATAAACCAATGTAAACATTTTCCTTATTGCTCAATTGTTAAAAATTATTCATATAACTAGACTATATGTTTATAACGTATAAGCTCCTCCCCTCCTTTCACCCTCCTTGTCCAGTCTACAGGTGTCATATCAATCCTGGTTTTATTGCTGATCTGACTCCACAGCCATGCCCACGTGCGTACTTCATAGTGAAGCCTGCAAATTCAAATGTGGGTTCATGTTTTGTCATACGCTTAAGACAGTCAAAGTCCAAATCATTTTCTTTGCCCTTCTAATCAAAATGTAACTGTACCTTGACTGGATTTCAGTGGTCATACCCAGTGACTGTATGCTGCTGGGAGCATGGCCAGTTTCTCTGGTCCCTTGAAGATATAAACTGGAGTCAAAGCAACTTAAGTTGGCAGTTCATTTTCCCTGACCCATTTGATTTCCAATCCACACTTCTCGGAATGTGCTGCACTGGGCTGCTTTTTGTGAAAGAAGCAGGCAAAGTGCATTAAGTTACTTGAGGCTATTTTGAAAAGAAACATCTGCATCAGTTGTCCCTGAATAACGGAGTAAGACATCTGATAGCATCTGTGTTGTCTTGTTGTCACCATCCAGTCTACATATGTGCTGCTGTCAAGATTTGAAACTGATCACTTTATCATAGGGACACGTGACACCCCACAATCATACAAAATTTGAAGCAGACACTTTGCCATAAAAGAACACCCAGAACAACCTGTAAAGTGGTGAGTGCCTCAGTGATGGCTGCAGGGTCTACTGCCGATGAAATGGTTGCCGGGATCCAGTTCATTTTGTCACATATTCTTTTGACAGAAATGTCATTTGTGTTGAGCTCACATTGGCGCTGGTGGCTTCAGTGTAACTCTGCTTGCTTCCGTACCACCATTTCATTGAAATGAGCTGTTTGCACTCAAGTATTTCGGCCTTTTTTCTGCTCACAAATGTCTTCTGTTTCTGAGCTAAAAACACAATTTTGGGTGGCAAGAAGTTCACTCTGCAGCCATCATGCTGCTGTTCCTCAACAGCATGGAGACCACATTGACAGCCCCTTGCAGGTGAGGATGACCTTCCTGTGACCGTTTGTCACTGCCTTTCCTGCAGGCTTCCACTCTGTTCTCCTTGAAACCTCCTGCTTTCCTTGTCTGCTCCTCTGCAATGTAAAGCAGTTTAAAATCTCTCTGCTTTGGGGGCATTGTTGAAACGACACTCCTCAACACACAAAATGCAATATATGATACCCCTGGGCTTTTCTGGATGATGGTTTTTGTGTTGGATGTGGTAAAGATGCGTTTAAGCATTTCAGGTAGTCATTGATGTGAAGAAATGTGGTGCAAGTGGACACACATTTGCGATGGCAGTATATGAAGAGTCTTCTTTTTCTGCTTTTTCTTGATTGGATGATGTTACTGATTCTGTCAGAGCCATATCTGGTAGCTGGAACATTTGAAGCACAGAGGCACTGGTATGATGAGAGTGCTGCTAGAAGTAGCTACTTCCTCTTCCACCTGTTGAAAATTAAAATGAGATGTCAAGTATGTACACACACAAACATGCATGCATGCATTCACACACAAACACACAGATACACACACATCTAGGAACGTACCTGTTCAGTCACTCACATATGCATGCAAACTCACAAATATGTCATGCACACATACAGTGCATCGAATCACATTCACATGAAACATCATACATACTTGGATTTCACTAAAACAGCATTCAAATGTATGCTTTGTGTGCACATGAGGGTTTCAAATGCATCACAGACACAGACACACACACACACACACACACACACACACACACACACACACACCACATGCGCGCAGATGGACATTCAGACAGACAGAGAACGTGAGGTGGATGGGGACATAGATACAAAAAGAGAAAAAGAGAAAGAGAGAGAGAGATAATCAGCTGGAGCTAAAAAAAAACATGAAGCAACAATATGACAGTAAGACATATAGGTTTTTCCATACTTTCCCCCTGCAGCTGTCTACTTAATGTGGCTGGCATTAAACATGAACAGTGTGGTTTCTCTTTACAACAATTACCATACTCCTGCTGATTACAAACACTAGAGCTGATAGCAGACTTACAGGTAGTACACTATAAATGAGTCTGAAAGATGCACAAGCAATAGATTACACAGTAACATTCTAAGCAATCGAAACAATAAACAACTAGTGAACAGCTGTGTATGCCATGATTTCTTTAGAAATCTTTCCATAGGAAAAAGTCCTACTCACCTTAAGCGATGTGAGCTGTTGCAGAGTGTTCTGTTCCAATTTCAACATCTTGGCATTCCACTGTATATAATGCATTTAGGAGATGACCACATTTAAACTTTGGGCGTGGTTGAAATTCTGATCTATCGAGCAAATTGTAATGCAAAAATAATCCTGTAAGGTTCTAATCTATTTTCAAACTATGATGAAACACAGGCATAAGGAAACGTTCTAAGTTACAAACAAAAGGAGTGTAATTCGAGACAATACCTAATGCAGTTAACTGTCTTATGGCTTTCAAATTCTCTCAGGAATGGGAGCATAGTCTCCGACGTTGGGATTCCATGTGTGGCAGTTGCAAGCTATTCCAACTGATGACCAGGGGTACTGGTCTATGTGGTAAACAGAGTGCAGTGCGGACTAAAAGAAAGAATGTGTACTTTATTTTCTTTCTTTATCTTTTCTTTGAAATGCTCCATGAACGACAAGAAGGCATCAGTCTAAATATTTGATATAGAAATACTATGGAACCTAAAGGTGCTAAAAACAGCCATGTGACCATCCTAAAGAGGTGCAGGGTTCTCTACCTGACAACAAGACTGACTGCTTCGGGAGACCAGATCAATTTCTTGTCCTCTGTTACCATTAAAGACTTGTCAACCACATCCCCTTTCCTTTCAACCCTGCTGAATAAAGACTCTTTTTCTTTGAAATCTGTTTCAGCACGTTTCTACGCTAGGTCTACAACCCAACGACAACTTCCTCTCTGTATATACTTCTTTTTCCAAGATACCTGGAGGTCAGTTGTGACCACTTCCTCTCTGTACATACTTCTTTTTCCAAGATACCTGGAGGTCATTGTGACAACTTCCAGTTTGCAGCAGCACAAGGGGACCAGAGATCAAGGGGGGGAGATCTTTCATCACCTACTACTTAGGCCACGCCCTCCACCCCACAGCCAAAACTAAATATTAAAAAAAAGAAAAGAAGAAGTAGAAATGATAAAACACCCCTTTGATCTCCACAATAATTTTTTAACCAAAGTATTTTCTTCCTATAATCCTAATGCAGAAAACAAGATGAATCTTGATGTCTTAACTTAGGTGAGGCTTTTAGCCTTCATGCAAGAAAATGCTTTGTTTGGGCACAATGAGAACTGCCATGTGTCCTTTGATGCGGTGCCTCAGATCAACCTGTTTTTGACGGCTCCCAGCAGACAGCTCCTGGTGCTGCAATGTGATGGACCGTGGGCCGGCTATGTGCGGGGGATCCAACAGCAGCAGCGTGGGAGTCACGCTACAGAGGGGCATGGGCAACGGCGCATCAACAACAACAACGAAAGTCCCCAGAACAGTGAGAGAGAGGACCATGATCTGTCAAAGCAAACATGTCTAGAATTCTGCTGACCAGCAAACGGTATTCTTACTTGTGAAGAAATAATTCTTTCCTAATTATGAATGTCAATGTCGTTTCAAGTCTTCATGTCTTAAAACAAATCACATGCACACACACAACAAAATCAAGCCCAAAGAAAATAGAGAAGAATGGATGGGAAGAAGGATGGGGAAGGGGGTCGCAAAACTAAAAAAGAAAAAGCGATGACAGTGGTGAAATGATCCTGAAAGCCAAGCAGCAATTCATGTCTGCAAAGCTAACAGGCTTTAGTCTTTGGTGACATTGGCTCCTCTATGTGCTGAATACTGTGGGAACATTGTCCTGCAAGGTGGTCACAGCTGAGTGAGGAGACGGCAGAGATTGAGGATGCAAGGGGTCATCCCAGTCGCACCTGAGGCACAGAACAATGAACACCATGAATCACAGATGCTGCACTCAAAATAAAAAAGTTTGCTGGATAATTAAAAAAG
>CM031627.1:15311878-15321878 GCA_018398815.1 Conus ventricosus
CTATATTACAGTTCATATACTCTGTCTATCTGCATTTCCTACTGGCTGAGCTGAGCAATAAGGACTGTCTGCCATTAACAGCATACGAAGCGGAGATTTTACAAATGAGACCTATTTTTTCTTTTCTATTGATCGCAAGGTGACCGTAAGTATGCGATTCAAAGAAAAGCATCAACAGGTTTTATTGTTTGTTTATTTCTTATACTGACTATGCTGTCCGGGTATCTCCAGCGCTGCTGTCGTCGGGAAGATTAAAGGAAATATGGAAACTGGCTAGATAATCCAGGCAGCTGTCAGTTCCCCAGGTGTCGGTGAAGCGCCGTGTCCGACCTGGAGCTGACTGCCAACCTGGTGTGGGGTGCAGCCCGTGCCCAGCCGCCGTCTCCATCCAGAGGGATGTGGAGAGGCTGACGGAATGGTCAGTAGACATCGTGTGCATTAAAGGGCTTCAGAGTTCTCCGTCCGGACGACGACGTGCGTCTCTTCTGGTGTGTGGGAGTCCCCTGATGGACTCCATGAACTGCTTCCATGAGCGGCTTCCCTACTGTGTGAGGACTGTGTGACTTAGGCCGGACGCCGCCATGTTCATAGTCTGTCTGTGGTGACACTGCTGTGGATGCCAGCTTGGCCTGCGCAAGAGAAAAAAAAATGTTTGATGTGTCAGTGTAGTACCTAGTGTTGCTGCGCGCCCTTGATGGTGGTGGCGTGAGTTTATTGATGTGCCTGCTTTTCTTTATTGTGTAACATGTGTGGGTTGTGATTTGATGGCTAAGCACCCTAATGACAACAATCATAGCGTAGTCGTGAGGCAAGCATGAGCGAGCGTCCCCCCACCCCCACCCCCTTCCACTCTCAATCTTGGAGGGGACCACGAAGTCACCAGGGGCATAGACATGAAGAGAATGTCGAAACTGAGTTCACCATCAGCATGAAGAGCCATGGACGTGGAGGCTTTATTTTCATGCCGACTGATGAGGAGGATGTTGTGAATACCATTCTAGTCAGATGTTGCGTGACAGGCCTGTATTTTACGCTTACTGTTAGAATATTTCCCAGCGTTAACCAGACCCACGTCCACTGTCTTGCACGTTTCACACGCGTGCATACCGCCAGGAATTTGAACTCCTTTACATCGGACTGGAACTGGCACCATGAATTTTTGGAGGGGAAGGGAGGGGGGGGGGGGGGGGGGAGGTATTTGATGGGTTTCAAGATAGTCGTTACTGTTCAGGAATATGCATGAGGGGGGTGCTTGTTATCTCTGCCACTTCCCTACCCCCTCCCCATCTACCCTCGTTACAGTTTGACTTCAGTTATATCTATTATCATTATTGTTATTACTATCATTATCATCGTCATCATGATCATGATCATGATCGTGATCATCATCATCATCGTCATCATCATCTTCATCATCATCATCACCATCGTCATTGCAGGGCGATTCAGATATATATGTCTTAGGTTTCGCTTTGTGCGTATTAAGTTTCATCTGACGCTTGCTTACCAAATGGCTCATGCAGAAATTGAGTATGGTTCCGGAGGTCTCTTTTAAGTACTACAATAAGGCAGAAAGTGCCAGAACCTTCCACAAATTGTCTCTTAAGTATTCCGATTGGTTATGAAATGTGATGGCTCTTGGTCCTTATTTGGAAGCTCCACAGATTTTTCTTGGTTGTGGTAGGTGGTAGTTCTCGAACTTTCTAGACTACTCCATAATTAGTGACTGGTTGTCTTGCTCTGTGTTTTGTTAACTTTCGATTCGAATATCAGTAAACATTTGAGTGAACTTAGCAAGTAGGGAGAGAGAATTGAAACTGAAAGGACAGTGTTTGTGAAGGACACGTTTTTGTTTGGGGACTGATGCGTTGGTCATTGAACATTGATTTGTAAATCATCTACTGCAATTAAAGACTGAACTTGTTGCACTAGTCGACCATTTCCCTGTCTGAATCGACTCAACGAGAGTTCATAAGCAACTCATCTGCAAATCGTTTCAGTCACCGTTAACACCACTGAAGTGTAAGTTTCAGTCACCGTTTATACCATTGAGGTGTAATAGTTTCAGTCACCGTTAATACCACTGAGGTGTAAGAGTTTCAGTCACCGTTAATACAACTGAGGTGTAAGAGTTTCAGTCACCGTTAATACCACTGAGGTGTAAGAGTTTCAGTCACCCTTAGTGCCACTGAGGTGTAAGAGTTTCAGTCACCGTTAATACCACTGAGGTGTAAGAGTTACAGTCACCGTTAATACCACTGAGGTGTAAGAGTTTCAGTCACCGTTAATACCACTGAGGTGTAAGAGTTACAGTCACCGTTAATACCACTGAGGTGTAAGAGTTACAGTCACCGTTAATACCACTGTGGTGTAATAGTTTCAGTCACCGTTAATACCACTGAGGTGTAAGAGTTTCAGTCACCGTTAATACCACTGAGGTGTAAAGGAAGAGGAGTTCGAGTCCTCTAAGTATGGGGGCCAAGCCGATATATCCATGTAGAATTAGCTATACAGAGCCTTCGGACTCTGGATATTAAGTGCAATTCATCGTTGTGTTTCCAAACGCAATTGTGACAACGTTGAAGAATTTCTTGGTGGGAAATTCTTTGCAGATCCAGCGTTCATGTCTGAAGTGGTTCAGAGTGACGTCAGTGTGTTCCAGTGAAGAACAATGAACATCGTGAAAGTGAACCGACAGTTCAAAGGGCTGCGACCTCGTTTTGTTTCATATAGGGCGAGATCTATGTTGATCGTGTGTGCTTCGTGTTGCCACTTTGCATAGTCACATAATCGCAGTAAATCTGTCGTTGAGAAGTGCGCATCATATCCATATATTACCCCAGTGTGTTGTTCGGATGTTTCAAAGTCTTTGAGTTCTCATGGAAGTGTTCCGTAGTCTAAATTAAGCCCTACGTGCTAATTTCAGTGAAGAAAAGCCTCGAAAGAACAGCCTTCACATTCTAGTAGGGCAGACATCAGATAAAATCATAAATCGTGCCCGTCAGTGTGAGCTCAAAAGAAAAGAATCGTTGAAATTTTCAAAAAAAGAAAGGGAGAAAAAAAAAGGTAGAGAGAGAGCGGGGGGGGGGGGGGGGGGGGGGGGGGGATTCGCGAAAGATGAATCGGCAATAAAGGTGATCGTACAAGAGCATCTACATTACCAGCATTCACTGATAGGAAGGATGATCTCAACAGCTGCTTAGAGAGGTTTGAACGTTTGCAACTGAGACTGGGTGGACCGAGACAGCTGGGCAGCAAGTTTAAATATTCTGTTTTCAGGGAAAGCGCTTAATGTTCTTCAGTGTCTTTCACGTGATGAGGCCGAACGCTATACTCAACTGAAGGAAGCTTTGCTGACAGACTGATGAAGATAATCGTCGCCGTTTTCGTAACTGCATGCCTGAGGCTGGAGAGAGCCCATAGCCATTGATTGTCAGACTCCAAACCTACGTCCAACGGTTCGCTGCAGCTGTCATCTACTGCTGAACACTTTTTAGAGACCTCTAGCTTTTTCATCACCAATGTTTGCCTCAAGGAAGAGGCCATTCATTTTCGTGAGAACGAATTTCAGGAATGATGATGTTGCTCAGTTCTGGGTTGAAGATATCTAGACCGAGGCCTTGCTATGATCAAATTATGCGCCGTCAGGTAATGAGTTTCAAAAGGGTTTGCGAGTTCCATCCCCCTTGCCAAAGGGTTTTCTTTAATTTCTTTTTTTTTAACATAAGCCTGAATTTGGGGATTCAGAACGGTGTGGGGGACTGAGAATCTGCTCCACTCCTTACTTGAGGCATTCTTGGCAAGTTGATCAACAGCCTCATTGCCTCCAGTGCTGACATGGCCGGGAATCCAAGCTAAAGCCATATGTTGTATCCATCTGGTTTCAGAGATGTGTACAGTTCGAACATTTTCGGCGGTTGAGGGTGCTTGAGGTTACCACCAGTCATGGCCTAAAAGCAGAAAGGGAGTCCCGACAGACTGAGGAAGTCTTTATGTTTTGATTTTCAGACCATTTAACGAGCCAGGACCAACGCTGTCAGCTCAGCAGTTCAGGTAGAGCTGTAGGAGGGAATGTGTCTCAAACATTTCTGAGAGGGAGCTGTTGTGCAACACGCCGCAGAGTTAACCCCCTCTTCAGATGTGGAGCATCAATAAGTATTCTTTGGAAGGATGGAAATTGGGAACACAGGTCGGGAAAAAAAGATTTTTTTGTATGCCAAAGAGCTGGTGGAGTCTTTGCGATTTGAGGCCAGACCAAAGCGGATCTCCAGGATATCCATGGTGGGTCGTCAGGAAACTTGATGAATCACATACACATTCCAAGGTCTATGTCCGCACTGTTCAAATGGGAAAGAATACGAATTTCCAAGGGTAGAATGGAAATTTCTTTGAGGAGCGTCGGGTCAAAAACACAGTCATAAGCAAGGTTTGGGGCTTCAGAGAAGAGATTCAAACAATAGGTCACAGAAACTTTCAGCCAACGGTTGGAGAAGGATGGTTCTCCTGCCTCAGCCAACGGTTGGAGAAGGATGGTTCTCCTGCCTCAGCCAACGGTTGGAGAAGGATGGTTCTCCTGCCTCAGCCAACGGTTGGAGAAGGATGGTTCTCCTGCCTCAGCCAACGGTTGGAGAAGGATGGTTCTCCTGCCTCAGCCAACGGTTGGAGAAGGATGGTTCTCCTGCCTCAGCCAACGGTTGGAGAAGGATGGTTCTCCTGCCTCAGCCAACGGTTGGAGAAGGATGGTTCTCCTGCCTCAGCCAACGGTTGGAGAAGGATGGTTCTCCTGCCTCAGCCAATGGTTGGAGATGGATGGTTCTCCTGCCTCAGCCAACGGTTGGAGAAGGATGGTTCTCCTGCCTCAGCCAACGGTTGGAGAAGGATGGTTCTCCTGCCTCAGCCAACGGTTGGAGAAGGATGGTTTTCCTGCCTCAGCCAACGGTTGGAGAAGGATGGTTCTCCTGCCTCAGCCAACGGTTGGAGAAGGATAGTTGGAGAAGGATGGTTCTCCTGCCTCAGCCAACGGTTGGAGAAGGATGGTTCTCCTGCCTCAGCAGACTGACATAGGCTCTGTGCAACCCCTTGCAGGGACAGCTCCGACTTTATTTCGACCTAGGAAACTTCTTTCAGATCTAGGCACCGTAAGACTCCCTTGGAAGATTTAGAAAGAGAGGGGGTTAGTTACCGCCAAGGACATTGACAAACGAAGCACAGGACAAGACACGACGCATTTCGACCTCTTGGGTCTTCTTCAGGCAAAACAAACACCAGATCACATTTAACATTTAGGACAGTACAAACAAAAAAACGAAGGGAGACTTATCTGTTGTCCACGTGGTGGGAAGAATCCGCCATTTCTTCTTTGCCTTAACTAGGCTGACCCTGGAGAAAGGTCCAGTGACGGTGAGGAAAGACCCACTGACCACAGGGAAAGTCCTGTTGACAGTGGGAAAGACTACAACTTTGGATTCTCTCTTGAGGGCACATAAGACCGTATGGCGAAAGCTTGGCTGTGTCTGGAGTGGCACTGTCTTCATCTGTCCGTGGGCAGGGGTGGTTGGGTCTGTGAGGTGTGCTCGGCAGCTGGAGGGTGGTGTTTTTCGCCGGTGGGCTCTGCAGTCATGAAATACGGGCTGGTACACCCATGGGGATGCTACTTTAAGGCCGTTATGAGCTGCATCCTGTAGTCTAATTTACTCTGTTCAGGAGCAGTTATGTCCCTTGATATCTTAATGGAGTGTCCTGTGCGTGCCTGTACCCATCGTCAACACAGCGCAGGCCTCCAAGGGTGGTACAGGACTGCTCTAAAGGCAGGTGAAGACAGTGCTTCTCTGGGTCCTCCCCAGCACCTTCGGGTGTTTCTTTTTCTTCTTTGCCTTAACTAGGCTGACCCTGGAGAAAGGTCCAGTGACGGTGAGGAAAGACCCACTGACCACAGGGAAAGTCCTGTTGACAGTGGGAAAGACTACAACTTTGGATTCTCTCTTGAGGGCACATAAGACCTTTATGGCGAAAGCTTGGCTGTGTCTGGAGTGGCACTGTCTTCATCTGTCCGTGGGCAGGGGTGGTTGGGTCTGTGAGGTGTGCTCGGCAGCTGGAGGGTGGTGTTTTTCGCCGGTGGGCTCTGCAGTCATGAAAGACGGGCTGGTACACCCATGGGGATGCTACTTTAAGGCCGTTATGAGCTGCATCCTGTAGTCTAATTTACCTCTGTTCAGGAGCAGTTATGTCCTTGATATCTTAATGGAGTGTCCTGTGCGTGCCTGTACCATCGTCAACACAGCGCAGGCCTCCAAGGGTGGTACAGGACTGCTCTAAAGGCAGGTAAAGACAGTGCTTCTCTGGGTCCTCCCCAGCACCTTCGGGTGTTTCTTTTTCTTCTAAATGTGATCTGTTTTGTTGTGTTTTTTCGCCTGAAGAAGACCCAAGAGGTCGAAATGCATCGTGTCTTGTCCTGTGCTTCGTTTGTCAATGTCCTTGGCGGCAACTAACCCCCTCTCTTTCTAAATTTTGCTTCGTTCTCCGCCATCAGTCGCTCCATTTTGAAACATCCCTTGGAAGAGTTCAATTGTGTGGCGAGACCTTTTATTTCTCGATTCAAGTGTATAGAAGCTTTCATGAGCAGATGTGACTGAGACTTTGAACAGCATTCTACGAGAAATGACCACTTCCTCGTCCTTTTAATGGACTGGCCAGGATTGCCCGACAGACTTCAAATCCTTTCCGGACTGCGAAGGGGGTGAACTCCGACAAAGGGCTGCCCTTATCAGCACCCTCCACTACCAACCATGAAGCCCCAAACCAGTGACTCCTCTGGTCTCCGCATTTGAATCATCTTCCACAGGATGATCCTGATCTCTTCGGTGCCCCCCCCCCCCCCCCCCCCCCCCCCCAGCCTTCAGTGTTTGGGGTAGGAGGAGGAGGGGTGTGTGTGTGTGCGGGGGGGATAAAATAGAACAACCATGTTGTTTGAATATAGGTTTCGTCTTCCCACTCCCACCTTTCCTACCTACCATGGAGCTCAACTAAGCGGCCAGGGCCAAGAAACTAATGTCTTGTTGACCCCATGAAGGTTTCGGGAGAGAGATACGACAAACAGCAACCAGCTAACCCTATCCGCTCGACCATGCCGAACTCCCGGGCAGACCGAGCGGAGCAGAGCATTACAAAGGTTATCTTGGACAGTCGGGGAACTGCCTGTCTTGACCCAGCGCCATGCAAAGGTAGCCGATTGATACACACGGGCCAGGGTGTACCTCCTGTCTAGGAAAGGTCCGAGCCAAAGAGAAATGTTGAGAGCACCTGCCCTCTCAATCACCAGGATCTCATTCCCCTCCATCACAGGTCGGACCACATGGCAAACGTGGTGGATCTTATGAAGACCGCAGAGAAAGGAGAATGTGGAAAAGAAGACTGGAGAGGAGGAGAAGATCGAGGGCAGAAGGTAGAATAGGTAAAAGGTGGGTTGGACTTTGTCAGGGCCCTCATCCTTACCCTGTCGGACATGGAAGACCCCACCATGGGCATCAGCTCCTACCACATTGTGCTTAGCAACTTACGTATAAGCGCCTAGACGTGTGTTCCAAAACCAACTCTTCCCTGAAAATTATTTCAGTCACCGTTCAGCCCACCGATGTGTACAGGAACAAGAGTTCAAGTCTTCTTAGTCGTAACACTCCCACCTCTACCCTCTTCCTCCCGCTTCTTCACACACACACACACACACACACACACACACACACACATACACACACACACACACCGCACGCACGTACGCGCGCGCACACATACCCACACACACTTGCACACACACATACACTCACGAGCGCATACACACAGGCAGACACGCAAATCAAAACAAAACCATTACGAATTCATTCTGATCCTCTTTCAATCAAAGTGCTTTTTATTTTAACTGTGTTTTGTTAAACAAAACATTTCTCTTTTTTCCACATCACCCCACCATATATCCTTCATCACTTGAGACCGATTCAAAGGTTGTTTTTTTCCTCTAACAATCCAGACAACAAGGAGAGAAGGAAAAAAGAGGTAGAACAACGTAAAAATACTTCCATGACACCACGATACCGCAACTGAAAACAAAGACAGTAACGAAGAGGAATGGAAAAAAATGGCATTACAATCAAGCATCCAAAGCTTACTGCCACAACATGATTACGGACCTCATAACAACACGAAACAGACACATTTACATCTTCATCATCTCTGATGGTAGATAAACAATATGATGTCATTATTAGAGATATTATAATACTCAAATTATGACACCAAATAAACAGTAAAAACCGTTATAGTTCACAACATGATAAAGACTGTTATCCTAAAATGATTATGAGCGTTCTCAAAGACATGCTTTGAATGTTGAAATTAAACCTGACAAAGAACATCACATTTCTACAAAAATTGATACAGTTAAATTTTAAAAAAGTTAAGCGAACCAATGACTATCACGAAAACGGCATCCATCCATAACTTATGATAATAATGATTATTCATGGCGCTTAATATTACACAAGCCGTAAGCGCTTACAAATACAGAAAAGATTAAAGAAAACATAAATGAAACCAATAAGAAGATAAATATTGCAATAAGTACCATGCACCTACAAACAAGAGTGCATATTAACACACACTCACGCACACACATACAAACAAGAGTGCATATTCACACACACACACACACACACACACACACACACACACACACCACGCGATCCCCACACACACCCACAACAACGCACACAACAGTATGCACGTGCACACACACACATGCGCGCGTGCGCACGTGCACACACACAAGTCGCAGAATCAATTTGATGGGGAAGGGGAAGAAAGAACTGCTATTGATAGGTGAAGAAGGTTGTTTTATGAGATGCCTTGAAGGAAAACAGAGAGTCTGAATTGAACTAGGCAAAGATATTGGGAGTTTATTCCAAGAAACTGGACCCTGAAAAGAAGAAAGCTGAATGTTTTATTTTATCATCACCGCCTAGCGGACAACTCGGGTTTTTTCTCCAGGCTGCTAAACATACGGGAAACAGATCTTATCCTTAAAAAAAAAAAAAAAACAAACAAAAAAAGAAAAAAGCAAACAACAATGACAATATCTACATAAATACAGCAATTAATAACATGGTAGCTGAACTACTGACATTCTTACTAAAGGTAACAATTGGTAGTACTGACTCTGTTAGCCATTCTGCGCAATTTTTCATTCTCAGTTTCTATAGTTAGAAATAATGAAAATAATAATAATAAGCTGAATCAAAATGGCCGTTTGACCAAATAAATACTGCCGAACTGTACATGCTCAATACCTATTTGTCAAGCTGGTATATTACACACTGTGACCTGAAGAACAATGCAAGACTGTCTTGAACAAGGACACGAGAATTGGTCACAAAGGCAGGGAGAAACAGAAGATGAAACAATATAAAGGGAGGGAGGGGGCGGGGCAGAACAGAACAGAATCAAAGAGAGTGACAAGAAAGATGAAACAATATAAAGGGAGGGAGGGGGGCGGGGCAGAACAGAACAGAATCAAAGAGAGTGACAAGAAAGATGAAATGATAGCACAGAACTTACGTGAGGCAGGGATGCAATTGATTTTGTACAATTTGTCCTGGTATCCCCGTCTTAAACGACATAATCATCACTTTCATAACCTTGCAAGGCCAGCAGTATTTTAAAATTCATTATAAGAAATATCATAGCTCAAAAATTAATGAATTAATTTGTAAAATATAAATAAATATAACAAATTAAATAAATACAATGATCAAATCAAAATTAAAAAAAAACATTAAAAAGACCATTACGAACTTCATAAACAAGTTGAAATAGAGTAGAAAGTGGCTCGTTACAACAACAGAAGTTTAAACACATTTAAAATTGCCAATAGATTCATTTACATTTAAAAAGAAAAGAAAAATAAGCAAATATCAGAAACGGTAGTAAACAACTAAAATAGATACTTAACGTA
>CM031627.1:15326878-15339628 GCA_018398815.1 Conus ventricosus
CATAGAGACGTTCAGAAGTGATCATGGCGATGGAACACATCATCAGATGACATACTATACAGCCATGACAAAGAGTGGTCTTTCTGGCTGAACATCTCTCTGATGACGAATGATCATCACAGCATTACCATGCGACTGAATGGTTATCTTAATGTAAAAAAAATAAAAAAAATAAAAAGAAATCACCATGGCGATGAACAGTCACACCGATAAAATATGCCAGTGACAATGAAAGCTAATTATTACAACAAAGTAATCATGACTCACTATAAAACAACCCTGAAACAACAACCACAAAAAAAGAAGAAAAACAACAACAAAATAAGAAGTGCACTCAGAAGAGTGCGGATCTCTGGATCTCCACTCGCACAGATCCTACTTCCACTCTTTGTACCGGGCACTGGATCTCCACTCGCACAGATCCCACTTCCACTCTTTGTACCGGGCACTGGATCTCCACTCGCACAGATCCCACTTCCACTC
The DNA here is from genome assembly GCA_018398815.1 of Conus ventricosus. Classification (NCBI taxonomy): domain Eukaryota; kingdom Metazoa; phylum Mollusca; class Gastropoda; order Neogastropoda; family Conidae; genus Conus; species Conus ventricosus. Next base: position 15,327,362 of record CM031627.1, read on the forward strand.
TTTGTACCGGGCACTGGATCTCCACTCGCACAGATCCTACTTCCACTCTTTGTACCGGGCACGATTCCAAACTTAATGAGTTCGTGCTTAGGCCACATTCTGTTCTTTTCCACGAAGTTTTTATTATTTTTTTTTTTACATAACTTCATTAGTTTTTACATGATTCTGCGGGCAGACAGACAGACAAACGTGACACAGTAAAGTCAGACCCGGATGAAAACGCGACTTCCCTGACAGAAGAAACACAAATGATTCGGCGCACTTTCCTTCAGAAAATGAAGAGTGACAAGGCCCACGTCAATATCACAAGTTTAGACTAGTCATGCATTATGCTGACTGTATGAGCAGACAGCATGTTCGGCACTGCACATGACGTGTGTTTGCTTTCTTCTTCTAACCTTTGACATCAAACACATCGCTTATGGTGGCAAAGAGGGACAACACATGTCAGTATGCCAGAAATAATTACACTGATATCAGAATTATTATAATTCAACAATGCCACTGGTAGGCCTATCACAATTATTATCGCTCAGTGATTGTTCCCCCTCAACATGTTACACTAAATTCTTGGATGGCTTTGCTAAAATTGATACGACACGTTTATCATTTCAATTTCATTTGACATGGTCAAGTTTCTCCGTCTTTGTTGCACAACTGAACATGAAGAACCAAACATAAAACACTACTTGGAGAGAGAGAGAGAGAGAGAGAGAGAGACAGAGAGAGAGAGAGAGAGAGAGAGAAAGGGAGAGAGAGAGAGAGAGAGAGAGAGAGAGAGAGAGAGAGAGAGAGAGAGATTGAGAAGAAATCAAACACAAGCAGACAGTCCTTGTGCATCAGACCTGCATCACTGTGTGAAAGAGACAGTCACCTGCTCCATCAAGCTTTTTCCACACCAGTTGCAGATCCCAGCTTTTCCAATCCACAATGAATTTGACAGTCACTCTATTCAAATCTTTGTCACCGGATCATTTTTGGAGCCATTTTCTCTCTTACGAAAAAGAAGCATGACAATTGTTGTTTAACTCTTTCCACCAGCGCTCCACTCCCGATCGGGCGAATGTAAATGCATAAGTGCATCTGCATCTGATCAGAACTCAGGTGTCAAAGCTCGGTTCAAATCAAGGCCATCAACCTCTTTAACCTATGAATCAATGATCAGAAAGGAAGACTACTCCAAAGCTATTCTCTTTGTCAGTTTTACTGTGTGAGCAAAACACATATGGCTGATTTTTTTTAAAAAGTAGATTCCTTGTGTGGCTAGTGTTAGATGAAAGCTTTGTGGAGGTCTCCAGTGAATAATTCTGAAACTGTAAACAAAAAACAAACAAACATGGGCGCAGAAAATATTTTGACTAAAAACAATTGAATCATTTATTCACAAATGCAGTAACGCTACCTGTCTGAATGAGAAGTTTTCATTAAATGATTTGGTTTTCTATTTAGCTATAATTTATCATTACTGGATAGTTAAAGCACGCTGAAAATTTAGCAAATTACACTTAAAAAATGATATTCCTGTAACCCCTCTAACATGCCGATCAAAGAACTATTACAGAGTAAGTAAAACAACATCGATCTTCCAGTTGAACAGTCAAAACAAGCAAGGCTGAGAAATTACTTGGCCGATCGAAATGAAAGAACTGAAACGATCAGAACCTGCAATATCTGTTTCTCTTTTTTCTTTTGGGGATCTATAATTCAAATAGTAGCGTTGCTAGAGTTGGTACTAAAATATTGTGTTGACGATGAATACAACCGTAACAGTGTATTCACATTAGCACTGACAGAACAAAGGAAAGGCAGGAGGGGGTGGGTAGGGCCAATCACGCAGCTTTATTCAGATCTGTGCACCTTAATGCTGCTATTGGAGAAATCATAATAGAAGAATAATCACACAGGCGACTGCTGGACTTTAGAAACGTTTCTACAAACTGTTTCTTTTTGAAAAGTTTCTTTTTTCTTAACAAACAATAATTTTCATTTCAGACAGGCCCAGTTTCATCTTGACCATCTTTTCGTGTATCGCCCTTAAGAAACTTCCGTGTACATTTTGAATGATTTTAGCGCTCGTATTGTCGCCCGGCAACCAATCTACCAAACACAATGCTTTAAAACTAGCCCATGGTACCTCATTTTCTTTAATTGGCACCATGACATACAAGTACATACCTACAACGAACAAAGGCAAAAACAATCAGTCCATTAACTAGGGGTACAATGCACTCCATCATCACATCAAGATGTTACAATTCTCCAATCCAAAGCATATATATGTACAGTAATCTGTGGAAAAATGTCAGAAGGTATGAACATTTCTATACGTCATTATCATTGATAACATTTTCTTCACTGGAATCAAAAGATGACTAGCATTTAAGCGTGATTACAGTAGACTGAATGTAACTGTTAGAATATGACAATTTAAAAACTGACCCACTGGGTTACTTTTAAACCATAAAAAATGAGGGAAAAAACTGGCTTTCGCATTAACAATCCACAACACTTCTATCTGACAACATTGATTTTCTGGGAAAATGGTGAATCTGCTCTCTCATTGTGAAACACTGTTACATCTTTGTGAGAGGAAGGGGCACACAGATTGGGATAACCAACGCTCAGGGTGCTTTCCTTAGGCTGCAAACACTTAAAACACACAACAAAACCAAACAAAACAAAACACACACACACACACTCTTTTCTTTGACAGCTACACAGTGACTTGAACAATCTTGTTTCAGATCATTTTCGATGACAATCTTGATGTAGTGTAAAAAAAATGGTGAAGGCCAACAATCTGGCAATCAAATATGCTGTTCCTCATTTTTGCAAGAAAGATATAGGAAACAAAATGAAAGTAAATGAATAAAGCTGGTTATCAAGTCTTTAATGCAACAGAAATAATGTTATATAGGAAATATTTCTCTTGCATCACACACACACACACACACACACACACACACACACACACACACACACACACCTCATTATCTTATCTGGTTAATAGAGTCACTGTCAAACAAAATTTATGATTCAAGTCCAAATGGTAACGTTCATGAATGTTTACACATTTCTGAATGTTTACATGTTCCTGAATACTTACAGCTGCTTATTTAGTGCCTGTCATGAATCTTCCCCTCATTATAAAAGAATGAACCGCCACCGTGGAATATAAAACCTGCAATAATGGCTGCCATTCTGCTTTTCAAGTGAGCCTGCTCCGACGCTCGCCTGGAACAACTATCAGGTACCTAGCGCAAGCACCATAATGTTGGAATGTTCCGTGGTCTCTGCCGCCAAGCTTCTGCCAGCTGCTTTCACTGTGGAAAACAGCAAAAGATACTGAGCAGTGGACCTTTTCTTCAGGTGAACAAATACACCTTTAATGATTGGCCACTTTCCTTCCAGTCTGTACATTCCAACCTGCAGTCACAACTATTCAGCAGCCAAGGGCTGAAGTGCACACATCTGCTAATTAATCCCAATCTCCAGTTTCAATGTGAGAGGCAGGCCTAAAACACCCATGTGTCATTATCTTCTAAATCCAAAACGGGAATGAAGGGGCAGAAGGTGGGCACTAGGGGAACAGGGAAAATGTGAGGGAAGGGAAAGCACTGTGTTCCACAGCACTTAATAGAACACACCTGCCATGGGACATACTCTGAATGGCTTTCAGTGTCGCCACCATGATCAAAAAATTATCTTTAATTTCCAAAATCAACTTTGACTAGACTTACGAGGTTACCCAGTGCTGACTATCACTGGAGGTTACTTCTGACCATGCCCCATCATTGTCTAAACTGACTGACTGAATACACCGTCCAAGCTCTGTCATGCCTCCAAACCTTTTTTCCTGATGTGCCATGTCTGGAGCCATATCCAGACCACATAAAAAAGAACACCTTACCTTGAAGGACGGAGTGGAAAGTACCATGCAAGCCCCATCTTCAGGTTGTGAACATGACATTGCCAACTCCTCTTTCATCTCTGCAGAATGAAGATCTCACACATGGATAAACGTCTCTGGGGTAGAGGGAACCCTAAACCTCAGCTCACACTGGGCAGTCCTGTCCTATTATTTTATCTGGAAACACCAAAGCCGGCCTTATTCGGAGGAATTCTGCAAATGATTTACTTCTCCTTGTAAGCACTGTATAAAGAACAAAAAAAAAGATCAGTTTCAATCCATTTTTCTGCCTCTTAAACTCTCTGAATCAGAGAGAGTATTGTACATGCACTTATTGTAGACACATCTACTTTGTTTATATATGGGGAAAACGAAAAACACCAAACAAACAAACAAAGACAAACTATAACCAAAATACAGACCACAAATTCTACAACTGATAATAGCAAACCTACAGGCTGTGCGGTTTAAAGTCAAATTTCACCGACTTGTAGGAAGACACATGAGATCATGCGAGACAGCACAAGTTTCTCCATAAGCTTGAACGCATTAAATGGCCGCTCAATCATAAGAGATTATCCAGGTGGGCAATTACTATTGTACTAGTAGCCAGGTGTTCAACTGTATCATACTTGTATCTTGAGCCCTGGGTAGTAGAGGAGCATGGTGCCGAATACGAGAAGATAGTGGTTTTTTCGTTCTTCGTTTTCACTGTCCTAAATGTTATTTGTTTTTTGCCTGAAGAAGACCCAAGAGGTCGACATGCATTGTGTCCTGTCCTGTACTTTGTCTATGTCCTTGGCAGTAACCAACCCCCTCTCTTTCTAAACTTTTGTTATTAACATTGACGTTGTAAGTTTATCAAGCGAAGTATAATATCACGATCCCATTAATGTCCGTTAAGTTGCATCAAAAAGTGGACGGAAATGCATGTGTTCTCTCACATGGTCTGGTGTCGGGAGTGAAAGGACATGAAATCACACTTCTGCAAATGTCTTAGCAGGACATAACACTTAACTAGGTGTGGGTTGTCGAGTCAGCCCTTAAGTGTTCCATTTCTTAATTCAGTTGTCCAATTACAATGTTTTGTAGAGCACACATTTTTAGGGAGACAAAAACAGAAATCAGTAAAGCAAACAAAAAGAAAAAAAAGCCTCCAAAATACTGAAGAAAAATGATGATAACAGATGCGAAATGGGGGTATTTGTAATGCAGAAGAGAAGATTCTGTTTGTAACAGAAGAACATCTCCAGCTTCTGTTGGTGGGAAGACGATTCAATGCTTTAAAATCAATAGTTCCAAAACTACAAGTGCTATTTTTGTTATTCGTTATCATTAAATGCCTGCATACATGAAACAATGTCTAAAGGAAATGTTTCAGCAGATCTCCAAATCACATGCAAAACATACCTCTGTTATATACAACAAGCTTAATTTGTCCTCTTTAATACCTATAACAAAAGGGAATCAAATCACTTCTAATTTCTATCCACAGTACATCAACTCACATAATTCCTCATCATCAGTTGTCAAGCTTTAGTGGAACACATTATCAATTCATGATCATGGTTTTGGAACGAAGTAGCTTTGGATATGTAAGCCTGCCTGAGTTAACAGTGAGTAGCTCTCTCTGCATTACATGTTACCAACTGAGACACCTGAGCAAAATCCTGACATTCAGTATTCCATGGAAAGTGTCCTCACTCAAAATAAAACAATGAATGTTTGTTTTGCACTTGTCAGGGACAGGAAACTTTGATGATGGGTGTAGTGATCTGTGGGATGCACTACATCAGTCTTCTGTTTGTTTTTTGATTTATTTACTTAGCTATTTGTTTATTCATTTATTTGTTGGCTTCATGCACTTTGTCTATCTCGTGTCACTACTCTCACACCACTTACTGCCATTCCTCCATACAAAACCACACCCATGCTGACGCTATCACAGTTTCAGGACAAACAGTCCAACAGGCAGCTATCAATATCATGCTGCTATGAAATCGCCCAGCAAAGGAGACACCGCTCTATCTCTGCAACATTTCCGTGGTGTCGAGTGGTGCCTGTTCTGACTGGTCATGTTCCGGATACCACAGACCTAGCCTCCAGCACCAACAACAGTACTTGCATCATCATAGAGTCAGTGAAAGTGACGGCCCATCACATCCCTCCACTACCAATTTTCATCTGCTGGCTGATACTAAAAAATGAAAAACACGAACACTCACAAGACTCACCACAAGAGTGACTGTGGAGCAGGCATGGTGACCATGACAGCAAACATGTTCACACATGGAGTTCTTTAATGATTCTTAACCTATCCTTTAAAGAACAAAAGCTCGTCACTGATCTGATTGGTTTTGAACTATTTAGTGTCTACAGATCAATATCCAACTGATGCCACCCTGATACTGTCAAGCATTTTAAGAAATCCAACAAGGCTGACGATGGTGGCCTCAACTTTAAAAAGTGGTATAAAAAACAACACTCAGCAATGTTCTTTTTTTTTTGTTGAGAACTGACCAGGAAATGTCATATTGAAATTATCTTGACAAATAAAACTTTGTATTTCAACAATGGCAGCCTATATGATGGCCAAAAGAGAAAAGGTAATAGCCCATGATCACTTTCATACAAAGCTTTAGTGTTGGCGATAAACCAATGTAAACATTTCCTTATTGACTCAATTGTTAAAAATTATTCATATAACTAGACTATATGTTTATAACGTATAAGCTCCTCCCCTCCTTTCACCCTCCTTGTCCAGTCTACAGGTGTCATATCAATCCTGGTTTTATTGCTGATCTGACTCCACAGCCATGCCCACGTGCGTACTTCATAGTGAAGCCTGCAAATTCAAATGTGGGTTCATGTTTTGTCATACGCTTAAGACAGTCAAAGTCCAAATCATTTTCTTTGCCCTTCTAATCAAAATGTAACTGTACCTTGACTGGATTTCAGTGGTCATACCCAGTGACTGTATGCTGCTGGGAGCATGGCCAGTTTCTCTGGTCCCTTGAAGATATAAACTGGAGTCAAAGCAACTTAAGTTGGCAGTTCATTTTCCCTGACCCATTTGATTTCCAATCCACACTTCTCGGAATGTGCTGCACTGGGCTGCTTTTTGTGAAAGAAGCAGGCAAAGTGCATTAAGTTACTTGAGGCTATTTTGAAAAGAAACATCTGCATCAGTTGTCCCTGAATAACGGAGTAAGACATCTGATAGCATCTAGTGTTGTCTTGTTGTCACCATCCAGTCTACATATGTGCTGCTGTCAAGATTTGAAACTGATCACTTTATCATAGGGACACGTGACACCCCACAATCATACAAAATTTGAAGCAGACACTTTTGCCATAAAAGAACACCCAGAACAACCTGTAAAGTGGTGAGTGCATCAGTGATGGCTGCAGGGTCTACTGCCGATGAAAATGGTTGCCGGGATCCAGTTCATTTTGTCACATATTCTTTTGACAGAAATGTCATTTGTGTTGAGCTCACATTGGCGCTGGTGGCTTCAGTGTTAACTCTGCTTGCTTCCGTACCACCATTTCATTGAAATGAGCTGTTTGCACTCAAGTATTTCGGCCTTTTTTTCTGCTCACAATGTCTTCTGTTTCTGAGCTAAAAACACAATTTTGGGTGGCAAGAAGTTCACTCTGCAGCCATCATGCTGCTGTTCCTCAACAGCATGGAGACCACATTGACAGCCCCTTGCAGGTGAGGATGACCTTCCTGTGACCGTTTGTCACTGCCTTTCCTGCAGGCTTCCACTCTGTTCTCCTTGAAACCTCTCTGCTTTCCTTGTCTGCTCCTCTGCAATGTAAAGCAGTTTAAAATCTCTCTGCTTTGGGGGCATTGTTGAAACGACACTCCTCAACACACAAAATGCAATATATGATACCCCTGGGCTTTTCTGGATGATGGTTTTTGTGTTGGATGTGGTAAAGATGCGTTTAAGCATTTCAGGTAGTCATTGATGTGAAGAAATGTGGTGCAAGTGGACACACATTTGCGATGGCAGTATATGAAGACGTCTTCTTTTTCTGCTTTTTCTTGATTGGATGATGTTACTGATTCTGTCAGAGCCATATCTGGTAGCTGGAACATTTGAAGCACAGAGGCACTGGTATGATGAGGAGTGCTGCTAGAAGTAGCTACTTCCTCTTCCACCTGTTGAAAATTAAAATGAGATGTCAAGTATGTACACACACAAACATGCATGCATGCATTCACACACAAACACACAGATACACACACATCTAGGAACGTACCTGTTCAGTCACTCACATATGCATGCAAACTCACAAATATGTCATGCACACATACAGTGCATCGAATCACATTCACATGAAACATCATACATACTTGGATTTCACTAAAACAGCATTCAAATGTATGCTAGTGTGCACATGAGGGTTTCAAATGCATCACAGACACAGACACACACACACACACACACACACACACACACACACACACACACACATGCGCGCAGATGGACATTCAGACAGACAGAGAACGTGAGGTGGATGGGGACATAGATACAAAAAGAGAAAAAGAGAAAGAGAGAGAGAGATAATCAGCTGGAGCTAAAAAAAAACATGAAGCAACAATATGACAGTAAGACATATAGGTTTTTCCATACTTTCCCCCTGCAGCTGTCTACTTAATGTGGCTGGCATTAACATGAACAGTGTGGTTTCTCTTTACAACAATTACCATACTCCTGCTGATTACAAACACTAGAGCTGATAGCAGACTTACAGGTAGTACACCTATAAATGAGTCTGAAAGATGCACAAGCAATAGATTACACAGTAAACATTCTAAGCAATCGAAACAATAAACAACTAGTGAACAGCTGTGTATGCCATGATTTCTTTAGAAATCTTTCCATAGGAAAAAGTCCTACTCACCTTAAGCGATGTGAGCTGTTGCAGAGTGTTCTGTTCCAATTTCAACATCTTGGCATTCCACTGTATATAATGCATTTAGGAGATGACCACATTTAAACTTTGGGCGTGGTTAGAATTCTGATCTATCGAGCAAATTGTATGCAAAAATAATCCTGTAAGGTTCTAATCTATTTTCAAACTATGATGAACACAGGGCATAAGGAAACGTTCTAAGTTACAAACAAAAGGAGTGTAATTCGAGACAATACCTAATGCAGTTAACTGTCTTATGGCTTTCAAATTCTCTCAGGAATGGGAGGCATAGTCTCCGACGTTGGTGATTCCATGTGTGGCAGTTGCAAGCTATTCCAACTGATGACCAGGGGTACTGGTCTATGTGGTAAACAGAGTGCAGTGCGGACTAAAAGAAAGAATGTGTACTTTATTTTTCTTTCTTTATCTTTTCTTTGAAATGCTCCATGACGACAAGAAGGCATCAGTCTAATATTTGATATAGAAATACTATGGAACCTAAAGGTGCTAAAAACAGCCATGTGACCATCCTAAAGAGGTGCAGGGTTCTCTACCTGACAACAAGACTGACTGCTTCGGGAGACCAGATCAATTTCTTGTCCTCTGTTACCATTAAAGACTTGTCAACCACATCCCCTTTCCTTTCAACCCTGCTGAATAAAGACTCTTTTTCTTTGAAATCTGTTTCAGCACGTTTCTACGCTAGGTCTACAACCCAACGACAACTTCCTCTCTGTATATACTTCTTTTTCCAAGATACCTGGAGGTCAGTTGTGACCACTTCCTCTCTGTACATACTTCTTTTTCCAAGATACCTGGAGGTCAGTTGTGACAACTTCCAGTTTTGCAGCAGCACAAGGGGACCAGAGATCAAGGGGGGGAGATCTTATCATCACCTACTACTTAGGCCACGCCCTCCACCCCACAGCCAAAACTAAATATTAAAAAAAAGAAAAGAAGAAGTAGAAATGATAAACACCCCTTTGATCTCCACAATAATTTTTTAACCAAAGTATTTTCTTCCTATAATCCTAATGCAGAAACAAGATGAATCTTGATGTCTTAACTGTAGGTGAGGCTTTTAGCCTTCATGCAAGAAAATGCTTTGTTTGGGCAACAATGAGAACTGCCATGTGTCCTTTGATGCGGTGCCTCAGATCAACCTGTTATTGACGGCTCCCAGCAGACAGCTCCTGGTGCTGCAATGTGATGGACCGTGGGCCGGCTATGTGCGGGGGATCCAACAGCAGCAGCGTGGGAGTCACGCTACAGAGGGGCATGGGCAACGGCGCATCAACAACAACAACGAAAGTCCCCAGAACAGTGAGAGAGAGGACCATGATCTGTCAAAGCAAACATGTCTAGAATTCTGCTGACCAGCAAACGGTATTTCTTACTTGTGAAGAAAATATTCTTTCCTAATTATGAATGTCAATGTCGTTTCAAGTCTTCATGTCTTAAAACAAATCACATGCACACACACAACAAAATCAAGCCCAAAGAAAATAGAGAAGAATGGATGGGGAAGAAGGATGGGGAAGGGGGGTCGCAAAACTAAAAAGAAAAAGCGATGACAGTGGTGAAATGAATCCTGAAAGCCAAGCAGCAATTCATGTCTGCAAAGCTAACAGTGCTTTAGTCTTTGGTGACATTGGCTCCTCTATGTGCTGAATACTGTGGGAACATTGTCCTGCAAGGTGGTCACAGCTGATGTGAGGAGACGGGCAGAGATTGAGGATGCAAGGGGTCATCCCAGTCGCACCTGAGGCACAGAACAATGAACACCATGAATCACAGATGCTGCACTCAAAATAAAAAAGTTTGCTGGGATACATTGCCCAAACAAATGCACAGCTACTAAGAAGAAGAAGAAGAAGAAGAAAACGAAGAAGAAGAAGAAGAAGAAGAAGAAGAAAACGAAGAAGAACAGAAGTTATTCAAGAGTATTCTGTAAAAGAATATGTAAAACAAAATAAGCTGTTTTATGGGTGGCAAAGGAGAGATCCTCTGTCAGCAAATTATCACAGGATTTTACCCTGAAGTTTCTTGTTCTGTTGTTAGATACATGACTGCGTGTAATGCAACATGATCAAAACAAACACTATGGTCCATCATGCACAGTCTCAGCACAGACATACAGACATTGCCTTAGGTCAGATGATTTTTTTTTTCATATTTTAATTTTTCTTTTTTTAAAATAGACTCATACCAATCTTATACCCCCTGATCACGCTCAACTCGTGGGGACAGACAGATGGGCACTACAGGGGTTACCTTGGCCAGCCAGGAACTGCCTGTCTTGACCCACCCCCACACAGGGGTAGCCGACTGATACATCTGAGCCAATGTGTACCTCTTCTCTAGAAGAGGTCTGAGCCAAAGAGATGTGTTGAGACCACCCGCCCCCTCAATCACCAGGATCTCATTCCTGTCTACTGCAGGTCACACCCCACGGCCAACTTGGTGGATAAAAAGAAAACCACAGAGAAAGGAACGGGGAAAAGAAGGCTTGCAAGGGGAGAAGAAGATACAAAAGATCCTTTATCAAAGGTAGAAGATATAACAGGAGAAAGGCGGGTTAAGATTTGTCTGGGCCCTCAACCTAGGTCTACTTTAGAGGTTTTCGATAATTGGTCAGCTTATGCAGAAATATGAAATGTTTGATAAATTGGTAAAATAAACATCCGATCCGCTCCCGATCACATGAAATCGACCCGTGAAAGTGGGCATTTTCACCTGTAATCAAGAACACAGGAGGTAATCAACTAAATCTTGGCATGGCTTAACTGCTCTTGGATGTGACGTCACATGAGTGTCAGCGACGGCGACAGAAAGCGATTCTGACGGTTCTTGCACATCTCGCTCGCTATTTAATTTATCATGTAAAAGCAGTGACTATGATTGCGACAGCCAATGTGACTCTGGGGATGTTTCTGCAAGGCCTTTACCTGATCAGTTTGAACGCTAAGTTCTTTTTACCACGTCAGTTCCAGCTGGACCACGGAAACGAGCTATTCAGTTCCAGCTGTACGCCCGAACACAGCATTCCAAAGGCGTACGGACTTTACCGAAGTCTCGGGGGCTACCGACTGACTTCTTGATGCGATCACGCGTGGACAGCGAGTGGAGATTCTCCTTCCTCAAGCCTTAACGTGTTCATTCAATAACGTGTTCATTCAATTTAACAAGTGTGATCTGTCCACAGATAAGAACAGAATAAACGTGCGACTATCGTGCTCATCTGTACGAGCTTACCACTCCGCCTTCAAAGTATACGCGCACAATGCAGACGAAGTTTTTGATCCACTCGAATGGGCTCGGCAATCGTCGGAATAGCTCGTTTCCACGGTCCAGCTGAAACTGATGTGGTAAAAAGAACTTTAGCGGCCTGGCATGGTTCGAATCCACTTCTTTCGTGTATCTGGATC
>CM031627.1:15339728-15342228 GCA_018398815.1 Conus ventricosus
AGATGGAAATGTGTGCAAAGAATATCCGTCTCCTGCTGAGCTGCTGTACTCGCCTACAGCACAATATCTACCACCCCCTCATGACTTTTTAGGCTGTGGGGGATCGCAACTCGTGTTGATTTCACTTGGCGTTGGCTTGTTGTGTAGGTCGCGGCTGACGGCCAGTCCATCAAGTGACGTCACGGTTTTCGGTCTACCGCGCGGGGTTTGAACAGGTGTGCAAAAGTCGTTTTTTTATCTATCAAATTCTTCCGGCGATTTTTTTAAAAAAATGAATACCATACTGTAGTTATATGACATGTAGACCTGCTTTCAACAAATTATCGAAAATCTCTAAAGGAGACCTTTAACCTGTCTGACACTGGAGACCCTACCAGGGGCATCTATCCTACCATGTTGTGCTTAGGCCAGTCAGCAACTTGGCTATACAGGCCTAGAAACATTAACAAAAAAACTGGCCTTCTATTCAAGTACTGATGCCCTGTCAGCAAAGCTTAAGGAATCACTGGACCGTGCAAGTCCTCTGATCACGGCAAGGATGCAACCTCTGGAAGGAAAAAAAACGTGCAAAAAGCTGTGCTCTAAGAGACCGAAAACGTAAAATGAAAACCCAACAGAATGTTATAACTGACCTTTTCTTTTTTGACTGCTGGAAGCTCTGTCAAGTATTAAAACCATTTTAACAGAGTTCCAATTCAAGACAGACAAGTTTCACCCATGTTTTTAAAAAACAGAACCCAAGTTTTATAAATCTCCCAGACCATCTACAAAATTAATGCAACACTCATACAGATGTTCTGTCCAAAACGTAAACAAACGAACAAGAACAAAATGGCAGTGAAGAGGTCAATGAAGGGTAAACAAAGCTAAGGAGAGCAGAGCACAGTACAGACCTGGGGACCGAGCTCAGGACAGGACACAGCTGCTCTTGGTCTGTACCGTGCCATTCTCCTGAGCCATCATGACTTGAACCGTCTTCTCAAATATTTCCGTCACCGACTGAAACCAACAAAAGAATGGAGTTCATACATGGCACCAAACAATCTACATAGACAGCATTACCATCATGTTGATCACTACTGATAAAAAGATGTGTTAGATTCTCTCGGCCTTCTGTCTTCAGTCTGGAACTGCTTGTTTTGTGTCAAAAAGACTGTCAGTAGTATCATTACTTTCTGCCAAAAAGGTTGTCAGTAGGATTATTATTTTGTGCCAAAATGGTTGTCAGTAGGAGCATTATTTTGTGCCAAAAAGACTGTCAGTAGGATTATCATTTTGTGCCAAAAAGACTGTCAGTAGTATTACTATTTTGTGCCAAAAAGACTGTCAGTTTGGACTATCATTTTGTGTCAAAAAGACTGTCAGTAGGATCATTATTTTGTGTCAAAAAGGCTGTCAGTAGTATCATTATTTTGTGCCAAAAAAGTTGTGAGTAGCATTATTATTTTGTGCCAAAAAGGCTGTCAGTAGGATCATTATTGTGCGCCAAAAAGGCTGTCAGCAGGATCATTATTTTCTGCCCAAAAGGTTGTCAGTAGGACCATTATTTTGAGCCCAAAAAGCTGTCAGTAGTGCCATTATTTTGTGCCAAAAAGGCTGTCAGTAGGACCATTTTTTGTGCCAAAAAGGTTGTCAGTAGGATCATTATTGTGTGCCAAAAAGGTTGTCAGTAGGACCATTATTTTGTGCCAAAATGGTTGTCAGTAGGACCATTTTTGTGCCAAAAAGGTTGTCAGTTGGATCATTATTGTGTGCCAAAAAGGTTGTCAGTAGGACCATTATTTTGTGCCAAAAAGGTCATCAGTAGGATTATTATTTTGTGCCAAAAAGGTTGTCAGTAGGACCATTAGTTTGTGACAAAAAGGTTGTCAGTTGGACTATTAGTTTGTGCCAAAAAGGTTGTCAGTACGATTATTTTGTGCCTAAAAAGGTTGTCAGTAGATTATCATTTTGTGGCAAAAAGGTTGTCAGCAGGAATAGTATTTTGTGGCAAAAAGGTTGTCAGTAGGACCATTATTTTGTGCCAAATAGGTTGTCAGTAGGACCATTATTTTGTGCCAAATAGGTTGCCAGTAGCACCATCCTTTTGTACCATAAACATTGCCAGTAGCAACATCATTTTGTGCCATAAACATTGCCAGTAGCAACATAATTTTGTGCCATAAACGTTGCCAGTAGCACCATCATTTTGTGACATAGACGTTGTCAGCAGCACCATTGTTTTGTGCCATAGACGTTGTCAGCAGCACCATTGTTTTGTGCCATAGACGTTGTCAGCAGCACCATTGTTTTGTGCCATAGACGTTGTCAGCAACACCATTGTTTTGTGCCATAGGCGTTGTCAGCAGCACCATTGTTTTGTGCCATAGACGTTGTCAGCAACACCATTGTTTTGTGCCATAGGCGTTGTCAGCAGCACCATTGTTTTGCATCAAAAAGGCTGTCAGTAAGAGTTATTTGAGTCAGAAAGACTGCCAGTGGGGCAATCATTTTGTGTCAG
>CM031627.1:15349728-15390967 GCA_018398815.1 Conus ventricosus
GATTTTGAATAACCAAATGACTTCATAAACTTAAAAATAAATGTTCCAAACGACATCTGAAAACTATGGCTATCATTTAGTCTACGTGTCAGACCAAAAAATTCAATTTTAAGACAATACTTTACCCAGGATCACTTTATCACTAGGCGTAGGTCTAATCTTGCACAAGCATTTACTTCTTTGCCCAAGTGGCACGATCAGCAGAATGTTTGAACTCTGCTGAAGATCGAACGTTGACGATCTTACCGTTTTGCGTTTTCATAATGACTGAGCCGTTTCTGGTCCAAGCTTGTGCACAAACACTGGTATCACTTTTCACAGTGCATATAGTAGTGTGTACGCTCTGGGAGTAAGATCTTCTACAAATACTGTCATTGTACCTTTAAGACCTTTCCGGGCATAGAGCACAGTATTTCGAACGCGTCGCGACACGAATCGTACCACAATACCTCTCGGTTTGTTGGTATCCTTGGCGGAGTCGGTAGATCCAGCAGGTCGATGTGGTCCGACTCTGTGCACGGCCTCGATCTGCTCGCTCGTGACTTTCAGCTTCAGCTTGGTGTTAAGCAGAGACAGCACCTTTGCTTCACATTCTTCCTGGGTCTCAGTTTTCCCCTCTTTCACCCATATATCCGCATGTTATTTCTACGTACGTAGGCAGACACTTCTTCAGATCGGCGATCTGCAATTTCTGCCAGATGTCGGGCTTCCGCAAGCTGCTGTCGTAGGTCCTCTTCTCTCTCCTTTGCCTCTGAGACCTCTCTTTTCAGCTTATCATTATCCAATTGAACAGTATAGATGCTTGCTCGGAGTTCGTTCACAGTGTCACAGAGTTTGCACAGTTTGTTCATGATGTCAGAGTTGCTGACCTCACAATCACATCCCTCCCAATAGGAAAAACTTCCTCTGCAACAGTAGCTTCAGTCATGTCGGAGTTCCCTTCCCTCTCCCCATCAGCCATTTCTCCTCCAGAAACTGAATCAAATTTAGGCAACACTTTTTCACTTGAAGAAACAGGAGAGCTAGTTATTGTCTCAATCTTTTTCTTTTTCTTTTCCTTAGACTTAATTATTGAGTCATCTGACGCACTGGACACTGACTGAGACGAATCTGAACCACGTTGATGTTTACGTTTGACAGGTGTGCTGACGCCATGTTTTCCGTCCATGTCTGAGTTCACAGTCAACCACACATATCCAAATTTTTACAGTGCCTCGGTCCCGCTGAGTGGACCAAACCTGGCGTTGGTGTGATGGCAGTCACGATGTCACTCTCGGACCATCCTGGTGTCGACTCCGGTCGATAACCAACTTCAAATAGGTAGCGGCAGCCAAAATTTGAATTGCAAATTGCATATTTCTGTTTAAGATTTTTAGATAGAACTTTTAAAGCAAAACAAAGTAAAAAAAAAATTACTGCTCTATCTTTATTAGTTTAAGAGATATCGACATTTTAATATTGCATTTGCCGAACGTTCGCATGTAATAGTGTGACATGGCATCTTTGAAGCCTCCAGCAAGAACACCATGCATGTGAGACATAAGATATTATGCATTTGGAGTGTGTGTACCATATACTCTTAGCACACAAATTTACAGGGCTGTCCAAAACAAATTGCCTCTTTTGCTTGTGGTCAAAAATGGCACTTCATGCAATTCCGGAAACGTCAAATCGGCACGAGGTGCCATGTTTGGGGACCTACAGATTTTAGAAAATGACCTCAAATAGTGATTTCTTTAGATTTTTTGAGTTACCAGTTTGCATAGACTTAGCCTAATTTTTTTTCAGCTCAATGGGTCTGTAAACGTTCCATCTAATGAGGTGTAAATATGCTTAGAAAGGCCAAAATGTACAGTGGCAAATAGTCCGTTAGATCGACAAAATTAGAAAAAATGGACATAATTCCTGAAACTAATACAGATTTTCACTTCAAACTTGGTGGTTGTATTCTAAATGGTATCTTTTGTCTTGTAAGTGTTAAATGACAGAAATCAAGCAAAAAAATACCTGCATAATCCATTTTAAATGATGCTTAGGGGACCTAAAATCCACAGACGTCAACAGGAAAATTGCAATGTTTTCCAAACCACTTGTCATATCCCTCTCAAATTTTAACCAGATATCTAAAATTGTGGTATGCATAACTTAAACTACTGAAAGTCTTCACAGACAAACTTTTTGCTTATTTAGATTGTCTTAATAATCTACTAACAATACTAGTGTAAAGATCTCAAACCCAAAATCATTATTTTTGAAAATGATGTCAACAGGTTCACTGATAGCTAAACTCACTGAAAAGAACATTCTTCACAAGTCCTACCTTTCAAATAACACCTTAGGTCACTTACAACAGACATTTCTTGAAAGAAGCTAATCACAGACGATTTTCAAACAGGAAACGTTTGAATGCGTCGTATCTCTGGCGTAGATCATTTGGCCAGTCCACAACAGAAGACCTCCCAGATGAAGAAGATGGGGCCAGGGTGAGGTTGGAGGCAAACAACATGAATTTCTACCATCTTCTCCTTGGCTTGTCCAGCATCATGACAGACCGGGCTGCCCCTTCTGGATGGAGATCAGACAGCTCTTCCAGCATCTGTATGGCAATGTCCACAAGGGTGGAGGTGTCCTCTGTTGTCACAGGAAGAAAGCCCATGGAGAAGGAGCCACTGGCAGTGGTAGCTTGCTGACTGATGTAGCTCTTCCCACTCCTGCTGGTTCCATCAATGTGCAAGTCCCAGCGCTCGTGACTTCTGAGGACCTCTGCCACATGAGATCTCTGACCACATGCCCTTGGTCAGCAAAGCGTAAAGCTCACCTTTGTGAGGGCAAATCACCTTCTGGAATCCTGGCACCACACAGCCGTGCAGCAGTTCTGATGACAGCACCACACCTGTGAGCAGGAACTTCAGACTCTCCCACAAGCTCCATAACTGCTATCTTTGCCTCCGGTTTGAAGTGCCCGTTTTCATCTTTGAGGCGCAGTTCTTCAGGATCTTGCAGAACTTCACCAGCATGTTGTTGGTCCAATAGTGTTGCTTCCATTTTTTCCTTCAGAGTAATTATCTTTGTTTTCAAATTTGATGCAGTAGTTTGGCTGCTCTTCAGTTTTTGTCTAAGACCATTTATCTTTCTTTGACAACCTCCACTTTGATGTTGTTTAATTATGTGCTCTGTTTTTTTCATATCATTTTCTTTCCTTTTTAGCCTTTTGTAATAATTCGGCTGTTGTATTGTTGAAATTTTTTTGTTCGCTCTCTGTAACTTGTCTCTTAACAGAAGTTGTTCTTGATCTGATGATTTCTTATCAGCAATCATTTTAGCCATTTCCGTTTCTAGTGCCATCAAACGTTGGTTTTCTTCATGCAAAACGTTTTTCAGAGTGTCAACTTCTGATTTTGATGTTTTGAGTGCTGCCTGTGTTTCTTCCAGTTGCCGGCGAAGAGCAGCTAACTGTCTCCCATGTGTTGCTAATTTAATAGCCGCATTCCCATTATCCGTCTTTTCTTCATATGTGACCTGAGGATCTGACAAATGTACTGCAGAGGCAGAGGGTTCTAGTGGGGATAAGTTTTGTTCCAGACTCTTTTTTAATACAAAATGCTCTGGAGGCTGCAAAAGAAAGTCTTTCAATTTCTGCTGACTGCTGGGTCTGGAAGCACTTTTCAACAGACTGTCATAGGGTTTCCTGGTTTTGGCCAATTTTGTGTTGAGCTGTTTGTCAGAGAGCCCTGCAATGTTTAACCCTATCATGTGGAACCACTCTTTTTGTAGAGACAGGCCTTCTTCTTTCTGGAAGATCAGCAGATCAATCAGCAACCCATTTGTCACTGACACCTCACACAGCTGGGACTGGTCAAAGGTATCTGGTGAAAGGAGATGGTGTCGCTTGATTCCTTTTTTCTGCAAGAAGTGACCAATATTTCTACTTTCCAGTTCGAACCTGACATCCGTCTCTAAAAATCTCTGAAGATCACCATCACAGGATAACGTTGAAACACCTCTGATTGCATGGTTGACCTCTGTTTTCAGTGTAGTGTGTGCAAAAATGTTTTCATCACACACTTTGTCAACAAAGGCGGAAATCTCATCCCAGCTCTTCTCACAGGTCCGTCTCAAACAGTCCAGTTGAAGCAGCAGCTTGTTGGTGGCAACTGACTGCTTGGTCAGGCCTACTTTTCTCCCCCTTCCTTCTGCTGTGAGGTACTGCTTCATGCGATGAAACTGGTCATCTTCAAGGAAAGAAAGGAAAACTTTAAGCATTTGACTTCCATTGTTTTTTGCATGCTTCTCAGATGCGTGCACCTGTGTCAGTGTGGGGGGAAAAAGACAGGAGAAGAGGAAGAGGTGTTTGTGAGCTTCAATGGTGTGTGTGTGTGTGTGTGTGTGTGCACACACCTATATCATGTGATTGTGAGTGTTTTCAAGACATCACAGACATTTGCAATATAACCTTTTTACAATGAAGTGAATGAGATTTACTGGAAAATAATCTAAGTGAGCATATTTTAACAAGGAACATTTCTTTAGTACTTTTCTCACCATACATTTATATAAATACTAGAAAGCTCAAAGTGCTGAAGTACCTTAACAATAGCAACAAGAAAAGCAAACTAAAACACTCATTCACTCCACACACACAATCGATCATGTATTTTTTTAAATGCAGTCTTTTTCATAAAATGTATGTTCTTTTCGTGACTGTGTTGTATAAGGGGGGAGGGAGAGAGGAGATAATAAACGGAATGATGTGGTGGGCTCATACACGCGAGAAAAATCCAACAAGTACTACTGCCCTTCTTCAATACTATTACAAATATACACATACAATGACAGAAATCAACAGATCATTTCATGAAAACAAAAAAAATAAACGATCACTATGCGCATTCACTTCGAAGAAAAACGCACGAACACGGCCGCGCAAGATCGACCAGATCGTTTTGTTACTTGTGACCAAAGTCATTCCACTTCCGGTAATCGATACTGTCAAATAATTTAATAAAATATGCCCCAAACTTTTATTATATAAAAAATTAAACATACGATTCGACAATGTGCAATCTTGAAATTATATTTAGTTAATGTTTAGGTAAAATGAGCCTTCCGATAAAATTAAATCAACTTCGACAGGAAGACGACAAGAGTACAGAACATGTTTTTCCTAACACTTTCACTTGATCACTTCTAATTCAAAACTAACCATAATCTGGTCATTCTCAACCGATCATTTCTTTGAAAGATGTGCTTAAATAATCGATCTGCCATAATCACAAATAAAACTTACCATAGAGATCCTGGACACGGACGTCCCATTCATTTGAAACGATGTGTCGGTCCGACGCACTTGCCATGTAGGTCGCCATTCCGATTGTATTGTTGTGCCTCGCGACGTTCCGCACACTCGCTTTTCCCGGCTTGCGATTGGTGGCTATAGCACGGATAGAGCTCATTTGCATACCGCTGTGTTGGACTTGAAATCCTCTTTCCAGCGCACCCTAAGATGATATATCTTTATTCAGTATTTCTTGGAGATAAAGTAGATTGAAATTTACCCAATTTTTCAACTCGTTTTCTCAAATTAATACTGGACTTAAATTATTTTGAAACTTGTACTGTTTTAAAGAGGAATCTTCGATCTTTATTATGAAACTATTTTTAGATCACTCTGTCCAGCATGTGTAAAGCGAGTCGAGATTTTCCAACACGTACCAACTTCGGGTTCGGCGGACGTCGGCAATTTCGCTGACGGCGAAGCTGACTTTTCTTTCCAGGGGGTATTTTTCATTTAGATTTTCTCTCTCTCACGCATTCATGACAAAAATGAAAATACATGAGAATAAAAGTAGATAAATAAAGGTTTATTCAGAATAAAAAAGCATCGTTATAGATACAGTATTACACCAGTACTGCCTGATTGAAGTTGGCCTATTTTCACCTAAAATCAACCTTTCCCTCACTGCTGACAGGGGCGTGCCGCTACCTACTTCAAACACCAATTAATAGCGGACCTCACAAACACGGCGCCCGCCTCCGACGTGAGCACCGGAAGTTCCCCCACATCTTACATTTCAAACCTTACATACATCTGGATGTGGTCACTTCAGATCTGCCATGTACAATTTTGTGATCCATGTACTATCTATTCACACACACAAAAATTCTTCACAAACTCATTAATATGACCAACTCCTTGATTTCTAGACGAAGAAAGGGATGGACCGGGGGGGGGGGGGGGGTAACAGTCGGGTAACTTTATACGCACTAGCGTGAGCTTGAGCTCATTTCCTGTTGTTTTAAGGTCTCAAATGACTAACCCAGGTTTTTATTTCACATGATGCTTATTGCTACCATCTTACTCTGGCTTTATAAGCACTAGCGTGAGCTTGAACTCATTTCCTGTTGTTTTAAGGTCTCAAATGACTAACCCAGGTTTTTATTTCACATGATGCTTATTGTTACCACAGACCTGTTTACCCCTTGGCTACCCAAGTGTAATCCCAAATACTGAAAAGTGTAATCTTATGGGGGAAAAGTGTAATCGAAGGCGCGAAGCGCCGAGATAGCTAGGGGGGTCCGGGGCATGCCCCCCCCGGAAAATTTTTTTTGGGGAAGCAAAATGGTGCAATCTGGTGCACATTCTGGTGCACATTCTAAGGTTAAATTTCATCATTATGACCATGAAAATTCAACTCAAAATATAACAAAAACAAATTAAAACTCACCAACTGCCATTGGAACCACTTTACTTGGTCAAAGGATGTCTGCCAAGATGGAGGATACCAAATAAATAATGTATTTAAAATTATAAAAAAAACACACACACACATCTGAAGTCTTCAGAAAGTCCCCTTGTGTACAAATCCTGGAAGCAAATGTTCTCACACAAATACACAATCAGTCACTCTGCCAGTGCCTCCACCCCCACTGCCAAGCATGAAAAAAGAGAGAGAAAAAAGAGAGAGAGAGAGAGAGAGAGAGAGAAATGTTCTCTAAGCTTTTAAAGAATTGTAGTAGGCTGATCTCAGCTGAACCAAGTCCTTGTCTGACATCTCCCTGCATTCGCCTGGTTGTCCTTTTAAGACCATTAGAGCTTCAGTTGTCTCTGGCAGCAGTGAAGATCTTGCTTCTGTGCAGTTTTTCCTCACCATGGAAAACACTCTCACAGGCAGCACTGGAATGGGGAATAGTCAGAATGCCCTTCATGGCAAAGGCTAACTGCTCCAGGCTGGGCTCCTTTTTAGCCAGTTCTTTCCAAAATTCATCAGCACGGTCAAAATCCTGAGAATCTGGGGGCTGCATGACCTGGTAAGCAGTAAATTGTTCCATTATTTGTGAGAAGCCGTGCCCACATGTCTCGAGCTTACAATCGAACATTCCGCCATGTTCACAGCTGAAGTCCGACTTATGCTACAATGCACATATCCCGGCCCTTTTCTTGATGGGAAAAGACAGTTATACTTGTCATGGTATACCTGGCGGTATTTTTGAGTAACTCGTGCCTTTTTTGGTTTCTCAGGAACTGTTTCTTCCGTAACACGGCAATCAGAATCGTCGTCTGTCTCATGCTGAGCACGCTTTGACGCCATCTTTGATAATGATGTCAACCCGCGAAAGTTATCTCCCTTACTAAAACGTTCAACCTCATGCCTGCCCGCAATGCTGGCTTTCGGTTACACTGATATGAAGGAATAACTGAACACTGTAACTTTCGCAGGCGGCACAGTGAGTGAACGGGCCATCGCGTTGTTGAACCGACGAGAATGATTGCTTTCGAAAAGTGTAGTTTTGGCGATCCGCGTGGCGGAATTTAATGTTTGAAGGCGTAATGGCGTAATTGGAGGTTTGAAATCGTGATTTATTACGCCAAAGGCGTAAAGTAAACAGGTCTGTTACCATCTTACTCTGGTAGGCTTATGCATATGGATTAAAAATAAAAGACTTGAAAGCAGTGAGTGAGAATTCAAGTGAGCGAGTGGGAGAAATAATCACTTTCAGGATAAAAATGCTGCTCTTCAGGCTGTCATTTAGTAGCCCATGGTTTTTATGTTTGATCAAAGTTTTATAAATCAACTAAAAATTTGCAATATGCTTACATAGTGTTGGTGATTTTTACTATTCAATCAACTGCTTGATTCATGCTGAAAATTCCAAAACAAAGTAAACATACAAATATGATCTTCGACTCCTTATGCCTTGCCTCTAGCATCCAAATATCAATAATGTGTTTACATAATTGAGAGGGAGAGTGAGAGAGACAGATGACAGACGAACGCAAAGAGAGATAACTCACAGAATTTCCTTTGCCGATGCCTCCAGAAAAGGTGCTTTCCA
Source organism: Conus ventricosus (assembly GCA_018398815.1). Taxonomy (NCBI): domain Eukaryota; kingdom Metazoa; phylum Mollusca; class Gastropoda; order Neogastropoda; family Conidae; genus Conus; species Conus ventricosus. Next base: position 15,358,063 of record CM031627.1, read on the forward strand.
TGAGTCAGCAAGTTTCTTCCTTCTTCAAACTGTATTACCCTGCAAACAAATATGTTCTTCACATCACATCAAACACACAAATTATTCCAAGTCAAACAGGACATGTCAAACAAACACAAAAACAATTTATTTTCAATTTTGTAAACAAATGTAAAAAGTCTATCTTTATGAAAAGGAAAACATACAAAAACCAATCACCAGGAAATGTTCATAGAGAGGAAAGTGCTATTGGATTTCTAACGAAAAAATTCTTTTCTTAAATGATGCATAAATAAAACTATATCACTATACTGCCTTTTTACACTCAACACACACACACACACACATACACACACACACACACACACACACACACAGCAATGAAGCCCCAAAAGAAAACTGACACTTTCATCCCTTCCTTTCCATCAATTTCTATATTGTCAACAAAACAAACACAAAATCATATGTAAGGAAAATCTTAAAAGAGTTATAGCCCAGCGACAGCAAAGGGCTATATCAGGGAGGTCACCCCACTGATGTCAACTCTCAAAATGAATGCAAACACACACACACACACACACACACACACACCACACCTCATTAAAACACATTTCTAAAAAACAACCATACTTTGGTTGAATGTTTCTTCCATGAAAGTCTGTGATGTAAACCGTTCCTCACACACTCTACCTATCAAGTGGCCCTGTCACAGGATTGGTCCAAATTTAAACTTGACCAATCATTAAGCCTCTTCGTTTGATAAGGAGTATGTGACAGTTTTGGCAAAGGGTAAAGACTGTAGCATTTCTAAATGTCTTTCGTTTACTCTCTTAAGAGCTTGAAACTTACAGCTGATGTTCAGACACCAATGCAGGCAAAACAGCCTCTGACTCCAGAAGGGACTGTGAGTACTTTAGGGATAGATTCTATTTCCTTTATAAGAAGTAAATGCTTTATTAGGCTGCGAGGATGTTTGATTAGTGATAGGACTGCCAATATAATCAGTTAACATTCATTTTATCAGAGCTTTCACTGACTGTTTCTAAGATGACTGATTTTGCCAAATAGTTTGTCACAGATGCATGGATTATTCCATTGTCATCTGCTTTTGAGTATCATTTTAGATCACCGAGTCTGTTTTAACAAAAGGACGCAGCACAACAAAACTGATCTAAAGGTAATACTTGGACTGTGCATGTAGCAGGGCAAAGACAATGAATTCTGACATACTTGTCCATACCACCATTGTCTGCCTGCATGTTAGGATAAAGCAGAAGTATGACAGCACTTGTGTGCTAGCCACTGCACGCCACCTGGCTTCTCACCTGAGTCCCTTCACTCCTCCTCACCCAACTCCATTCTTTCCCCCATTATTTAGCAGGGTTTTTGTTTTTTTTCAAACAACATTTTATTGCTGATGTACTTTTTGTGATGGCTTTAATCTGAGTTGTTATGTGGATTACTCTCTATTTCTTATGTGGAATGTGGAGCTTTGTTCGGAAGAGCACGGTACCAGGTAACTACAGGAACATGGGTGTTGTGCTATGGAAAATCATATGAGACGAGTTATGTACGCTGGAGTGTCAGCCCTCCCTCAACTGCACTCTTCTCTCCGTGTTCCCTCCCCAGCCCCTCACTCTCTGTCTCACTGTGCCCAGTGGATATCTAGCCTTGGGTCAGTTTGCATTAGCCATCCAGTACTATTTCCAACCACCATCAGGGTTTTATATCATATACAAAGGGAGGTAAATCATGTGGGGTGAGTGGTGGGGTTGGAAAAGAAAAGAAAATGTCCAAAAAGAAACAGAATATTTTGTTGAATTTTGAGTATTTTCTGCCACTACAACCTGAAAAATCACCAGAGGAGACTGACAAAATGTCTGTGCTGACTTGATGTCAAGAATAGACTGATAATGAAGTTTCTGAACAGTGATCATTGACTTTGGTTTACGTATTTGATGCTGAACTCTTAAAACTTGAAGTTATGCAAAATTTACACACATGCAGAAAGCCTGCACTTTTTTTTTTGGCAATAGAAATACAAGAAAACTTTCAAATCAATGCTGTTGTCAGCATATTCACCATTTGGATCGCCACTGAAATATCCAGTTCCATGCTGAAGACCCTGATTCAACAAAGCCCCATTCATAGTTTAAAACTAAAACAAAACCTTTAATTAACACAAAGCGTGACACACACTGACAAAATACACTTACAATAAATGATAAAACTAAAACAAAACCTTTGACACAAAGCATGACACACACTGACAAAATACACTTACAATAAATGATAAGTCTCTTTGATAGAACTCATTCTCTTGTTAATTTGTGGCAGAATGCTTTGTATGTTAAACCCTCAAAATTATTTTGTTGAGGAAATAAAAAACATAAAAAAATTGAACCTGGGGAAATGAAAACCTTAAGTTTTAATAATGTAAAATTGAACTTGGGGAAATGAAAACCTTAAGTTTTAATAATGTAAAACCTTGATCATGCTTATTTCCTTTGTTTCAAACACTTTCCTTGCATGGTGTGTGCAGGCAAATATCACCACTCTACTATTCTGGCCATGTAGGTACTGGCTAGAGGAGTCTACTCATGTTACACCTGGATGTGGCAATAGAGTGGATAGACTACCTGGCTGGTCTGCCTTGTCATGTAAATGAAACGACTGTGTAGACACAGTCACCAGCAGTATGCGTAGCACCCCTCTCCCCACCCTTCCCCCTCTCTTTCAGCTTGTCCCTATGTACTGGTTTTCTCAGTCCTTACTTTACATTCCTTTTATTAGCAGTCATTTTTTAAGTCAGCAATGGTGTGTTTTGCAGCACATGCGTGAGTTACATGTGCTGAGATGATTTTACTGGCAGGTTCTGAAGCTGCCCGCTGTGAGACTGGACCTCTGTGTTCACTACCTGCGTCTCAGCGCAATGTTTTCCAAATAAAGCCTGGAATGTAAAAGAAGAGCACTGTTGAAAGCAAGTGGAGTGAGCAGCAAATCAGCTCATCACCACATACACACCCCTGTTGTATTCACAGTGACAACAAAGAGCTGGACGTAGAACGCATGCGGCCTGTGGTGGTAAGGTTTGTAACATGTTCTAAGTCTAGCTGAAACTGTTCATGAAGCCAGAATGTCTGCAGGCTGATACATAGGGGTGAATCGTACACTGGATGTCTTCATGGGAGTGTGCTGCATCCATGCGCATCCTCAAAGAGAAACTTACACAGAATTGCCTTGTACTCATTCTGGCCTCAAAATGCAAAACCTTTGCCATCCATGTAAAACTGGATATACATCAACGTGAAAATGGATATACATACTATCTATGTGAAACCACTGCAAGTCTTGAAAGGCACTATCAGCATTACGGCACACAATATGCAAAAGAGGATGGGGCCCAAGACACAGCCTTATTTCACTCCAATTCTCACAGGCAACAAAATTGACTTATCCCTGTCTTTCTGTACCCTTGCCTCAATATCATCCTAAAGGGAAGAGATGAATGCAATAAGTCTTTTTGCATACCCAAACTTTGTGCAGTATCCTGATATCACAGTGCCCAATGCCTTCGTTCAATATACCAACATTATTTGGAATTCTAGGTTCCACTTTCGGTAATTCTCTTGCAGCTAGCAATTAGCAAACCATATTACTTGTGTCCTGGTCTGCTCAAAAGCCTCAGTGAGAGTCAGGGGCGATGGCATGAGCAATGTGGTTGCTGAGTCAATTGAGGATGACCCTGGCGAGCACTCCCCTACCAGACATTAGAAGGCAATCGCACACTGATTGTCCAAGACATTTGGTCTCCCTTTCTGAGGAGGACAAACCATCTAAGTCATATCAACTCGTGTTCAAAAAGTAGGCAGACTTCACACAGCCAAGGTGGCAGGGTCTCCCTTTCTGAGGAGGACAAACCATCTAAGTCATATCAACTCGTGTTCAAAAAGTAGGCAGACTTCACACAGCCAAGGTAGCAGGTCTCTGGGCACAGGTCAGTGGAACATGTTTGACTGAAGAAGAGGATTTTGCATCCTGAAATCACTGAAACATTACAACAAACCAGATTTCAGATTTACCCACTCACCCGGCTGTTTAGCAGTTCATGAAATGATTTGCATTTTATATAAAGGTCACTTAATATACAATATACTTATAAAACAATAATCATCACCATTATTGCTCTTTGTAATATCAGCAGCAGCAGCTGTAGAAAAACTGAATAAAAACCTCAAAACTAAAACTTTGGTACCTTTCCATACGGAGATCCTTTTTGTTGGCCACTAGCACCACAGGAAGTCTGAAGGCACACACACACACACACACACACACACACACACACACACAAAATGCATGCATGCATGAATAAAATGCAAACATACATTACCACACAAAAACATGTTAGCACACACACAAGCACACACACACACACACACACACACACACACACACATACTCACACACACACACACACACACACACACGCACACACACACACACACACACACACACACATACTCACACACACACACACACACACACACACACGCACACACACACACACACACACACACACACACACGCACACACACACACACACACACACACACTTCATGTGTCTCACTTCACCGACAGCTAAAACTGAGGAGAGATGTTGTGAACCCTACTGTACATTAAAAAACTACCACAAGGATGATGAAAAGCGAGAATTTTAATTGCCAACCAAACTTCCTTTCCCTTTAAGTAAAAGGCACACCTTTAAAGGCAAGAACATCAACACAGAGTGACAAAGTAGATGGGAAAAGCGACTTTCAGGCGAACATAAAATTAATGATGTACCAACTGCTTTGGTGCAATGGTTAATGTACCACACAGGTGGCTTGGAGGATCATGAATTCAATAACATCAGCAAACATCTATTTACGGGATTTTTGGAGCCTTATCTGATTCTTCACCTGAAAAAATTTTTAATATTAATGTTAGCGCACTGCCAGAAAACGTGACAAACGAATCGCAAGACAAAACACGACAAGTTTTGAGCTCCTAGTTCTTCTTCAGGCAAGATACAAAACAATCAGGACAATGAAAATGAACGAGCGATCACTTATCTTCATCCACTTCAGCGCAAGCCAGCCGTTGATTTAGCGGTGCGCTAACATCAATATATAAAACTTGTGTAGATTTCTGCCTGCAGTCGCCTCCCTTTGCAACTAGATCTTCACCTGAAGTCAATGTGGGCTCAAATGGAAAGACTGAAATCTTAACGATCAAATTACATCTGCTTGGTGGTGAATGCATCTCTCAGAGAGTTCATCTAATTTCTTGACAAAACTTTTGTTTGTATCTTTAGAGCCCAGTTAAAACCAAGGTATATTGTGAAGGGAAGCATTTAGCACAGCCTGTCTAGTCATGCAGTCTCACACCAAAATGGAACTTCTTAGTATGATATTTATCATTCAAATTCACAACAAAAACAGAAGCCCCTGCTGAGAAGTGGAAGACAATGAATGGGTGAGATTCAATCCAAAGGAAATCATCAAAATCATGCTTCAGAACACATTACCCATCGAGACAGATCAACACTGAACAGGTCTGACACAATGTGTATTGTCCCTAACAGTCCAGACTGTTTTGAAAGAAATGATCAGAATGCTTTGAAAAAGTCATCTATGTATTCATCTGTTCTTCAGACATCACTGTGGATATCATTCAAAAAAAGAGAAACAGCCTGCACCCGTTTCTTCACATAAGCCCAGAAATGAGTTGCAGTTCTGTCAGAAATATGTCACAGTTATAGTTTCTGTCTCTGTCGGACACATGTTACACTTCAGTTATTGTTTTTGTCAAAACCAGTTCCAAGTCAGGCCTTATTCTTTACTTCTAATCAAATGAGGGTAGTCCCAGGGAGGGGTGCGGTGACACAGGCCAAGGCACAGAGGGATCTTCACAGCCTTCCGCCTCCGACCATGCCCAGCTGGGAAGAGGTGTTGCAGCCAGTCCATCGTCCATTCAGGATTTCCCCACTCTGCCTCTGGCACATCCACCCTCAGTTTTGGACATGGAGTTGTGACAGCATGTGTGTCCCCTTGTTACCCGACATCATCCTTTGTTATAATTATGTTCCTAGTGCATTATGAGAACCTATCTGAAGCCTTTCTTCGCAAACACCTGTATGTTTAGCTCAAGACCACTAAAATGTCAGTGTCCAGTTCTCATGTCCACAGAGAAGACCGACATCACCAGCAACTTGCTACATCTTTGCCAGGAAGTCAGCAGACCACCTTTCCAGAGGACGTCTAGTGTTGTCATAGAAACATCTCCAGGGCTAGTCTTGTTTTGACCTCTTTTGTTGGCCTTCTGTTTCTACTCAAAACAGCTTAAGAAATTTGACATGTCTTCTTTTTCAGAAAAGTATCCATGAGTTAAATTCAAAAGAATACTGTCAAGAGCAATCAACAAATTTGAATACATTTGGTGCAAGATGGGCGTTGAAAGTTAACGTCCATCTTGCGCCAAACTGGATGAAGGTAAGTGATTGCTCGTTCATTTTCGTTGTCCTGAGTCTTGCCTAAACAAGACCTCAGAGGTCAAAACGCCTCATGTTTTGTCTTGTGATTCGTTTGTCAACGTTTTTTGGGTGGAGCTTTATCAGCAAGTTTTCAAATTCACCTTTCTCTTGGTTCATGCTAGACTTATTTTCCAGTTTAGATCCCTTCTGTCCATAACCTGTGTGTGTGCGTGTGTGTGTGTGTGTGTGTGCGTGCGCGTGCGTGCGTGCGTGCGTGTGTATGTGCATGCGTGCGTGTGTACGTGCATGCGTGCGTGTGTACGTGCGTGCATGTTTTACTTTTTGAGAAGATGTCCAGAGCTTTTCCTTGAAAAATTTCACTACATGACGAAGACCAAGAGTACTTACCCCATGTCTCCTTTCATGTCCTTCAATTTGTTGTATATCACCTCGGCCACTTTGAAACTGTGCACACATGATCACAGACACCCGCAAACACACACAGACATACACACACGCACACACAACATACACACACACATACATACATACATACAGATGCCGTAATCACACCATAGTTACAAATACACCCACATCACCACAGATACACACCCATGCACATGTGCGCACACACACACATTATGATTATGATTATTTTTGTGAGGACAGAATGAAAAAACGTTGTAAAGCTTATTGTTTAACCCTCAATAAAGATGATTTTGACTTATGATTTTGACTTGACTTCACACACACACACACACACACACACACACACACACACAGACACACACACACACACGCACACACACACACACACACACACACACACACAATCTCTGTACAGGTTTGGCATTTCAGTCAAACGACAATAATGCCAGTTTACAGATAATTCGCTCCCAACCCATTACCAAAATGAACACACTTTTTTTTTTCTACAAATTAATTTCTTTGAAATAAACAAAATGACAAAAATACACAAAAGCAAAATTTACACAAAAGTAGTTATAAATCAATCAGATGCTGGAGACATTATACACTGAACTCTCTCTCTCTCTATATATATATATATATACTGACTTCCATAAAAAACGCGAAAGCAAAACAAGCTGAAGGTTAGGGGCGAATTTTATTGGTCACAATTGTACAGAGTGGAAGCGAGAATTCAACGTGATTTGATTCATTACACCGGTAATGTGTGAAAATGTCATCAGCAATATGTCTTTGTGTGGAAAATCCAAGGTCACGTGACAAACCAGCTTGAAGTCCTAATACCGTGTGTGGCCACCATTTGCATGGACAACTGCTTGACACCTGTGGCTCATTGAGTGGACCAGGTGGTTGATGCGTCCCCTTGGCATACCAGCCCACACATGGACGATGGCCTGGTGAAGTTGAGCCGCTGTTGCTGGTCGTGGACGCAGGAGGTCCAACCGTCTGCCAAGTTCATCCCAAAAATGTTCTATTGGGTTTAAATCGGGACTGAGGGCTGGCCAGGGCAGCACATTGACGTTGTTATGCTGAAGAAATTGCTGGGTGGCCCTGGCTGTGTGTGGTCTTGCATTGTCCTGTTGGAATGTCCAGTTTGGGTGTTGCGCAAAAAAAGGAACGACATGGGGTCTGAGCACCTGGTGGATGTAGCGCTGTGCATTGACACCCTGTCCGCGACCAGGACCAATGTTCTGAAAGATGACTGGTCCTATGGCGTGGTTAATGCCAATTGCACCCCATATCATAACGTTTGGGCCTCCCCAGGGGTTCCGCTCTACCACACAGGAGTCAGCATAGCGTTCACCAGGTCGACGCCATATTCTGACACGACCTTCAGCCATGTCAATACAAAAATGGCTCTCATCTGAGAACAGTATGCGTCCCCACTGCTGCCTGCGCCAGTTGATTCGGGCTTGTGCCCACTGCAGCCTGTCCTGCCGGTGTCTTGGTGTCAGTACCGGACCTCTGTGAGGATGCCTACATGCCAGCCCGTTCTCCTGAAGACGCCGCCGCACAGTGTTGAGGCTGATTCGTTGCTGGAGATTCCCAGGCACCTGTCGAGCAGTGTTAGCGGCTGTTTGCCGCCTGTCCCGCAGATGGGTTCGAACAAAATGGCGATCCTCTCTTGGTGTGGTGACCCGAGGACGGCCTGGCCGGGTACGATCATCAGTGGTACCAGTGACTCGCATGCGGTGCTGCAGACGATAGATGGTTGAGATGTGGACGTTAAAGATGTTGGCGACCTGCCTGGCATCCACACCAGCCTCCAGATGGCCTAGGGCACGATTGCGTTCCTCTGCTCGTAGTCTTGGCATCTCTGTAGCGCTCAGACGGCAAGTCGTTACCTGAACCTTGTAGCGTGGCTTTATAAAGGCTGCATGCCTGCGTACTTGTCGCTGGTTAACTTTGCTCTGCATGGCGTGCACGTGCCTCACATGCAGCAACCAGTTTGCCATTTTTGTTGACCCTCCAATGCCGGGAATGATGTGTTGCTCACACAATTTTTTCACTGCACGTGAGTCTTGGACCCAAACAACTTGCCACAATGGTTCAATATTGTATATTCACCCCTTTTCACCCGAAAAATAGCCTTTCAATTTTTCGCGTTTTTTATGGAAGTCAGTATATATATATATATATATTTAGAGAGAGAGAGTTAGAGAGAGAGTGAGAGAGAGCATGTGTGTGTGTGCACAATTGGACATATTCCACAGGATGTAATCAACATGATTTACATGTATGCATTCCAAAATGTCTCCCCAATGTTTGAAAGGTGTTGTAAATCTGTCACTGTGTCAAGATCACTGAAGACTTGTATAACACTGCACAAAACTATGTTCTTGCTGCAGAAGAAAGTCGATTAGTTCCTGGGCCTCCTGCGGCACGCAGCAAAGGAGTCGGGCAGAGTCCCACAGCAGAAGCGCGGCACTCCCAGCTGGAGAGAACACAAATATTATGCCCAGTAACATAATTCCTTTTTTTCCAACTGGCAGCTTGACCAGGTCATGACCTTCAAGGGATGAGCATGACCAAGACTGAGGAGGTGGTGGGGCAACTTGGGGTTTGGGGCTGTCTCTGGCAGCCCCGAGCTCAGCAGCAGTAATCTTCTGTGCACAACTTTCTGTGGAGGACAGAAGCTGCCAGCCAGGCTCTCGACTACGAACACCGTGAACATTGAGCCTGGACAGTTTAGTGTCAGCACGGATGTTCAGCTGATAGATCAGGCAGCTCTTCAGAACTGCCCTGCCAAACAGAGTGAATGCCACCTTTGTTGTCCACTTCACACTCCTCCTCTCCACCAGCTGGGCATCACCTAGGTCCACATCTCCCGAAGCCCTGTTGCACTGAATGATGTTGGGCTTCTGTGTCCTGTTGCCCCATCTATTCTGGACCTCTGTGAAACTGGCTGTGGCAATAGTGACACCAACAGGCCGGCTCTTGCCACCCTGGAAAGCCACATACAGTGGTGGTCCTTTCCTTCTCTTGGACACCTCCATGTACCTCAGTCTTCTAGAGATGCAGTCTTGGGGGGGGGGGGGGGGGGGGGGGGGGGGGGGGGGGGGGGGCTTCTGTGTCCCCTCGCAGCACCAGTAGCAGTGGTGTTTCCATCATACAGAGCCTGGAACAGCACTGTTGAAGACAAGTTATTATCCCTGGCAAAGGTGGTGGCCTTTGTTCAGCAAATCCTGCACGATCCACATGACAAGGGCATAAGTGGCACCGTGTACCTTTTCTGCATTACGTGGATCACGTGCCCCTTAGCACACCTCAAACCTGCACAAATTTCCATTTGTACTTTCTGACAGGCACCACAGCTTGATCCGAATTGTGCATTTCATCTGGCATGAACTGGCCAAGGTGAGATGTTGTTCTCTTGCTAACCTGTATCATGCTTTTATCAAGAGGATATGCACTGTGTGGATGGTATATGAAGCTAGAACTTCTGCTGAAAGTGGCCAGTGAATGGCTGGATCTGTAGTTTTTAATTTGGATACTGTCTATCAGGCCTTTTGTTGTTTTGTGCCAAAAACAAGATACCTCGCAGGAGTGGGAAGCAGTTCAAAAGAACTGTCGCACCTGACAACCAAGGGGAGGCTTAGGCTTTTGTTGGCGCGCCCCAATCCACCAGTGTGCCTGCAGTCTGGCTTCTGGATCAGTCCTTGTATGCACAAAGCCAAACGAGGTCATAATCTCTTCAGGTCTTCTGGCAGTGTTTTAGTCCCCTTATGGACATATCGACTGTTGGCTTTCTTGGTGATGCTACTGATGACTTGCACTACCACTGATCAGCTTCACTGCTTGTCTCGCATCGCCACAATGCCTAGCATAAAAAGAGGTAGTTTTTGGAGAAAAGGCGCCCATTACTCCAATGGGTTGTATCTTGGACGGAGGGGGTGGGGGGAGCATGCTTGGGACCTAGGATAGCCATACAATTCACAGAAACAGGGCCCAGCAATAACCCCCCCAATTCTTCCTCCCTCACCCTCTTTCCTAATCCCATCACAAAAACACCCCCCCCCCCCCAACCAACTACTCCCCCATACTCCCAACAACCCTACCCCCAAAACCCCCACCCACCCCCCCCACCCCCACCCCCCCCCACCCCCCCCCCCCCCCCCCCCCCCAACCCCGGGGGAGCTAGCTTGGGACTTGGGATAGCCTTACACATTATACTGAAAAGGCCAAGCATCTTCACAATTGACGGGCAGCCTCGGATCACTGACAGGGGCAGCTTGACCTGCATTACTCTTTTCACCCTCACCACCCATGACCTTCAGCGCTACTGGTCCCAGATTCTGTAAAGGTATACAGGGAAGCCTACTAAGCCTCAGTTGTATCTGTTTGCGCATTATACACTTTCTGGATGATCAAAATTTTTCCAAAAACTGATCTATTCAGTTTCACAAATTTTACTCTTAGTTTGATGCTGAACAGCCTGTACTTTGTATGAACCAGCAGCACTGTAGCGCTTAATGTGCTTTTAGCTTGTTAATATAAGCAGGTCATGGCATATATACAACTGTTATACAATCGGCTGTCTGCAATATGCCAGTACCATCTCTTATTTGAAGGCTGCCATAGAAATGGTAGAAATTCTTTCAGGTTTGGTCAGATTTGGAAAGAGTGTGTTATCTGTCTGCTAGCTACTAATGGCCTGAGGTCTATGACTTAAGTATGAAACTTAAGTTCAGGTTGGTATGCGGTGATTAAGATCAGCTCAATTCTTTCTAAGATATTCCAGCCAAGATGTTCTCCATCTCACTGGTTGATGCAACATGATCCTCAGATAACCCAAGCTATACATTTGTGGTGTTCATCATAAAAACTAATACTTCACAGGTGTGCACGCTCAAACAATTTCAGCCAGTTGAAGGTGCTTACATTTACTGTAACAGCCAGCAATGGCTCCAAAGCAGATAAGGGAGTCTGGACAGAATGTGGACTCTTTACATTTGATTCTGACACTCTTATCATAAGCCAGAAGCTCTATCTCTCTCTCTCTCCTATCTCGTTTCCACCATTCACACATTCCTGGACTGAACTGTATTATAAAATTCTCTCTCTGTCTCCTCTCTCTCTCGCTCTCTCTCTCATCTCTCCCTCTTAATCAAACGAGCTCAAAAGTAAGGGTATGAATTTGTATGGTAAATGTTTGGGTGATTATGTGTGTAGCTTTGGGGTTTTTTCTATTCAACGGTGTATTGAATGGGATTATGAGGGGTTGTGTACATATTTTTGTGACTTGGCAGCAGTGTGAACGATTACCTCTGTTGCATCATGCGATGTTTTGACATCTGTGATACTTCCTGTGCATTTGGTGTGAGTGAAGGATCGATCTGATCACAGCCGTTTAGAATTCGATATGAATGTAAATGGCCTTTGTGATCATGGTTATCCTATATAAGGAGAGATTTGTGGAAAAATTTGTGTGGAAAATTGGCATGCAACTGATTTTTGTATTGCAATTAATTCAGATGAAGTCATGAGCAATTGTTGTAGGCATTTGATATGTTAGAGAGTGAAATGCGAATGATAGCTCTCGAATTATTTAATGATGCTGGTAAAGTGTGCTGCAGATTCTATTGAAACAGAAAATTTCCGTCCGGTTGTATAAGACATCCAGAATAAATGGTTTGATTCAGAAATGTATATACTACATGACAAAAATGTAAGAAAGTTATTGAGTAACATGTATCCGAACATTGGATTTTACCGGACCCGTCATGTATACAGCGTGCGCATAAGAGAATTAAAGAATTTATTAGCAGAAAGAAGAAAAGTCATATAACGGTTCTTTGTTTCAAAAAGTTCTTACATTACTATTAACAAACAGCATGATTTTTGGCGAAAATGTTATATTTGTATTAAAAAAGAGTACGCTGAATCCAATTAATATCACAATTCTTGATTGGACTGATCACTTCTAGATATTTTGGAAAGATACCACCGTTAATTTTCTATTGTGTGGCCGGTCTGTTATCTGATCGATGATGGTATTCCAAATTATTTAGATCGGTCATCACAAAAGACGAGGTTATTATACTGCAATAAAAAAAGTTAAAAACTGGTAAAGCTGCGGACCTGATGGATCTTTTAGGTGAGTTTTATAACATTAGGGAGACGATCTGGAAAAGGGGCTTCAGACTCACTTGCTTAACCACCCATTTTTGGGCTAAAGTGGCCTATATAGCCGCCTAATTCCTGTTCTCTGACAGTAACCAAAATTAACGACCTACAAACAAATATACTGTGCAGGGTTATCCGTTTTCATTTCTCATTTACTAATCTTTCAGATTTTAATTTTTTCCGCGTTTTATGTCATTATCTTTAACATCATGTTGGCGCAGAACAGTCATTTTCAGTACCATCATTTTTGCAGAGGGACAGTCACCATCTAAATATTGGCTGAGGCCAACATCCCCTAATTAGAGGGCTTAGGGTTGGGGCAGGGCCGTACCTGGTCGGATACTATGACCTGTAATTCAGCCGAGGATCACGCCATAATAGTTAGGGCTGGCGTAACCTGACCGTGTGGTTGAAGTGGGTGACATGTGATATTTTATTTAGTACACGGGGCCCATAGGATAGTGTTCTGCGTGTCACATTAATACGTCGACGCATCATGCTCCATACACACTCACGGCAAAACCGCATGAACGCACCCGCGCGCTCACACACACACACGCTCTACTCTCCTCTCTACCTCACGCTCTCAAACTCACACTCACACCCACACTCACACACCTCCTCACAACACACACAACTTTTATAAAAAATGTGTCCCTGGTTTACAGCTTGGCATACTCCTCTCCTCGGTGGCGTGCCCCAGACATACATTGTAGTGGGTATTCCGGTCCAAAAAATCATTACTGCCGCACTCCCTCACACCCCCCCATCTTCTTGCCTAGCTGCTGATCGCCCAACATATGTGGTCAGCTAACATGATGCGTGGGGGCGCCTCTCACAGCCTAGCCTATCAGTAGCCGCTCACTCCAATTGCCTCGTCGAACGCGGGATTGTGGTATCACGCGACCAGACTGGGGCTTCTTTGTTGTTTGAGCCAGATCTCTCAAGAAGGGCTGTGTTATTTTGACCACTGTGTGTTACTTGTGTTATTTTAATAATCGGCTAAAACGTTACTGGAAGACGGTTTGTTATTCGAGGCTGAATTGATAAACAAGTTGTAGCCAGTTTTAATACGTGTTTGCACCTTATTGATGAGATGGTTTCTTATTCTCAATAAATGGCGCCGCTTGTTGATAGTTGGCCGAAGCAAAACATAACCATCACGCGTTGATAGTTGGAGCTGGCACTCGGAACAGATAAAGCTTTGTTAAAAAAAATCATGGCGTTCATTCAAGGCCCCGCGAGGGGCCGGAGGTAACACACGGCTGATGTGTTGCTAATAAAACTTATATTTGATAACATTTTTGCTGTTCCTCCAAGTATAAATGTTCTCAGTTTTTATTAGCTTATTGATTGTTTAACTACAGATTCAGTGGTTTATGTGGACAAGATGATATGTAGTATTAAGATGTGTACTACTTTTCTACTTTTCTAATTTCTAACAGTTCATCTGCGCTTTAAGTGTGCCCTTATGCAACTGATTGGCGATTTCGGAATATTCTGGCAAACATACTAGTTGGGTTAGGCAGCACCTTAGTAAATTTACCAGTATGGAGAGGAGTAGTGGAGTGGAGGCACTATTTCATATAAATGCTCCAAATATACAATGACGGATGTACTACTACGGGCCGATTAGAGCCGCACATAAAAGCTTGGCCACAGGCAAGTATTGCTGTAACTCTGCCATAGCCAGTTGCAAGCCTGGTTGATGAAAGAGGAAGCAGTAGCAAACTGGACAAACAACCCTATTGATGCTTGACGCAATGACGTCAGCACTCGCAAAGCTCGGTGGCAAACTAGGACAAACGACCCTATGTGATCGCCTTGACTACAATGCGCCCCGGCAGCACAGCATAGCTCTGCGGCAAATAGGCCTAACGACCCTTTCGTGATCCAACTTGGGGTTGATTGTGGTTGCGCGCGTGACACAGCCTGTTTAGTCTCAAAGCAAGAAGGGGCCCTAGTAGCTTCCTACGTTTTGTATGGTTGTGCGTGTTGGCTACCCCTCGCACGCACGTCCCCCTCCCCACCCATGGACTGTCTATTGTGTGTGTTTGTTGTTTGTTTGTGTTTGTTGTTGTTTTGTCATGCCCCTCGGCTTGCTCGTCCCCCCACCCCTCGACAACGCAGTCCCCACAATCCCCTACCACACCCCACGAATGCACACTCAATGTCATCCACAAGTTCTTACTTATGTCATTTTCAAGTCATTCTCATTCATCCTAGTCATTCTCAAGTCTTTCACAAGTCATCCTCAAGTCATTACAAAGTTCGTACTTAAAGCTCATTCTCTAAGTCATTCACACAGTTCTACTTAAGTTATTCTCTATGTAGTTACATTGTCTTCCTACGTCATTCACAAGTTCTTAGGCAAGTTATTAGGCAAGTTTTTAATCAAGTTGTTCTCTAGTTATCCTCAAGTTCTTACTTTATGTTAACTATGATCTATGTTTTTAGCTTATATAGCTCAAATGCCAATATAGTCACTCACGCTCAATAATCGCGTCATCGTTGTGGATGTCTTGCTCAGCGTTCTCTGCATAGATCTTAATGAAGGTCTGGCAACCGAAGCAAACCGGCATTGATTCATCAATTCTGGTCTATGGAAATGTACTTTTATAGACTCTAGGTCTTTATTTATTGACACCCTTCATTTTATCATACGCATGATCTATTTTTATAAAAAAATTTAAAATTAGTTCTTATAAAATATTATTCATTCTAAATGCGACCAAATTGATGCCTATGTTATTGGCGGTTTTGGCCATGCATGTTGTGTCGGATTCTGTATTTAGTGGTGGAGATTTTTTGGGCTCTTGTTTTTGCCAGCGTTGTTTATATATTTATAAACCTTAATAAACGCCCCAACAGCAGCTATTGGCGCCAAAAAGGCCTCCAGTTGTAAGTTCAATATTCATGAAGGACTTGGTGCGTAGGCTCTTGTATCACATGGAGTTTTTATTCCGGGCATTGATTCTACTTGTTCTGGTGCTGGCGGCGTTATGTTTTCTTGATGAGTTAATTCTGTTACATTAATTTTTTTTGTCTGTCCACTGTGCTAATTTTTTCCTGCTTTTTCACGCCCGGGATGGGATTCTTTTCACTAGTACAACACCTGGTTCAGTGTTTTCTGCTGATTTTATGGCTTGTTTACTTTCTCCACCTGATTCTGGTTCTGATGATTTTCTAGGCCCGTCATTTGGAAGGGAAATAAAATTCTATTTGATTAAAAAGGGGGTTTTATTTATCCCATGTTATGGCGATAAACAATTTTACAAATCGGTAATATTAATCACAGGCCTAGAGACCTCTAAGGTCTGTGTTAAAACCTGGGATCTGCTGGTTTACATCATAGTAAGATCTTGTTCAGAATCTATGGGAGCAATATCTACGACTAGTTTTGTGTACAAACTAAGAGCGTTTGCCCCACACTTTTTACCATTCTCGTCCCTAGCTGCGCTCATACCTGTTTTGATTACTTTATTATGGTCTTGCGGCGACATCTGTTGAATCTGTTCTATGCTGTATCAGTTCCGGGTACCTGTTTTGTTTTCCCACATCTGCCATGTATTCAGCCTTTCTCCTTGTTAAGCATAATAGCTTGATCTCAACTTGGTCATCATAAGTTCAGAGGTTTAGCCGCCTTGTTGTGCTGTAGTGATCATCATGTTCATGTTTTTTTTAATTTATACAATTATTTTTTTTCTAAAAAATTGAGCACCGGAAAATACACTGTTACCAAACCTTGTATCCATTCTGATGTTATTGGGGGCCTTAAGTGTTGGATACTCAATGCTTGATGTAAAACGCTTGTTAAGAATTAAAACCAGCAGACTTGGCAAAACTAGAATTGAGGATTCAGCAAGCTGTATTGCTATCTTTGCAGCTTCGGTTGCCTCGATAGATTTTACGAGTCAAAAGTTAGGAATAATTCAGACAATATAAATATGTAAGAAAAAAAATTCATTTATATAAAATGGCTTCACTCGCAATAATTGATAAGGCGGCGCTGTGGTGAATGCATTGTTTTAGCGGTAAGTAATTTCGCATTTAGTAAATGACGGGTGACAGCGAGAGAAAAAGACATAACCAAATAGCTATGGTAGCAACTAGCAGCTGCACAAGACGCCTATAAAAGCCAGAGACTTGAAGGCAGTTAGTATTTTATTAATGACACACTGCAAAGAAAAGGGGCTTGCAGCTTTCACATTTAAATGATGTTGATTCAAGCATTAACAAATATTTCTAAGTAACAGGCAAACCGGCCAGACATTGCCCCCATCAAAATTTCAGTGACTTTTATCAACAATCAGATAAAACAAATGATTGCACTATGAAATCGGGTTTATTGTCGGTGGTTTGACCGTCGTGTATTTTGTTGAACATATATTGGCCGAATAAATAATGATCAAAATCTATTTTTTCATTCCCGAATGGATATTTGGAAGGGAAATATCTGCAATACAAACGCTAGGCCAAGCAGCGGGAGTCAGTGAACAAACAGCAAAAGAATGGGTTATCTAGACAAGCGATTTGGCAAATTTTTTTACCTGACCTTGACGGAATACAGAGACACACACTTGGTGATTACTACTCCAAACGACATCACTCAAATGGATTTCTATATTTACCCTCTGATGGATTTGACGGAAAAGATTTAATACGCACTCACAGTCATTTGACATAGCTTCAAGTTACAAAGATGCTGTACCTTTAACACAACAAAAGAGTGCTCTGATGTTGCTGTTGCTATACATTGATAATCTCCAACGAGGCCCTTAACTTTTCCTCGCATGATGCAATTCGATGATGGAATTGAAATTTAAAGGTTTGTGAATCTATTTTTGTTTAATACATTGAGTTACCTTAAATGAGGCATTCGGGAGTTCACAAGATCACCAGGCTTTAGTTGAATAACTTTAACAAAAACAGTTAGCCGAAAGACTTTTCTCCTACCTGTATCACAGAGAGCTGTTTGTCTATTCTCGCAAACAGAATGGGTTAGATGTCTGACCTAAGTTTTGGCGCATTGAATATAATGATGGTATTTTTTTTTAGGGTTTCAACCAGTACATGCTATCAAATGACAAATCAATAAATGTTGCTGATGACTCCAGTACACCCTAGCATCACTTTTTACCGTTTGGTGTGAAAGTAAGGTACCTTTATTACCGGGGATGCAGAAGGGGATCTCGCATCGGGCAAACCGTTCCTATATTGGAGTATTGACCCCTATGAATATTAAAAGATGTGTTATGATGATATCCGACCGTGTATTTTTTACGAGAAATGACTCAACAAAACAACCAGCTCCGCATAGAGCTTTTGTGAAAGAGAACTGCAGATAATTACGCCTCGACACAGTTCCAGCTTTTATTATATTTCGGTTCGCCTCAGTGCCGATTGCATATGTATTAATATCGCGGTATGTATCAATTCTACGTTTTCGTGTTTGTTCTATATAATGACTTCTGTGTTACAACAGGTTGTGTGTCTCATGTAGAGTAGATCGCAGTTTTAACGTTGTCATGATGAAGAGTTTACTGTCAATCATGCTTCTTTGTAGTGTCATGTGTTATGTTTGACTGCACAACGCTGAGAGTATTCCCTTTGCTTTCGTTCATGATTTTCTCCTGGTCTCGATAATTACTGTAATTGTTGACCTTAACCCCACTTACTCCTTGATACATTTCCCAGTTTATTTCTTCATTAATCTTGCCTAATATCATTCTTGTTAGTAATCTGTATGCAATAGGCCGATTCTTTTGGATTATCTGTTGATGTCTAATACCATAACGCTCGCTCCTGGAGCTACTTTCTTTCTTGTGGCTTTATAGATGTCTTCTGTAGGGATATCTTATAACTAATTATCTGTATCTGTGTAATGTAATCGCGGACGCTGGATACGTAGGTTTAATGTAGTCTGAAAGAAAATCTAACATCTTAAATGCTTTGTTTATTCTAAAACTGTAAACCTTATTTATACAGGCCTTGTTTAATTGACTTTCTTTTTTTCATCTTTATGCCCAAATTGCTGATCATGTTTTTTCTGTAAGTCCTGTTAATTAGGGTGTTGAAGTTAGCTAATGGCCTAGTTCTCTTTGGTGGACTAATCTGGACATTCTTCGCCGTTGTGCGGATTCTCTTAGTCATTCCAATATCTACGATGTTGTTTCTTCAACATAAAAGTCTTTTTTCTGCGGTAGGCATCTGTGGATTTATTTGAGATCTGTGTCTCTTCTGATGTATGGCTTCATGAACTGTTCTTGAACTCAATGCATTTATGCGATTGGACAGCGGTCAATCTTCAAACCATGTCTTAAATAAAATTGTAGAAGTCTGTTATGACAGTCATAATTTTATTTGGGCCCCGAAGATTAGGCCTAGTTTTAGGAGGGTGGCTCTCTTGGATTCGTCTTTAGACTTTCTGCTGCTAATGGATAGTCATTCTTGCAGGTCATGGGAGTTCATTAGGTATTCTAAGTCAACTTATTGAATGAAACCACGCGGTGTGATCAGGGTTTAACTGACCCAACCACTTTAATGGCTTTTGAATATTATTGTACCTGTGTACATTTTTATGTTGGCTATTGGATAGCGATTGCGTCCATAGGCCCCATCCATTCAGTTTGTTTGCTCTAATTCATTGTGATAGTTAGACCTTTTACTCGGATCATAATGATCCAGTATATTGTTGTTTGCTTTACAGAAATGATGCGACGACATACTAATTCCCCACGCAACCCGTTTTTCAATCATCTGAATCATTGGTAAATCTGACATAAATCCAATCCTCCCGCTTACTCTCCCCAGTATACAACTTTTACGTTATAAAGCGTCCCCCACACTCATTCCCCACCCCCCCCCCCCCCGGTGACTGGAAATATAATTGCGCAGGATTCTTAAACTGTAATGTTTCATGCCTGTCTTTCGATAATTTTCAAAGACGTCCGCCAACAAACATACATCTGCCATCAAGTAGGAGTCATGTTAGTCTCCCATTCGTTTTTACAATACTAACTTCGATTAGGCAGTTCTGGGAGGCATGTTGGTAATCGGTGTCGCTGGATGTCCTTTCCTCTAAGACTAGAGAAGTACGCGCCTTTAGCGGGAAGTGTCTCTTTCATCAAACCTTTCCAACTGTCATGTACTCATCAGGGTAAACCCCTTTCTAACGAGAGTCGGGTCAAAATAATTTTCTTCGGTTTTCGGGCAGGTATTTAAGGACATAGCCAGTGCTCTAATTGGACCCATCATGTGCTTGTTAGAGTGTAGAAAGGACTTGTTATTTAAAGTGAAACACATTACTTTTCTGGGACTGTGCAAAGCATGCTACCCTGAAGGCGCTGGTTTTTCTGCTTGCATTATTAAGGTGAGAGTACATAACCTCGTAAGTCTGTGAATGATTACAGGCAGCTTCCATGTCTTTGGAACAAACTTTAGTTGAAGTTGGCATTTTGTTATGCGATGCACACCTCTATACTTTCCCACTAATTTGTTCATGGTCATCTTACTGTGGGGTTTACTCTCTTGGCGTTAGCTCTCTTATCAGCAAATCCAACATTGTGCGGCTGAGTCACTTACTGTTGTTGGTCTTCAGGCGTCATTATGATTTCAGAATAAATTCAGATTTTTGAACTAGTCTTTGCGCACTTGCTGCATGCGATTTAAGAATGTTTCTGCAGGCATTCGGTCTCTTTTAATTCTGGTTCGGAATTAACGCCATCCGAACCTTATACATTATGAAGGCTAATGAACAATCTGATTGATTTCTCATTATGGACTGTTTTTCGAAGTTTTTGCTGGTGCTGGCCCTTCTTAAGGACACTATAAGCGACTCGAAGTCTGCGTAAAATATAGTATGGCACTGTTTGCTGTCCGTTTCCAGTCTTTAAAAACTAACATTTGATCTGGCGGGGCTGTTGATTGTTCTGGTCTTATCAGTCTACAGAACTTTTTACTATGTTTTCTTTGTTCGCTTGCGGCTTGAAACTGATGGCTTTCTTGTTAAACATTTCTGGCCAGATTCTTGGTTATTTTATGCTTTGACTGTATGGGCCATTTAATCTACTCAATTGTGCGTTTCAATGTGTTAAGGCGGGCAGACCCCACGGGTGAAAAACATTTGTAGTAAGTCAACATGATTTTTGTCTGGAGCGCCATCGTTGGACTGCTTATTGGGTCTACTTTAATTGGAGCCAAATCTTTTATACCTCATACCATGGGTAGACATGTACAGTTATGGGTTTGTTTTGTGCTTCAAACTGATCAAAGAAATCCACGCTTACGGGAAGGTTTTTCCTACTAAGAGTTAAGATCATTGATGAATGGGTGTTAGTTAGACATCTCTCTGCCGTTTTTTGCGGGCGTAAGGCAGCCTGGCAAAGAACACACCACCTTTAAACATTTGTTGTCTGTATTCTTTATGTTTAAGGAACGGCTTTTTTTGCGATAAGAATGCTGGAGGTAGTGGAATGTGTGACTTGCAACTATCGGTGCATACCTTTAGACTGTTTTTAACTCTGATCTCAGGACTTGCCCTTTGACCAACACCCCCCTCCCTGAGCCTCTCTTTTTGGCATTCCTTCTGCAGTGGTCATAACTGTGTAAGCGTTTCGTCTGCCAAACCGGTGTTAAGTCATTACTGAGGAGATTTGTCTGCTGTTTAGTTGCGACCCAGTACTTCTAGATTTTCTTCCATTTTTTGTTACATATTCGATTATAAATACAGATAACTTTTCGTTTACTGGCGGGTCTATGTGTTAGTTTAATTGGAACTTGAGGAAATGGCTTGAGCTATCAATGCTGTAGTTTGTCGGGTCAATGACTTCTATATCAATATCTTTCTGTGCTTTGATAAATTTTCTTGCATTCCTTCATAAAAGTCGTCTTGTCCTTCATATATCTTAGCCATGTTGGTTCTTTTCTAACTCAAAATATTATTTAAATTAAAAAAAATACTGAATTCAGGGAATCAATATCGACGGTCTTTTTGCGTTGGACTCAATTAAACTAAAGTATTCAAAACACCTTTTGGAGTTGTTAATTGTGAGCTGTTTAGAACATGAGTTCTAATGTCTCGTTACTTTTTTTACAGCATTCCTTTTTTATCTGCTCGGGGTCTGGCTGTTGTAGGAAAAAACTTGCCCTCGCCTTTCTTTGAAGATCAAACTGTTGTCTTGTGTAGTCTATAAAATGGCCTTAATCGATTAAATTCTTCATCCGTGAGTTTTGACGTAAGCTAGCGCTTTATTTATTATCAGCTTGAGGAAAATAAGGTTTTGGGTCGCTTTTAGTGAACCATAGCTGTTGTGCTTTTGGAGTTTCAGTTTTTATTTTTTTGCTGGCAGCCACCTACAGCTAATGTACACAGACGAGAGCTAAAGACAAACCTCCTAGAGGTAAAGCTGCCGGTGCACCTACGCCTGTTGCTAGAGGGACTAAACACTACGTTCCTGCTGATAGTGCCTTATAGTCGATGCTACAGTATTAAACATAGGTAAACAGCTATTTATAAAGGACTGCAGATTACCTTAGTTTGGTTTTGCCTGGATTTTGAAAGGTCCTGCTCTAGTCTTTTGTGCATTTGTGTTAATGTTTGTGATCTGAAGGTTTTTTCCTTCGGGGTTTCTATAACTAGGCAGATTGCATTCTATCTTCTTCTTTGGCGGCGCTGTAGGCACTATTTGGATAATACCTGATACAGAACTGCTTTTTTTTAATAATGAAGATAATAATTTATTAAGCTACAAAGTCTAATTGCTTATCACCAATATGCAGCTGTGCTTCTTTTAATAATAAACTTATGTACATTTGTGGTTTATCGGCTTCTTTTTCTTTCTCAATTTGATATGTGTACCGTCTTTAACCGTTCTCCCACTTCCATGCAACTGATTATTCCTCATGTTGCCATTGGTCAATTCCCATAATCCTTTTTTTGTGTTAAATAATCATCAAGCCTAACACTGTGAAGGTGCAGATCTTTAGCGCAAGGAAGTTGCTGTTGGACTTCGGCCCTCCACCCCCAAACAATTTTCTTTATTTCGAGTTTTCAATATAATGATGATAAGGTTTCTAACGTTCGCTAGCATAGATTTGGTTTAGGACTGCCGTCAATTGTACTTGCACTTTCGTTATTTTTGGATTAAAAAACTTTTCACTAGCTTTGCGAATGTTCATTTTCTTCACACAGCAATCATTCTTTAAGCGATACTTAACTGTGACTCTAAAACTAAAATTCACCATATAGCGTCTGCCAGGCTTTTCGGTTATGTCGAATGATGACGCACGTTTTCGGAAGATATTGATAATTCTGACTTATATTGATTCCCTATCTGCTATTGCTATTTACTTTGCTAACAACGTCAAACTCTAACGCGATGTCTGATATGCTGTTCTTTGATTAGGTGTCTGTTGATTTGATAAAAACGTTTGTATTTCATTAAAGTCTATGTGGTATGACAAATCTGGCTTGTAATGCACTCATGTAAAGTATGGTGCAATGCGCTTTTAAAAACTCGATAATATAGGGGAATGGAATGCGATTACCATAGCATAACTTACAGCTAAGCCTTTTTGCTGCTTTTAGCCCACCTGAGGCGAGTTCGGCGCCTATTCTAAGTTTTGTGACTTCTTCATTACTACTTCCTTGAATACGCAAGATCTTCCCTTTCTTTCGCGGGTATGCCATAGATAGATGAGTGTTTATAAAATATGTCTGGCATTGTTTAAAGAAATACTCTCTTTTGACCCTCAAGTTGTTACAGAAATTTTCTTAACGATTTGCCCGTTCCCAAATTCTGGACAACCGTTTGCTTGGGTTGTTGTTGAATCGAGCGCTATTTTGAATGTAAGTTCGCGCAGAGCTGGCACAATCAACATCATCGCTCCTAGGTCTGGAAATCATAATCTGAAGAATTGATCACTGCGTCAATAGTAGTGGATTATTTGGTACTTAATATTCCAGTTTGTTATACCTTCATGCCATGGGGTTCTTTCTGATTTACTATCCGGGTTAAGAAAATCGAGCCATATGCTTGTGCCATTTTTTTATAAGAATAATTAAAAAGTTATTTATTTAAAAACAGGCAGGAATTCGAAGGTGGAAGAAGATTATGGATGTTTTGATCATGGAGGATCCTTCTATGGATTGAAATGGACTCCTTTGAACAGCATCGGGCTCAAACGGCCACTACAATGCGGAGTGATTTAACAGAACGTACGTCGGGTTTTTACCAATGTTTAGGCTAGAACCTCCCGGAATTTATAGACCCAATGATTTTGAATTAAAGATGGTCTTTTGTATTAAACAACGATCAAGGGCAACTGGTTCGGCTTACATCTAAACCAGACCCATTCAAAGTTTTGCGTGGGGTAATTAGAAATAGTAATCAGTGTGAAAGATCAAAATAGCTTGGCATTGCTATGACGAAATTAAGGGGGAGGCAGTTGCTAAACTTCAAAAAACACGGCAGGAACTCCCCCAACATATAACAAATACAAAAAATGGGAACTTAAAGAATTAAATCTATCAGAGGTGAATTAATAATGTAATAGTTGCAGAATCCAGTTTTTCAGAGAAACAAGCATTAAAGTCCTTACTCGAATAACCGTCTGCCCTGCGAGAATAGCGCCCTTGATCGTGCTTTTAAGAACCATCAGAGGCGAATTAACAAACAATTTAGCAAAACTAGGTGAATTTGATGGGCTTATAAGAAGAGGAAAATGAAAACTCCAGTTGAGGGCTGATGTCACACGCCACCACTTAGGGCCTGCGCTACTGCACCAGACCAATAATAGTCACCAAGATTAGCACAACCCCACACTATACCCCAGCACTAAAAGATCGGCGAACTTGTGAGTTAGCTAGATAGAAGTGCTGACTACTAACGAAGAACCAATTACGACTCAAGTGAATAGATAAGAGAAACTATCGAAAAATTTTATATGTAGCTCGACGCTTGCATGTACGATACGCATACGCTGTTTGGAGAGCATTGAGTCACATTAGCAAGCGTTATCTGGCTTTAGGATTTGGCAATTATGTACACTGGTAATGGCTATTACTGGCGGTGGTGGAGGGCAAAGTTCCAGTGCCCCGCCGCCCCTTCGCCTCCATCGCGCCTGATAAATTCGTGGGTAAAAAAACTGCTTGATATCTTGCGTGTCTTATTATTAAAAAATTTAGCCAGTTAAAGCTATAGTCTCTTTACCGGTATATTAGGGAGTATCGTTTGCTGGCTTTTGTCTACGAAAGCAAAGTTGTTGCTTTATGGCGAGCACTTATGCGTCATTAGGTGTTTGACTCTTAATAGTGGTTTATTTAGTAAGATAAAGGAGCACCAAGTAATCCTTGCCATGTTAACTTCACACAGAACAAGCGCTGGCTTTTATATTCATGCGTCTGGTAGTCTTCATGGCTTTTGGGAGTTGGGGACTTGGGGATTGGTATGAACATATTCTTGGGTGTTTGTTTATTGTTTGTAATTTTACTGGCCAGAATTTATGTCGTTTTTCCCTACCTTCTGTTCATTGCCTGCTATAAGAATTTAAGTATTATAGTTTATTTTATTCCTACCTGGAGTCTGAGGTCAGAAGCAGCATGTATTAAACCAGTGCCAATGCAAAGTCTACTTTCGATCTTGCGTATTGTAAAACATTTTGGTACCTTTTAATTCTTGATGGGTAAATCAAACTGTAGATTTTATAGCGGTCCTCTAATCTTGATAAGTATTGTTTTTGGCGGCAAGCCAGTAGTAAGGATCAGTTATGCTCGATCTTGGCCTGTGCCTGCGAACCTTCAACACTTAACGTAAGTTCGAATTTGAGTCGTGTATTCGTTCTTCCCGCTCTAGTTAGGCCCTAGAAGTGTCTAAGATAATATGTTGTCCATGCTGTTTTATGCTCTTGCTGTAGGACCCGGCTCAACGTTGTGCCAAAAAAGAAAGATTTGAAAGGAGGATGCCAGTCATAGTTATCCTTTCTGGTTGCGTGACCCGTCATATAAAGGTCGCCTAGGCCATGATTATGATCCAACTTTTGTATAAAGTCTGTCTTGGTGTCATATGAATTCGTTACAAATCCTTTCAAAAGCCTTCATGTATATGATGTTGCTGAGGGGATTAATGGTTTGTCATTTGGTAATGTGCTTGCAGTTTCAGTAAAATACGTCTACAGGTTTGTAATAGTTATCGAAATCTGTACACTGAACCTCACCAATGGTAATGGTGTTTTTAAATGATCCGCTTACGACACTCCACACCCAGTTGATGCGCAAAAACACTGCAAAAATTTTACTGGTTCTGATAAAACGCTTTCGGATGACTAAACCAAGCCTTCTTGATGATGGTGTTTTCAATAGGGGGGTTAAGATAGCTCTCAATGGAGTAATCACCTTTTTATGATAAAAGGAGTCTGGGTCACAAGCACTTTGTCAAGAGTATCCTGTTGCTATATTTTTAAGATTGTAGTGCGGCCCAACATTTTTATTTTGCACCAGTATATTTGAATGCACTATCAATTTTTATTTGTTTTAAAAAATGGTTTGTAACTTAACAACCTAGGACCGCCTTGTTTTTAGAACATGCTATTGATAACGAATTGCGGGGCCAATTTGGTGCGCTTCATGAATTATTTTACATTGTCGTTTGGTTTAATATATCTGAATCAATGGAGAATAATGACAGTTCTAAATGTTAATAAAGAAGGAAGGTAGTCTAGCCGGTTATTCCATACCTGATGGTTATTACGGGTTTTGTTCGCTAAAAGAAGCAATGAGTAATTTCGTCATGACTCTCAAACTTTAACATGCAAATCTAATAAACAATGTTAAATAATTTCATAACATGTAGAAGAAGTAGCAATTACCTTTGTGAGGTAGTGCTAGACAAAACTGTTTAGGCTTTTCAGTTGACATTCATAGTTTTAGAGTGGTGCCAAACAAAACTTACGTAGTGAGGGGGATAAATCCGCTCGATCTTGGCATTAACTAATGTTATTCATTACTCTATCGTTCATTTGGATGAGCCTATGCACTGATGAAAACTTTTAGATGAAGGCCTCAACTGTTTTTAAGAGCTATTCCATCTCAGGGTAAAGCTGCTTATTGCGATTATGATATTTATCTATTCCCTATTTTACTGTTTATAAGATTGTTTGTGGTTGGTGGGTTGGATTCATTTATAATATAAAAATTGCAGACAAAACAGGGAAAATCGTTGTAATGTGATAACTGCACATTGTTTTGGAAATAAAATAATACGTTACTAAAATATTAATGTCGCGGTGGGCCAGAAGACTCAGGAGTTACATTTGCGCCTGTATGGTGTTTAACTTTAGAATTTAATAGACCTTGCTGAAGTTACAGACTTTGCAAAGAACGGTGAGATAGGCACTTTGTATGGGCTTGAGTACACTATAGATGGTGAATTGTAAGCAAAGAGGTTGGTGCACTACAAAACAGATTTCTATAACTAGAAAAACTGCGCAATCTAGAAGCAAATTAATGTTGGTCAGTATGAATATAAATAGTTCGAAAGCCTGACCATCAATTGGCACTTAGAACCTTATTTAGACTGGGACATATATAATTGGAATTCATATGCCCATTTACTTTTTTTGGCCGTCAAAAAAATTTCAGAAAAGCATTCATCTCAGCCCTTTGCTTTAAGTCTTAAGCAGATGACAATAGTCGAAAAGAGATTGAAATAAAGCCGTATGGGACAAAAATATCCAGTACATTCCATCCACAGAAGAGAAACGGTTTTAAATAAGATGCTTCTTCAATTTACAGTTCATGCCGCAAATGAAATTAGGGACACTTTCACTAATGATATTTGATATTTCTGTCTTATTAAAGATTGTAAAGAGGATATGGGGTTGTGGGCGTTAGTGACGTCTTCTAAAAGGAATTCTAATTAGCTGGCAAAAACTTAGACGTTGACTGTCGTAAAGTTTATGTCGTCGTTCTTCTCCAATGGCCTTACTACTCAGAGTGATATTAAGGTCATAGCAACAAGAACAAAATCATATTAGTCTAATAGAAACAATCTTACAGCACTGAATTGGATTAATCTTGTAACATTTAGACACTTATAGGATTTTATTATATGAACAAGTTTTAACAGTGGGGAATGATAAAAAAAATAACTGGTTTGATTAAATTCTTCTTTTAAAACCATGAGCAGTTAAAACTTTATGACAAAAACTCCTCATTGCTCATTGATTTGTGGGGCAGACTGGTTGGGAAATTAACAATATTTGTACCCATAGACCTATTTCAACAGTTTATCGCAATAATTTTTTGTAATCTTATTGTGGTTTTCTGTCCAACTATTAAATGGAACAAAGCTTATCATGTCTAGAAGGTTTATAGGGACTGATGATTGAATTTATTTAGTTGATCCTTAGCAATAAACTGTGTGAGTGTTTAGAACAGTTTATAGACTGTTTGTAGGTACAAACATCATTTTATTCATGATGACTGTTCAGCAGAATGAGACATAGTTAAAAAGAGAACACTTTGTCAAAACTAGCTTTCAGCGGAAGGCATTGCTAGGATACTGTGTGTGGATTTTATGCCAAAAATATTTACTCAGTTTTTTAAAAGTATTTAGAGTACTGTTAAAGATGTTGTGTTATTTCACATGAAAAGACTTGGAGTCTCATTTGAAAGAATGTTTGCGTGAAAATGATGTTATTGAACGATCAGGAAAAAACACAGGTTGTAAGCAAAAAACTGAAATTCTGCAAAAGTGTTAGTAATTTTAGTATTGAAAACAGGATAACCTACACAGTATTGTTTGTTTGTAGGGTCGTTATTTTTTTGGTTACTTGTCAGTGAACAGGATTAGGCGGCTTTTAGGACACTTTCGCCAAAAATGTGGTGGAGTAGCAAGTGAGATCTAAGCCGACGTTTCCTGTCTCTTGGGGACAATGCTATAAATTTTTTGGAAAATTATTTAATGTTTTGTTTGCATAAGGGGATCTATCCTGAATGCTGGGACGAGGCGTTTCACTTTTCCTTTGTACAAAAAGGGAGACTGTAAATGATCCAAACCATTTACAGGGGCATCTCATTTGTAATATAGCCAGTAAACATGTACAGGTTTGTAATTATAAATGATTAGCAGAGTGGGTAGAATAAACAATATATTCAGGAGAATTTCATAGCCTGGCTTCACAAAATGGATTATAGCACACATAGATCATATGTTTACCATTGCTGGCGGGGGGGGGCTAGGCCGAGGCGGGTCAGAAACAGTTTGTTACTCAATAACAGAAATTTTATATGTTGCTTTTGTTGTTTTTCGAGGAAAGCATTTGATTCGATCTCAAGGAACACTGTTATGGGCCATTTTAGTAAGAAATTGGCATAATGGGTACGCTTTTAGTTGTGTTTATGAGAAGTATGTATGAAAAGTGAAAGCCAAAATAAAGAGTGGGGCTATGTTCTGTGAT
Source organism: Conus ventricosus (assembly GCA_018398815.1). Taxonomy (NCBI): domain Eukaryota; kingdom Metazoa; phylum Mollusca; class Gastropoda; order Neogastropoda; family Conidae; genus Conus; species Conus ventricosus. The sequence goes on from CM031627.1 coordinate 15,387,626, forward strand.
TTTTTATTATGTGTTACGCAAGGGGATAAACATGGGGATGTTTGTAGTCCTGTTTTGTTTTCGTTGTTGCTGAATAGGAATAGCTCTCGAAATTATTGAAAAGGGTAGGCTTGGTGTTACTTATTAATTTGTTTCAGTTATTAATTTTGCTGTTTGCCGACGAGATTGGGTTGTTATCTGAAACGGTTTTAGGTTTACAATAACTCACGCTAAATAGTTTACACTCTGCTGTACAAATGACTTGAGCTAAGGTAAACTATGGACAAATAAACAAATGTTTTTGTTTTCCGTAAAGGTCGGATACTTGGCTGCACGTGAGAGTTGGGTTTATGGTACATCAAAAAATTATCAGTTTGTAAACGGCATCTAATAAGTACTTGGGTATTTATTTTTTCCCACGAAGTCAGCTTTACTTTTGCTTGTAGGACCTTAGAACAGAGGCAAAGTGCCATTATATCGCCTGGCTTATATGTTTGTTTAAGTTTGAAAACGTTCAGCTGAGTTATTTTTCAAGTTGTATTGATGCACATGTTCAGCCCAATAGTCCAGACATATGGAGCTGAGATTTTGGGCGTTTGAAACAGTTCAGAAATTGAACATTGCACTGTTTTGCCATGAAACGAATTTTTATGTGTGGACAGACGTACCCCGAATGAATTGGTGTATGGTTGAAACTTGGACAGTTTCACCCCCAACTTTACATCAACACTTAATACTTTCAGAAAAGCATTAAATAATTTTGCCTCACACTTCAACACTCATCAGTGATACATCAATAACTCCACAACCTATCTCTCACCACATACTCCGACAATAACCACCATCACAACTGAGACTTGTAAAGAGTTCACTAGAGCTATGAGTAGAATAGTGATTTAATGAAGTAGTACTAGGATGATATATAAATTAAATATTGTGAGTAAATGTGAGATACAGATAGATATAATGATATCGAGATGAGAGAGTGAATACGTAGCGCAGCTCTGCGCTTCTATAATATAATGACAGATGTGTTTATTATAAGAGATATAGTAATCCCCCCTCTCATACCCCCCCAGTCCCACTCACATGTGAATGCAGACGCAGTCATTATGACTCAGTGTGGTCTTTTTATTCCGATTGTGACGTGTGATATCCAGAGAGTAGATAACGTATCCGAGATTAATCGTACTCTAATTTATGTCCACCATGCCCGGCTTCCAAGCATCGCATCAATATTCATTTAGTGATATGAATGCCAAGAGACCACTACAATTGTGACAATATGTTCATACGACACAGCATTTAGTGTCTAAAATGTGCACATTCAGACTATGAAGTTCATATGTACTATCTTACCTCCCATACTTCCCGCATAACCCTCTCATATATAGGATCTACCTTAATTTTGAACGACCATTATGACAGTGCAATCAGTTAGACGGCCATGAGTCATAATGCAGCATATGTCAACAGAGTCTTCAGTACGTGCCCCCCCCCTCTACAATCTGCGAGCCCCACCAAGTAAGACTAAACTATATTTATTATGTGAGTGACGATATGATCACATGGCTGCGAGCAGGTTTGAAGAATCTACTTTAGCATGTGTTGTCATGCATCTACCTCCCGCCAGATTAGTTTGACTCAACGCACGTACTTAGGCACAGGTACTGTTTATGATTGCCTCTCGAGCAGCATACAAGCAATATAGTCAAACAGTCGGCCTGGCCTGAGTAACGTAATCTCTATGTAGATAAGCTCCCCCCGTTTGATTCGACTCCCCCACGCTTACATGTGTTTGCCCCACTGTTCCCCTTAACCTACCGAGCACTCCTTCCGCCCTGTCGTCGAGCACCCCAGATCCCAACCATGCGCACACCACTACCCCTCGCCCGCCGCTTTGGCTCTTCTTCTCTCTTCCCTATCGCTACCTGCCCCGCCCCGTTATATACCAGGCTCGTTCAAACGGCAGGAGCACTGTAATATGTTGACTATCTGTAACTCATATAAGTGCATGTCATATGGTTATATATGATTTAGTACCTAAAGTGCGTTGAGAAGGAAAAGTTGTCATTTAGCTTTTTTATATCCCATCAAATGGCGGCTTTGGCCTTTGGCCTTTTGTGAACTAAAATATCGTTATCGTTATCGTTATCTCTCATCCCTCTCTCTCTCTTTTCCACCATTCACCACATTCCTGGAATGAATGAATTATATAATCTCTCTCTCTCTCCTCTCTCTTGGTTTCACACCATTCTCAATTCCCTGCGAATGGACCGGATTATTATAAAATCTCTGTCTCTCTCCCCTTCCATTCCCCCCGTACCCCACCCAACCATAATACATATTTTTCAAAATTCATACATCTACCTATGTATAAGATGAAATTACAAATAGAGGAAGTATCTATCTTTTCGTGTGTTGACCGAGCAACATTTTCCGTGTGTAGCTGACACATTTTCATGTATGGGAAGGGGGGTGGGGGGGGGACTGGGGGGACTTTTGTAGGGGGTGGTAGTGGAGGTGTGGGAAAATGAAATGGGAAAAGCGCATGGACTGCACTCGATGTTTAATTCTCAGCCATCCTTCCACTAATCTTAATCATAAAATTCGATTTTTCCCCATGGACAGTGGAGTTCTCAGACACATGGATATCAGATGGGTTGGGTAATTTCAAGCACTGTATACATTCTTTGGCGTCTTGGATGAACCACACTCGATGTTGCATACACACCCTGAACAAGACAAGTAAGCCATTAGGACTACACGCCTCATATGACAGACATGTTTTGCTGGGATGTTCACAAGCATTTGTGCAAAATTTGGTGCCAGTCTGCCTATAACCCTACTAACGCTTCCACAGTCAACTCACTACTGTCAATAGACCCTCCCTCTGATCATAAAGGTTAATGGCAGAGGCCATTTACCATAAGATCCTATACATATCTGCTAGTTGGACTATGTTCGCAAGTCAGCAAGAACACTGCAAACCGACTTGTGTGAAATAATCACATACTCAACATCTGCAATGCTGAACATAGTCCTGGATGGTATCCGTTGATAATTTGCAAAAATACAGAAATTTCTGACAAAAGACTTTCTTCATTATAAAAGAAAAAAAAGTGTTTTAAAGCCAACTTCAATAAGACGAGGTGAAAACCATCTGAATCGGGACAAGGGTTATGACCTTTCACTTTCTATGACAACTTCATAGTTCAGTACGCACCTCAGCTGCCAACAGATCTTTGACAGCCAGCCACTTCACATAAGAAGTTGATAAAGGTCCTGAGAATTACATCAAAATTTTCTAGCAGTACCAAATCTTTTCCTACAATCAAGTGCCCACATTTACTAAATATGATC
>CM031627.1:15391067-15408567 GCA_018398815.1 Conus ventricosus
ACAGGACTGGTTGTGGAAAACAATATTTGTCCTAGATTTATACAAACAGTTTATCGTTATAATTTTAATCATATTGTGATTTTCTGTCCAACACTTAAATGGAACAAAGCATATCATAATAGAAGGTTTATATGGACAGATGATGAAATATATTTAGTTGATCCCAGCAATAAACTGAGTGAATGTCTAGAACGCTTTTTTATATTGTTTGAGGGAACGCAGACGCTATTTATTATAGATGACTGTTCAGCAGAAAAAGACATAGTTAAAAAGAGAAACACTTTGTCGAAACTAGCTTTCAGCGGAAGACATGCTCGGATAAGTGTGTGGATTTTATGTCAAAAATATAACTCAGTTTTAAAAGACTTTAGAGAACAGTTAAAGACTGTAGTGTTATTTCACATGAAAGACAGAGACTCATTTGAAGAATGTTTGCGCGAAAATGATGTTATTGAAAACGATCAAGAAAAACATAGGATTAAACAAAAACTAAAATCTGAAAAGTTTAGTAAATTAGTATTAAAAACGGATAACCCTGCACAGTATGTTTGTTTGTAGATAATCGTTATTTTTTTGGTTATTGAAGTCTTACTTGGCAGAGAACAGGGAAACACCAATCCTGGGTTACTTTCGCCCGAAACTAGGTGAGGGCGGAAGTGGCCCAGGATTGGTGTTTCCCTGTTCTCTAAGGTTGATAAAGAAAAGCAAAACCGTTAAACAGCAACAGATGTCTTACAGAGCATCCTACACGATGTGCTATCATCAGTTGTAGGGTAGAGCAGCTGGAAACAGGTTAAGTCGTATCCTTCACGGTATGCTATCATCGGCTGAAGGGTCGACCAGCTGGAAACAGGTTAAGCCGGGTCAGTCTGATCAGCGGGATGGCAGCTTCCACCTGAGCCGAGTTTCAAAGGCGCCAGAACTTGCGGAGAGGGCTTTGAGAGGCGGTCGTAGGAAAGGAGCGGGCGAGACAAACATTCAAAGGAACGGTCTGTCTCTTCCTGCTGTTGAAGGGCCAGCGTTGTGATCGTTTAAATGTACTGGTCAGAGAATGTTACTCCTGTGGTGCACCAATAAACACGACGTAACGACTGTCGGCCATTTTCCCTCGCATGCGAGCGAGCCCCAAGACAGTCCAGCGAACTCTCGCCTTTTCTCAAGTCCGCTCGCCGCTAGAGTGTGCTATGAAACGCTGGCACTGGCCAGTGAAGCGAGAATTCTCCCCACCTCAGCTCTATGGAACGCACAACGAACGTCGCCCCAAAGGACGCCGAGGCATCAACAGCTGTCAGGTAACAGCTGTCCTCCCTAACCGAACAGCTTCATCTTCAGCTAACAGGGTGGAATCAGTTGGGACAGGGACAACAGGGCATGCGGTCAGTATCTGCCGTAAATCAGTGTTCTGGGCAAAGGAGAACAGTCATTTGACCGGTCGGGTGGGAGGGCAGGGGAGTGGGTATGAGGGGAACGAGGCGTGGTGGGGAGAGGGAACGAAGGTGGGGGGTGCAGGGAGGGGGAAGGGGTTGAGAGGGGCGGTGAGGGAAGCTGCAGTGGTGAGGTAGAGAAGGGACAGGGAAGGGGGAAGGGGATATGTAGCTTTCAGTCTGTCTGTCCGTCTGTCTTTGTGCTGTCTGTCTGTCTTTGTCTCGGCCTACCTGTCAGTCTCTCTGGCCGTGTCTGTCTCTCTCCTTGTCTGTCTTTCCCTCCCCCCCCCCCCCCCCCCCCCTCTTCCCCCTCTCTCTCTTTCCCTCTCTCTTTTCTTGCTGTTCTTCAATCAGTGTGTTTTTGTGAGTGCTGATCCTTAAGACTCTTTGCGTGCCATCCTGTCTTAGAAAAATGGCTCTAAAGATATTGTGTCCGTATAATCAAACCTGTAATGGTCTTTATAATAACAGCTTGTAATGATGGAAGAATTGTTAACCTGCACTTGTTTTCCCCCACTACTTAAATTGTTCAGCAGTAAACAGTTTGATATTAGCAATATACGATTGTGAAGAACTAGGTATAGAAATCCGTTCACTTGTTAATCTAGAAGAGAGTGTTTGATTTGCACATGTATCTCAGTGCAACTGGTGTGAACTTTCCAACTGCAACCTTGCTGTCCTGTGACACATTAGGCTCTGTGTGAAAAAACATCATGAAGTGTAGCGGATTCATCCTGGTCCCAAGTCCGAGTTGCATGAGCAGCGATCTGACCAATACGATCCAAAAGAAAAAAAAGAATAGAATTTTACTGTATGTGTAGAACACCATGGGTACCCCTGTTATTGAAGAAAGCCCACTATAGACAGCATGCAGAACAGGTTTTCTTGCTCTGAGAAAAGCTCATTGCTTGGAGAAATAGCATGTAGTATCGATGTTTTTGTTTTTAACTTGTGAGTTGACTTCAACACGGTGACAGCCCTGATGTGACCCTTTGCGGTCGGCTGGGCTATAAGCAACATTACCCTACACTGCCTTTGTATTATCGTTGTGCCGTAGTTAGAGACAAATCTGTCGTTGAGAATTTTTTTTTATTGAGATGACAAAAACAATTTTCTGTGTCTCCCCTCATGGATTTAACGAACCCATTACTGCCTTACATAGCAGAGTCGATTTTACGATGTTTCTGGGGTGAATTAAGTATTATTACTTCATCATTGCATTTTACCCGGCAAAGGACTGGAACATGACTGTGCCAGGGTAGTCAGTGGGACAAAGAGGAGTGTGAAGCATTGACAGACATGGTCAGTGACTGAGGGGATCAGCAGACAGACTGCTGTGCCCTGTCCTCACCTCCCTGTCCTCACCTCCCTGTCCTCACATCCTGTCCTCACCTCCTGTCCTCACCTCCCTGTCCTAACCTCCCTGCCCTCACATCCGTCCTGTCCTCACCTCCCTGTCCTCACCTCCCTGTCCTCACATCCTGCACTCACCTCGCCTGTCCTCACCTCCCTGTTGCCTCACATCCTGCCCTCACCTCCTGTCCTCACCTCCTGTCCTCACCTCCCTGTCCTCACCTCCCTGTCCTCACTCCTGCCTCACCTCCCTGTCCTGCCCTCACCTCCCTGTTTCACATCTGTCCACCTCCTGTCCTCACCTCCTGTCCTCACCTCCCTGTCCTCACCTCCTATCCTCACCTCCCTGTCCTCACCTCCCTGTCCTCACTCCTGTCCTACACCTGTCCTACCTCCTGTCTACCTCGTCTACCTCCTGTCCTCACTTCTACCTCCCTGTCCTCACCTCCTGTCCTACCTCGTCCTCACCTCTGTCCTCACCTCCGTCTCACCTCTGTCCTCACTCCTGTCCTGTCCTCACCTCCCTGTCTCCCTACCCTCCATCCTGTCCTCACATCCTGCCCTCACCTCCCTGTCCTCACCTCCCTGTCCTGCCCTCATCGCCTCCTCCCTGTCCTCACACATCCCTGCCTCACCTCCCTGTCCTGCCCTCACCCTGTCCTACTCCTGTCCTACCTCCTGTCCTCACCTCCCTGTCACTCCTATCCTCCCTCCCTGTCCTCACCTCCCTGTCCTCACATCCTGCCACTCTGTCCTCACCTCCTGTCCATCACACCTGTCCTCACCTCCTGTCCTAACCTCCCTGCCCTACTCCTGTCCTCATCTCCGCCTCACCTCCCTGTCCTCACCTCCTGTCTCACTCTGTCCTCACCTCCTGTCCTCACTCCTGTCCTAACATCTGTCCTCACCTCCTGTCCTCACCTCCTGTCCTCACTCCTGTCTCACATCTGTCCTCACCTCCTGTCCATCACCTCCCTGTCCTCACCTCCTGTCCTCACCTCCTGTCCTCACCTCCTGTCCTCACCTCCTTCATCACCTCCTGTCCTCACCTCCTGTCATCACCTCCTGTCCTCACCTCCTGTCACACTCCTGTCCTACTGTCCTCACCTCCTGTCCTCACCTCCTGTCCTCACTCTGTTCACTCCTGTCCTCACCTCCTGTCATCACCTCCTGCATCCTCCCTGCCTACCTCCTGTCCTCACTCCCTGTCCTCACCTCTGTCCTCACCTCCCTGTCCTCACTCCTGTACCTCACTCCTGTCCTCACCTCCTGTCCTCACTCCTGCCTCACCTCCTGTCCTCACCTCCCTGTCCTCAATCCTGTCCTCACCTCCTGTCATCACCTCCCTGTCCTCACCTCCTGTCCTCACCTCCTGTCCTCACTCCCTGTCCTCACCTCCTGTCCTACTCTCCTCACCTCCCTGTCCTCACCTCCGTCCTCATCTCCTGTCATCACCTCCCTGTCCTCACCTCCTTTCATCACTCCTGTTCTAACTCCTGTCTCACCTCCCTGTCCTCACATCCTGTCCACCTCCTGTCCTCACCTCCTGTCCTACATTCTGTCCACCTCCCTGTCCTACCTCCCTTTCCTCCCCTCCTGTCCTCACCTCCTGTCCTCACCTCCTGTCCTCACCTCCCTGTCCCACTCTGTCCTCACCTCCTGTCCTCACCTCCTGTCCTCACCTCCTGTCCTCACCTCTGTCATCCCTCCCTCCTCACTCCGTCCTCACCTCTGTCCTCACTCCTGTCCTCTCTCACTTCCTGCCCTTACCTCCTGTCCCACCTCCCTGTCTCACTGTCCTCACCTCCTGTCCTCACCTCCCTGCCCTCACCTCCTGTCCTCCTCCCTGTCCTCACCTCCCTGTCCTGCTACCTCCCTGTCCTGCCCTCACCTCCCTGTCCTCACCTCTGTCTCTCCCCTGTCCTCACCCCGTCCCCCTCCCTTCCTAACCTCCCGTCCTCACCTCCCTGCCTTCACCTCCCTGTCCTCATCCCTGTCCTCACCTCCCTGTCCTCACCTCTGCCTCACCTCCTGTCCTCACCTCCTGTCCTAACCTCCTGCCTCACCTCCGTCTCACCTCCCTTCCTCACCTCCCTGTCCTCACCTCCCTGTCCATCACCTCCCTGTCCTCGTCACCTCCTGTCCTCACATCTGTCCTCCCTTGTCCTCACTCCTGTCCTCACCTCCTGTTTCACCTCCCTGTCCTCACCTCCTGTCCTCACCTCCCTGTCCTCACCTCACCTCCTGTCCTCACCTCCTGTCCTCACTCTCCTGTCCTCACCTCCCTGTCTACTCCTGTCCTGCCTCACCTCACTGTCCTCACCTCCCTGTCCTCATCTCCTGTCCTCCTCTCCTGTCCTCACTCCTGTCCTCACTCCTGTCCTCACCTCCCTGTCCCCTGTCCTCAATCTCCCTGTCCTCACTCTCCTGTCCTCACCTCGCTGTCCTAACCTCCCTGTCCTCACCTCCTGTCTCACTCCTGTCCTCACCCCTTTCACCTCCCTGTCCTCACCTCCCTGTCCTCACCTCCCTGTCCTGCCTCTCACCTCACTGTCCTCACTCCTGTCCTCACTCCTGTCCTCACTCTCTGTCCTCACCTCCCTGTCCTCACCTCCTGTCTCACCTCCCTGTCCTCACTCCTTCTATCTTCTGTCCTCACCTCCCTGTCCTCACTCCTGTCCTCACCTCCTGTCCTCACCTCCCTGCCCTGACTCCTGTCCACCTCCCTGTCCTCACCTCCCTGTCCTAATCCTCTGCCTCACCTCCTTGATTCACCTCCCTGTCCTCACTCTTCTCACCTCCCTGTCTCACCTCCCTGACCACCTCCTGTCCTCACCTCCTGTCTCACCCCTGTCCTCACCTCCCTGTCCTCACCTTCCTTCCTACTCTCTCCCTCACCTCCCTGCATTCACCTCCCTGTCCTCACCTCTTGTCCTCACCTCCTGCATTACCTCCCTGTCCTCACGTCTTCCTCACCTCCCTGTCCTCACATCCCTGTCCTCACCTTCCTCACCTCCTGTCCTCACCTCCATCCCTTCCCTGCCCACTTCCCTGTCCACTCCTGTCCTGTCCTCACTCCCTGTCCTCACCTCCTGCCTTCCTCACCTCCCTGGTCCTCACCTCTCTGCCCTGTCCTCACCTCCCTGTCCTCACCTCCCTGTCGTCACCTCCGTGCCTCACCACCTCCCTGCCCTGTTCTCACCCCCCCTGTCCTCACCTCCCTGCCCTGTCCTCACCCTGCCCTGTCCTCACCTCCCTGTCCTCACCTCCTCCATAGTCCTCACCTCCCTGCCTGTCTTACCTCCCTTCCTCACCTCCCTGCCCTGTCCTCACCTCCCTGCCCTGCCCCTCACCTGCCCTGTCCTCACCCCCTGTCGTCACCTCCCTGTCCTGTCCTCAACTCCCTGTCCTCACCTCCCTGTCTCACCCCCCTGTCCTCACCTCCCTGTCCTCACCTCCCTGTCCACATCCTGTCCTCACTCCTTTCCAGTTCTGACCTCCGCTGTCCTCACCTTCCTGTCCTGTCCTCGCTCCCTGTCCTCACCTCCCTGTCCTCACCTCCCTGTCCTCACCTCCCTGCCCACCTCCCTGTCCTCACCTCCCTGTCCTGTCCACTACCTGTCCTACCTCCCTGTCCTCACCTCCCTGCCTCCTCACCTCCCTGTCCTCACCTCCTGTCCACCTCCCTGTCCTCACCTCCCGCCTGTCTCAACTCCCTGTCCTACCTCCTGTCCTCACTCCTGCCCTGTCCTCACCTCCTGTCCCACCTCCCTGCCCTGTCCTCACTCCCTGTCTCACTCCTGTCCTCACTCCTGTCCTCACTCTGTCCTCACCTCCCTGCCTGCCCTCACCTCCTGCCGTCCTCATTCCCTGTCCTCACCTCCCTGTCCTCACCTCCTGCCTTGCCCTCACCTCCGCCTGTCCTCACCTCCCTGTCCTCACCTCCTGTTCTCACCTCCTGCCTGCCCTCACTCCATATCACCTCACTGTCCCACTCACTGTCCTCAATCCTGTCCTCAACTCCCTGCCCTGTCCTCACCTCCCTGTCCTCACCTCCCTGTCCTCACCTCCTGTCCTCACCTCCCTGTCTCACTCCCTCCCTCACCTCCCTGCCCTCACCTCCCTGCCCTCCTCCCTGCCTCACCTCCCTGTCCTCACCTCCCTGCCCTCACCTCCCTGCCCTCACCTCCTGTCCTCACTCCTGTCCTCACCACCCTGCCCTGTCCTCCCTGTTTTCAACTCCCTGTGTCCTCACCTCCCTGTGTCCTCACTCCCTGTCCTCACCTCCCTGCCCTCACCTCTGCCCTCAACCTTCCGCCCTCATCCCCTGTTCCTCACCTCCCTGCCCTGTCCTCACCTTCCTGCCCTGTCCTACCTCCCTGCCCTTCTTCACCTCCCTGCCTGTCCACTCCTGCCTGTCCTCACCCCCTGCCGTCCTCACTTCTGTCCACCTCCCTGTCCTCAACTCCTGTCCTCACTCCTGTCGTCTCACCTCCCTGCCCTCTCCTCACCTCCCTGCCTCCTCCTGCCCTCCCGCCTGTCCTGTCCTCACCTCCCGCCCTGTCCTCACTCCTGTCTCACTCCGTCTACTCCTGCCCTCACCTCCTGCCTTCCTCACTCCCTGTCCTGTCACCTCCTTGTCCTGTCCTCACACTCCCTGCCCTGTCCTCACCCCCTGTCCTCACCTCCCTGCCCCGTCCTCAACTCCCTTCTGACCCCTGTCCCGTCTCACTCCCTGTCCTCACTCCCTGCCCACCTCCCTGCTGTCCTCACCTCCCTGTCTACCTCCCTCCTGTCTTCACTCCCTGCCTGTCACCTCCTGCCTGCCTCACCCCTGTCCTCACTCCCTGTCCCTGTCCTACCTCCTGTCCTTCACCTCCCTGTCCTCACCTCCCTGTCCTCACCTCCCTGTCCTCACCTCCCTGTCCTGTCCTTACCTCCCTGTGTCCTCACCTCCCTGTCCTCACCTCCCTGCCCTTCCTCACCTCCCTGTCCTCACCTCTGTCCTCACCTCACTCCCTGTCTCCTCACCTCCCTGTCCTCACCTCCCTGTCCTCACTCTGTCCTCACCTCCCTGTCCTCACTCCCTGTCCTCACTCCTGTCCGTGTCCTCACCTCCTGCCCTGTCCTCACCTCCCTGGCCTGCCTTATCCTCCCTGTGTCCACTTCCTGTCCTCACCTCCCTGCCCTGTCCTCAACCTCCGTCCTGTCCTCACCTCCCTGCCCTGTCCTCACCTCCCTGTCCTCACTCCCTATTTCACCTCCGTCTGTCCTCACTTCCCTGTCCTCACCTCCCTGTGTCCTCACCTCCCTGTCCTCACCTCCCTGTCCTCACCTCCTGTTCTCACCTCCCTGTCTGTCCTCACTCTCCCTGTTCCACTCCTGCTCATCCCCTGTGTCCTCACCTCCCTGTCCTCACCCTGCCCTGTCCTCACCCCTGCCTGTCCTCAACTCCTCCCGTCTCTCCCTGTCCTCACTCCCTGTCCTCACCTCCTTTCCTCACCTCTGTCCTCACCTCCCTCCCTGTCCTACTTCCCTGTCCTTCCTCACTTCCCTGTGTCCTCACCCCCTGTCCTCACCTCCTGTCCTCACCTCCGCCTGCTCATCCTGTGTCCTCACTCCCTGTCCTCACCTCCGCCTGTCCTCACCTCCCTGCCCTGTCCTCATCTCCCTGTTCCTCACCTCCTGTCCTCACCTCCTGTCCTCACCTCCTGCCCTGTCCTCATCCCTGCCTCATCTCCTGTCCTCACTCCCTGTCCTCACCTCCCTGTCCTCACCTCCCTGCCTGTCCTCACTTCCTGCCCTGTCCTCCCTCCCTCCCACCTCCTGCCTCACCTCCCTGTCATCACCTCCCTGCCCTGTCCTCATCTCCCTGTCCTCATTTCCCTGGTCCTCACCTCCCTGTCCTCACCTCCCTGTCCTCACTCCTGCCCTGTCCTCACTTCCCTGTCCTCACCTCCCTGTCCTCACCTCCTGCCTGTCCTCACTTCCCTGTCCTCACTCCTGCTCACCTCCCTGTCCTCACCTCCCTGCCCTGTCCTCACTTCCCTGTCCTCACCTCCCGTGTCCTCACCTCCCTGCCCTGTCTCACTTCCCTGTCCTCACCTCCCTGTCCTCACCTCCCTGCCTGTCCTCACTTCCCTGTCCTCACCTCCCTGTCCTCACCTCCCTGTCCTCACCTCCCTGCCCTGTCCTCATCTCCCTGTCCTCACCTCTGTCCTCACCTCCCTGTCCTGTCCTCAACTACCTGTCCTACCCTGTCCCACCTCCCTGCCTGTCCTCCTCCCTGCCTCACTTCCCTGTCCTCACCTCCTGTCCTCACCTCCTGTCCTCACCTCCTGTCCTCACTTCCCTGTCCTCACCTCCCTGTCCTCACCTCCCTGTCCTCACCTCCCTGTCCTCACCTCCCTGTCCTCACCTCCCTGCCCTGTCCTCACTTCCCTGTCTCACCTCCTGTCCTCCCTCCTGCCTGTCTCACTTCCCTGTCCTCACCTCCTGTCCTCACCTCCCTGTCCTCACTGGTCCACCTCCCTGTCCTCACCTCCCTGTCCTCACCTCCTGTCCTCACCTCCCTGCCCTGTCCTCACTTCCCTGTCCTCACCTCCCTGTCCTCACCTGCCTGTCCTCACTCCCTGCCCTGTCCTCACTTCCCTGTCCTCACTTCCCTGTCCTCACCTCCTGTCCTCACCTCCCTGTCCTCACCTCCCTGTCTCACGCCTGTCCTCACCTCCCTGCCCTGCTCACTTCCTGTCCTCACTCCCTGTCCCCCTCTGTCTCACCTCAGTCCTCACCTCCTGTCCTCACCTCCTGTCCTCACCTGCCCTGTCTCACCTCCCTGCCTGCCTCACTCCTGTCCTCACCTCCTGCCTGTCCTCACCCTTCCCCCTGCCTGTCCTCACCTCCTGCCCTGTCCTCACTCCTTGTCCTCACCTCCCTGTCCTCACCTGCCTGTCCTCACCTCCCTGCCTGTCCTCACCTCCCTGTCCTCACCTCCCTGTCCTCACCTCCCTGTCCTCACCTCCCTGTCCTCACCTGCCTGTCCTCACCCCTGCTCTGTCCTCACTTCCTGTCCTCACTTCCCTGTCCTCACCTCCCTGTCCTCACCTCCCTGTCTCACTTCCCTGTCCTCACTCCCTGTCCTCACCTCCCTGTCCTCACCTCCCTGTCCTCACCTCCCTGTCCTCCTTCCTGTCCTCACCTCCCTGCCCTGTCCTCACTCCCTGTCTCACCTCCGTCTTCACCTCCCTGTCCTCACTCCCGTCCTCACCTCCCTGTCCTCACCTCCCTGTCCTCACCTCCCTGTCCTCACTCCCTGTCCTCACTTCCTGCCTCACCTCCTGTCCTCACCTCCCTGTCCTCACCCTGCCCTGTCCTCATCTTCCCTGTCCTCACCTCCCTGCCTCACCTCCCTGTCCTCACTCCCTGTCCTGTCCTCACTTCCTGTCTACCTCCTGTCCTCATTTCCTGTCCTCACTCCCTGTCCTCACCTCCCTGTCCTCACCTCCCTGTCCTCACCTCCCTGTCCTCACTTCCCTGTCCTACTCCCGCCTCACCTCCTGTCCTCATTTCCTGTCTCACCTCCCTGTCCTCACCTCCCTGTCCTCACCTCCCTGTCCTCACTCCCTGTCTCACCTCACCTGTCCTCACCTCGTCCTCACCTCCCTGTCCTCACCTCCCTGTCCTCACCTCCCTGTCCTCACCTCCCTGCCCTGTCCTCACTTCCCTGTCCTCACCTCCCTGTCCTCACCTCCCTGCCCTGTCCTCACTTCCCTGTGTCCTCACCTCCCTGTCCTCACCTCCCTGTGTCCTCACCTCCCTGTGTCCTCACCTCCCTGTCATGACCTCCATGCCCTCATCTCCCTGTGTCCTCACCTCCCTTTTCTCACGTCCCTGCCCTGTCCTCACCTCCCTGTCCTTACCTCCCTGCCCTGTCCTCACCTCCCTGCCCTCACCTCCCTGTCCTCACCTCCCTGCCCTCATCTCCCTGCCCTCATCTCCCTGTGTCCTCACCTCCATGCCCTGTCCTCACCTCCCTGCCCTCACCTCCCTGCCCTCATCTCCCTGTGTCCTCACCTCCCTGTCCTGTCCTCACCTCCCTGCCCTGTCCTCAACTCCCTGCCCTGCTCTCACCTCCCTGCCCTCATCTCCCTGTGTCCTCACCTCCCTGTCCTCACCTCCCTGTCCTCACCTCCCTGCCCTGCCCTCACCTCCTGCCCTCATCTCCCTGTGTCCTCACCTCCCTGTCCTCACCTCCCTGTCCTCACCTCCCTGCCCTGCCCTCACCTCCTGCCCTCATCTCCCTGCCCTCATCTCCCTGCCCTGCCCTCACCTCCTTCCCTCATCTCCCTGTCCTCACCTCCCTGCCCTGCCCTCACCTCCTGCCCTCATCTCCCTGCCCTCATCTCCCTGCCCTGCTCTCACCTCATCTCCCTGCCCTCACCTCCCTGCTCTCACCTCCCTGCACCTGGCTGACACCGGTCGGTGAGGCCATGCCACTGTAAACTCCGCTCAGTGGTGACAGACGGCAGGGAGACATGTGGTGAGTGATGACAGACAGCAGGGGGACATGTGGTGAGTGATGACAGACAGCAGGGGGACATGTGGTGAGTGGTAACAGACAGCAGGGGACATGTGGTGAGTGGTGACAGACAGCAGGGGGACATGTGGTGAGTGGTGACAGACAGCAGGGGGACATGTGGTGAGTGGTAACAGACAGCAGGGGGACATGTGGTGAGTGGTGACAGACAGCAGGGGGACATGTGGTGAGTGGTGACAGACAGCAGGGGGACATGTGGTGAGTGGTGACAGCAGGGGGGACATGTGGTGAGTGGTGACAGACAGCAGGGAGGACATGTGATGAGTGGTGACAGACAGCAGGGGACATGTGGTGAGTGATGACAGACAGCAGGGGGACATGTGGTGAGTGGTGACAGACAGTAGGGGGACATGTGGTGAGTGGTGACAGACAGCAGGGGGACATGTTGTGAGTGGTGACAGACAGCAGGGGGACATGTGGTGAGTGGTGACACACAGCAGGGGGGACATGTGGTGAGTGGTGACAGACAGTAGGGGGACATGTGGTGACAGACAGCAGGGGACATGTGGTGAGTGGTGACAGACAGCAGGGGGGACATGTGGTGAGTGGTGACAGACAGCAGGGTTGACATGTGGTGAGTGGTGACAGACAGCAGGGGGACATGTGGTGAGTGGTGACAGACAGCAGTGGTGACATGTGGTGACAGACAGCAGGGGGACATGTGGTGACAGACAGCAGGGGGACACGTGGTGAGTGGTGACAGACAGCAGGGGGACATGTGGTGAGTGGTTACAGACAGCAGGGGGACATGTGGTGAGTGGTAACAGACAGCAGGGGGACATGTGGTGACACAGCAGGGGGACATGTGGTGAGTGGTGACAGACAGCAGGGGGACATGTGGTGAGTGGTGACAGACAGCAGGGGGACATGTGGTGAGTGGTGACAGACAGCAGGGGGACATGTGGTGAGTGGTGACAGACAGCAGGGGGAACGTGGTGAGTGGTGACAGACAGCAGGGGAACATGTAGTGACAGACAGCAGGGGGACATGTGGTGAGTGGTGACAGCAGGGGTGACATGTGGTGAGTGGTGACAGCAGGGGACACTGCAGGGTTCTCTACACCACCCTGACCTGCCCCCCGCCCAGCAATGCTAGTGGCCAGCGTGCACACCTCAAGAACTTCTTAGTGTCGCACCTGGCCTTTAAGCGTAACTAGTTGCGAGGAACGCCAGCCTGGTAGCTTTCGTTATATTAATCTAAGCCGACACTCTTTCTATTATGTTACTGTACTTGTATTTTATGCGTAAATTTGTTCGAAATTTGTTTATGGTTAATATTTGCGTGTTCGTTTTGTTGATAAAAATTCATGATATAATCAAGATATTGAACTTTGTGTGTGTCTTCATAGCTTCAGAAGCGACTGTGACAGTTACACGACTCGGTGTCTTAGCGTATGCTGTACTCAGACGGGGACTATGACAATTACTGTTCCGCTATATTCGCTGAAATTGTGTGGACATGTTTTGTGATCCATTTTTTTAAAAAAAGTTTACATTAGCATTACGTTGCCTTTGAGCTTTAAAACAAGATCATTTTTGTCCCAGACCACTGATGACATTTTCTTGTGAGCATCTTATGTAAACGTGTTGTCATGCCGACATTTTGTCTTGGACTGAGCTCGATTTGTATTGCTGTTGTATTGCGGTGATTAACATCAATATGTCTAACTGGCCGACTAAAGCTTGCTTTAAAGATAGGTTAATTCATGTTTACCACTTGATCAACAAAAAATCAAACGTGCCGTCCATCCTATTTGATTCAAATAACTGTTTTCTTTTTTTCTTTTTTTTTCGCTTTTCTAAATCGCGACTATCTGATGTAATATCTGACTATTTAAGGCTGGATTTAGGATAGACAGTTTGATTAGGCATGATACTATGCTGCCGCTCAAAACAGGCTTAATAACATATGTTCACTGGTCTGTAAATTATAAATTTCTGAATATCTGTGATGACTTCAAAATCGAATGCATTTCGTTAGTGATTAACTTAAAAGAGTCCAATCGTTTCTTATCGGTTTCTTGTACAGAAGTTTGTAAGAGAGGGTGGTGTTGTTACAAAACATTTTGAACATATGATGGAAGATATATTGAGTTGCTCTGTAGAAACTGTCCCAGTGGGTGATATCAATGCTGACTTATTAAAGTCTTATGACATACGTGAAAGATCCTAGCGATTCATTTAGCCTAATACAGTTGGTAGACACAGCCATCAGGAATAGTTGACAGTCTGAAACAATAATTGATCATACTTATGTAACTAGCGCTAATAAAATATTAGAAATTTCAGTTCCAGTCTAGGGCATAGTGATTATTTCCGAATATACCTAACCCCAGACGAAGAAAGATACAAAGAATCTCCGGATGTGGTCACACACACACACACACACACACACACACACACACACACACACACACACACACACACACACACAAGAAAATTACACACACACACACACACACACACACACACACACACACACACACACACACAATTTTGTTCATACAAAAACTTAAATGCGGAAGAATTTCTGTCGGATCTATGCTTGGAAATTTTTTTCTAATCCGGACAGTGCACTAGCTGTGTGGTACAAGCTTTATTTCTGTCTATAGATAGTTGAATATGTCTCTTTTAGAACCAAGCGAGTTAAACTAACAGAGAAACCACCATAGCTGACTGCGGAGTTACTTGGTACACTACAGCCCGAAGGCATCAACATCCAACAGTAACACAAATATACATACCCACCACTCCCACACCAGTCGGCAGTACCTTTCACCACCACACTCACACATAGACACATACACACACACACCACCACCATACCCCCCACTACCCACTTCATACAGAAGTTGCAGCCACCCTCCATTTATTTTATTTTATTTTATTTTTGTTTTTATCTTTATTGTATCTTTTAAAAATGTATTTATTCATTTATTTTATTTTCTTTATTGTTTTATTTTATTTTATCTTTTTAAAATTATTTTTGGAAAATTCTACTTTCCCCCCCCTCCTGTATCTGATTGTATTAGCATTACCCACACCCCCACATACAACTACCCACACATAACTGCTATCATCACTATCACCACCCATTAAAGTCGTTTATTCATTTATTGATTGATTTTTTTTTATTCTGCAATTATTTTTTTATTTCATTTTCTTCCTCCCCCCTTTTTGCCCCACTAAGCACTATTATCTAACCACCATAATCACTAACATCACTAATCTATCACACTATTCTACAAAACAAGCTACAAACCCCATTGTTTCACCCCCCCCCCCCCCCCCCCCCTCCACTATTTTCTCTCCCATGATCCCCTCCTGGGTGGTCTGGTTTCCGTCCGGCGGCCATTTTGGTCGTGCGGCGAATATGAGAAGCTAAGTGGTTACTCGTTCTTCGTTTTCACTGTCCTAAACGTCATTTGCTTTTGCCTGAAGAAGACCCAAGAGGTCGAAATGCATTGTGTCTTATCCTGTACTTTGTTTGTCTATGTCCATGGCGGTAAATAACCCGCTCTCTCTCTAAATTTTGCGGAGTTAGTTGTTGAAATTCAGATTTGCAAAAAACTGTTGCAAGCCACAGACAAAGACCTTAAGTTTGAAAAACAACAAAGTAAGAGCTACGACTAGAAATCCCCGAAAAAGATATTTTAGTAAACTATTTAATTCAAAGAAAGACAACAAAGTTATTTGGAAATCTATTGAGGAAAAAAAATCCTTTAACTCTGACGCCCCGTAGACGCCACAAACATTTTACCACTGTAACCCAAAGAGTTGTCACGACAGACAAACATTTACCACTGTAACCCAAAGAGTTGTTACGACAGACAAACATTTACCACTGTAACCCAAAGGGTTGTTACGACAGACAAACATTTACCACTGTAACCCAAAGGGTTGTTACGACAGATAAACCTTTACCACTGTAACCCAAAGAGTTGTTACGACAGACAAACATTTACCACTGTAGCCCAAAGAGTTGTTACGACAGACAAACATTTACCACTGTAACCCAAAGGGTTGTTACGACAGACAAACATTTACCACTGTAACCCAAAGGGTTGTTACGACAGACAAACATTTACCACTGCAACCCAAAGGATTGTTACGACAGACAAACATTACCACTGTAACCCAAAGGGTTGTTACGACAGACAAACATTTTACCACTCTAACCCAAAGAGTTGTTACGACAGACAAACATTTACCACTGTAACCCAAAGGGTTGTTACTACGACAGACAAACATTTTACCACTGTAACCCAGAGAGTTGTTACGACAGACAAACATTTTACCACTGTAACCCAAAGAGTTGTTACGACAGACAAACATTTACCACTGTAACCCAAAGGGTTGTTACGACAGACAAACATTTACCACTGCAACCCAAAGAGTTGTTACGACAAACATTTTACCACTGTAACCCAAAGAGTTGCTACGACAGACAAACATTTACCACTGTAACCCAAAGGGTTGTTACGACAGACAAACATTTACCACTGTAACCCAAAGAGTTGTTACGACAGACAAACATTTTACCACTGTAACCCAAAGAGTTGTTACGACAGACAAACATTTTACCACTGTAACCCAAAGAGTTGTTACGACAGACAGACATTTTACCACTGTAACCCAAAGAGATGTTACGACAGACAAACATTTACCACTGTAACCCAAAGAGTTGTTACGACAGACAAACATTTTACCACTGTAACCCAAAGAGTTGTTACGACAGACAAACATTTTACCACTGTAACCCAAAGTGTTGTTACTACAGACAAACATTTACCACTGTAGCCCAAAGAGTTGTTACGACAGACAAACATTTTACCACTGAAACCCAAAGAGTTGTTACGACAGACAAACATTTTACCACTGTGACCCAAAGAGTTGTTACGACAGACAAACATTTTACCACTGTAACCCAAAGAGTTGTTACGACAGGCAAACATTTACCACTGTAACCCAAAGAGTTGTTACGACAGACAAACATTTTACCACTGTAACCCAAAGAGTTGTTACGACAGACAAACATTTTACCACTGCAACCCAAAGGGTTGTTACGACAGACAAGCATTTACCACTGTAATCCAAAGAGTTGTTACGACAGGCAAACATTTTACCACTGTAATCCAAAGGGTTGTTACGACAGACAAACATTTACCATTGTAACCCAAAGAGTTGTTTCGACAGACAAACATTTTACCACTGTTACCCAAAGAGTTGTTACGACAGACAAACATTTTACCACTGTAACCCAAAGAGTTGTTACAACAAACATTTTACCACTGTAACCCAAAGAGTTGTTACGACAGACAACTCGCAGTCAAATGACATGCAGGTATTTAAACTTTTTGTGACTCAAAAATTGATTAAATCTAAACTTCGTATCCCATACATTATGTGCGTGAGTATACAAAGAATTATGTTTATTAAGACGGCCCTGATCTCATGGCTTGGATGGACTAAACAGAATTCCGAAGATATCTGCACCCGATATTTCTGAACATATTAGTTTCTACGTTTGTAAATTCTGTCTTAAGAAATATTTCTACCAACAGGCTTTTAAAAACGCCGAAGAGCCAAAGTGCTGTGTGTTTTTACGTCTGGGAATTCATCAGACCTTTTCACTACAGACCGATTTCGGTTCGGCCACATTGAAAACACAGCTAACGGACGCCTCGGGTTCCCTTCACCATCTATGTTTATTCCATCCCAATCACTGTGGGTGCGAGACATTCTTGCCACACCTTGCTCACAAACCTTACACAGGGATGGCAATTCAGCGTAAACAATGATTTATTCACC
Organism: Conus ventricosus; assembly: GCA_018398815.1. Classification (NCBI taxonomy): domain Eukaryota; kingdom Metazoa; phylum Mollusca; class Gastropoda; order Neogastropoda; family Conidae; genus Conus; species Conus ventricosus. The sequence goes on from CM031627.1 coordinate 15,408,251, forward strand.
GCGTCTGTGTTAGAAGATTTTGTAAAAACCTTTGACACTATTGATCATGATCCGCTCTCCTGTAAACTTATCGTGTATGGACTTTTCGTCAGATTTGCTGAATCTCCCATCATCCGTTTTGAACCATAGAGGACAGGCAGTTTTTCAAGAATAAGTCATGTTATCTCTCATACAGAATACGGTATTCCTCTATGTCCTATCTTAGGCCCTGTTTCATTTTCTATTTATATTAATGATCTTCCACTACATGCAAACATGCTTTTGTAAACTTTTTAGTAAACTTTTTGCCGGTGACTAACTTTCGTAACAAAGACAAG
>CM031627.1:15413567-15418567 GCA_018398815.1 Conus ventricosus
TCCAAAGAGTAAGTTTAGGGTCTACATTCAGGTCTAGCAGTTCAGGCCAGCAGATGGGGCTGGATGGTATTGAAGCAGAAGGAAAATCAATGAACAGAATGCGAACAAAAGAGTCAGGGGTGTTCAAATGAGCAAAGGCGTTATGAAGTAGCGTTAGTATGGCATCGTCTGTGCCCCTCTGGGGTTTGTAAGCGAACTGAAAGGGATCAAGTTGCTGCTTAGTAAAGAACAAAAGGCGGTGAAGGACTAGTTTCTCAAGCATTTCATTACAATGGGTGTTAAGGCAACAGGACGGTAATCGTTCAGTGTAACAGATTTTTCTTCTTGGGGACAGGTTTACACTGACATCCAAGAAAACAAACAGGTTTACACTGACATCCAAGAAAACAAACAGGTTCACACTGACATCCAAGAAAACAACAGGTTCACACTGACATCCAAGAAAACAAACAGGTTCACAGGTTTATACTGACATCCAAGAAAACAAACAGGTTTATACTGACATCCAAGAAAACAAACAGGTTCACACTGACATCCAAGAAAACAAACAGGTTTACATTGACACCAAGAAAACAAACAGGTTCACACTGACATCCAAGAAAACAAACAGGTTTACACTGACATCCAAGAAAACAAACAGGTTTACCCTGACATCCAAGGAAACAAACAGGTTCACACTGACATCCAAGAAAACAAACAGGTTTACCCTGACATCCAAGGAAACAAACAGGTTTACCCTGACATCCAAGGAAACAAACAGGTTCACACTGACATCCAAGAAAACAAACAGGTTCACACTGATATCCAAGAAAACAAACAGGTTCACACTGACATCCAAGAAAACAAACAGGTTCACACTGATTCAAGAAAACAAACAGGTTCACACTGATTCAAGAAAACAAACAGGTTTACACCGATTCAAGAAAACAAACGGGTTTACACTGATTCAATAAAACAAACAGGTTTACACTGATTCAAGAAAACAAACAGGTTTACACTGATTCAAGAAAACAAGTCTTTTGGTTCGATGGACATAATTTAATCACATGGCCCTCCGTCCTCAAAACCTACATTCGTGATGATTACTGCAAGACAGAAGCGTCAAAATCTTAGCCAAAATCTACCAGTACTTCGCATTCCTAATGAAGAAAAATCGAAGTATCCAGTCACAAAATATCGGGAACAACAATGGATTATAATCTGTCTTGATCGAAACACTTAGAGCTTTTATCTAGAAATGTTGCAAGAAAACGATATCTACTAAAAAAAAAAAAAGGAAGAAAAAAACTTAAATCTGCATGCAAGAAATATTATTTTCCACGCTTATATTCAGCCTGTTATTCACAATGCCTCAAACATTTTGGAGTTCACCTAGCTTTTAAACCGCTGGCTAGCATTCACAAAAGAGCTGTCAAATTAATGATAGGCAAACTATCCTCACTGGTAGACTCGGACTACAAGCAAGCAGGCGTCCTTCCACTCAAAGCCAAATTTCTATATAAGAAAGGACTCCTTGTGCATAAAGCACTGCATGGAAATGCTCCATCTTATCTGACATGCATGTTCACTTTGAACGACTACCGACATGTTCACTTTGAACGACTACCGACATGTTCACTTTGAACGACTACCGACATGTTCACTTTGAACGACTACCGACATGTTCACTTTGAACGACTACCGATCTGTTCAGTTTGAACGACTACCGATCTGTTCAGTTTGAACGACTACCGATATGTTCACTTTGAACGACTACCGACATGTTCACTTTGAACGACTACCGATCTGTTCAGTTTGAACGACTACCGATATGTTCACTTTGAACGACTACCGATATGTTCACTTTGAACGACTACCGATATGTTCACTTTGAGCGACTACCGATATGTTCAGTTTTAACGACTACCGATATTCAACAAAATGCACCATCCCTTTGCGACGGTTAACTGATACAAATCTAATATGGCGTATTCCGGAGGTTGGCTATAGAATCCTATGCCTCAATAACTTAACAATGAATCAAGCTTTAAATAAATTCAGATCTTGTTTTCATAAGTATCTGATGGATGTCTCATAGCTCAGATTGTTTTCATAAGTATCAGATGGATGTCTCAGATTGTTTTCATAAGTATCTGATGGAAATCTCAGATTGTTTTCATAAGTATCTGATGGATGTCTCAGATTGTTTTCATAAGTATCTGATGAATATCTCAGATTGTTTTCTTAAGTATCTGATGGATATCTCAGATTGTTTTCATAAGTATCTGATGGATGTCTCAGATTGTCTTCATAAGTATCTGATGGATATCTCAGATTGTTTCATAAGTATCTGATGGATGTCTCAGATTGTTTTCATAAGTATCTGATGGATATCTCAGATTGGACTCCACTAAACCCCGCAATGGATTGATCATTCTCAATTCAGAAGCATTTCTTTTTTTCTGTTTGTTGTTGTTGTTGACAAAATATGTGATGAATGTTTCAAATGTGAGTCCACTCCATGCCAAAATGCTGTGATCATCCTGTGTCATAAATGTATTTTTCCAATGTATTCCGCGTTCACAGGCGCGCGAGTATGTTTATCCATTTTTGCCTCATTGTCTTTCTCCGCCTTTGTCCCTGCCTGACTACCGGTCGGTCGGTCAGTTGGTCACTGTGTCGGTCGCTCTCTGTCTGTCTGTCTGTCTGTCTGTCTGTGTGTGTGTGTCAGTCTGTCTGTCTGTCTCTGTCTCTGTCTGTCAAGTGTATTATGAAAGTTACATATTTGTTTGTTTGTTTGTTTTTTAAAAATTTTTTTTAAGGTCCTGTATAATGTTCAATGGGCTGTTTTAGGCGATTCAACAGTTCTAGGGTCCTATAATCATACTTATACCAGTAAAATGTACAATGTCATTCATATTCATTCATGATTTATTCTGGATCTGCTAACATGGGCACATATGGGTGCCATTTGGAAAGAAAATCGTTATATACAAAATTTTTTTCGAGCAATGTATTCTTCAGTTTTACACCTGTATTTTAGCTTATTAAGAAATACTTGCAGTCTGGGTGATTTTGTTCTGTTCTACACTGATGTAAATACTGTTTCGCAAATAATACAATGAAATAAAAGGCATGATCTATACGTATATTTTCTATCAAATCCAACTATGGCCAATGGTTCACCCTGTTCATTTTCTGTTGATTGGATTCGTTCTTTCAAATGTGTTCATACATTGATCGTTGCATTTTTTTCATGTGTGTTGTTTGGTTGTGTTTCTTTCCACATAGATATTTTTTCTTGCTCAGAGGGCGTGGTGTAAAAATATTTATGTTCAGTCCATTACCCTCTTATATATGTGTAATAAATTTTCTTAATTTTATGTCGCAGTTTTTTTTCATCTTCACCCCCCCCCCCCCCCCCATTTTTTTTTCTTTTGAAGTTCTGATCTTTACCAAGTCATTACTATAATGACGGAAGAATTGTAGAATTGTTAGCCTCCACTTGTTTTCTCCCGCTACTTAATTGTTAAGCATGAAAATGAAATTCGCTCTCTTTCTCTCTCTCTCTCTCTCTCTCTCTCTCTCTCTCTCTCTCTCTCTCTCTCTCTCTCTCTCTCTCTCTCTCTCTCTCTCTCTCAGTCACTTACACACACACAGACACACACACACACACACACACACACACACACACACACACACACACACACACACACACACACACACACACACATAATGCTGTCTTAACTCAGTGGCCTAACTTTGCCTTTTAAAAAAACTAGCGTGCGCGCACGCACGCACGCACGCACACACGCACGCGCACACGCACGCACGCACGCACGCACGCACGCACGCATGCACGCACGCACGCACGCACACACACACACACACACACACACACACACACACACACACACACACACACACACACACACACACACACACACACACACACATTGAGGGCAGGATGTAAAAAATCTGGAAAGTTTATTCTTTAACCCTCAATAAAGATAATTTTGACTTGACTTGATACACACACACACACACACACACACACACACACACACACACACACACACACGCTTTCTTAACTCATTGGCGTAACTTTGTCTCTGAAAAAGACTAGCATAATGTTTTTTTTTTTTTTAATTTTTAAATTCAGTATACGATCATGAAAAGCTTACAATTTAGCATTGATGGTTCAGTTATAAAGACACTCAAATAACTAATTTCGGGATATTTTTCTGAAACCAAAACTTCTCTGGAATGTACCATCGACTACATTCTAAACAAGGCAAGAGAAAGCTTGAGCTCTCTAAAGATTGTCATCTGTCTTGGGGACAAGATGCAAAAATATCAGTATCTTCATTAATTGCACTTGTACGATCAAGGCTAACTTAAGTTCAAGACTATTCTTCAGTGCACCACAATACTTAGTAAACAAACTACAAAGTGGGGACTGCAAGACCTATAAACTTTCTCTTGGATCTGAAGAAAAAGCAGGCGTTTTGTCTCTTGAAGACCATGGAAAATACTGTGCTGGAAAATATGTATTGGACAATTCCACATAGGAGACTTTTTCAGAAGAAGAAGAAAATACTTTGAAATCACATATTGATTTATAAGAAGGGGTAGATCATTAACAACTATAATCACGATTAGCTCTGACATTTTGAACAAGTTCAACGATAAACAAAGATAGCATCGCTCTTAGACCACCATAGTCTCCAGTCCCAGCGTCAGAGCTGGAGTTTTGACCTTTATCAGAAAAAAAAGAAACAAACAAACAAAACAAAACAGACAAACAAAAATCACCCCATTTCTGTATTCAACGTCCATATCCTAACCATTTATTTAGAAAGCTTTGCGACAGTGTGTGTAGCTTTCGTTATACGAGAATTAAAGACAGAAAAAATATATTTTTGATAATGTCTCCTTCTTCACTCCCAACTGGTTACAGTATATATGGCCTTCAAACATATTCCCCATTTCCTTAAGAATATCTTGCAAACATTTGCATG
>CM031627.1:15423567-15436067 GCA_018398815.1 Conus ventricosus
GGGTCGTTGAGTAAGGCTGTGATGATCTTGTTGCGCCATCTGTCCGTTGTTTGTGCTTATAATGTGCAGGTGACGCTCGTCACAAGTACATTGGATGTCGGCAGTTTATCTGCTCCTTAATTTACCTTTCCGTCCTCATCCCCCCCCCCCCCCCCCCACGCCTCCTCCTGCTCCTCTCTCTCCCCCAACACACACTCTCTGTCTGTCTCTCTCGCTTTCTCTCTCTCTCTCTCTCTCTCTCTCTCTCTCTCTCTCTCTCTCTCTCTCTCTCTCTCTCTCTCCCCCCCTCTCTCTCGCTCCCTCCCTCTCTCTCTCTCTCTCTTTCTTTATCTCTCGCTCGCTCCTCTCTCTGTCTGTGCTGATTATCAGATATACCTTTCTGAGCGCGGATGTGTTTGTGTGTGTGTGTGTGTGTGTGTGTGTGTGTGTGTGTGTGTGTGTGTGTGTGTGTGTGTGTTAGTGTTAGTGTGTGTGTTAGTGTGTTAGTGTGTGTGTGTGTGTGTGTGTGTGTGTGTGTGTGTGTGTGTGTGTGTGTGTGTGTGTGTGACTCTCTAAATGCACTTACGTCATCTATCTGTCTGGATGTCTAGTTGTGTCTGTCTGTTTGTCTGTCCGCCCTGTTAATCTGTGTGTCTGTCTGTTTGTCTGTCCGCCCTGTTAATCCGTGTGTCTTGGAGCCTGTATCGCTTTGTTTCTGGGTCTCTGTCAGCGTTTGTGTGTGTGTGCGGAAGTATTCGTGCGTGCGTGCATGCATGCATGTGTATGTATGTATGCATGTGTGTGTGTGTGTGTGTGTGTGTGTGTGTGTGTGTGTGTGTGTGTGTGTGTGTGTGCTCTCTCTCTCTCTCTCTCTCTCTCTCTCTCTCTCCTCTCTCTTTCTCTCTCTCTCTCTCTCCTCTCTCTCTCATGTCACGTGATTTGGACGAAAAGATTTTAATTGTTATTTCCATGTCAATGAAATTGCTAGGTACAACGACATGGCAAAGTGTTGCCAGGTACGACGACACACTCGATGCGATTTCATTGCTTCTTAGCCATAAACGTCTCTCTCTCTCTCTCTCTCTCTCTCTCTCTCTCTCTCTCTCTCCTCTCTCTCTCTCTCTCTCTCTCTCTCTCTCTCTCTCACCGTAATGTCGTCCGTTCTGTGTGGTGTTTGTATCATGTGAAACAGACCCATCTAAACACCCCATCAGCCCCCCCCCCCCCCCTCCCCTCCCTGTTCCTTCAACCACCTAGGCTCTTCTTGTCCATACCTCCTGTGACACTTTTCCGGCGATGCTTGCAACCGCCATCAACCCATCCCTTGAACAACCCCACGGCATCCGCCATCAACCCATCCCTTGAACATCCGCCATCAACCCATCCCTTGAACATCCGCCATCAACCCATCCCTCGAACATCCGCCATCAACCCATCCCTTGAACATCCGCCATCAACCCATCCCTTGAACATCCGCCATCAACCCATCCCTCGAACATCCGCCATCAACCCATCCCTTGAACAAACCCACGGCCTTAGGAACTTGAATGTCGTTCGTTTGAAGTTGAACGTGGACTACACACCCATCTCAGGGGGGGGGGGGGGGGGGGGGGGGGGATGGCAGACAGCGAACATCATCCCAGGGGTGAGGGTGTGTGTGTGTGTGTCGTGTGTGGTGGGGGGGGGGGGGGGGGGGGGGGGGGGGGGGGGGGGGGGAGGAAGGAAGGGACAGGGAGGTGCGAGGGCCTCTGATACTACAACTTCACCAGAACGATAGCGTATTCAGAAAAACAGCCTTTATTACACACACACACACACACACACACACACACACACCACACACACACACACACACACACACACACACACAAAATCATACACATATACGTGCGGTGAGCGCGCGCGTACACACACACGCACACTCACAGCCGCCCCTCTCCCCCCCCCCCCACACACACACACTCTGGCTGCTCACCTTTTCCCTCTATTTCTTTTTCTTTTTGAAAGTGATGTCCATGTCTTTTTCAGTGGAAAAATGACACTTTTCTCTTTCTCATGTTTGGTTTTTGTTCGTAATCCAGTTGTTATAGAACAGGGAGAACTTTAGAATGGGAACGAAGAAATGCTGTCTGTGTACGTGTGTGTGTCTGTGTGTGTGTCTGTCCGTCCGTTCGTGGTAAAACTGTGTTCCGCTCGCTCCAGACAAAACTACTGGGCCGATCTTTCTGAAAATTTGTTGGTATGTTCATTATGGGTCACGGATGATGCCCGATGTTTAAGTTTACCGTTATAGCCGTTACTAACGGCCCATAATCTTTTTCTTCTTGATGGAAAATCTTAGAAAGTCTTTGGCCGATCTTTCTGAACATTTGTAAGTATGTTCATTATAGGTCACAGATGATAGCCGATGTTTGCCAGAATAGCCATTACTAACGGTTACACCAGCCCAAGACGGTTTTTCCTCTTTATGGAATATCTCACGCGTATTCAGGATAAACTGGGAGAACGTTTATATGCTTTGCATCTTGTTTTTATTTCAAATTTATTTTTTGTATTTGTATTTTTGTGCCTTTGCGGGATGGGAAACTGGCCAGATGTGATGCACTCTGTACAGGGAGAACAGGTGACAGGGAGAACAGGTGACAGGAAGAACAGGTGACAGGGAGAACAGGTGACAGGGAGAACAGGTGACAGGGAGAACAGGTGACAGGGAGAACAGGTGACAGGGGAGAACAGGTGACAGGGAGAACAGGTGACAGGGGAGAACAGGTGACAGGGAGAACAGGTGACAGGGAGAACAGGTGACAGGGGGAGAACAGGTGACAGGGAGAACAGGTGACAGGGAGAACAGGTGACAGGGAGAACAGGTGACAGGGGAGAACAGGTGACAGGGAGAACAGGTGACAGGGAGAACAGGTGACAGGGAGAACAGGTGACAGGGAGAACAGGTGACAGGGGAGAACAGGTGACAGGGAGAACAGGTGACAGGGAGAACAGGTGACAGGGGGAGAACAGGTGACAGGGAGAACAGGTGACGGGAAGAACAGGTGACAGGGAGAACAGGTGACGGAGAACAGGTGATAGGGAGAACAGGTGACGGGAAGAACAGGTCACAGGAGAACAAGTGACAGGGAGAACAGGTGACAGGGAGAACAGGTGACGGGAAGAACAGGTGACGGGAGAACAGGTTCACTCTCTCTCTCTCTGTCTCTCTCTCTCTCTCTCTCTCTCTCTCTCTCTCTCTCTCTCTCTCTCTCTCTCTCTCTCTCTCCATTGTGTGGCTTCCCTAGGGAGGATGAGTCGTATTTTTTGTTTCATTGTAAAAATTACAGTGTTGTACGTGATAAGTGTGTAGTTTTTCAAAAGAATGTTGCCATAAATCAGGACATGTTCGGAGTTTTAAAACTGAATTATGACGATAATTCAGTGAAATCACTTGCCAGATACATTGCAGAGGCACTGAAAATACGAGGAGAGGATATCATCAACTAGAATTTACGACATTCAAATGAAAAATGAATGCTACAGGAAGTAGTGAAATATTTTGGTTATCGTATTTACAATAATTTACGCCTATGAATAATATTAAACTGGATGGTCGAGATACTGGCCTATTTTGCTTGTATTTCAAGCTTTCAATTGATTGATGTTTATCTGTTTGTTACTTTCGATTTCAGTATGGTTATTTTGTTATGTACCCCCCCCATGTCACTAAGGCTGTATAGCTAATGACATTAAACATGTTCAGTGTTCTCTCTCTCTCTCTCTCTCTCTCTCTCTCTCTCTCTCTCTCTCTCTCTCTCTCTCTCTCTCTCTCTCTCTCTCTCTCTCTCTCTCTTTTCGCTGAAGGATATATTTTGTTGGCCAGTATATAAAACCAATCATAAAATGGGCATATTGTTTTTTTTAAAAAAGCTATAGTTTCCATTCAAATGTAGGAAAACTAGGACAGAGGTGAGTCGGGTTTTAAGGCGTGGTAGTGCATGAACAGTCAGAGTCATAAAGCTGAAACATTTAGTACTTCATAGTGCATGAACAGTCTGAGTCATAAAGCTGAAACATTCAGTACTTCATAGTGCATGAACAGTCCGAGTCATAAAACTGAAACATTTAGTACTTCATATGCAGACTAATGAAGAGACTATAAACCGTTACGGTAAATGAAGCATAACATTAGAAACAAATTTTAAAAACTCTTATGAGTTGTGGCTTACACCTCCCTTACACCTTCCCCCCCCCCCCCCCCCCCCCCCCACCCACCCCACCCAAAAAAAAAAAAAAAAGAAAAGAAAGGGAAAGGAAAGGGGGGAAAAAGAGAAAATAAAGTTTTAACAACATAATATACGAAACAAACTGTAGAAACTGTTATGACTTGTGGCTGACACCTCCCTCTTCCCTCCCTTCCCCCCCCCCCCCCCCCCCCCCGAAAACAAACAAACAAATAAATCTGTAAAACACAGTGGAACACAACTCAGTTCTCTTTTAAAAGATGAATGGTTTACACGCTTTGACACAGTGTTTGGTGTCAGCTTTGGCAATGAAACAGCAGGTGGCTATGAGCATATCAGATACAGAGCCACGGAAAATGAAATCTTGCTCTATAAACACTATATTAGACAGCGCTCTGTTGGATTCCAATTCAGCTGAAGCGAATGTTACTGATGTAATAAAAAACCTTAGATAAGGAAAAAGTGCGGGTCCTAATTGACTGAGTGATGAATGTTTATAAATAATTATGCAGTTTCATGCGTTGATTTCTGACCACATTCTACAATGAGTGGTTTGATTGTGAAACATTTGCACTACTTCGGTAGGAAGCAGTTATATATTCGCTGTATAGGAAAGGTAACATTGAGACTCCATAAAGAATGTTTCAGGCAGACTCTAGACGTCTATCGGTAACAAGCGCCTTTCTAGCTAGGTTGAAGAAAATGTTTTATGGATAAAATGTCAAGCCGTTTCATAGCTTGACTTACTCTGATGCAGAAACAGCTATCGAGGAGTTCTAAACTTCAAACAGCCTTTATTGCTTTAGAAAAGGCTATCAACGAAATCGGTCAAGGCTTTTGATTTCGTTGATATGAAATATCTCTGGCTAGTGTTACGAAAAAGAAAACGTAGGAATGGAAAAATATATACAGCAATAAAGAGCAGTATGATTTTGTTCAAGCGGAAAGCAAAAAGTGATTAAACCATTTCTCTGTCCTCGAGGTTTACAACAAGATGATAACTGCAGTTAGTTTTGTTTTCACTCGTTGTTAAAGAACTTGCCGATGAAATTATGCAGCAAGGTGAAGATGATATAACACTTTCGTTTGGTGTTATTCAAGTTCTTATGATGCTTTTTGCAGATGACGTGATTTTTGTCTCTGACACACTGCCAGTTGAATGTGTAAAGTGAAACTGCAAATTAGTCACTTTTTTTTAATAAAAAGGTTGCATTTGAGAATACATGACACATGCTTGCTTAACAACACAAAAAATTCTGAACACACACACACAACACATACCCACACACACACAACACAACACACACACACACAACACAAAATCCAAATTCATGAGCAAATGAAATTACTTGCGGTAAACAAGGAACATACAAAATTACAAAAACAGACACGACGCTTTCACTGCTGGTTTTCAGGCTGAACCAGTAACATTCACATAACAACGAAACAACAGTCACTGAACACTTCGATCGAGTGTTGAACCAAGCATGAAGGAACAGTCACTGAACACTTCGATCCGAGTGTTGAACCAAGCATGAAGGAACAGTCACTGAACACTTCGATCTGAGTGTTGAACCAAGCATGAAGGAACAGTCACTGAACACTTCGATCCGAGTGTTGAACCAAGCATGAAGGAACAGTCACTGAACACTTCGATCGAGTGTTGAACCAAGCATGAAGGAACAGTCACTGAACACTTCGATCGAGTGTTGAACCAAGCATGAAGGAACAGTCACTGAACACTTCGATCCGAGTGTTGAACCAAGCATGAAGGAACAGTCACTGAACACTTCGATCTGAGTGTTGAACCAAGCATGAAGGAACAGTCACTGAACACTTCGATCCGAGTGTTGAACCAAGCATGAAGGAACAGTCACTGAACACTTCGATCCGAGTGTTGAACCAAGCATGAAGGAACAGTCACTGAACACTTCGATCCGAGTGTTGAACCAAGCATGAAGGAACAGTCACTGAACACTTCGATCCGAGTGTTGAACCAAGCATGAAGGAACAGTCACTGAACACTTCGATCCGAGTGTTGAACCAAGCATGAAGGAACAGTCACTGAACACTTCGATCCGAGTGTTGAACCAAGCATGAAGGAACAGTCACTGAACACTTCGATCCGAGTGTTGAACCAAGCATGAAGGAACAGTCACTGAACACTTCGATCCGAGTGTTGAACCAAGCATGAAGGAACAGTCACTGAACACTTCGATCCGAGTGTTGAACCAAGCATGAAGGAACAGTCACTGAACACTTCGATCCGAGTGTTGAACCAAGCATGAAGGAACAGTCACTGAACACTTCGATTGAGTGCTTGAACCATACATTGGAAAAAAAAAAAGGTCAAAGTACCCATAGCCAGTTGGGCGTTAGGGGAAGTGAACTGCCTTAGGGTCACGTGTCTACAGCACGGTATGATGGAAGGTGGAACCCTTTCCCCGCCTGCAACCTTCCCTGAGCTGAATCAAGTGCCCGCTTACTACAGCAGACATTCACAACTGAAAAACAACACACAAAAAACAACAGTACAGGTAGCAATTGGATGTGAATGGGTAATTACTTATGTACGTACGTTTTGATGAATGCTGTGAGAGGTATGAGACCGGGTGGATAGAGTGCTGTATTGAACAAATATGTTTGAATGCTTCCTCAAATGCGGCTTTCAGTTCGATGTGGTGAATAGTTTTTTGGTTGTGAGCTTGGGGCAGTGAATGAAAAGACACTTTCTTCAAATGTCTTTAACAGGTATTTGGCATGCACAGTGAGGCAGTAAATGAAAAGACACTTTCTTCAAATGTCTTTAACAGGTCTTTGGCATGCACAGTGAGGCAGTAAATGAAAAGACACTTTCTTCAAATGTCTTTAACAGGTCTTTGGCATGCACAGTGAGGCAGTAAAAGGCACTGTCTTCCAGCGTCTCTGAGCGGGTCTTTGGCATGCACAGTGAGGTGCCTGTGGACGAACACAGAGGTCCAAGTCATGAACGGGCAGACGGTAGATCGGAAGTGCAAGGGGGAGAAGATTCTGGGAGGAAATAGTGGCTAAGGAGGAATAGTTTGAACGGGATGCGTGAAGCCGAAGGTAACCAGTGCACGGTTCGTATTAGAGAAGTCACATGGTCTTGGTTTTGTTATTCTCCTGTATAAGCTTGGCACCTGACATGGTCTTGGTTCTTTATTCTTGAGTGTAAGCTTGGCACTGGAATGTAGCTTGTCTGTGTAGCAGTTAGGAGAAGAGCAAGTGAGTGCTTATTTGCCAGATGAGTGACCTGTTTAAATCTGGTAGTCGTTATGAGAAGAGCATTGCCATAGTCTTGTCTGAGCAGGAGAAAAGCATGGGCTAGTGCTTTGTTGCTGCAGTTGTGAAGTAGTGAGGAATGGAACGTAGCTGAGGGAGAGCTGCATGAGCAGGTTCGCAGCTGTCAGTTGTACGCTTTTCCAGTGACAGACCATCAAAGATAATGGCTCCTAGTTTGTCTGCACGGGGGGACGACGCCTTGTCAGAGTTTCCCACACGGATGGTGGATGGCTGTGGACTGTGTGGGTGAAGGAGAAGGACCTCGGTTTTGCCATCGTTTAGTTTCAATGTCTCAGTCATCCAAGACGTTACCTGACCATCGTTTAGTTTCAGTGTCTCAGTCATCCAAGACGTTACCTGACCATCGTTTAGTTTCAGTGTCTCAGTCATCCAAGACGTTTCCTGACCATCGTTTAGTTTCAGTGTCTCAGTCCTCCAAGACGTTACCTGACCAGCGCAGTTATACTCGTTTTGTATAGTGTGATCTATTTCCACTTGTTGGCAAGAGCTGTAATGTTGAGTGTTGTCTGCAATTGTGTGTGTGTGTGTGTGTGTGTGTGTGTGTGTGTGTGTGTGTGTGTGTGTGTGTGTGTGTGTGAAGATAGAGTGCCGTTCAGTTTGTACACTTAAGGATTCTGTGTACATTATCAACAGGTCGAGATATGCCAAAGGTTAAAGGGCCAGCATCAGATACAAAAACATCGCCAGTGATGTCCGACCGGTTGTGAGATGTTAATCACCTCTGGAAACAAGACATAGCTGTTGCAGAAATGTCATCATGATAATGGAGCGTGTGAATGAGAATGGAGTGATCAGTCGTGTCACGTTCCGCCCTTAAATCAAGCAAATCAATAAACATACACCATCCAACCAAACAGAACACTATTGGTGACCTCAGGCAGTGCCGTTTCTGTACTATGCGAGGCTTGGTAGGCAGACTGGTTAGTGCCAAACGAAGAGTGTGCGTTCAAAAAGCTCGTTGAAAACGACCTGTTCAATTACTTTGAGCAAAAAAGACAAGTATGGTCGAAGAGGACTTTTTCAATAAGTTTGACCACAGCAGTCTTAAAACCTGATGGCGAACAGTCAGACAATAACAGTTCATCAACAATGTGGGGAAAGATAGGGAGCAGGTGTTCAAGGCATCAATAAACAATGTGGGGAAAGATAGGGAGCAGGTGTTCAAGGCATCAATAAACAATGTGGGGAAAGATAGGGAGCAGGTGTTCAAGGTATCAACAAACAATGTGGGGAAAGATAGGGAGCAGGTGTTCAAGGCATCAATAAACAATGTGGGGAAAGATAGGGAGCAGGTGTTCAAGGCATCAATAAACAATGTGGGGAAAGATAGGGAGCAGGTGTTCAAGGCATCAACAAACAATGTGGGGAAAAATAGGGAGCAGGTGTTCAAGGCATCAACAAACAATGTCGGGAAAGATAGGGAGCAGGTGTTCAAGGCATCAAAAAACAATGTGGGGAAAGATAGGGAGCAGGTGTTCAAGGCATCAATAAACAATGTGGGGAAAGATAGGGAGCAAGTGTTCAAGGCATCAACAAACAATGTGGGGAAAGATAGGGAGCAGGTGTTCAAGGCATCAATAAACAATGTGGGGAAAGATAGGGAGCGGGTGTTCAAGGCATCAATAAACAATGTGGGGAAAGATAGGGAGCAAGTGTTCAAGGCATCAATAAACAATGTGGGGGAAAGATAGGGAGCAGGTGTTCAAGGCATCAATAAACAATGTGGGGAAAGATAGGGAGCAGGTGTTCAAGGCATCAATAAACAATGTGGGCAAAATAGGGAGCAGGTGTTCAAGGCATCAATAAACAATGTGGGGAAAGATAGGGAGCAGGTGTTCAAGGCATCAATAAACAATGTGGGGAAAGATAGGGAGCAGGTGTTCAAGGCATCAATAAGCAATGTGGGGAAAGATAGGGAGCAGGTGTTCAAGGCATCAATAAACAATGTGGGGAAAGATAGGGAGCAGGTGTTCAAGGCATCAATAAACAATGTGGGGAAAGATAGGGAGCAAGTGTTCAAGGCATCAATAAACGATGGCACTGGAATGGAGTCGAGAGGGGGACTGTTTAAGTTCCCACAGGTGTATATAAACTACTCCACTCACTTTTCCGCAAACTCATATCGCCAAACACAGATGCACGCCGGACTTTCCTCCCCACGCCACAGTCCTCGCTTCTGCTGTAAGGGTTCCAACTTCAAAGCACTGTACATAGGGAGTCTGACGCCCGCTTAGCCCGGTGTAAGGGTTCCAACTTCAAAGCACTGTACATAGGGAGTCTGACGCCCGCTTAGCCCGGTGTAAGGGTTCCAACTTCAAAGCACTGTACATAGGGAGTCTGACGCCCGCTTAGCCCGGTGTAAGGGTTCCAACTTCAAAGCACTGTACATGGGGAGTCTGACGCCCGCTTAGCCCGGTGTAACGGTTCCAACTTCAAAGCACTGTACATAGGGAGTCTGACGCCCGCTTAGCCCGGTGTAAGGGTTCCAACTTCAAAGCACTGTACATAGGGAGTCTGACGCCCGCTTAGCCCGGTGTAACGGTTCCAACTTCAAAGCACTGTACATAGGGAGTCTGACGCCCGCTTAGCCCGGTGTAACGGTTCCAACTTCAAAGCACTGTACATAGGGAGTCTGACGCCCGCTTAGCCCGGTGTAACGGTTCCAACTTCAAAGCACTGTACATGGGGAGTCTGACGCCCGCTTAGCCCGGTGTAACGGTTCCAACTTCAAAGCACTGTACATGGGGAGTCTGACGCCCGCTTAGCCCGGTGTAAGGGTTCCAACTTCAAAGCACTGTACATAGGGAGTCTGACGCCCGCTTAGCCCGGTGTAAGGGTTCCAACTTCAAAGCACTGTACATAGGGAGTCTGACGCCCGCTTAGCCCGGTGTAAGGGTTCCAACTTCAAAGCACTGTACATGGGGAGTCTGACGCCCGCTTAGCCCGGTGTAACG
This sequence comes from Conus ventricosus, assembly GCA_018398815.1. Lineage (NCBI taxonomy): Eukaryota > Metazoa > Mollusca > Gastropoda > Neogastropoda > Conidae > Conus > Conus ventricosus. The sequence goes on from CM031627.1 coordinate 15,434,054, forward strand.
GTTCCAACTTCAAAGCACTGTACATGGGGAGTCTGACGCCCGCTTAGCCCGGTGTAACGGTTCCAACTTCAAAGCACTGTACATGGGGAGTCTGACGCCCGCTTAGCCCGGTGTAACGGTTCTAACTTCAAAGCACTGTACATGGGAGTCTGACGCCCGCTTAGCCCGGTGTAACGGTTCCAACTTCAAAGCACTGTACATGGGGAGTCTGACGCCCGCTTAGCCCGGTGTAACGGTTCCAACTTCAAAGCACTGTACATGGGGAGTCTGACGCCCGCTTAGCCCGGTGTAACGGTTCCAACTTCAAAGCACTGTACATGGGGAGTCTGACGCCCGCTTAGCCCGGTGTAACGGTTCCAACTTCAAAGCACTGTACATGGGGAGTCTGACGCCCGCTTAGCCCGGTGTAACGGTTCCAACTTCAAAGCACTGTACATGGGGAGTCTGACGCCCGCTTAGCCCGGTGTAACGGTTCCAACTTCAAAGCACTGTACATGGGGAGTCTGACGCCCGCTTAGCCCGGTGTAACGGTTCCAACTTCAAAGCACTGTACATGGGGAGTCTGACGCCCGCTTAGCCCGGTGTAACGGTTCCAACTTCAAAGCACTGTACATGGGGAGTCTGACGCCCGCTTAGCCCGGTGCTGTCAAGGGCCATTTGTTCCCAGACCCAAGTCTCTCGGTGAGATCTTCACTCCCAGGCTGCCACCTTCCCCTCCACACAGACCAGGCCCTTTGTCTGTCAGGCAGTGCCCTTTGAGTGTCAGGCAGTGCCCTTTGTCTGTCAGGCAGTGCCCTTTGTCTGTCAGGCAGTGCCCCGTGTCTCTCCACCACCTTGGTGTGGCCTTGGTGGTGGGCCGGGCCATGAACAACGTGACGTGACTTCACCTACTGCCTGGCCGCGGCCTGACTGACTTATCGCCACACACTGACGCTGGCTTCCATCAAAGCCCTCACCCACTGTTTGCCGTGTGAGGTGCTACATCGTTCCTCACCTTTGCCTCGCATTTCGTGGGGAACTAGTATGGGAACGTGATGGCGTCGAACCCCGCCACCATCGGTTTTTTTTGGGCGAAAACAGTTATTTTTCATCCAGAAAGCAGTAATTATCGCTAATGCTGTTGCGTCATAATTACCTTTTTTCTGGCTTTTTGGCATGATGTGGCTGTTGTTAACGTAATCACTGAGGAAATAGCTAGTTAGGTTAAAGGTTAAAGCCTAATGGCTAATAGGGTCCGGCATTACAGAAGACAGGGCCTATCCGTCCTTTAGCATCCTTAACTTTACCTGACCATTTACTAAAATAGCAGTTATGACATGTAGAAGTGTATAATCTTAAGTCGTGAAAATAAGTAACAAGGACTTGTTCGCATCTTTACGACTGCACGAATTGTAGGCCTTGATGACAGAAGGTTTCGCAACAGGCCTGAAGGCCTGAAGTCGGAGAGAGCTGCAGTTAATGGCTGTTTTCACCGCTCATGGCTTGCTACAGTCATGAATGTGTGTGTGCGTGTGCTTGCGTGCGTGCGTGCGTGCGCGCGCGCGCGCGCGCGCGTGTGTGTGTGTGTGTGTGTGTGTGTGTGTGTGTGTGTGTGTGTGTGTGTGTGTGTGTGTTCTCATTACGTGATGTTTTAACGAAGTCAGAATTAACGACAATGTAGTGTAGTTTTCCACGTGAAAATGACTTTTCACTTCATCGTCACCCTTCGTTTACAATGGTAATTACATGACTATTCCCACTTCATCACCCTTCTTTTGCAATGGCAATTAATTACATGACTATTCCCACTTCATCTTCACCCTTCGTTTGCAATGGTAATTAATTACATGACTATTCCCACTTCATCATCACCCTTCTTTTGCAATGGTAATTAATTACATGACTATTCCTACTTCATCATCATCCTTCATTTACAATGGTAATTAATTACATGACTATTCCCACTTCATCATCACCCTTCTTTTGCAATGGTAATTAATTACATGACTATTCCTACTTCATCATCATCCTTCAT
>CM031627.1:15441067-15451067 GCA_018398815.1 Conus ventricosus
CACACACACACACACACACACACACACACACACACACACACACACACACACAACTTCAAAGCGTCGATCTCTCTCTCTCTCTCCTCTCTCTCTCTCTCTCTCTCTCTCTCTCTCTCTCTCTCTCTCTCTCTCTCTCTCTCTCTCTTTCTCTCAGGAATATTACCACACAAAAAAAGGTTATGTGAATTGCATCTGAATACGTACATCAAATCTGGATGGGGCTGGAGGGAGAGATGGCAGGATCCCGCCCTCCCCCCCCCCCCCCCCCCCCCCCCCCCCCATCCGCCCCTTAAATCATGTAAGACATTCCAGACCTCTGTGATGTCTGAGGCACACGACATTACCGGCTCTTTCCGTGCGTGACTGTGTGAGATAACTTTCCTTCTTCTAGTTGTGAGATAACTTTCCTTCTTCTAGTTGTTCTAGTTGTTCTTTCTTTCTTTCTTTCTCTTTTTCTGTCACATCTTTCTTGCTTTTTTAATTAGAGAAAGTTCGGGGATGGGATGGGCAGATCATTTTCGTCTCTGAAAACTGTTCAGTTCTGCATGTGTTCACCGACACTCGCTATACAAGAATCCTTGCATTGTCTCTCTGCTGTATAGCACTACGCCCAGCCTGAGCTTGACAAGGCCTCTCCGCTGTATAGCACCACGCCCAGCCTGGGCTTGACAAGGTCTCTCTGCTGTATAGCACCACGCCCAGCCTGGGCTTGACAAGGTCTCTCTGCTGTATAGCACCACGCCCAGCCTGGGCTTGACAAGGTCTCTCTGCTGTATAGCACCACGCCCAGCCTGGGCTTGACAAGGTCTCTCTGCTGTATAACACCACGCCCAGCCTGGGCTTGACAAGGCCTCTCCGCTGTATAGCACCACGCACAGCCTGGGCTTGACAAGGTCTCTCTGCTGTATAGCACCACGCACAGCCTGGGCTTGACAAGGTCTCTCTGCTGTATAGCACCACGCACAGCCTGGGCTTGACAAGGCCTCTCCTCTGTATAGCACCACAGCCTGGGCTTGACAAGGCCTCTCCGCTGTTTAGCACCATGCACAGCCTGGGCTTGACAAGGCCTCTCCACTGTATAGCACCATGCACAGCCTGGGCTTGACAAGGCCTCTCCACTGTAGAGCACCATGCACAGCCTGGGCTTGACAAGGCCTCTCCACTGTATAGCACCACAGCCTGGGCTTGACAAGGCCTCTCCGCTGTATAGCACCACGCACAGCCTGGGCTTGACAAGGCCTCTCTACTGTATAGCACCATGCACAGCCTGGGCTTGACAAGGCCTCTCCGCTGTATAGCACCACAGCCTGGGCTTGACAAGGCCTCTCCACTGTATAGCACCATGCACAGCCTGGGCTTGACAAGGCCTCTCCACTGTATAGCACCACGCACAGCCTGGGCTTGACAAGGCCTCTCCACTGTATAGCACCATGCACAGCCTGGGCTTGACAAGGCCTCTCCACTGTATAGCACCATGCACAGCCTAGGCTTGACAAGGCCTCTCCACTGTATAGCACCACGCACAGCCTGGGCTTGACAAGGCCTCTCCACTGTATAGCACCACGCACAGCCTGGGCTTGACAAGGCCTCTCCACTGTAGTACACAAGATCACAATTCCACTCGTCAAATTTTCGGCCACGTGGCCTTTTTTAAGAGAAAACAAAAACAACAAAAACAACAACAAAATGCAACTACGTAATGTATCTACGAAAAAGTTTTTTTTTTATTTTTTTAAAAAAAGTTCTTGGGTTCGAACATATTCCTGTCGTGTCTGTGTGGTGTGCATCCATTATTTCGGCCTGAAGCTTGTCTGGGAATAAACAAGAAGACTGGCTGAGACGTAGGTAAATCAGCAAAACAACCAACCTCCTCAACAGTCGCCAAATGTTGGGGTAAAGTACTGGAGCGGATCCTTTCTCCATGCCATGTTGTGTTGTGTGCCGCCATCGCTGTTACTTGGAGCACAGTTCGAAATATCAAACAAGATGCAAAGCATATAAACGTACTCCCAGGTTATCCTGAATACGCGTGAGATATTCCATAAAGAGGAAAAAACGTCTTGGACTGGTGTAACCGTTAGTAACGGCTATTCTGGTAAACATCGGTCATCGTCTGTGACCTATAATGAACATACTTACAAATTTTCTGAAAGATCGGCCAAGAACTTTCTAAGATTTTCCAGTAGAAAGAAACTCGTGGAGAGCGTGGCAGCAGAGAGTCCTCAGAAGAGAAGCCCCCTTCAAGCAAGTGTTTCGGCCCTTATCTCCTGACTCCGGATGTCCCTCTGCTGCCCCCTTTTTTTCCCCCCATTTTGGGACGAGCCATGGCTGGGATTCGAACCCATGACCCTCTGGACATGCTCATTTTCTACTTAATGACTCGCGCTTTAACCACTGAGCCACAGGGACACCTGATATTTGTAGGGAAATTAAGCCTTATGAAGTTCACTTTTGTTCCGCCTTGACCAGATCCAGCTTGAACACCTCTCTGCCGCTTCTGCCATTGCTTTCAGGGCTCTGGTTTTTTCCTTCCTGCAACTGAGAGCTGTTTCATGAGGCTGTATGCAGACGTTCCTACAAATCCCCTAGCTCCAATTTCTGCAGTGAGGACTTTGACCTTCTCTCCTCAGGCTGTTTGCCAGATCAGCATACTTTTCAGTCTTGTAGATTTGAGCTGCCTCCATTCTGTTCTCATATGGCACCGTGAGCTCGATCATGATCAGCTGCTTGGTTGACTTAGAGTGGACTACTAGGTCTGGTCTCATGCCACTCTTGCTGATGATCTCTGGGTGACTATTCCATTCTGGGAGGTCTGCAGTGCACTCCCAGTCATCTGCCCCATCCAGCAGACTCTGCCTGCATGTTTCGAGTGGCACTGTTGTTCTTGGCCATGATTTGCTGCCTCCTGCCGGGGAAGAATGTTGCGGGTGCTTTTGGAGTCCTGATGCTCCCTTTTGTGGTGTTGGTGCTAGCCCAGACTACTTGTACAATCTCTTGAGCACTTGGTTGTGCCTCCATGTGTACCTTCCTTGAGCCAGGGCTACTTTACATGAGCTTAGAACATGCTCCACTGTTTGCTTTTCATGGCAGAGGGGGCATGCAGGATCGTCTGTTTTCCCCCACTTCACCAGGTTTGCATTTGAGGGCAGAAGGTCATATGCAGATCTGAGAATGAAGCTGATCCTGAGAGGGGCCATGTGCCAAATGTCATTCCAAGTTAGACTTTTTTGGAGTGCATTCTCCCACGTTGTCCATTGCCCTTGCTGGCTCTGCTGGACTGCTTTTTGGAGTCTTTTTTGGTCTTCTTCTTTTCTCATCCCCTGAATCATCATGTCTCTTTTGGCTTTTCCTTTGGCCTTTGACCACCATTCAGTTTTGGTCACCCCCAGTCCTTGTCTGTTGGTCTGTGTGTGTCCTGTTATTTCTCTGATCTTGAGACTTTCTTTTGCAGAATCGATCGCCTCTTGAACTTTCCATTTTCTGCCTGTCTTCAGCTGGGGCTTGATTGCTTCTACCACCTTGTCTCCTGAGTCCTCCAGCATGCTTTGAAGTCTGATCTTCCCTGCTTTGTATTCCTCCAGGATGGATTTCAGTGGTAGTTTGAGCTTTGCTTGGCGACAGTACAGCGCGATGTCAGTCCAGACAGGGTGGGACACCAAGCCATTTCCTTGTGAACTTGTTGATTTTGGCTTCCATTGCCTCCACTGTGCTGGTGCAGATGTCGTATATCATCAGAGGCCATAGGAGCTTTGGTATCAGCATGAACTGCAGACACCAGACCTTGTATTTGCCAGGGAGCCCACACTGGTCAATGGTCTCCAAGCCTTCTTCCGCCATCTGCTTGGTTTCTTTGCTCTTTGTGTGTCTTTCAGCGTATCATCATACCATCTTCCAAGGCTCTTGACTGGTTCTTCTGTGACTGTTGGAATGGCCTGGTTGGCAACACTGAAGACCACAGATTCGGCCACTTTTCCTTTCCTCAGTGAGAGACTCCGTGATTTCTTTGGCTTGAACTTCATTCTGGATGAGGCAACTATGTCGTCCAGCCTCTCCAGCACATGACGTGTCTCGTCTTCTCTGGATGAAATCACTGTAGCGTCATCCATGAAGGCCTTGAGAGGAGGCATCTTGTATCCATCGCCAAGGTCTGTTTGTCTCGCGTTGTTTGTTGCTGCTTTCAAGATGAGTTCCATTGCCAGCACGAACAGTATCGGGGAAATTGCACAGCCCATTGCAATGCCCACTTCCAAGTGATCCAATCAGTTGTGTACTCCTTGGTAGAGAACCGCATTGAGAAGCCATTGAAGTACTTCTTGAGCATGTCGCGGATGTTCTTTGGCACATGGTACATCTCAAGAGCCAACTGTATCATCTCATGGGGCACAGATCCATATGCGTTTGCCAGATCAAGCCACACTACGTCCAGGTCTCTCTTTTCTGTTTTTGCTTTTTGGATTGCGTCCCAGATCATTGTGGCGTGTTCTACACAGCCAGCCACGCCTGGGATGCCACCTTTCTGGACTGACACATCCAAGTACTTGTTTTCCATCAGGTACTTGGTCAGCCTTGCTGCCATGACAGAGAAGAAGATTTCCCTTCGACGTTCAGTAGTGATATTGGCCTGAACTGGCTGATGTCACTTGAGTTTTGCTCTTTGGGGATGTACACACCATCTGCCGTCATCCACTGGCCACTGATCTTCTGGTTTCTCCAAGCCGATCGCAGCAGCCTGTGGAGCCACTCCAGCACCTTGGGACATTTCTTGTAAAGCTGGTAAGGTATTCCGTTTGGCCCTGGTGATGATTTGGCTCTGGCTTTGTCGACCACCTTCTTGATTTCCGCCAACGTTGGAGGCTTGCCATTGAACTGTTCCTCAGGGTTGGTTGGCCACACCAGACCTTGAATGTCGAGTGGTGCTTTGCTCTGTGAGTCAGAGTATGTTTTCCTCAGATGCTGCTCAAGAAACTCCTTTGTCCACACTTAGGGTCCCAGATTTTGGCTGCTCAAACAGTGTTCTGGCAAACTGGAAGGGGTCTCTGAAGAAGCGCTCTTGTGTCTTCTTCTTTTTGCTCTTCCTCTTCCCCGCAGATTCCGCTTTGCTGAGGGCGCTGTGTTTTTCTTTCAGGTCTTCCCACAGTTTTTCAAGCCTTGTTTTTCAGCTGGCAGTGCGGTCTTCATATGCTTCTTGAGGTTGTTCTTTTGGACTCTGATCTTGTCCATCTTTCTTGGCGTCTGGATTTCTTTGGAGGTGTTTTCTCTTTGGGTAGTTTTACTCCATAGGCGTCTCTACATGTGGCATACACAATGTCCCCATATGTGGCTAGTTTGTGTTCCAGGGTGCTTTTCCCTATCAGTGCATCGAGTCTTTGGACGATTTTTGCATCCAGTTTCTCCCAATCTTCAGTTTCGTTTGCTCGTGGCAGGTTGAGTTTCAGGCGCCTGGCATCGAGGGCCTGTGCAAATTCCTCATCCGAACCAACAGCGTGGATGTCCTTGGCACTGTGGTTTAAATCCTGGCCTTGGTCTTCCGACGTCTTATCTGCTGATGCAGTGCGCTGCTGCTCATTCAGATGAGTCTTCACACATCCCATCTTTGTCCTGTGGATCTTCATGCCACGGGTGGTAGCGAAACGCTTTCCACAGACACATGGATATTCCATTTGGTCCATGTTCATAGTCCGTTTGGGATTTGCAGTCGTGATTGGTTGAGCACCGATGGATTCATCATTCTCTCCCCCTTTCGGTGAATCCTGGGAGCATCTTTTCCTTTTATTCTTAGTAGCCACATGTTTAAGGCAAAGTGGGGAGCCAGCCCACAGAGCCCTTGGTTCTGGTCTTTCCCAGTGTCCTCCGGTCTTTCCCGGACGTCCTCCGGCCTATTCCCGGAAGTCAATGGTTTAAAGAAGAAAGCCATTATGGGCCGTCATTAATGGCTATAACAGTACACTTAAACATCGGGCATCATCCGTGACCCATAATGAACATAGTTACAAATTTTCAGAAATATCGGCCATGTACTTTCTGAGATATTCCATGAAGAAGAAAAACCGTTACAGGTCGTTACAGCCGTTAGTAACGGCTATAACAGTAAACTAAAACATCGGGCATTATTCGTGACCCATAATGAACGTACCTGCTAATGTTAACAAAGATCAGCCAAGTACTTTCTGAGATATTCCATGAAGAAGAAAAAGCGTTACATGCCGTTACAGCCGTTAGTAACGGTATATTTTGGTCAACTAAATCATCGGGCATTATTTGTGACCCATAATGAAGATACCTAAAAATGTTCAGAAAGATCTTCCAAGTGCTTTCTGAGATATTCCATAAAGACGAAAACCCGTTACAGGCCGTTACAGCCGTTAGTAACGGCTATAACGGGGTAAACTAAAACATCGGGCATCATCCGAGACCCATAATGAACATACCTGCTAATTTTCACAAAGATCGGACAAGTACTTTCTGGGATATCCCATAAACAAGAAAAAGCGTTACAGGCCGTTACAGCCGTTAGTAACGACTGTAACGGTAAACTGAAACATCGGGCATCATCCGAGTCCCATAATGAACATACCTGCTAATTTTCACAAAGATCGGACAAGTACTTTCTGAGATATTCCATAAAGAAGAAAAAGCGTTACAGGCCGTTACAGCCGTTAGTAACGGCTGCAACGGTAAACTAGAACATCGGGCATCATCCTTGACCCATAATGAACATACCTACAAATTTTCAAAAAGATCGGCCAAGTACTTTTCGAGATATTCCATAAAGAAAATAAAACCGTTACAGGCTGTTACAGCCGTTAGTTACGGCTGTAACGGGGTAAACTAAAACATCGGGCATCATCCGCGACCCATAATGAACATAGCTGCTAATTGTCACAAAGATCGGACAAGTACTTTCTGAGATATTCCATAAAGAAGAAAAAGTGTTACAGGCCGTTACAGCCGTTAGTAACGGCTGAAACGGTAAACTAAAACATCGAGCATCATCCGAGACCCATAATGAACATACCTGCTAATTGTCACAAAGATCGGCCAAGTGCTTTCTGAGATATTCTATAAAGAAGAAAAACCGTTACAGGTCGTTACAGCCGTTACTAACGGCTGTAACAGTAAACTAAAACATAGGGCATCATCCGAGACCCATAATAAACATGCCTGCTAATTTTCACAAAGATCGGACAAGTACTTTCTGAGATATTCCATAAAGAAGAAAAAGCGTTACAGGCCGTTACAGCCGTTAGTAACGGCTGAAACGGTAAACTAAAACATCGAGCATCATCCGAGACCCATAATGAACATACCTGCTAATTGTCACAAAGATCGGCCAAGCGCTTTCTGAGATATTCTATAAAGAAGAAAAACTGTTACAGGCCGTTACAGCCGTTACTAACGGCTGTAACGGTAACCTAAAACATCGGGCATCATCCGTGACCCATAATAAACATACTTTCAAATTTTCAGAAAGATCGGCCAAGTACTTTTTGAGATATTCTATAAAGAAGAAAAAGCGTTACAGGCCGTTACAGCCGTTAGTAACGGCTATAACGGGGTGAACTAAAATATCGGGTATCATCCATGACCATAATGAACATACCTGCTAATTTTCACAAAGATCGGCCAAGTACTTTCTGAGATATTCCATGGAGAAGAAAAAGCGTTACAGGCCGTTACAGCCGTTACTAACGGCTGTAACGGGGTAAACTAAAACATTGGGCATCATCCGCGACCCATAATGAACATACTTGCTAATTTTCACAAAGATCAGCCAAGTACTTTCTGATACATTCCAGGTAGAAGAAAAACCGTTACAGCCGTTAGTAACTAAAACATCGAGCATCATCCTTGTCCCATAGTGAACATACCCACAAATTCTCAGAAAGATCGGCCCAGTAGTTTTGTCTGGAGCGAGTGGAACACATTTTGACCACGGACACACACACACACACACACACACACACACACACACACACACACACACACACACAGAGCATTTCTTCGTTCCCATTCTAAAGTACTCCCTGTTCTTTAAGAACTGGGAGTACAAAAAGGGACTGGCAGAGAGAGAGAGAGAGGGAGAGGGAGAGATAGAGATAGAGAGACAGAGAGAGAGGGGGAGAGAGAAGGGGAGAGAGAGAAGGAGAGAGAGAGAGGAGGAGAGAGAGAGAGAGAGAGAGAGAGAGAGAGAGAGAGAGAGAGAGAGAGAGAGAGAGAGAGAGAGAGAGAGAGCACCAAGCTGAGAAGGGAGAGGGCTGCAGTGACGTGTGTGTGTGTGTGTGTGTGTGTGTATGTTGTGCGACCAGCACTGTAGCCTGAGGCCCTACGGGATATTGTATTAAAAAAACCCAACAAGATTGATCACCGGATTATTGTCAGCCTCCACTCCAACTGAGAGAAGACACCCCACCCACCCCCAGCCTTCCACCCTCCCGCCCCCAAAATATTGCCACCCCCCACCCACCCCCCAAAGTATTGCCAAACACCCGGCCACCTCCATACATGACGCAGCCCTTTTTGCCTGCAGCAGTATCACCACCAACATCCCCACACAGGAGCGACAGGCTGGAGGGGGAAGGGTAGGCGAGATGTTGGGAGAAGGAGGAGGGGAGGGGGATGCTCTCCCCAGCACAAAGTGTCGCACAGCACAAAATTTGACTTGCGACAGTTTGATCAGCCTTACCAGCACAAAGTGTCGCAGGCACAAGATGTTGCAATGGCGCTATTCTGTACATGTATTGAGTGAGCAAGTGAGTGATGGTAGGTGAAGAGAGATACAGACAGACAGATCGAGAGGCAGAGACAGGACAGAGACATTCATTCATTCATTCATTCATTCATTCATTCATTCATTCATTCGTTCATTCGAAATCAATGATTGGTAGGAAATACCTCTGTCAATCTGTTGCAAAATGCATATGCACGTGCAAGAATAATTGTCTGGCTATGACCTGTGCTAATCCACCTGGCCACATAAGCTGCTGGTCCAGTGAAATTCATCACTGTTTGACCATGCCCCTCGAGAAGAAAACTATACTAATTTTCTGACTGGTCTTTAACTTTTTGTGAAGTCTGTATATTACATATATTGTATAAGAGTGTGAGTATGGGTTAATGAAACAACACGTACTGCAATTAACACAATTGCAGTACCTGTTTGAGAAGTATCTGGTACATTGATGCCACTCTTAAAGCGCTAGAGTTCCCAGTGACCTGTTTTTTGTTGTTGTTTTTTTGCATGGCTCACTAGGGACTCTGGATCTTTAAAGTTGACCACATTCGCAGCATAAGGACTGAGGAGGGGAGTGTGTGTGTGGAAAGAGGGGGGGGGGGTGTATGTTACTTGTAATTGGAAAATATTTTAATTGCAACCACAGCTATCCCATGGGTGACAAAATTTGTGGGTAGTGCACATTATGTCCCTAGCATAATAAGGGGCTTTCCCGGCACAAACTGTCGCATGTTTCAAAGTGCGACACTTTGTGCAAGTCTTCTCAGCACCAAGTGTCGCACTTTTGACACTTTGTGCAGTTGCGACACTTTGTGCCGCAACAGGAAGGGGGGGGGGGGGGGGGGGGGGGTTGCTGATGTCTGACTGGCCTACAGGTGACACGGGGCCCGGTGGATGAGGCATCATTCTGTGTGGAGCAAGGTGAGGACGGGTCAGGGCAGGGAGGGGGGGGGGAGAGTCTGGGTCTGGCAGGAGGGCGATTGTGTTCTCCTCCCCTTTCCCCAGCACCTTCAGCGAATGGTCTGGGTGCTAGTCTCCCAGATGACACCATCCTCTGTGTGCACCACGCGCTACCCCGCACTGGAGAAAAACAAAACACAGCAAAACAAAACAAAACAAAACAAAAATAAACATTTTGGCAAGAAAGTTGTTCATTGGAATCATTCCACAGAGAAATCCACCGTGACTGGTCACCCAAATCGAACACCCCCCCCCCCCCCACCAGTGAAAATCCGGAATGTAACAGAAAAAGTAACAAAGCCCCGGTAT
>CM031627.1:15458567-15506067 GCA_018398815.1 Conus ventricosus
TCCTCCTCCTTTACTGCGGCAGGTATTACTATATCTACAACCACCACAACTACTGCTGCGGTTGTTGCTACTGCAGTTGCTGTAGCAACAACTACCACTACTGCTGCTGTTGTTGGTGCTGCTTCTGCTTCTCCTGATAATAAGAAAGTATCAAAGCAATTATCAGCAGAATTAGCGCCGAAAACTAGTAGTGTCATAAGCAGGAGCAGCAGCAGCAGCAACAACAACAACAATAACAACAGTATCAGCAGCAGCAGCAGCAGCAGACATAGCAACATCAGGGACAGCATCAACAGCAGCAATAGTGAAAGTTGTAGAAGCAGTGGCACAGCAGCGGCAGTGATAGCAACAGCTGCATCTACAGCAGTAGCGGTAGCAACAGCTACAGTAGCATTAAGAACGATGTTAGCAGCAACTGCCTCAACACAGGCAGCAGCAGCAGCAGTAGCAGCAGTAGTATATAATAACAGTGGTAGCAGCAGCAACTCCAGTTGTCACAGTGGCAGTAATATTAGCAGCAGCAAAACAATTAACGATTTAACTGGTCGAAGCAGAAGCAACAGTAGTAGTAGCAGCAGCTGCAGCGGCATCTGCAAACAATATCAAAGTCATCTGCAGCGGCAGCAGCGTGCAATATAGAACAAGACTTTACAGAGACTCTATCTTCCAACAGCATACAACACAGAACAAGACATCACAGAGACTCTATTTTCCAGCAGCATGCAACATAGGACAAATTACAGTATGCAACATAGAACAGTATGCAACATAGAACAAGACATCACAGAGACTCTATCTTCTAGCAGTATGCAACATAGAACAAGACATTTAAGAGACTCTATCTTCTAGCAGTATGCAACATAGAACAAGACATCACAGAGACTCTATCTTCTAGCAGTATGCAACATAGAACAAGACATCACAGAGACTCTATCTTCTAGCAGTATGCAACATAGAACAAGACATCACAGAGACTCTATCTTCCAGCAGTATACAACACAGAACGAGACACCACACACTCTCTTCCGTCTTGTTCGGGCGTCAGGAAGCCCCAAAGGGGCACCAAACACTATTGTGATGTCCTAGTTCATCTGGACAGCAGACCCTGTTCCATCGCCTGCTCAGTCTGGGCCATTAAAGTGTAAGGAATACGGGCCATGGGATCTCAAACACTATGCACTCATGCTCAAGTCCTTGCCGTCCATAATTGATGATATGCCACGAGATCAGTTTCATTCCAAGATACCCCCTCCCCCCTCCCCCTCTTCAGTACTCCACCAAACCTCCCTACCACTCTCCCCCCCCCCCCCCCTCTCCTCTCCTCTCCCCGCCTCTTCGTGCCTCCTTGCATCTGTCATTTTTCGTCATGAATGGTGAGCAAAGCGCGGGAGGTCGAGCTTCTGTATGGGCGATTACCGGTGTCAAAAGTTACAGAAATGATAATCCTAATTGTCTACAACAACAACAACAGCAACAACAACGACAAACTATGACAGGTGAAATGAAATAGACATGTATATGCTGGTTGAGGAGAAGGAAGGGACTAAGAGAGACTAGCGAATTAAAATAATTACAACATTTGTTCAAAGAAAATGAATTAATGCGCAATTGATCCTTTCTTCCTTTGATATATGCATATAGGAGTTTGCTTGTGCGCGTGCGCACGACTACCGGCGCATTTATGTGCACATACAATGTTGAATCAGGCAGTTGAAGATGATTATTATCCCTCTCTATTGTTATTGACATGATTATTATCCCTCTCTGTTGTTATTGACATGATTATTATCCCTCTCTGTTGTTATTGACATGATTCTTTTCATACATAACTTGCTCGTCATGTTGACGTTGACTACAAACTGTTGCCGTTCATGTCAAATCAGTATGGCGTGTGTATGGTCTCTTTGCATTTTGTCAAAGGTTTTCAAGTCTTTAGTAGTCTGTTTGCTTTCGGTGAAAGATGGTTATCCGTTTTAGTGGTGTGAGTTCTTAGTAATGTTAGATAATGGATGGTTATCCGTTTTAGTGGTGTAGGTTCTTAGTAATGTTAGATAATGGATGGTTTTCCGTTTTAGTGGTGTAGGTTCTTAGTAATGTTAGATAATGGATGGTTATCCGTTTTAGTGGTGTAGGTTCTTAGTAATGTTAGATAATGGATGGTTTTCCGTTTTAGTGGTGTGAGTTCTTAGTAATGTTAGATAATGATTTGTGCGACATCACAGGCTCCGTCGACGTTCTTCTCCACAATGACATTTTATTCTTTTCAACCTGTACACTTTTGTAAAATGTCCTTTGATCAAAACAAGTTTTCCCCTGCCTCTTCCTTTCCTCTCCCGTGTAGATTTTAATACATACGCACACACTCACCTGGCAGTGCACAGGGGACAACACACGTCCATACATCTAATATATTCTAAACCTCTTACCAAATGTTTCTTTTGCTAATTTGTAGCTCTTTTTCAGACGTTAGGTCAGCTTGTCTTATTTTCGTTTGGCGTTATGGGCGTCTGTTTTATTCACCAAAGGAGCAAGAGTTATCCTAGTTGTCTTCAGTTACAGTCTACTGTTGCATGTCTCATTTCAGGTGTGCTTCATTACAATGAAACTGAGGTCACCTGTGTTTGTTGGACTGTACTCAAGATGGAAAAAGCTGTGCCAGTCTGGAATAAATGTTAATTTGTGTTTGTTCATTTCTGCAGTTGTTGTGGCTGTGTAGATGTGTCAGCTACAGGGTCTGTGGGCAATCTTAGAACATCCTTTTTTTCCTTTTTTTTTTTTGGGGGGGGGGGGGGGGCTTGTTTGTTCTGAGTGCTCTCTCATGTCATATCTGCCAGGCGATTGGATGTCGTAAGCAGCATTGGTTTGAAGTTATGGGCGTCCGTGTATTTCATCAAGTGAGCAAGAGTTACCCTACTTGTTCTTTAACTAGTGCGTACTGTGTACCTGCCTCATTTAGGATTTCCTTTCATACCAGAGACACTGAGGTCACCTGTATTTATTACTGTTCGTCTGTGTGTTTGTTTGGCTCTGTTCAAGATGGAAAAGGCTGTGCCAGGCTTGAAGAAATGCTGATTTGTGTTTGTTTGGCTCTGTTCAAGATGGAAAAGGCTGTGCCAGGCTTGAAGAAATGCTGATTTGTGTTTGTTTGGCTCTGTTCAAGATGGAAAAGGCTGTGCCAGGCTTGAAGAAATGCTGATTTGTGTTTGTTTGGCTCTGTTCAAGATGGAAAGGCTGTGCCAGGCTTGAAGAAATGCTGATTTGTGTTTATTTGGCTCTGTTCAAGATGGAAAGGCTGTGCCAGGCTTGAAGAAATGCTGATTTGTGTTTGTTTGGCTCTGTTCAAGATGGAAAGGCTGTGCCAGCTTGAAGAAATGCTGATTTGTGTTTGTTTGGCTCTGTTCAAGATGGAAAGGCTGTGCCAGGCTTGAAGAAATGCTGATTTGTGTTTGTTTGGCTCTGTTCAAGATGGAAAGGCTGTGCCAGGCTTGAAGAAATGCTGATTTGTGTTTGTTTGGCTCTGTTCGAGATGGAAAGGCTGTGCCAGGCTTGAAGAAATGCTGATTTGTGTTTGTTTGACTCTGTTCAAGATGGAAAGGCTGTGCCAGGCTTGAAGAAATGCTGATTTGTGTTTGTTTGGCTCTGTTCAAGATGGAAAGGCTGTGCCAGGCTTGAAGAAATGCTGATTTGTGTTTGTTTGGCTCTGTTCAAGATGGAAAGGCTGTGCCAGGCTTGAAGAAATGCTGATTTGTGTTTGTTTGGCTCTGTTCAAGATGGAAAGGCTGTGCCAGGCTTGAAGAAATGCTGATTTGTGTTTGTTTGGCTCTGTTCAAGATGGAAAGGCTGTGCCAGGCTTGAAGAAATGCTGATTTGTGTTGGTTCATTTCTCCAGTTGTTGCTGCTGTGTCGGTGTAACAGGTACAGGGTATATAGGCAAGCTTGGAACCCCCCCCCTCCCCCCTCCCTCTTGCCATTTCTGCCAGGCGATTGGCTGTTGCAAGCAGCATTCGTTTTGGAGTTAGTTATGGGCATGTATTTCTTTCATCAAGGGAGCGAGAGTTACCCTACTTGTTCTTTGATTACTGTTTGCCGTTCCCTGCCTCATTCAAGATTTCCTTTCGGTGAGTTATGTAGTTTTTGCAATGCAACAAAGGACAGTATACCCATCATGTCCTGGCGCTGTGGTGTTGTCCAATGCTTTTGGAAATCTTTGATGAATGTAACGAGTAAAAAGAAAAGTCAGAATGTATCTAATGTTTGTAGTACATAACCACTGGCTATAGTTGGTTTTGATGAAAACATAAGCATTGACAAAGTCTTTTGTTTCATTTTAATACGTGCCAAAGAATACTTGTAACACCGTAAATTAGATAGAAATATGCCAATTTTACAAGCCTTTGTTAACAAGCTGAAATAGAGAAACAACATTAAAGAGTACATTGCGCGTCAAAATATGGTACATAACGATTTTAATGCAAAATGGACTCCTCGTAAAAGGTTTTTTTTTTTTGCAGTTGCTTTGAACAAAAAGCAACGAATTCATCAGTTTGAGATAAATCATTAAAACAAAACCCTGACGGGTATAATAACTCTGGCTATTTGCATGTGGACGATAAGGTTCACACCCGGTGCAGACATACTTCATCCGTTTAGTTCTTCTCATTGTAATTTAACCCCACTTTCACTTGATTCTATCCGATGTAACGGAATTGACGGGATAAAGCCTCTGCACATATCTGCCCTTTCAGTGTGTCAGCCTGTCTGTCTGTTTATCTGCACATATGTAATTTTCTTTTCAGAACAAATGACAAAAGTAAAGTCAGTTCGAGTTCTATACAACTCAAATTGAATCCGTCTTTATCATGTAAACAAATACGTGTCTAAAGCAAACAGCAAAAAAAAAACAACTAACTAGAGAAAGGCACAAAATAAAACAAGTAATTTTTCTAAATAGAATGAAATAAACTTTGTTAATGAATAAAAAGGAAAATCCGTTTAAAAAAAAAAAAAAGTACGCGACTCGCGTGTCAGAGAGAGAGAGAGAGAGAGAGAGAGAGAGAGAGAGAGAGAGATTCATAATATATAGATAGATGCATAAATTCTCAGAGAACAGTACTCCGCCAAATGACAGTCAGAAGGGCTCATTGTGCTACCTGTAATCCAACCATCAGCACCACAATGTTGCCACCACCTTCCTCCAACGTCTCCACCAGATGATCGACCTTCTCCCGTGGATCTCGTTTCACACACCGTTTGGCCGGTGTGGCCAGGCTAACCGGGCTAGCTCAAATTTGTCCGTGGCTAATAATTTTTCTTTTAGTTTTGATCTTTTGATATGTTACTGTATCCAGTTTTTCTTTCTTTCTTTCTGCGTACGCAGGCTGATACTCCTGCGGACACTCCCTGTATAGCCAGGCAGTGGAGTTTTGTATGTATGACCCTTTTTTATCCCGCCATTAAGGCAGCCATACTCCATCTTCGGGGAAACTGTATCCAGTAAACAGCCCTTAACGCTACAGATCTTTGGACTTGGCGATCAGGTTCATGAATTGACCTTCCACACACGTCTCGGATGACGTGACTGAGGCGGATAACGGCGTCAGAGGAGCTGAGTAGGGGGTGGTGGTGGAGGCGGGGGTGGTCTTATCTTAAACGAGGCTGATGTCATAGGACAGACCACACGCTATGATGTCATAGGACAGACCACACGCTATGATGTCATAGTAAAGACCACACGCTATGATGTCATAGGAAAGACCACACGCTATGATGTCATAGGACAGACCACACGCTATGATGTCATAGGACAGACCACACGCTATGATGTCATAGGAAAGACCACACGCTATGATGTCATAGGAAAGACCACACGCTATGATGTCATAGTAAAGACCACACGCTATGTTGTCATAGGACAGACCACACGCTGTGATGTCATAGTAAAGACCACACGCTATGATGTCATAGTAAAGACCACACGCTATGATGTCATAGGACAGACCACACGCTATGATGTCATGAGAAAGACCACACGCTATGATGTCATAGTAAAGACCACACGCTATGAAGTCATAGTAAAGACCACACGCTATGATGTCATAGGACAGACCACACGGTATGATGTCATGAGAAAGACCACACGCCGTGATGTCATAGGAGGACCACACGCTATGATGTCATAGTAAAGACCACACGCTATGATGTCATAGTAAAGATCACACGCTATGATGTCATAGGAAAGACCACACGCTATGATGTCATAGTAAAGACCACACGCTATGATGTCATAGTAAAGACCACACGCTATGATGTCATAGGACAGACCACACGCTATGATGTCATAGTAAAGACCACACGCTATGATATCACGAGAAAGACCACACGCCGTGATGTCATAGTAAAGACCACACGCTATGATGTCATGAGAAAGACCACACGCTATGATGTCATAGGACAGACCACACGCTATGATGTCATAGGACAGACCACACGCTATGAGGTCATAGGAAAGACCACACGCTATGATGTCATAGGACAGACCACACGCTATGATGTCATGAGAAAGACCTCACGCTATGATGTCATAGTAAAGACCACACGCTATGATGTCATGAGAAAGACCACACGCTATGATGTCATAGTAAAGACCACACGCCGTGATGTCATAGTAAAGACCACACGCTATGATGTCATGAGAAAGACCACACGCTATGATGTCATAGGACAGACCACACGCTGTGATGTCATAGGAAAGAGCACACGCTATGATGTCCTAGGAAAGAGCACACGCTATGATGTCATAGGAAAGACCACACGCTATGATGTCATAGGACAGACCACACGCTATGAAGTCATAGTAAAGACCACACGCCATGATGTCATAGGACAGACCACACGCTATGATGTCCACGACAAGGGCCATTCCTGTGTTGCATTCGTGTTTTTATTTCTGTTTGGTCCGCTTTCTTTTCATTATTGTTCTTTTTCTCTTTCTACTTCTCGTTTTTTTTCTTAAGTTGTAAGGTAACCACACCGAAAGTTCTCATCTGAGAAAAGTTAGATAAAAAAAAGGCAACAACGCCCCAACTCCAAGTGACTGAGAGAGAGAGAGAGAGAGAGAGAGAGAGAGAGAGAGAGAGAGAGAGAGAGAGAGAGAGAGAGAGACAGAGAGACAGAGAGAGAGAGACAGAGACAGAGAGAGAGAGAGAGAGAGAGAGAGAGAGAGACAGAGAGAGAGAGAGAGAGAGAGAGACAGAGAGAGAGAGAGAGAGACAGAGAGAGAGAGACACAGAGGAGAGAGAGAGAGAGAGAGAGAGAGAGAGGAGAGAGAGAGAGAGAACACACAGAGAGAGAGAGAGAGAGAGAGAGAGAGAGAGAGAGAGAGACACACACGAGAGAGAGAGAGAGAGAGAGAGAGAGACAGAGAGAGAGAGAGAGAGAGAGAGAGGAAGAGAGAGAGAGAGAGAGACAGACAGACAGACAGACAGACAGAGAGACAGAGAGAGAGAGAGAGGGGGGCAATGAAATTGTGTATGCACCATAACCTCTTATACAGCAAACCGAGCTATGAATAATTACAAGCAGCAGAAAATCCGAGTGCTGATTGAGAGAGAGAGAGAGAGAGAGAGTGAGAGGAGAGAGAGAGAGAGAGAGAGAGAGAGAGAGAGAGCATTTTGTTAAGACCAGACAAAAAGCTGTTGTCAGTCTGCTCCAATAAGTAAAGTGAAGGCATATTTTGACTTTTGTTCTAGGATGATCATTGACCCAGAATATCATTTTACTATGCATTTATTTATTTATTTATTTATTTTCTCTTTTTGGGGTGGGGTTGCGGTAGAAGGGAAGGGGTAGGGGTGGCAATTTTGTGGTTAAGTACTGCTGAAGAAAAGAAACACGAAATCTGTTTTATTGCAGTAGAGATGAGATTCTAAAAGAGTTGGAGATAAGTTTCTATGGAAACTATTAATTTTGTAACTCGATGACAGACTCCCATTTTCAACTACCAGATGGTAACTGTGTTAAAACCCATTTTAATAGAAATTTGATAGAACTCCGCCCCATAACATGGACAAAAGAATTACAAGACAAAACACAACGCGTTTCGACCTCTTAGGTCTTTATTCAGGCAAACCAAACAACACTCAGGGCAACGAAAATGAAGAACGAGCAATCACTTATCTTGTCCAATTCGACGCAAGATGGGCGTTGAGTGAAAACGAGGCCGTCGGGAAGGAGACAGTGCGAGTTGAAATAGTAATGATGATAATAATGATAGCAATAATCGTAATGATAATGATGATGAAAAACAAATGTTGAAAAAATAATGAAGAAGTGATTACAACCACTTTTGGTGATAATGTGACAATAGCAGTTGTAGTATTGGAGAAAGGAGAAGCCTTTGAGGATTGTGGGACAGCATGGTTGTGGTGGCAACAGTGTTCGTAGCGTTAGAACAGCTCAGTATCCTGCCGTCACTGATCCTGAAGGAAAGTCATTGGATGGACACAACACAGTGATTGTTGTTGTTGTTGTTGTTGTTGTTGTTGTTGTTGTTGTTGTGATTGTTGTTGTTGTCATTGTTAATCGTATGAATAACGTTCGTTTAAGATTTTTTTTTATGGGAACGAGAAGGGGCTTTTTTTTTCCTTTTTTTTTTCCCCCTTGGTGCTAAGACCCATGTTTGGAAAGAAAAGAGTGAAGAAAAGTGTCCAGGTGTTGTGAATTGGGAGGTCGTCTACTCCCTTTCCCTACACCGGCGTGTGGCAAAGCCTGAGGCTTGGGTTTAAGGCCCATTTGTCACGGGTTAGATTACCACACGGTGATTTATCAGGGCCGCTGCCCTTTGTGGTCACGACGGCGCAAAACAAAAGCTCTGTTGACCTGATATCGTGTGTGTGTGTGTGTGTGTGTGTGTGTGTGTGTGTGTGTGTTAACTGTCTGTCAGTCTGTTTGTCTGTCCATTTGTTTTTTGTGTGTATACGCGACAAAGTGAGCGAACGAGAGAGAAAAGAGAGAGAGAGAGAGAGAGAGAGAGAGAGAGAGAGAGAATAAAGTGTGCATACGCGCTTGCCCGCGCTGTGTGTGTGTGTGTGTGTGTGTGTGTGTGTGTGTGTGTGTGTGTGTGTGTGTGTGTAGGAGCGAGCGAGTGAGTGGGAGAGAAGAGAGTGTGTGTGTGTACGTGTATGGTTGTGGTGTGTGTGGTGTGTGTGTGTGTGTGTGTGTGTGTGTGTGTGTGTGTGTGTGTGTGTGTGCGCGCGCGTGTGTGTGTGTGTGTGTGTGTGTGTGTGTGTGTGTGTGTGGATAAAAGGGAGGGAGAGAGAAAAAATGAGATGGGGGGGGGATGGGGGGTCGGAGTCCGAATGGTTAACCAGCATGTCTTTTCTGCTCATGACAAAATCGGAGGGGGTGGTGTGCGTTAACGTGTGACAAGGAACTCGTGACGGAAACAATCACTCGAAAACGAAATGAACGAACACAAAACAAAATATATGAAAGAAACATCGTACAGCATACTCGCACTGGTGGAAGCATGAATATAGATCATTTATAGCTCTTCACATGCCCTACGGAAATGAGAGAGAGAGAGAGAGAGAGAGAGAGAGAGAGAGAGAGAATATAACCGTATTTTATTTGCAAGCACAGAAATGCTAGTGATCGAATGTTTTAGAAAAAAAGGAGGATATTAATGCTTTGACATTTGCAAACAAGAGTGGAAATTTTGATGGATTAGAACGATAGACATTTTTAGAATCAGTTGTTCTTTCAGATTTTGCTGTTCATCATTTATCAAAATAAAGAGTAGTTCAGACTCCTGTACATTTGGCAAAATAAACGCGAGGTATTTGAGTGAAGGGGTTTCCATGGAGACGCATTAACCCTCGGTCACGAGAGAGCCATACGTTTGACAGGATATTCAATCATGCGTACATACTGTGATGACCGTGCAACGGTCTGACTGTACAATGGTATGTAAATCGATCACCTGGTAATACATTGCTTTTCAAGTCTTGCCAATGGCAGTGAGATTATCTCTATTTTAATGCATGCCAAATCCGTATCTGAACAATCCGGCTCCGCCAAATCCGTGTCTGAACAACCTGGTTCCGCCAAATCTGTATCTGACAAAATCGGTTCCGCCAAATCTGTATCTGAACAGCCTGGTTCCGACAAATCTGTATCTGAACAACCCGGTTTCGCCAAATCCGTATCTGTACAATGTCAAACAACTGCACAACACACAGTCTTTTATACTTACAGGGAAGGTCACGCAACACTCTATATACCTTTACTGAAATACATTTTTCTCGCGTGCTGGTATTCTTTAGCCAATATTTGATACAGTTCCTGTGGGTTGGGAAGTACGAAAGAAACCTCCCGTTTCGAAGTAATGCGCCCGGTGTTTACATGCTGATGTTCAGTGGATATTTAAAGGCAAATGGTACACTCTCAGTGACGGGACGGGATGGCAGTATTCCCCAAACTTCTGGAGTCTGGTTTAACAAGCGTTCAACGCCCCTTTGCGCCGAATGCGAGAAGTTAAGTGATTGCTCGTTCTTCGTTTTCATTGTCCTGAATGTTGTTTATCTTGCCAGAAACAGCCCTAGAGGTCAAAACGTATCGGGTTTTGTCTTGTAGTTTGTTTGTCCATGTTCACCTGTAGTTTGTTTGTCCATGTTCACCTGTAGTTTGTTTGTCCATGTTCACCTGTAGTTTGTTTGTCCATGTTCACCTGTAGTTTGTTTGTCCATGTTCACCTGTAGTTTGTTTGTCCATGTTCACCTGCGGAGTTACTTTATATTACTTTAAAAAGGGGCTGAATTTGGTCGTCAAACGATTTAAAGTCTAGTTTTGGGCCGTGTTCTTCCACAGACCAAAAGACTTGAAGAACCCCATCAACACCCTTTTCCAACTGTAGCGACACACCAGCTAGTGCATGTGAACCTGTCTATGGGTGGGGGAGTGGGGGGAGGGCAGACACTGTCTATGGGTGGGGGAGTGGGGGGAGGGCAGACACTGTCTATGGGTGGGGGAGTGGGGGGAGGGCAGACACTGTCTATGGGTGGGGGAGTGGGGGGAGGGCAGACACTGTCTATGGGTGGGGGAGTGGGGGGAGGGCAGACACTGTCTATGGGTGGGGGAGTGGGGGGAGGGCAGACACTGTCTATGGGTGGGGGAGTGGGGGGAGGGCAGACACTGTCTATGGGTGGGGGAGTGGGGGGAGGGCAGACACTGTCTATGGGTGGGGGAGTGGGGGGAGGGCAGACACTGTCTATGGGTGGGGGAGTGGGGGGAGGGCAGACACTTGTACTTACTGTCTTCAGTTTGTCATCGTCATGACAGCGCCTCGAGACCCTTTTAAAGCAATATGTCCTCCATCTCAAAATATTACCGTTTTTGATTTTTCGAAGATTACTGTTATGGTTAGTGCTTTTGCAGTGTTATTTGATAATGTACAACTGACAACGGGATTTGACAACCGTACGAAAAAGAAGAATCACACCATCATAAAAAGACAAGGATTTGAACGATGTCAAAAGAAAGTGCTGCACTGTTCTTGACGCATGATGTCATCACTATATCATCATTGTGTCATCATTATGTCATCATTGTGTCATCATTACGTCATCATTGTGTCATCATTATGTCATCATTGTGACATCATTAATGTCATCATTATGTCACAATTATGTCATCATTGTGTCATCATTATGTCATCATTTTGTCATCACTGTGTCACAATTGTGTCATCATTGTATCATCATTGTGTCATCACTATGTCATCATTGTCACAATTGTGTCATCATTATGTCATCATTGTGTCATCATTATGTCATCATTATGTCATCATTATGTCACAATTATGTCATCATTGTGGCATCATTATAACACCATTATGTATCATTATGTCATCGTTTTGTCATCATTATATCACCACCGTGTCATCATTGTGTCATCATTATGTCACAATTATGTCATCATTGTGGCATCATTATAACACCATTATGTATCATTATGTCATCGTTTTGTCATCATTATATCACCACCGTGTCATCATTGTGTCATCATTATGTCATCACCGTGTCATCATTGTGTCATCATTATGTCATCACTGATCAGGAGTGACGACAACACTGAAGGGCTGCGGTCACCTTGTTTCAACCCGGAGGACATAAATGCGGTTCCTTTAACTGCCGGTCACTCGTGCTTCCTGTGTAGCAGTATCCTACATGACCACTGTCAACATTTTCACACAGATGCCCTTATTTTCACGTTACACTCGACAAAGGTATTCCCCACCAACCAAATCAGCGAAACAAAACCATTTTCCATGGAAACCCTTTCATTCCGCAACACTTGCGAAGATATTCCCTATTTATGAATTCACCAAAGGCTACGTAAAGGTCAGAGTGACCCGATAACTGTTACTGCGCAAGGGCATGCTTGGTGAAAACATGATTAATGATTCTATAGTCCCTCCAAAGCCCTGATTGCTGTTTGTTTAATGAAACGTTTTCTCCAGCGTAGGTCTTGAGGTGCTGGTTCACAACATACGAACAGAATTTGTCTGAAATATCCAGCAGAGACATACTTTTCTATCACACAGGGAAATCAATATTACACATTTATGGGGTGAGTTAGTAATTGCTTCCGACCAGTATAGTGGAAGAACATGTACAATGACCACAATGGCAACAACAACTGGACAACAACATCAGCAATAAGGTTGAAAACAACAACAGTATTGATAATAGAAACAGGAACAACGTTGACATGGAAGCAACAATTACAACAACAGCAATGGTAACAGCAACGAAAACAATGATGATAACAGATGCAACGACGAGGACAAGAAGAACAGGCAGCCCCACATCAACAGCAAGCAGGAAAATGACGACCACACTGACACTTTGACCACAAAGTCTTTGTCAATTTTCTTTTCAATTTTATTTTCTTGTAGTTCCTCTGCCCTCGTTGCAGTGAGCAGATATTCTGTTTCATTGAGTGAGTTGATATTCTATTTCATTGAATGAGTAGATGTTCTATTTCATTGAGTGAGTGGATATTCTATTTCATTGAGCTTTGGTGTCTTTTATCTGCAGGCGACAGCGACCAACACAAGCTGAGAGGCGGAGAAATGTAGTGGAGTGTACGACTTTCATCCTCTTTATGATTCTGTCAGGTGAGCTTGCAGTTCCTTTTTGTCTTCGTTTGTTTGTTTGTTTGTTTGTTTGTTTGTGTTGTGTTCGAATTGTGTCATCTTGCCCGTTTATTTCGTGGTGTTTCGTTTCTCTGTTCGTGTTAT
The DNA here is from genome assembly GCA_018398815.1 of Conus ventricosus. Classification (NCBI taxonomy): domain Eukaryota; kingdom Metazoa; phylum Mollusca; class Gastropoda; order Neogastropoda; family Conidae; genus Conus; species Conus ventricosus. Next base: position 15,471,868 of record CM031627.1, read on the forward strand.
TTACTTTGTTTTTGCTTGCTATTATTTTCGGAAAGGCCTCGGAGCAGGCAATACAAATATATCTGCCTTCAAAAGGGATTGCGATGGTTCCCTTATGCAGCTAGTGAAGAGTTTTCATACCTGTAACATATATATATTTTTAATTTCATGCTCCCAGTTCTCTCCATCTTCAAACTCCCCTCTCCCCTCCCCTCAAGTCCAAATCTTTGCCAGGTCATTACTATGAAGACAGTTCAGTTGTTGGCCTGCGCTTGTTTTTCCCCCACTATTAGATTGTTCGTCTATGTATTTGTCTGACTTTATTCAAGTTTAAAAGGCTGTGCCAGTCTTGAATAAAAGTTACTCTGTGTTAGGTTTCCTTAAGGGAGCAAAACATACCCCACTTGTTTACTGTTTGCTATTATTTTGTTTGTCTTTTATGATTTTTTAGAATTTATTCTTTGGTTCGTCTTTGTGTCTGTTTTGTGTTGCTGCTCCTCAGCTTCATGTACTTCCTTGGCTGCCTATCAAACACAAACCAGATGGACTGTGCACTGTTTGCTCAGCTTGGAATGAGTGAACGGTTCAGCGGCCTGCGTTCTTTCTGTCCCTTCCAGTGGTATGGACACTCCTGACTGGCCATTCTGTCCCTTCCAGTGGTATGGACACTCCTGACTGGCCATTCTGTCCACTGTGGATGCTCTGCTCCTTTACACCCCTCGTTTTCACACTGGGCAGTGTAGTCTGTCTTTTCCCATACTGTACTATGTGTTTTTGTGTGGTGTGGTGTGATGGGGCGTTGTGGTGGTAGGGGTGGTGGTGGTGGTGGTGGTGATGGTGTGGTGTGGTGTGGTGTGGTGTGGTGTGGTGTGTGTGTGTGTGTGTGTGTGTGTGTGTGTGTGTGTGTGTGTGTGTGTGTGTCCAGGCACGCACGCGGCTGTGTGTGTGTGTGTGTGTGTGTGTGTGTGTGTGTGTGTGTGTGTGTGCGCGCGCGCGCGCGTGTGTAAGTGCTCGGGGGTATTTATTGATTTAAGCGTCAAAATTATCCATGATGATGATGATGATGGTGGTGATTTTGTTGTCTGTTTTGTGATCCTTTGTCCAAATTGTCTGCTGTCTGTTATTATGTTTGTCTGTTTGTTTGAGATTCGTAACATCACATCGTACTGTGGGTAGTCTAGTTGAGCGGTAAGACTGTTCCAAGGGTGCCGTATCATTCGTTTGTTTGTTTGTTTTTTACTTCATTTTTTTCTTTATCTGTTACCCATCCCTACAATGTTCGTGGACTTCATTCTGTATGGGTTTTTTTTTCTGTTTACTTGTGACCGTCTGAATGATGTCGTCAACTCTGTTCTGTGTGTTATTTCCGGACAGCTGTCAGTGGTATGACTGCAGGCGGACACTGAAACAAGAGCAAACACAGCATTTCAGCGTCATGAAACGACGGAGCAAACAAATCACAGAACAAACACAACGCGTTTCGCCTGTTTGGTCTTCTTTAGATTAGACGAAATAGCATCCAAGACAATGACAGCGAAGAGCGAACAGACAGTCACTCATCTTTTGGAGCTGGGTGCACACATGTGCTCTTCGAAGAGATCGGTGACTGTTCATCTTTCGTTTTAATTGACTTGAATGTGTTTTGTTGCTGCCTGAAGAAGACCAAACAGGTCGAAACGCGATATGTTTGTTCAGTAAATTTGTTTGTTTTTTTCGTTCTGCTGCGCAGTTTTTCTGTTTTTTACTCTGATTTCCGGACAATATTGGTGGTTCAGAGTGAGGAAGGACTGTGGAAAGAAGTTTGTCTGAAATATGTCAATGCTGTAGGATTCTTCGTTGTATAACTCCCCACCGCCAGTCCCCTCCTCTTTCTGTCTCTGTCTGTCTGTCTGTCTCTGTCTCTGTCTGTCTATGTCAGTGTCTCCCTCTGTTTGTGTCTCCCTCTGTCTCTGTCTCAGTCTCTCTCTCTTTCTCTTTCTCTCTCTCTCTCTCTCTGTCTATGTCTGTGTCTCCCTCTGTTTGTGTCTCCCTCTGTCTCTGTCTCTCTCTGTGTCTATGTCTGTGTCTCCTTCTGTTTGTGTCGCCCTCTGTCTCTGTCTCAGTCTCTCTCTCTCTCTCTCTCTCTCTCTCTCTCTCTCTCTCTCTGTAGTCTCTAATAACAATCGGCAAACTGACACGCTGGCAGAAATAACGGAGTCGCCTCTGAAACCCCGCCCAACATCCCTCTGTTATTCCATCCCACCCCTTTCCCCTGAAACTCCTCCACCCCTCCCGTCCGCGCCGTCCCCTGTTTGACTCGCCCCCCTCCCCCTCCCTCCCTACACACACCCTACCCCGTCTCAACTCTGCAATGCCGACGTTTGCTCCCTCCCTACACACACCCTACCCCGTCTCAACTCTGCAATGCAATGCCGACCTTTGCTCCCTCAGTACACATCAACATGGCGGACGTTCCTTCGTTAGAAGTCCGTCCGCCGGACACCCCCTCTCTCTCTCTCTCTCTCTCTCTCTCTCCGCCTTCCGCCACTCTCCTCTTAAATCTCACATCAAAGGGAACGAGGTGCAAATTACTCCCCACTAATGACGAGAGTTATGGGCCGCTGGCTTTACGCCCGAGTTGTCCCAGAGAGTGATGCTCACCAGAGTTATGTCCCATTGCCGCGCCCCCTCCCCTCCCCCCCCCCTTCCCCTTTCTTGTACTGATAATACGATCGACAGACTTGATTCCAGATTTTAGAGACGGGAGGGTGTTCGGGAGGATCGGGGAGAAGAAGATGGAAGGGGGGTGGGGGTGGGGGGTGGGGGGAGGACGAAGGGTATGTGGAACAGGAAGAAGGCCGGTTGGGAGAGGGCCAGGGGGAGCAACTGCGGTCATGTTTGAAATGATTCTGTAGAGGCAGAAGGACAAAATGAGATGTTTTTTTTCTTTTTCACCCTTCCCCTACTCCCCCCTTTTTTTTTTAGGATAGAAAGAATCTCTCTCTCTCTCTCTCTCTCTCTCTCTCTCTCTCTCTCTCTCACACACACACACACACACACAACACACACACACACACACACACACACACACACAATAATAATAATAATGATAATAATAATAATAATAATAATAATAATAATAATAATAATGTATGGATTTTATATAGCGCAATTCTTGGGATCAACTCATTGCGCACACACACTCAAACACTCGCACTAACATGTGTTCACACACACACACACACACACACACACACACACACACACACACACACACACACACACACACACACACGCGCGCGCGCGCGCGCACTTATCACGTTCATCGGTTCAAGCGTAAACAATGCAGTTTTGCATGCAGTACATAAAAAGTCAGGTCAGAATAATAGACACAGCATTTAGATACTATGGTTGAAGAAGACTTTCCTAAAGAAGTATGTTTTTAACTCTGACTTGAATTTAGATAATGTAGGCAGGTCACGTAAGCTGTCAGGAAGAGAATTCCAAAGATTGGGCGCACTAAAGCTAAATGCTCTCTCACCGACTGTCTTTAACGAGCGCCTAGGAATTTTCAGAAGTTTTTGAGAAGATGAGCGAAGAGACCGAGAAGTTTGATAGTTGGACAGAGAAGCAGAAAGATACTGCGGGAGTGTCCCATCAAAATAACGATAGCAAAAACTGCGATTTTGAACTGCCATCGATATTTGATGGGAAGCCACTGGAGTTCACGTAACAAAGGTGTAATATGCCCATTTTTACGCTTTTTGAGCACAAGCCGAGCTGCACTGTATATGCTGCACTGCACTGCACTGCACTGTGTGTGTGTGTGTGTGTGTGTGTGTGTGTGTGGTGTGTGTGTGTGTGTGTGCGTACACACACACACACACACACACACACACACACACACACACACACACACACACACACACACAAACACACACACACACACACACACACACACACACACACACACACACACACACACACAATCTCTCACCGCGTGAAACTGGCAATGAAGAAGCAGAGCTGACACAGTCCACAGGATCCGGGGAGGGAAGTGGGAGTGTGTGTGTGTGTGTGTGGGGGGGGGGGGGGGTATGAACAGATCAATCTTGCAGTTAAAACTGACCTAACTCTTCAACTTCAAAGGATCAAGCACGCGCACAGCACGTGCTCTTTCCTTTTATGGAAAATCCATCAGTCGGTCACTTGTCAATAGACAGTCGGAAGTAGCAATTTTCTTTTCTTTTTTTGTACTCCCAGTTCTTAAAGAACAGGGAGTACTTTAGAATGGGAACGAAGAAATGCTGTCTTAGTCCATGAGCCAAGAGGTGAAACCCTCCCCCCAAGTGGGGAATTTTGCAGACAGTGATTTTTGTGTAGCTGGAGATATGCCATTTTGATTTCTGCTTGTTTGCCAGCTGAACTCTTCTGGGTGTGGCTGCAGCGCTTGGTCAAAGTTACCATATCAAACAAAAACAACGCTCAGACCATCATATCAACAAGTTCATTTTCTCCTCGTGTTGGCCAATGGTGGCAGTAAAATGATGTGCTGCAGGCTTCATGAGTGTCTCTGTATTCTGAAAACACTTTATACTCTTCCAGATTGGACCATCTCGTATCTGTGGCCTGTTGTTTTCCAATGCGCGCTATCGTTTTACGCAAAATTTGAAGGTTTCAAATCCATACAAGAAAAACAGCGGTCACAAGTACTGTTTTTTGTGTATTTAATGTAAGACCAAAGTACCAGGATCATTTACAGCTACTTTCAAGATTCTAGAGCAATTTAGTAGATGACGATGACAGATATGCCACCCCTACCCCTTAAATGATAAAAAAACTAATAAAAATAAAAGGCACAAACTACCCATGTAGTTTTGAATTACTAGCAAAGTACTTTTTATTTCTTAGCTGGTTATTCCTATGAAAAGATCCCTCTAAAATGGTATTAGGCTTCATATCCACAGTTCAGCATGGTTGTAGCATTGAGGTTCCTGTATATTGCATCATTTAACTGTCTTTGAGGTGTTCACTTCTTCATTTCCTTTCGAATTCTCACTGTTCCGCTGTGGGAATTTTCTAAAACAGAATACAATGTATGATTGTTTTGAAAAAAAAAAAAATGCTAAAAAAAATTTTCCCCAAGGGGGAAACGAAAAAAACCCAAAGGGTTTTTAGAACTTCCCTTATGATAAAAAAATAGAAAGGTTTTTTAAATGTCTGGGAAGAAGTCATTCCAAACTTTTACAAAAAAAGGTGCAAAAAACTTTGCAATGGTTTTTGATTCCTACTGCGAGGAAACGGACTTTTCGGGAATTGAAGGGGAAAAAAAATTGGCCGGTTTTGGTAAACTCCATAAAAAAGCACGAAGGAAAATTTACTTAAAAGGGTAAAAGGGGGGAAAGGGTTTAATGTTTTTGATGATTAATGCGTTTCAATTTGTCTGTTGGGAAAAACCCCAAAACAAAATTTTAAGGAGAAATTTTTTAAATGTCCAAAAAGAAACGTTTTTGTGTAAGGGTGGTAGCTGGGGGATAACCATTGGAAGGGCGAAGAGTACATCGTAAAAAAAGTGGGAAAAATTTTCAGTTGGTAGTGAAGGGGGAAATTTAAAATCAAAAAAAAAGTCAAAAGGGATTTTAAAAAAAACATGCATTTTGAAGGGAGAAAAGATGAGACGAAAGACACAAAAACCGCAAGAAAAGGGGGGGAGTGGTATAAGGGGGCAGGGGAAAAAAAATCAGTAAAAATTTAAATGGATTACGAAAATTTCAAAGTTTAAAAAGGAGGGAACACAGTTTAATACCGAAAAATTGAAAAGGGGGGGGGAATTTGCCTGAAAACAAAGGGAATGCGTTTTCTTTGGGTGAGACACGAAGATCTAAAAGATGTAAATTTAAAGGGCCCTTAAAAAAGGGAAAAAAATTAAACTAAACAATTTAAAAAGGGGGCCCTTTGGGTTTTCGGGGCCATCGGAGGTTTTAAAAGTTGTAATGTAAACAAGGTTAAATTTTAACAGGGAAAAAACAAAAAACAGTACCAAAGAAAAGAATTGTTGGAGGTTTTCAAAAGGGGGGAATAGGAGCCCCAATCTTAAAATTCAAGCAAAAAAAATAAAAAAAAAAAAACCAAATAAAAAAATAAAACCCAATAAAAAACAAAATTTTAAAACAATTGTTGGAAAAAGAAGGGAACAATTTAGCACAGTTAAAAAAAAGACAAAATTGGGTTAAGATACAAAATGGAGACCGAGGGTATTAAGAGAGCAACTCCCAAATACACATCCCCGGGCTGAAACATTGGGTACACAAAAATCAGGGTCATAGGTCGTGGTCGGCGTGCGTTTATGCCAGGGGCCCGTACGCCCAAACCCACCCAGGAAAAACCCAGTCCGACCAGCGACCCCGAGGAGTTGGAGCCCCAAGTGCCCAGACGACGGGACTGGAGGGAAACCGTCGGCAGGGTTTCAAGCCAATTCTCCCGGGAAAAAGGGTGTGCCCCACTCAACTATGAGATCATGGCACACTAAAAAGGTTTCTTGGTGAGTGGGAAAAAAACCTTTCCCCCCCCCCCCCCCTCCCCCCCCCCCCCCCCTCCATTCCTTTTTTTAAAAAAACCCCTTTGATCGTACCCCCCACCCTTTACCCGGGTTTTCCCTCCTTTTTTCGTGTCTCCCCTCCCCCCCTTCACTGTTTTTAAAAACCCCCTTCTCGCCTTTGTTCGTACTTTTTTGCTTGAACTATCAGTGGGGGTGGGGAGGGGGGGGGTTTATTTTCTTGGATGTGTCTATTGAGATAAAGAAAAATCTAAAGGTTTTGAAGGACCCCCCAGCGAAAAACACTTGGAATGGTGCAACATGTGGATATGCCTATGTGAACATGTAACCTCTTAAGTTTTAAAAAAGACAACCCGGGGAAAACCTTTTTTGGGAAGTACCCCAAAGCCAGTTAACCGCAGAGGGGGGTAAGGTTTGTTTTCTTTTGTTTTGATTCGCAACAACTTGAAATGTGTTTTGCTGGTTTTTTTTTTCCCTGATGGAGACGAAAAAACACTAAAATTTGTGTGGTTGTGCATTGCTAAAAGGCACCGACTTTTTGATAACTCCAGTGGACAGGCAGGAGGCAGAGGAAGGAGGAGGGATGGTTGTAAAATTTGTGATGTTAGTTTTGATTTTTTTTCTTTTTTTTTTCTCTTTTCCCCCGTATTTTCCCCTTCATTGAAACTACTCTATTTCCCAAAAGTTTACACGCACACCACACACAACACACACATACATAATACAAAACCGCTCACCGCAAGCACACACACGCGCACGCACGCACCACACATACACGACACAACGCTCACGCACGAAACCACAACCAAAACAAACACACACACCCACACACAACACACCACACGAGGTTCTTTCTTCAGCTATTTTCATTTTGTGTTATTTTAAAAAAGGGGTTTTTGTTGACGTTGTTTTTTTTTCGAATGGATTTCGTTTGAAGGGGGAGGGGGGGGGGTGGGGGGGGGGGGGGGGGGGGAGATTGGGTAAGAAGCACCCCCACTTTATTTATTTTCTTCTTTAGGTTAAATTTCATTTTCCTTTTTTCCCCATGTTTTATTTTTCCCCAGGGTTTTTTTTGTTTTGTTTTTTTTTTTTTTTTAAAATGACAATGTGAGGATGCGGTGATTGTGGCGGGGATAATGGGGATGTTTGGTCCAGTTCGAAATTTCCCGTTTCTCCCTTCTATGACAAAAACACACGCAACTTACCACCCACACACACACACCACAAACAACACCCCCCACACTCTCAGCTAGCGCCCCAACGCCAGACACCGGAATGCATTGTTTAAAATTTTTATCTCATTTTTGGAAAATCTATTTTTTGTTTATTCCCTTTTTTTTTTTTTTTTTTTCTTAGGGTCTGTTTTTTTTTTTTTTTTTTTCTTGCGATGTGCTTTTTGTGATGATGATGGGCGGTGATTATTGGCCTTGGAGACCCTTGAATTTCCCCCCCTCGGCCCACATACTGACAAAAAAGACATAAAAACCGCCGCACAAATTTTTACCTGAGGCCCCCATCCCCCCCACACAACAACACACCCCCACCACACACCCACAAACACCACAAAAAGCACGCGCGGCTCCCACGCCGCCACCAATACACGGCAACCCCGCATGCGCGCGCGCACACACACACAACCCACAACACACACCAACACAACCCACCACACACACACCACACAAAACACATTGTGCGGGGCCCTACAACACGAGGGGCATGCGCGTGATCCCCGACAACTGCAAGATACACAACAAAACACACACACAAACACACACACAACACACACACCCACACCCCCCCCCCCCACAAAACCAACAACATCAATTTGAGGGTTTTCATGAAAATGTTGAGTTGGTAGAGTCTAGAAAATCGTGTAGGCCCCCCCCGATTTGGATATTGCTTTTCCTAACAAATATGTTTCATTTGCTGCCCAGAGGAAAACTGTTCTAAACTTTGTGGAAAAAAAAGAGAGAAAGAGGTAAGAAAGTAAAATGTTTAAAAACCCTTGACATGCCCGGAGCAATGTTCTAAACTTTTGGGAAAAAAAGGGGAAAAAGGGTAAAAAGATAAAAAAATGAATTTTTGTGTCAGGGTTGCGGAGAGATAGGGAACTTTTTAAAAAAAAGTTTTGTTTGTTTTTTTGTACTTTGATGTTTCTTTTGGTTCTTGTATACAGTGTTGTGGGTTTACATGGGTCTTCTTTTAATGGGGAATGTGTTGGTTCATTTTAAAAGGACCGGGGGTCTTGTTTGTTGTTTGTGAGGTCTTTTACAAATAGAATAAAAGGTTAAGGAGCGGAAAATTTGCAAAAACGGAGTGATATTAATTGGGCTTTTTACTGTGGTGAGACACCGATGAAATAAGTGGCATAAAAAGAGGTTAAGCAAAAAGTCAAGGGATTTAAAGTATGCTTAAACTTTTTAACGGACTAAATTTTTTTAAAAAAAGGAAGGATGTTTTGAATTTCCCAAAGAAAGCGGGAACAATAAATCATTTTTAAGGAAATCATCTTCCATCAAAGCAAAAAAATTTTATTAGGTAAAAATGGGCTATTCAGTATGGTTGGGGGGGCTGAAACAATAAAAAGGGTACCCTTTTTTAATAAAACTTTAACATAAGAAACCAATGTCTTCGGACCCGCAGGACAGTATCTTCTGTTGATGTAGAGTTTTAAAAAATGTTAAACTAGCGTATTATGGGCCCCAGCGCTGGAGTAATCCAGTTTTTTTTAATACGTTGAGTCCCCTATAGAAAGTTCGGTAATGATAAAATTTTGGGGGGGTTGGGAAATGGTTTGTGGAAAACTTGAGCAAGAAATTATTCTAACGAACCCAAATAGACCAAAAAACTCGGAAAGAGAAAGGTTAAGGCAGTTGATTTGATTGATGTTTTAGAACATTACCCCCAATGTGAAAAAATACATGGCGCAAATTAAATATGAAAAGCAAAGTAGGGGGTTTTTTTTTTAAATTTCAGAACCCCTACTGTCTGAAGTGAGGGGGTTCTGTTTTGGATGTGCTCCCGTTGGGACCATTTATTATTGATTTGTTTTAAAATTAAAACAGGAAAAGAGACGGGCAATTAAAAATTTCAATAACTCTTTTTTAAAAAAGATGGAAAAATTGTAGATGAAGTAAAAAAAAGTTATTGGAAAAAAAGATTGCGCTGCCCGTTTAAGCCCGAGGATATTGAAAAGTGCCCAATGATATGCTTCAGTTTCAATCACCCAAACAATTATTCTTTGAAAGTTTCATTAAAAGTAGGGAGAAAAAAATTTCCTATCATGTTAAAAAAAAAAGTGACTCAGCAGGGAAAAAGGAACTCGAAATAAATTTTTGACTTTAGTTCAACGTTAACGAAAAAAAACTTAGATGGTTAGAGCAGTTGAAATTTGGGAAATCAAGAATGGAGAAAGAAAAACTGAAGGGATAAATCAGATTAGAGTTAAATGGATTCTAGAGGGGGAAAACCCAAACGATCTTTTGTAGTTTTTAAGTGGAATTTTGTAGACCGCTCCATGAGTTTTTGAATGTAACAAAGATTTTTTTGATCAAACAGAATCCCCAAAAAAAGTTGAAAGTTCTTGAACATTTTTTTTTTAGTCAGGATGTTAGAAAGTGTCTTGACAAAATTTTCAAGGATGCCCCAAAAAACTAACACAAAAAGAAAAGATCAGTGGGGGACCTTGACTCTAAAAAAAATCGGCGTAGCGTTAAAGAATTGTAATTAACAAAAGGGCTGGGTCTGCGGGTTTTTGGTAGAAATTTTTTAAATTTTTTTTTTCAGATATGGTACCTTTTTTGGGCAGATCATTAAAAGTGGGTTTGAGAAAAAAATGTAGTCGTTTCACAAAGACAAAGGGGGATTTTTGTAACCAAGGGGCGAAAAACCAAACAATATTTGAAAAATTTGGAGGCCAAATTTCCCCATGGGAAAATGCGTACAAATTTTTCGGCCTCAATAGTAACCGAATAAAAAATTTTTTTGCCAAACATAAACCTGATGTCAAAAAGGGGTTTTTGAGGGGGTTACATTTGGGAAAATATTGAAAAAATCTTGCGTATACAGTATATGAAAAAGAAAGGGATGGGTTTGCTTCTCAGTTAAAAGATTTTTGAAAAAGGCGTTCGATATATTCCGGTCTTTTTTGAATAAGCACTTGTTTTTTAATTTGGGACCGGATGATAAAAATGGTTTCCCCCCTTTTACAATAGTTAAAACCTGTGTGTCTTAAAATGGGCAGTATTCAAAGGGTTTCCCGTCGAGTGGGGTGGGCAGGGGGACCCTGTCACCTTACCCGTATCTAATTGGAGCAGGGTTCTGTCATTTTATTGCAAAATCATTAATTAAGGCATTAAAGGGAGGGAAAGGGAGGGGTCCTGCTGTCGCAGTTCGCAGAAGACCAATATGTCTTGTGGGTCCCAAAAATCATTAAAGAAACCAAAAAAATATTAGTTTTTGCCGTGTCGGTTTTAAAAATCAATAATGAAAAAAAAAAAACATGTTGGGTCGGAAGTATGAAACACCACGCATAGTACCCCCTGATGAAAACTTTTGGGAATCGGGGATTTTTAGAATCTTGGGTATTCAGTTTGCTTAGACCGAAAAAAATGACCGAAAAAAAATATCATGGTAAATTACCAAATTAGAAAATTATTGGGTAAAAGGAAAAGGGGCTTTCTCCCCTAGGTTGGAAACAAAAATGAAAACATAGTCATGTCCAAAAATTACTTTCTTTTTTAAAAATTTACCTGTCCACCAGTGAAAATTTGTTTAAAGAATTAAGTGTCTCTATTTGGTTTTTTATGGAAAAATAAACCCGCTAAAATAAAGAAAAGTGTGTTTTGTAAACATTGTTGATGGTGGGCTGCAGAGTTGATGTACAGCATATAATTTTCCTCTTGAAGCTATCCTGGGTTAAAAGGTTAACTTACGAAGGAAATTAAGACTTTTGTTTTTGTTTATTTCTAAGTTTTTAAAGTAGCTAAAAAGGGGGAAGAATATGTGATGTTGTTGAAATGTGTTAAAAAAATTTTTTGGACGATGTCCCGGAATACAAGGTTTACCGGAATGTTTCCTAAAGCTGCGAATTTTTTGGCTGAAGTTTCATTAAACAGCCTTATTTAGGGACGGAAATTTGTATTTGTTAAAAAATGGGTTTTACGAAATTTCTATTTATCCATCAATTTTTCGATGTACATAATAATGATTCTTACCTTTAGAGAGTTCAGTGACCCGTACCCCCAAATTAATAGAATAATTTTTGTGTACAATGGTTTTTTTTAAAAGCTTATGCAATATAACTAAAGTTTGGAATTAAGTTTTATTCTAAAACCGTTAGAGCAAAAAATTCGGAAAATTTCAAAGAAGGAGGAAAGGGTCCAATCTTATTATGAGGTCAGACGTTTTTCTTCAGCAGTGTTTTAAGTGGAACAGTGTTTTTAAGATCTCAATGGGGTTTTTAAAATCTTCAAAAAAAAATTTGTAGTTTCATGAATAAGATGAATGGTTCCAATTGGGGATTACATGTTTCTGCCCCCGAAAAAAACCTGATGACTGTAATATTGTGATGATCCAAAAAGTAATTTCTGTCAAAAAAAAACTCAGACATACAACACTGTTTGGGGGTTGCGATATTTTACACATTTTGGAATGCCTTAACCCAAAATTTTTACCCCCAGTTGCCCTGTAGTTTTTTTACTCTGTCAGAAAACCCTTTTATATTTGGCTGTAAGAAGGTACTGAAAAGTTTTGGACTAATTAATTTGTTATGGCCAGTATTAATATTTAAAGTATCATATAAGCAATGCCCAAATATCAGGTTTTTTTGCATGCTAAACAGAGATGTTCCCACCTTAGTTATGCATCTTTTGGGGGTAGTTTGGGCCGTCAAAAGCAGGGGTTTTTTTTATCAGGGCCTGTTTTGTTGAACCTTTGCTTTAGACCTTTGGCGTTGTTTTATTTTTTTTTTTTTTTTGGTAAATTAAAAAAACTTCTCCTGCATACCCTGGAAGTAAAATCAGAAGGGTAGTGGGTTTTTGTTTGTGTCGGGGGGGGGGGGGGGGGGGGGGGGGGGGGGGGGGGGGGGGGGGGGGGGGGGAAAAGGGGGGAGAGAGTCAATGTATGTGTATTTCTGTATGTGCAATTTTCCATGTTTTCCAAAAATTTTAGGGGGGGGGGGGAAAAAGAGAAAATTTTTAAATTTTAAAAAAATTTTTTAAAAAAAAAAAAAAAAGAAAAAAAAAAAAAAAAATGTACCTTTTTGAGAATTTCAGTTCCTTTTGCAAAATAAAAAAGGTTTAAAAAAACGCAGATGTAAACGGAATGACCAACAAAAGTAATTTGCTGTCAGTCATTCTTTTTGGGAGAAAAAGAGGTGTCTTAGCCGACTCATTGTCAATGAACACAAAGTCAGTGTCAAATTAGCCAAACTGAAAAGAACTGGTGATCTTAAATTCTGGGGGGGGGGTTTTCGCTAGGACCCAAAGCTCTGAGGATGAGAAAGGGCCCCGGTCCCTGTCACTTCAAGCCTTCAGTGTCTTTTTCATCTACCCCCTGGTGATGGGTGTGTGGCTTTGGCTCGTGGAAAGGTTCTTTGAGTGTTGGTAGTTCACTCTTCAATGTGCAGAGAGAGAAATTTTGCATGGGGGCAACAGACCCTTTTCCAACATGTAAAGGTCAGAGTTCTTCATGGTGTTTAATGCTCTAGGAATTTTTTATATCGAAGCTTGTTGAGTCTTTGGGGCTTTAAACCCCCCTGTACAAGAACAGGTGGCTCTCAAGTTTTTTCTTCGGTTTGGTGAATTTGGGCCATGACACCAAGCTGAGCAAATGTTCTGATTTTACTCGGATGCTGTTTGAGGATCTTGTTGGGGGAAAATTTTTTTTTTCCTGAAAAAACCCTGTGTGTCGTCCGCTGAAGGGACAGCAGGAACAGGAACAGATCTCTTTGCCCACGTCAGCGCAACGTTCTTGATTTAGTGATCTCCCCTTTTTTCAGACTCTTATCAAAAAGATTTCGGGGGAAGCTTTCAGCTACTTTAGAAGAAGGGTGAAGCATCTGTGTCTGGAGATTACAGTGACGTTGAAACTTCAGAAGAGTTTTCGGCAAAATGGGACAGGCAGGGTTTGTCATCCTTTCAAAATGACCCCCTTTAATAATGTGTTTAAATAGCAATTAGTTGCAAATGCATCAGATGAGCAGCCCGCTCTTCTGTCACATTTGTGTCTCCATTGAAGTCTGTCGCCTTCGTCCTATCGGAATGTGTTTTATGCCCCACGACGGAATTATGATGGGGGCTTCCCTTAAACCCGGTCTGTATCCGCACCCTTTTCCAGAAATTGTTCATCCCTTTTTGTTCGCCTCTTTTGATTGATGCTTCTGCCGTCTTTGTCACACATTCACAAGGTTTTTTCTTTTTTTTTCCTTAGTCGCATCTTCCAAAAAAAACACTATTTGGGAAAAAGGGCGTACTTGATGGGGTGCAACTGGTACGGTCCTTTGAGAAGTAGTGTCGAGTCTTCATCAGATGGCGCTTTGTTTAGTAGTTTGGTGTTTGTGAAATTCTGGTAAACCATCTGTATAGCCATGAATGTGGGGGGTACTGTTTTTGGACTGAAAAAAATGCTTGGGAGCTTCAAGTTACCCCCTCTTGCAACTGTAAAGTGCAATGAATCTTTATCTTTTGAAAAAATTGTTTCAATAAGGGTCTTCTTTAGTGTCGATTTGTTCTGGGGGTAATGAACGATGCATGTAGGACCATAAATGTCTTTTTTGTGCCCCTTGATGTGCCTGATGTTAGCTGAACAGGCTTCTCGTCTGTTTTCTTTTTCTCCATTGCTTGCTTTATTCTTTTTGGCTGAGTCTGTGTAGGGAACCTACACAGACTCAACCAAAAAGTAAATTAGAAAAATGGAAACATCACTGAAAATCCAAAAAGTACTTTGATATTGAGAAACAAAAATCAAGACAGCTGTTGTAGGGAGAGTGACTAATTTGTTATATCTAGGCAGCGATTACCCAACCTGATATTTGTTGATCAGTTCTGGGCGCAAAATTCTCGCTGGTAACTTACTTTGACCATTCACCAAAAGTGGCACCCAATTCAACAATCATTTTCACCTTCTGACTGTAGGGTGGTAGTGGGGTGTCCAATAAACTCTACAATGAATTCTTTGTGGTCAAAATAATTGATCTACGTACTCTATTGTCTGTCTAGATGGCTTACGCTAAGCTTTGTAACAGTTTTGCCACAAATGACCTTGAAAATGACCTTTGACCTTTAAAATTACCTTCAAACAGAAAAATAGCCCTTAGTAACGGCTGTAACGGCATGTAACGGTTTTTCTTCTCCATGGAATATCTCAGAAAGCACTTGGCCATCTTTCTGAAAATTTGTAGGTATGTTCATTATGTGTCACGAATAATACCTGGTGTTTATTTTACCGTTATAGCCGTTAGTAACGGCTGTAACGACCTATAACGGTTTTTTAAAAATAGAATATCTCAGAAAGCACTTGGCCGATCATTCTGAAAATTTGTAGGTATGTTCTTTTATGGGTCATGGATGATGCCCGATGTTTTAGTTTACCGGTACAGCCGTTCGTTACAGCCGTTACTAACGGCTGTAACGGCTTTTCTTCTTTATGGAATATCTCCGAAAGTACTTGGCTGATCTTTGTGAAAATAGCAGGTATGTTCATTATGGGTCACGGATGATGCCCGATGTTTTAGTTTACCCCGTTATAGCCGTTACTAATGGCTGTAACAGCCTGTAACGGTTTTTCTTCTTTATGGAATATCTCAGAAAGCACTTGGCCGATCTTTCTGAAAATTTGTAGGAATGTTCATTATGGGTCACGAATAATGCCCGATGGTTTAGTTTACTGTTATAGCCGTTACTAACGGCTGTAACGGCATGTAACGGTTGTTTTTCTTCATGGAATATCTCAGAAAGTGCTTGGCCGATCTTTGTGAAAATTAGCAGGTATGTTCATTATGGGTCACGGATGATGCCCGATGTTTTAGTTTACTGTTATAACCATTACTAACGGCTGTAACTAACTGTTACTAACGGCTGTAACGGCCTGTAACTTTTTTTTTCTTTATGGAATATCTTAGAAAGTACTTGGCTGATCTTTGTGAACATTAGCAGGTACGTTCACTGTGGGTTACGGATATTGCCCGATGTTTTAGTTTACCGTTATACAGTTACTAACGGCTGTAACGGCCTGTAACGCTTTTTCTTCTTTATGGAATATCTCAGAATGTACATGGCCAATCTTTGTGAAAATTAGCATGTATGTTCATTATGGGTTACGGAGGATGCCCGATGTTTTAATTTACCGTTATAGCCGTTACTAACGGCTGTAACGGCCTGTAACGCTTTTTCTTCTTCATGGAATATCTCAGAAAGTACTAGGCCAATATTTCTGAAAATTTGTAGGTATGTTCATTATGGGTCACGGATGATGCCCGATGTTTAAGTTTACCGTTATAGCCATTACTAACGGCCCATAATGTTTTTTTTCTTTATGGAAAATCTCAGAAAGTTCTTGGCCGATCTTTCTGAAAATTTGTAAGTATGTTCATTACAGATCACAGACGATGGCCGATGTTTACCAGAATAGCCATTACTAACGGTTACACCAGTCCAAGACGGTTTTTCCTCTTTATGGAATATCTCACGCGTATTCAGGATAAACTGGGAGTATGTTTATATGCTTTGCATCTTGTTTCTTTTTCTTTTCTTATTTTTTTTTCAAAAGGTGTTGCTGTAGCTGCGGGGAATGTTAGTATTAAGTTCGGGTTTTTTTTTTTTTTTTTTTTGCTATCTGCCTAGTTACTGTACTCTCTTTTTTTCCCGTTCATGATGCTTCATTTTATTTCCAAACCCCGCAGAGATGCCGGGATTCCTTCACTGTCTCCGCCTTGGAGAAACGCTGTGCTTGTAACGTACCCTTCTCTCTCTCTCTCTCTCTCTCTCTCTCTCTCTCTCTCTTCCAATCAATATCTTCCTTGATGTTGTCCACTGTTTCGCTGTCTATGTGACTCATTCACCTGTCATTGTTACAGACAGTCTTTACATTTCTTTTTCATTTCTTGTTGTAGTTTATCAAACACCTACTTTTTTTTTTAAAAAGTCAGACAGCTAGATATTGTAAACAGTACATTTTACAGTATCTGTTCGCAGAGGTTGTGTGTGTGTGTGTGTGTGTGTGTGTGTGTGTGTGTGTATGTGTGTGTGTGTGTGTGCGCGCGCGCGCGCGCGCGCGCGTGTATGACCGCTTATCTTTATCGTCTTTTCACAACCTCTCGGGGTAACGGAATTGCTGGCCCCTCACTCAGGCTTTTCCCCTCGCTCCTTTCCTCTCCCATTCCCCCACTCACCCCACCACTTTTCCCCCTCGTGAATATCAGTAATCTGGCAGTTATGCTGGCGGCTGTTGTGAAGGGTTGTAGTGATTTTTTTTCTTTCAGTTTAATGATCTTTAAGGATCAGACTCCTTTTTATACTGGGTTTGTTAGTCGTTCGTTTAAGGTGTTTTGACGAAAAGTGATATGGCCGATTTCTTACACCGTGATTGTGGTGACAGTTCTGAAAGGGACTAGCCCGAGGTGGTCAGCTGGGGCTGACACGGTTGAACAGCTGTTCGTGCAATGACCCAAACCGCCACCGACCATGGATGTTTGGCGGGTGACCGTGTGGTCAGTTAACCACGGTTAATTGAACCTTGCGGTCATTGGACGTCACGGTCTGTGCAGTTTATTATCTTTGGGCGAGACTTGCCGTAACGTCCCTTCCCATGATGGTGAGCGGTGTCACGGGCGGTCACTCTCACCACACCGGCCGATGGAGGGGACAGTGTTGGTCACAGCACGCGCGAAGCTCTCACAACCCCATGCAGGGAAAAGGCGGGCTGTCTGTCAGTGCTAGCAACGTCTTGTTGAATGTTCGGATCGTCCACCAAGTAGGGTCATTTTTACCCCCGTGATAAGATAATTACACACCCGTAACTCCACGTGAATGCTGCTCACGACACCAAATCGCCCAGCGGAAATGCCAACACAGAGCACACACAGCAGACAAGGAGACCCCCCACCCTCCCACACACACACAAAGGATGCTCTGAGCTTGCCCATATAGCCTACCCAGTACCTAACACATGTACATAGCTTAACAACAACTGGAGAAATAAACAAACTCAAATCTAGATTTTATTCAGACGAGCACAGCCTTTCGGTTTTGAATGTAGTCAAACATTCAACCTCTAAACGGACGAACAGAAACACATACAGGTCACCTGGCTTTGACTGGTGTGGATGGACATCTTCAATGAAGCAGGGAACAGTGGACGGTAAATAGTGAACAAATAGGGTAACTTGGTTTACCATGATGAGACAATCACACGCCCATAACTCCAATGAATGCTGCTTAACTCATTATATTTCACCTGGAATAATGGGCGTGTCATCATCTCAACACTGGATCAACAGTTACCTGGAGAGGAAACACAAAGAGTAGCACGACCTGTAGAATCCAAGGCAGCATCCAGAGGTTAAGGAGAAGTGTGTGACCATCGTCAAGGGATCTATGCAGATCATGGACTGTAAGGAGAAGTGTGTGACCATCGTCAAGGGATTTACGCAGATCATGGACTGTTTTCAACGAGTGCCGTTTCAGAATTATGGCGAGGACTGTACGCAGTGTGTAAAGAGCAGGGCAAACTATTGTGGTGAAGATGATCAGAAAACTGAAGGAATACGAATTTCTCAACGATCTTAGAAAGAAGAGACCAGTTTCATACAGATTATATTCTGTTTGATGTTTGTGGCATAAAGAGATGTTTTTTAACATGGCTTGAACAACTGCAGATTAAAAGGGGAAAAAAAACGCACAAAAAGGTACGGTAATGTTGCTAATAGCCCAGCCGACCGCTAAGGGCCATATCTGGGCTGTCACCGCGCTGAAGTCAACTAAAAAAAAAGATGAAAATGACAATAGGGGAATCGTTTACTTTTCGCGTAACATCAGTTCATCCAGAAATTCAGGTAGGAGTTAAGATAATAGTCGATCTATTTTACAAGTTTTCACGACCTTTTTTTTTTTTTTAATATCACTTCCCTACCCACTGATTCAAATATTTTGTTTTCAAAATTACGAGGAGGGCTGCCAGAAAATTAAGGAATTTGTTGAATACTTGGCAGCGACATACACTGGACGGTAACGGAGGTTATAATTTTGCCGACAAAAAAAATCTCAAAATATTTGGGAAAGTTTAGAGGAATAGACAGAGAAGGAGGCATTCATTTTGGTTTGCTCGTTGGCGTGTTTACAATCTGGAACACCTGCTTGCTCAGGATGTTTACTGGTAGTTTGCATTGAAAATTGAATTTTACCTTCCGCACAAATATATTTAACAATTGTTTACAGTCTAAGAACCTGTTTCTGTGCATGAAGACGAGTCCTAAACCACTATCTTGCTGCTTTCGCTAAATTGTGTCAATTAATTCATTTGGCGTTTTATTCGTTTTATGAAGGACGTTTTCTTTCGTTAACGGTTGACTTTAAGATAGAACCTTGAAACATCCTTGATTAGGCAAGCATAAAGATATTTCTCACGCGCGCGCGCGCGCGCGCGCGCGCGCACGCGTGGTGTGTGTATGTGTGTGTGTGTGTGTGTGTGTGTGTGCACATACTAAAAGGGCAAAAGCAATCCTCCTCCTCTCGGAGGTCGGGAATTTCACGTCAAACGTTTTACTTAAGTCAAACATCAATATCAAGGAAGTAATGAAACCTAGTGCTGTCATCCCTCACTTCACCATGGTAACCTCAAAGGGCACTACGTGGTATTGATTGTTCATTGGTGATATAAATAGTTAGAGGTTGATTCAAGTCTCCATGTTTGGAAAAGCAGTGGCCAGGGACTTATGACTCCTTATATATATATATATATATATATATATATATATATATATATATATATATATATATATATATAATTATAAACAAAGCTTGCTCTTATGTCTTAGATTGAAGAAATAGGGGAAGATACGCATTCATATCTGTAGTGGTAGATGATTCTGCCTAACTAACAGTATGTGCTTGAGTGGGGAATGGGGAAAAATAAAATAAATGCTTCTCAAAATGAGCCTTCAGCAAGCTTATATTCTCCAAGGGGGAGAGATATCCCCCCCCCCACCCCCCCCCATCCCCCCCCCCCACACACACACACACGCACGCACGCACGCACACACACACACATGACCACAAACAAAAACATACACTGCTTTGTTTGGATGAGGCATTATTCCCAAAGTCACCATGCAGCTGCTTCATTGGTGAAATTCACGATTAAATTTTTTTTTTTTTAAAAAGAAGAAAAAAAAAAAAGACAAGAGGCAACCATTTTAGCAGTGGTGAACGTGGCTCTTCAAGCTGGGCAGTAAGGAGGAAAAGCTGGAAGTGTGGACAGTTCCCACAGTTCTTCTCTTCCTTTCTACCCACTCCCTCCTCCCCCAATGCCCCACCTCACCCCGCCCCCTCCTCACTCCCATTTATCCCTTCCCTCACCAAGTCCTGCGCGATCTCAGAGCAGAAATAAACTTGGAGATTTGTCGCTGACACCCTGCTGGCGTCATTGACACGCCGCCGTAGACTGTAAGTTTGAAAACGGAGTGACTAAAGGCGGAAAATGGAGCAAAATTTAGAAAGAGAGGGGTTAGTTACCGCCAAGGACACAGACAAACATAGCACAGAACAAGACGCAATGCATTTCGACCTCTTGGGTCTTCTTCAGGCAAAAACAAATAACGTTTAGGACAGTGAAGATGAAGAAAGAACGAAAAGAAAGAAAAAAAGAAAAAAAGAAAAGAGAGAAAAAGAGAAAAAGAAAAAGAAAAAAAGGGAAAAAAAGAAAAAAGAGAGACATTTATCTAATTTATCTTAGATAAGTGTCTCTTTTTTTTTTCTTTCTTCATCTTCACTGTCCTAAACGTTATTTGTTTTCGCTTGAAGAAGACCCAAGAGGTCGAACTGCATTGCGTCTTGTCCTGTGCAATGTTTGTCTGTGTCCTTGGCGCTATTAGACTGGCCATAAAGCCGACCAACCCTTCAGCACCAACTGTGTGTTGTATTAGTTGTGCACATGACCACAAACAAAAACATACACTGCTTTGTCACACACACACACACACACACACACGCACGTACCTCTATTTTATTTCTACTCACATGCGCGGGTTAAAAAAAAAATTAAAAAAAATTATACCCCGTCCCTTCGACCATTCAAAAACTTCGTTACAAAGCCGGAAGGAAGCGCTGAAGGAAAACCATTGTGAGAGCTAATTAGATCGTTCGTGACAAACCAGCAAGGTCTGGGGAACGCTACGTCACGGAGAGATCGAACCCGAAGGCCTGGATTGCCTCGTCACCGCCCGAGGCGACCTGTGTACAAGATGACACCAGTAAATAGTTCCTTGCTTCACACAACGAAATCCCCCCCGCCTCACCGGAAGCAGCCGTGAAACGACAAAGCTGAGCTGGAGCTGCTGTCCGTGGTGAGATGACGGCCTGTCAAAGATCCCGTCGGCCCATAAAATGAGCAAGGCCGGCGGTGTATTCAGCTCCATGGTTGGGAGCCGCAGAGAGCGGGCCTGACTGCCGGAGCCCAGCATTGAGGACCACTGACGCGTGGCGGCGGCTCTCTCTTTGAAACTGGAAGAATGGAGGGGGTGGGACGGGGAGGCTGGGGAGGGGGAGGCGGAGAAGGAAGGGGCACGTTTTTAGAGGCGTATTTACTTTTTTTTGTTCGTGAGCTCCATCGTCATCTCCCTATTGGTTAAAAAAAAAAAAAAAAAGGGAGAGGGGAGGAGGAAGAGGTATGTGTGTGGGGAGGGGGAGAGTGGGGGGGGGGGGGGGGGGGAGTAAGCGAACAGTTTAAAACGGGATATAGTAGTGCTTATGTACGAGATTTTACTCGTGGAAAGGTCCTTTTGTACAGGTAGAACAAGTGAAAAAATGGAAAACGAAATAAGATTATCGTGCGTTTTTTTGTTTGTTTATTAAACAAGGAAAAAACAAAAACAAAAACGCGCACACGAGCAGTCACGCTCTCTCTATCTATGTATCTATCCATCTATTAGTCTGTCTGTCTGCCTGTCTGTCTGTCTATTTGAAACTCCAGTTGAAAACCACTCTTCCGATGTCGGTTTACCCGGTGTGGAAAGACGCTTAAAAGGTGTGTACAAGAGACAACTGTCCACAACTGGTCGGTGTAGTGCTTTCATTGTGTCCAGTATTGTGGTCCTGTAGGGACCCTCCTCTTGGACAGGACAGCTGCAGACAGACTGTACGAATTATTACCATTCTGTCAATAAACGTTGCCTTCTTGAAAATTAAAATTCCATTACTCAAAACATGTGAGGTAGAAGGACGAATGAAAGAGATGGGGAGGGGTAGGAACAATATCACGGGGCAACCGGAGGAGAAAGGATGAGCAGCGAATGGGCGTTAGAGGGAAGCAGAAAATCATGAGAGAGAGAGAGAGAGAGAGAACACTAATGTAGATATTTTAAATGCACCAATTACTGAAGACTGAAGAAAAAAAAAAGTAGTGGCAAACATAATAACCGGTAAAATTGCTCTGTTCTAAACGAATGTATATACATATTATATTCTTTTGTGAACCATTGGTAGTGGGAACACCACAGTATTATGGACTGTGGTGTGTATCTATTTGACGCCTGGAGCACAGACACAATCAGCCGTGTCTCCCTGATGAGTCCGATCAAGCGGATGAAAGGCCTCGGAGCAGGCAATACAAATAGATCTGCCTTCGGGAGGGATTACGATGGTTCTTTCATGCAGCTAGTGAAGAGTTTTCATATTTATATCTTAATTTCATGTTCCCATTTTCTTCATCTTCAACCCCCCCCCCCCCCCCCCCCACCCCAGTTAAAATCTTTGCCAAGTCTTGCATTGAAAAATATGAAGAACGGAAAAAGCCCTGGGTCGGATGGGTTTGGAGCTGAGTTTTTCAAATGTTTTTGGAAACAAATTGGTGTGTTTGTAACCCGAGCTCTAAATGAAAGCTTCAGAGAAGGCGAACTATCAAACACCCAGAAAGAAGGTATTATAATTTGTATACCCAAAGAAGGAAAAACCAAAAGAATATGTAAAAAAACTGGAGACCTATTTCACTTTTAAACCTTATATACAAAATTGGCTCATCTTGTATTGCTAATAGGATTTAAAAAGTTCTTCCATCACTGATTAGTGAACTAGAACACCAAGGCTACATCAAAATGTTGTTATGCTCTGCATAGTTATGCGGGGATTGTCTTCAGTTGTGACAAGCTCCTAGCATAACATTATCAGTCTCTAAAATCCCCCGAAGTCGGAGTGTGGCTGCCCATGTGGCGGGGTAATCAAAAAACGGTCACACACGTAATGTTCTCATCCCCAGCTGATGCATTTGTACCATAGTGTTCAAGTACTTCGGCTGTTTGGATGATCCCTGGAGTCTTTAGCCAGGGTACGACAACAACAACAACAACTGATTAGTGAAGACCAGACAGGATTTGTCCCAAACAGATATATAGGTAGTAACATTAGGTTAATTTATGACATAATACACCATCTCAACATAAAAAATATCCCAGGGATGCTAATTAATTTAGACTTCGAAAAAGGCAATTCGACTCGTTAGATTGGGATTTCATGCAGAAAGTGCTAGAGGCTGTAGGTTTAGGTAAAGACATATGTAAATGGATAGAAGTATTCTACAAAAAACATTAAGTCTACTGTTATTGTAAATGGCCAAACATCATCATGGTTCCAATAGAAAGGGGTTGTAGGCAAGGAGATCCAGTCTCGCCATATATCTTCGTATTGTGTGCAGAAATATTATCCGTAATGATCAAAGAAGAAAATAGTATTGAAGGTATACAAATCGGAGGAGAAACAACACAAGATATCACAATTTGCCGATGACACTCAACTGATGAACACAGGAATAAGAAATCATTCGAAAAATCTATCGAGATTCTTGATAGGTTTTGGGAAAACGTCAGGTTTATTTTTAAACAAAGAGAAAACACAAGTAATTTGGCTTGGAAACAAAAGCATAGTGAAATAAAGTATATGGAACATTTAAAGATGATCTGGAATCCAAAAGAATTCAAAATATTAGGAATTTGGTTTACTCAGGACTTAACACACATGGAAAAAAGAAACTACAATGATAGAATGATAGAAGTGAAGGTACTATTTAAAATTTGGCTTAAGAGAATCATTACCCTTTAGGAAGAATTGCTGTCTTAAAATAATTAATTCTGTCAAAACTAACTTACCTATGGTTGATGCTTCCAAATCCACCTGACACATTTGTTAAAGAATTACAAGACTTATGTTACTGGTTTGTATGGAATAAAAAACAAGACAGGATTAGTCGAAAAACGGTTATTAAAGTGTACAGGATGGTGGGTTTGAATCTACCTGACATAAATGCTCTCATATCACTGCATTAAAATTAACATGGATAAAAAGACTGAGACAAACAACGCACAGATGGAGAGACATGTTGATTTTCTCATACCCAATTATTGAGAACATTGAGAATTACTCCCCAAATCATCTGTGCAACATCACTCAAGACAATGTTTTCTGGAAACATGTATTCATGTCGTATACGCAGTTCTACTACAAAATAAAACCAGAAAATGCTAGAGAACTACTTGCAGAACCAATTCTTTACAATGAACATATCAAAATAGGAAATAAACTGATAAAACACAAAAACTGGAACAACATAAATGTATTTAGAGTATCTGATTTTTTCAAACCCAATGGAGATTCACTATCCCATGAGGAATTCAGAATAAAGTATAATATTGAAATGGATTTCCTATCTTTTGGTGGATGCATATTATCCATAAAAAAATACATCAGAAACAAGGGTTTGAGAATGAGATAAAAGATAACATTGAAGCAGAAGTCAACACAGCACTAAAGAAAATATATTCTGTAGATAAAGGTTCCAAAACGTATTACAGAGTTATAGTAAAAGATAACTGGGAACCAAACTGTTGTGCAAAATGGACGGAGAAGCTAAAAAGACAGATACCTTGGAAGAAATGCTTTAGAAAAATGCATCAAATTAAGGATATTAAGCTAAAATGGATGCAAATAAGAATAGTGCATCGAATAATTGCAACGAATGTAGCTCTGAAAGAAATGGGAATAGTAGAAAGTTATAACTGTAGTTTCTGTGAAGAGGAAAAAGACAGCATCGAACATGTATTCTGGAGATGCATACATGTCAATGAATTCTGGAAATCATTGCAAGAATTAATAAAAGGAAAGTGTTTAACAGCGAATAATCTGTCTCTGACTGAAAACACAATACTATTTGGAGCAGATGACAATTCCACAACTGATACAACATTCGATCTTATAATTCTGATAGCCAAACACTACATTTTTAGCTGTAAAATAAACAAATGTAAGCCTTCATTAACAGTATTTCTAAAAATACTAAAGAGAAGATATAATCTTGAAAAATACATAGCAGCTGTACAACTGAATCTGCTAAAATTTAACACTAACTGGATTAATTATGAAGTATTATTTGAAAATGAAGAAACAAAATCATAAGTTACCTGGATTTAACATATACATATGTATGTGTATCATTAAATCAAAAAAGGAGAGAGGGGGGTGGTGGGTGGGTGGGGAGGGGAGGGGGTGTAAGTGGAGTGAGCGGGTGTGTCTGTTTGCCATTATGTGCTTGTAGTTTGTAAGAACACAGAGGATTGTGCTTAGTGATTTTTGTTTGTTTGTGTATGCGTTCGTATATCCAACAAAAAGAAAACAACCTTTCCTCGGCTTACATTGAACTCGCACTCAAATCCATTCAAACCGAAAAAAAAAAAAAATAACTCATTTCTAATATGTTTCACTGATTATTTACTACAGTATTGTCAAACATGTACAGATATGATTAATAACACACAAACATGTGGTAATTTGCATCCGGAAATGTACAGCAAAAAGAAAGATCATGTTGATGAAAGAATGGAGAAGAGAGAAAGAAGGAACTGTGGAATGGAAGACGGAATGAGGAAAGAAATAAAAAAAAAAGAAAAAAGAATTGCCAACTATAAAAAAAAAAAAAAAACTTTGCCAAGTCATTACTGTGATGACGGAGGGGTTGTTGGTCTGCGCTTGTTTTTCCCCACGATTATATTGTTCGTCTTTGTATTTGTCTGACTTTATTCATTCCTCATTTCATTTTCAATCAAGTTTAAAAGGCTGTGCCAGTCTTGAATAAAAGTTACTCTGTGTTAGGTTTTCTTATGGGAGCAAGTGTTACCTTATTTGTTTACTGTTTATATGCACACACACACACACACAAACACACACACACACACACACACACACACACACACACACACACACACACACACATTATATATATATATATATATATATATTATATATATATATATATATATATATATATATATATATATATAATAGAGAGATATAGGTATAGGTGTGTGTGTGTGTGTGTGTGTGTGTGTGTGTGTGTGTGTGTGTGTGTGTTAAACAACAACAACAACAGCCGTCCATTGTTGACTGCATCTCGCTGTAAACTGTTCAACGGGGTTTTAGACTCTTGTTCTGCACCAGAAGAATAGGTTGCATGGTTAATTGTGCCGTTGTAGGAAGGAAAGGGTGATACGCATGACTGCAGTAAGTTGTAGAGGGTGATACGCATGACTGCAGTAAGTTGTAGAGGGATAACACTGTTGAGTTGTGTTGGTAAGCTGTTCAGGTCAAACTCGAATAACAAGTTTACTGATTTTTTCTTTTTAAACAGTGGACTTGTTTCATAAAACCAAGCAGGTTTTTAGACGTATGCATTCAACAGTTTATCATGTCCTTGTACTTAAAGCTTCAATTAACATGTGTGTGATGGATAAATAGAAACTGTATGTTGTCTCTATTGACAATGTAAAACCAGTCGGTTCTCTTTGGGGCATGCATTGTGGCATAAACTGATAAAGCAATGTATTCCTGGCATGGTACTTCAAGTTGGAATGAGTATACGTAACCACGTAAAATCATGTATCTTTTGGATAGAGAAAGTCTGCTTTTTTTTTTTTAAATTAAGTTTCAGAGGATTCACAATGGAGAAAATGTTTCCTGTGTTATTTTCATTATTTGTAAATACTCATTGACAATAAGTTATAGATAATGGTGATTCTATTCGCAGTGTGAGTTGAATTTACGGAAACTAGTTTAAAAATATATTTGTTACTCGTACTTTTGTATGCTGATGGCACACATTTTTCGGCTGATACAAGATCCGCGCTGCAGAAGGAAAGGGATCTTTACGTTAATTCAGATCAAACTGAAGTAGTCGTTTTTTCATGAAAAAAACAACAAGCCTATGACGTATTAATTTTAATGATCAGAGATTAGACATTGGTATCTGCTTTAAGTGTTTAGGTGTTGCGTTTATTGGAACAGGTATTTTCAAAGCGGAAAATATGCACATGATCTTTTTATGTTCTTTTTACAAACAGATAGAAAACAAAATGTCCCTGTTAATATTTGTCTGGAGATTGTCTGTTCAGTGGTGATACCAGTATCAATTTATAGTTGCGAAATTCGTTACAAATCAAATTTCTGATGTGTTTGTGCAGGTTGATAAATATACTCTAACTTCTATGATTCATGGCGTTGCAGGAATCTACCCGATTTCAGTCATTGTAAAAACAGTAATGATCAGATTCTGGACTGATTCGGAAACAACTGCAATTGAAAAATTGCTGTAGCAAAACGTATGATATGATGTGTGACTTATATACAAAAAGTGATATTATTTTGCCGTAGTCTAATCAGGTAAAGAGCATTTTAGTTGACGCAACATTTGATTGTGTCTCGGAATTTCAATCATTCATAAACAAAATAGGATTATGTCCAAGTATAAAACAGGACTTGCAAAATATTCATATTCATAGCTGATGTAGCTTACAAAAAAGTTTATTCTATTGACATTTCACAACTGAAATTGAAAAACAAAAGAACTATTGCCACCACGCCAGATTCTTAGTCATGTCTTTATCTAGGTTCAGATGTAGTGAAGTTACTAATCGAAGCTGAAAGGCATTACAGGCCTAATGCTCTAGGAGAATTTCGAATTAATCGTAATCGTGAAACGAATGTAACTGGAGACAAGTTTCATTTTATAAGTTAATGTCCAAAATCTAAAGACCTTCGAGAAAATTTATTCCAAGAAAATGCGCTAAACCGAAGTCTGTTTAATTCTTGCGATCTGTTCAAAACAGAGCAGAGTATATGGGTCAACCTTAACAAATGTATTAAGAATGGAAAAGCAGTTTGACTGTCCGTTCCTCTTCTTATGCAACACTGAATACCAAATGCTTGTATTACGTATTTATATTTGTCATAGACATTTATTTTTTTTCAAATCGCCGGTTGAAATTGACCGTATTGTTTGCGATTTGATTTTTTTTTTTAAAGAAAAGATTGCCCCCAAAGGAGTCAAAGGATGATACTTTCTTGGTGTGTGTGTGTGTGTGTGTGTGTGTGTGTGTGTGTGTGTGTGTGTGTGCGTGCGTGCGTGCGTGCGTGCGTGCGTGCGTGCGTGCGTGCGTGCGTGTGTGTGTGTGTGTGTGTGTGTGTGAGAGAGAGAGAGAGAGAGAGAGAGAGAGAGAGAGGGGAGAGAGAGAGAGAGAGAGAGAGAGAGAGAGAAGAGTCATGTGGGTAACAGTGCGCTTGGGAGTATGTTAGTGGACCTAATAAACCGGTATTGAGCAAAACGTCGGAAACTGTCGTGCTTTAAAATGGGTTGTTCCACATGAATTGAATTATAAATCCTATGGAACCTGATTTCCTTGCACTGAACAGATCATCATTAATATCAACAACAAGAACTGAGAATCTTCGCAGTGTATCTTAATACTGTGTTTGACTTGACGGTTTAAAAGTGTTCTAAATGGTTGTGTAATGTTTTTAAGTATATTGGAAATGATTGCTTCAACTGATTTAGGTGAGATGATGTTCATGTTTTAGTCTTGTCCAATGGTGAGCACCCATTTGAGTTTATATAACCCGTTTTATACACAATTGCGTTTTTTTTCTACGGAGTAATAGCTCCTTTAGGTTTTGTGTGTGTGTGTGTGTGTGTGTTGTTTTTGTTTTGATCATGCGTCGGCAATGCCACAGAGCCGATCGTCATCACTACTCCCGTAGTATACTGGGAGCGGACACTGGTTATTCCGCTCTCCTTTCACCTTCTGGTTGTTAGTGAGGCTTTTGGGGTGCTTTCCACTCTGATTTACTAACGATCGGCACCATATTTACATAATCTGTGACATATCAGCCTTATACATTCATAAATATATTGCTATCCCACTTACCGTTCCACGTTCAGATTACTGCCACTGTGTGAGATGGGACCTTCTAAGAAACAGACAATAGTGTACACATTCTTCAGATAGATAGATAGATAGAGAGAGAGAGAGAGAGAGAGAGAGAGAGAGAGAGAGAGAGAGAGAGAGAGAGAGAGAGAGAGAGAGAGAGAGACAGACAGACAGACAGACAGACAGACAGGGACAGAGAGTCAACATTTCTGAAACACACACACACACACACACACACAGAGAGAGAGAGAGAGAGAGAGAGAGAGAGAGAGAGAGAGAGAGAGGAGAGAGAGAGAGAGAGAGAGAGACAGACAGACAGACAGACAGACCAGACAGGGACAGAGAGTCAACATTTCTGAAACAGAGAGAGAGAGAGAGAGAGAGAGAGAGAGAGAGAGAGAGAGAGAGAGCCAGCCAGCCAGCCAACCAGCCAGAGGGTCAGCATTTCTGACGAATGAATAACACAGGCCGTACAAAAGGAGATAAACTCGAGTGTAAGATTTTTTCTCCGCGAAAACTTTAAAGCAATTATAAGTGTATAGCACCACCCGAGTCAGGTGTCATACTGCAGAGTGGAACGTGGCGCGAAGCCTTCAGCATCCTTACGCTGATTGGCGGAGGTGGGTCACATGAAAGAGCCAGACTCTCGCGGGTGTTGTCCAATCATGGAGTAGAGTTTTGTCCTTGCGGTGGGAATAGTGTGTCGCCGTGATACCTGCTTCGAAGTCTGACCGGTAAATGAGAAAATATGAGACATTACATATGTCGAAAGTCTGCTTCATCTTTTTTTCCCCCACCACGGAAGTCATTTTCGTTATGCTAAAAGCAAGCATAAATCACAAATGGCAATTCCATGCGATGTTAATCATTATGTGGCTTTCCTTACTGATATCACACCATAAAGGTAATTTGTTGCGAGTCTCATAATTATGCCTCCCATTGATGACAGAAATCATTATTATAATTGTTTTATTTACCATCGTAAGTGTCTTGGCTGTTTTAAAAAGTAAATAATTGTCACTTTTGTAACTTGTGACACAGTTTTTAATAAAATGTTTTCAAGGGGAAACACCCCCCTCCCCCCTCCAGGAATATGAACGATATAAACAATAACAAAGAACATTCACCGCTATAATTTGGATGACAAATTACCGTTGCATCCAACACAGACGCTGTTCATAACGTTTTGTTATGAGTTTTTACACCCATGGGGATGCTACTTTAAGGCTGTTATGAGCTGCATCCTGTAGTCTAATTTACCTCTGTTCAGGAGCAGTTATGTCCCTTGATATCTTAATGGAGTGTCCTGCGCGTGCCTGTACCCATCGTCAACACAGCGCGGGCCTCCAAGGGTGGTACAGGACTGCTCTAAAGGCGGGTGAAGACGGTGCTTCTCTGGGTCCTCCCCAGCACCTTCGGGTGTTTCTTTTTCTTTTCTACAAAGAAAATAACGAACAGACGTTGTGAAGCTATGACTTCAGCCTACTGTGTTAGTCAAAGCCAGTGGAGGTGGGCTGTAGAGATTTCACGTGGAACAGTTCCTGTTCCAGTCAGAGAACATTACTATTTCTGGTAGCTAGTCAAAGCCAGTGGAGGTGGGCTGTAGAGATTTCACGTGGAACAGTTCCTGTTCCAGTCAGAGAACATTACTATTTCTGGTAGCTAGGCAAAACCAACGGTAGAACATGAAGATTTTGGTTTTGTTACCTTCAACTTTTGAAGGCAATATTGAACTTGTGTGGAAAAAGAAGTGGGTTTTGGAATGGAAAGAAACTGATTTAGAAACTACATTGTTTGAACTTCCGTCGGCTCTTTTTTTTCTTCTAAATCTTTGAATCTTTCACACACACACACACACACACACACACACACACACACACACACACAAAGAGAGAGAGAGAGAGAGAGAGAGAGAGAGAGAGAGAGAGGGAGAGGGGGGGGGGGGGCTTCGTGATTCGCCGTATTGTCACATTCCTTTCGATCGGTAAAACCCCATGGGGATCCATCTGTCGTGTAACTGGAGCAGGGGCGGTAACTCCACGTCCTCCGAAGTTGCAGCAGTCCCCGAGGGCGTTGACGCTGGCGCCGACCAACTGACGAGATGACGTTTATTGATCCAGTCTGACGTGCATAAATCACCACAGGAACCCCGAGCCGCAGAGCACGGCCTCTTGTGGGCATGTCTTGAACGCGCTGACGCCGACACTTTTATGGAGCGTCGCCTGTTTCTAAGTGTTAAAGGCTTTCGGCTTCCATTCCGAAGGAATGAATGAACGACGTGTTCTATTTGGGGATCCCAACAGAGTGAATGGGTTTGATTTTGTTCTGCCTGTTTTGCACCGGTTCTGGAAAAAAAAGAACTAAACTAAAAAAAAAAAAAAAACTTAAAAAAAAAACTAACAAAAAACGATGATTCAGACTGAATGCTGATGTCTGGCTTGAAAATGCAAACTGTATGACGTTCTGTTAGTGTGTGTGTCATGGCATTGTGTTTGTGTGTGTCATGGCATTGTGTTTGTGTGTGTCATGGCATTGTGTTTGTGTGTGTCATGACATTCTGTTAGTGTGTGTCATGGTATTGTGTTAGTGTGTGTATTGGCATTCTGTTAGTGTGTGTCATGGCATTGTGTTTGTGTGTGTCATGGTATTGTGCTTGTGTGTGTCATGGTATTGTGTTTGTTTGTGTCATGGCATTATGTTAGTGTGTGTGTCATGGCATTATGTTAGTGTGTGTCATGGCATTATGTTAGTGTGTGTGTCATGGCATTGTGTTTGTGTGTGTGTCATGGCATTGTGTTTGTGTGTGTTCATGGCATTGTGTTTGTGTGTGTCATGGCATTGTGTTTGTGTGTGTCATGGCATTGTGTTTGTGTGTCATGGCATTATGTTTGTGTGTGTGTCATGGCATTGTGTTTGTGTGTCATGGCATTGTGTTTGTGTGTGTCATGACATTCTGTTTGTGTGTGTCATGACATTTTGTTTGTGTGTGTCATGGCATTGTGTTTGTGTGTCATGACATTCTGTTTGTGTGTGTCATGGCATTGTGTTAGTGTGTGTCATGGCATTATGTTAGTGTGTGTGTCATGGCATTGTGTTTGTCTGTCATGACATTCTGTTTGTGTGTGTCATGGCATTGTGTTAGTGTGTGTCAAGGCATTGTGTTTGTGTGTGTCATGGCATTGTGTTTGTGTGTGTCATGGCCTTGTGTTTGTGTGTGTCATGGCATTATGTTAGTGTGTGTCATGGCATTGTGTTTGTGTGTGTCATGGCATTGTGTTTATGTGTGTCATGGCATTGTGTTTGTGTGTGTCATGGCATTTTGTTTGTGTGTGTCATGGCATTGTGTTTGTGTGTGTCATGGCATTGTGTTTATGTGTGTCATGGCATTGTGTTTGTGTGTGCGTGTCCTGGCATTGTGTTTGTTTTATGGCGTTGTGTTAGAGTGTGTCATGGCATTATGTCTGTGTGTGTCATGGCGTTGTGTTTGTTTGTTTTATGGCGTTGTGTTAGTGTGTGTCATGGCATTGCGTTAGTGTGTGTCGTGGCATTGTGTTTGTGTGTGTCATGGCATTATGTTAGTGTGTGTCATGGCATTGTGTTTGTGTGTGTCATGGCGTTGTGTCTGTGTGTGTCATGGCATTGTGTTTGTGTGTGTCATGGCGTTGTGTCTGTGTGTGTCATGGCGTTGCGTTTGTGTGTGTCATGGCATTGTGTTTGTGTGTCATGACATTCTGTTTGTGTGTGTCATGGCATTGTGTTAGTGTGTGTCATGGCATTGTGTTTGTGTGTGTCATGGCATTGTGTTTGTGTGTGACATGGCATTGTGTTTGTGTGTGTCATGGCATTGTGTTTGTGTGTGTCATGGCCTTATGTTTGTGTGTGTCATGGCATTGTGTTTGTGTGTGTCATGGCATTGTGTTTGTGTGTGTCATGGCATTGTGTTTGTGTGTGTGTCTGGCATTGTGTTTGTTTTATGGCGTTGTGTTAGAGTGTGTCATGGCATTATGTCTGTGTGTGTCATGGCGTTGTGTTTGTTTGTTTTATGGCGTTGTGTTAGTGTGTGTCATGGCATTGCGTTAGTGTGTGTCGTGGCATTGTGTTTGTGTGTGTCACGGTATTATGTTAGTGTGTGGCATGGCATTGTGTTTGTGTGTGTCATGGCGTTGTGTCTGTGTGTGTCATGGTGTTGCGTTTGTGTGTGTCATGGCATTGTGTTTGTGTGTGTCATGGTATTGTGTTTGTGTGTGTCATGGTATTGTGTTTGTGTGTGTCATGGCATTGTGTTTGTGTGTGTCATGGTATTGTGTTTGTGTGTGTCATGGCATTGTGTTTTTGTGTGTCACGGCGTTGTGTTTGTGTGTGTCATGGCGTTTGTGTTTGTGTGTGTCATGGCGTTGTGTTTGTGTGTGTCATGGTATTGTGTTTGTGTGTGTCATGGCGTTGTGATTGCGTGTGTCATGGCGTTGTGTTTATGTCATGGCGTTGTGTTGTGTGTGTGTCATGGCGTTGTGTTTGTGTGTGTCATGGCGTTGTGTTTATGTCATGGCGTGTGTTTGTGTGTGTCATGGCGTTGTGGTTATGTCATGGCGTGTGTTTGTGTGTGTCATGGCGTTGTGTTTATGTCATGGCGTTGTGTTTGTGTCATGGCGTTGTGTTTGTGTGTGTCATGATGCTTGTCCACCAGACGGCCATGGAAGTCATACTAGTGTGTTGTGAATGTAATGGATGTCAATATTCACTTTGAAGGTCTCACAGTGACAGTCTGCGTCACGTTTTGGAGAACACAAAGTATGTGCAACTATCAGTGCAAGGTGGCAAAAGAAAAATTATTTTGTTACACACAAAATAATTCATGTTAAGCGACATTTTTATTCAGGTATTTACTTATCTATCAACTTACGAATCCTGTTGTGATTTGTCACGATGAGGACATAAGACACTGACATATTATATGTGTTTGGTTTTAAAATCATCCAGTGATTAAGACTATTTAATCAAAGACGTATTCGCACACGCGCACACACACACACACACACACACACACACACACGCACACGCACACCACACACACACACACGGCGCGCACGCGCGCGCGCACACACGCACGCACGCACGCACACACACACAACACACGCACACACACACTTGCTTATTGTATATTACGATAAAAAACTTTGCCTTCTCATCATACTAATGTGCCGATTTGAACAATGGAAAACCAAACGATAGA
>CM031627.1:15511067-15531067 GCA_018398815.1 Conus ventricosus
CCGATGAAATCACAAACAGTCTTCAAACACATGACCTCCCAACTAGTTGACAATACATTTCAGGTATATCTGCTTGGAACCAGCTGGCTTGCACCGTGATGGCCATATGAAAAGAAAATGAGGAGAATCAACATTCAACCACAATTAAAAAAAAAAATCAAAACAATCTAATTGCGCCAGTCTATAAATACTCGACTCCTTAAGCAAGGCCTTGGCGCATTAGTTTTTGGTGTGCAGCCACATGTTTGGCCTCTGGCCACTCGGCTGATGACCCGGCTCTGCAGCTGTGACCTGGAGCGCTATGTTCGGTTCGCTACAGTTGTACTGGACCCATTGTCCAGCCAATGAACGTCCAGAGGAAGAATACGTAGAGTGCATAACTATGTCGTTCAGCCAGTTGCGCTGTCTTTTGCCATGAATGTCGGTTACATACCATATTAACGAGTCATACTGTAAGACAGGGTTGAACTACCTTTGAACTGCCTTTCATTAGGTTGGATTAAATCACTTTCGAGTTGGCTTTTAATTTGTGAAAATCAGAAACCACCAAAATCAGTCACAATCTCTCTGTCTGTCTGTCTGTCTGTCTGTCTGTCTGTCTCTCTCTCGCTCTCTCTCACACACACACACACACACACACACACACACACACACACACACACACACACACACACACAAGGCCAGTTTGGCCATTGGTATGAATGACAAGTTATACCCTTTCTGCTGCGAACTTTTTTGTTCTTTTTCCTGGCGCTGCCGGAATCAAACCGGCAACTTTTGGGTAGGTTACGACGGCAATAAACCATTGAAGATGGTACATAAGAATTATACAGAAAAAAGCAGGATCTGAAAGACTTAAGAAAAAAGGGAGAATGCTGTCAAAGAAGTATTGTTTGTGGGGGAAAAACGGATAGGAAAGGAACAGACTTGAACATGGAAACAAAACTATGACATAAGCTGATAAAAATGATGAGAAAAGCATGAAATGTTGAAAAGAAAAATAGGCTAAGGAACAACCCCCCTCCCCATAAAAAAAGACAAAGTGTGAAAAGATAGGATCATGTAGGACCGAATAGAAAAGAGAGACAGGTCAAGGCAGGATAGGAAAAGGTCGAAGAAAGAGGACAAGATAGGAGAAAATGGGAAAAATAGGGCAAAATATGGAGAAATCAGGAAAAAGTAGAACAAAGTAAGAAGGGGCAGACAAAGTAATGAACAAATAAGACAAAGCAGCATAAGATAGAAACAAGTCCCTTTGTTCATATTTCCATATCCGGTCGACCACAGTGGGCAATGCAGGAAAAGGTCAAACAAAATAGAAATAGATCGGACAAAGCAGACAAAGACAGGGCAAAGCAGTGCAAAGTAAGATCCAGTGGGGAAAAAGAACCGAATGCAACAAGGTAGGAAAAGATGGGACCAACAGGACAAAGATAGGCAGGATAGCACGAAGGCGAACAAGTAGAACACAATAAGAGATAGAAAGTATGACGGAGTACCATCACTGAAGACAGCACTCAGTAGAACACAATAAGAGATAGAAAGTATGACGGAGTACCATCACTGAAGACAGCACTCAGTAGAACACAATAAGAGATAGAAAGTATGACGGAGTACCATCACTGAAGACAGCACTCAGTAGAACACAATATGAGATAGAAAGTATGACGGAGTGCCATCACTGAAGACAGCACTCAGTAGAACACAATAAGAGACAGAAAGTATGACGGAGTGCCATCACTGAAGACAGCACTCAGTAGAACACAATAAGAGACAGAAAGTATGACGGAGTGCCATCACTGAAGACAGCACTCAGTAGAACACAATAAGAGACAGAAAGTATGACGGAGTACCATCCACTGAACACAATAAGAGACAGAAAGTATGACGGAGTACCATCCACTGAACGCGCCCCAACAACGGGCTTGGCCACGGACCGTCACAAGGCTGTGACGTCAAAACGGATTGAGTGATGATGTCGCTGGAGGGGTTGAGGAGGGGGACGGTTGGGGAAGGGGGAAGGGGTGGGGGTGGGGGTCTAATTTCAACTGAGTACGCTCGTTGCTTGGAGGCTGGATTTGAATATTGTGTGGTCAAAGACCGAAGCGTGCTCGGCGGGAAAGGCATGCACTGCCGTGTACTGTCGGCACGACTGTCCCTAGCGTGCCGGTGTTCCCCGGGTTCTATGTTCCCCATTAGGGCTGTTCCCCGTGTCTCTGTTCCCCAGTGTCGATATTCCCCGACCGAAAAAGCGTGCCGCTGTTCCCGTACCGCTGTTCCCCAGGTACTCTGTTCCACAGTAGCGCTGTTCCCCAAACAGATTTCTGTCCAGTCGGCATGAAACCCCTCTTCTACGGTCCCCCGCTCCACCCCCAATACCCCGACCCTCCCACCCCCCTCTTTCCCCCCTCCCACCCCGCCCTCCCACTGCCTCGCCTATAGCAATGAAAACAGTAACAACGTTTAAGTCAGCAAAACCCACCAACAGCACCAACGGCAAAAACTTGGGGAACAGCGGGCCTGGGGAACACCGGGACTGGGGAACACCGGGACCGGGGATTTGCGGGAATGGGGAACAGCGGGATCGCCACAGGGTGGGGAACAACGAAACTGGGGAATTTAGGGACTGAATTTCGATTTTTTTCTTGAGGGTAACACCGGGACTGGGGAATATAGAGACTGGGGAACAAAGAACCTGGGGAACAGCGGCAGGACCCCGTCCCTGCGCTTGCACGTTCTTACACACACACACACACACACACACACACACACACACACACACACACACACACACACCAGGGATAGATCAGTTACGGATGCACGTAGGAAGAGGGTGTGGATATGTTACTACGTGGAAAGAGGACCCAAGATTATCTGGCGACCTATTACTATTGCTGCTGCTGCTGCTGCTACTGCTGCTGCTACCACTACTTCTACTACTACTACTACTACTATGATGATGATAATGATGATGATGATGGCAATCATGGTGATAGTGATGATGTTGATATAACTAAGATTACTTGTTCTTATCCTTAGCAACGTTATCCCAAACAGACAAGATGTCAAGGTGACTATCGCCACAATAATGGCAATATGTTGTAAACTATTTTATATACCGCAAAAGGGAAAGTACATTTTTTAATGTAAATTTCTATGAAGGGTGAAGTGAAGGTGACGCCGGGAGACACGCACAGTGACCACTACACCAGGAAATGGTCCTGTGAAAGGGAACAGCGCCCGACGTCAGTAGAGTCCTCTTTGGTCAGATCCCATGCTTCACAACCCAATACCTTTCCAATCGGTTCAGAAGTGGTCATCAATTCTAGCTGAACTGATTCTGGATCGGCATTGAATCCGATCCAAACAACACAGGGGTACCATCGCTTAACGGGCCTGTCTTGGGGCCGCATTCCGTCGTTCCATGAAATGTCAGTGAAACGGGTTCGGTAGTGTTTGCGTCATCCAGTCAACAGACGTAATGTTTGCGTCATCCAGTCAACAGACGTAATGTTTGTGTCATCCAGTCAACAGACGTAGTGTTTGTGTCATCCAGTCAACAGACGTAGTGTTTGTGTCATCTAGTCAACAGACGTAATGTTTTCGTCATCCAGTCAACATACATAGTGTTTGCGTCATCCAGTCAACAGACGTAGTGTTTGCGTCATCCAGTCAACAGACGTAGTGTTTGCGTCATCCAGTCAACAGACGTAATGTTTTCGTCATCCAGTCAACAGACATAGTGTTTGCGTCATCCAGTCAATAGACAAACTGACTGACAGATGTCCGTGACTATGGCCTCTCTATTGGGAGTGTAAAGGAAGTGACGTCTTGCTCCCGTACTGACAGTTCTTGCCATCCCACGATCTGATACTGGGAGCAGACGTTACCTCTGTAAGTTGTCGCTGATGCGTCGGTGAGGGCTTGAAATCAGGTAATATGGATGTTGAAGAGGGATGGAAAGTCAGAATATGGATGTTGATGAGGGATGGAAATAAGGCAAGATATTGACGAGGCTGGACATACAGAGTTGTGGATGTTGATGAGGGATGGAAACATGGTGTGTCCATGTTAATGAGGGACTGAATAGAGTATATAGATGTAGATTAGGGATGGAAAGGAAAGTGAAGAGAGATGGAAAGGAAGAAAGTGAAGAGGGATGGAAAGGAGGAGAGTGAAGAGGGATGGAAAGGAAGAAAGTGAAGTGGAATGGAAACATGGTGTGTCCATGTTGATGAGGGACTGAATAGAGAATATAGATGTAGATTAGGGATGAAAAGGAGGAGAGTGAAGAGGGATGGAAAGGAGGAGAGTGAAGAGGAATGGAAGGGAGGAGAGTGAAGAGGGATGGAAAGGAGGAGAGTGAAGAGGGATGGAAAGGAGGAGAGTGAAGAGGGATGGAGGAGAGTGAAGAGGGATGGAAAGGAGGAGAGGAAGAGGGATGGAAAGGAGGAGAGTGAAGAGGGATGGAAAGGAGGAGAGTGAAGAGGGATGGAAAGACAGAATGTGGAATGTGACGAGGGATGGAAAGACGAAATGCAGTGTGAATGTTGATGAGGGATTGAAATACGAAGCGTGGATGTTGATGAGCGATTGAAATACGAAGCGTGGATGTTGATGAGGGATTGAAATACGAAGCGTGGATGTTGATGAGGGATTGAAATACGAAGCGTGGATGTTGATGAGCGATTGAAATACGAAGCGTGAATGTTGATGAGGGATTGAAATACGAAGCGTGGATGTTGATGAGGGATTGAAATACGAAGCGTGGATGTTGATGAGGGATTGAAATACGAAGCATGGATGTTGATGAGGGATATGAGTGTGGCATGCGGATATTAATGAGAATTTGAAATGTGAAGACTGGATGTTGAAGTTCTCAACCAAAGAGGTACTCACACACGCGCACACGGAGAAGTACTCACATACGCGCTCACAGAGAAGTAATCACGCACACGTGCACACAGAAAAGTACTC
Organism: Conus ventricosus; assembly: GCA_018398815.1. Lineage (NCBI taxonomy): Eukaryota > Metazoa > Mollusca > Gastropoda > Neogastropoda > Conidae > Conus > Conus ventricosus. Next base: position 15,516,045 of record CM031627.1, read on the forward strand.
ACACGCGCACACAGAGATGCGGTATGCGGATATTAATAAGTGAGCAACTGAAATTAAGTGTGCAGATGTTAAGTGGGATGGAAATACGGAGAACGGATGTTGATAAGGGCTTAAAATATCCAATGCAGATGTTGATGAGACATTGAAATACGAAATGCAGATGTCGATAAGGGATGGAAATAGGGAGTGTGGATTTTGATTAGGGTTTGAAATGCTGCTGATGAGAAATTGAAATATGAAGATCGAATGTTGATGAGGGATTGAACAACGGAGTGATAATCATGAGCATGCAAATGATGATGAAGGATGGAAACATGCAGTGTTGATGTTGATGAGGGATGGAAAGGCAAAGTGTTGATGAGAGCTAGCAATACGGAGTTTGAATATTGATGAAGGATGAAAATACGGAGTGCCGTTGTTAATGAAGGATAAAAATACGGAGTGGCGATGTCAGTGAAGGATAGAAATACAGAGTGGCGATGTCAATGAAGGATAGATATACGGAGTGCCGATGTTGAAGGATATAAATATGGAGGGCCGATGTTGATGAAGGATAGAAATACGGAGTGGCCATGTTGATGAGGGATATAAATATGGAGGGCCGATGTTGATGAAGGATAGAAATATGGAGGGCCGATGTTGATGAAGGATAGAAATATGGAGGGCCGATGTTGAAGAGGGATGGAAATACGGAGTGTGGATGTTGATGAGGGATGGAAATACGGAGTGTGGATGTTGAAGAGGGATGGAAATATGGAGTGCCGATGTTGAAGAGGGATAGAAATACGGAGTGTGAATGTTGAAGAGGGATGGAAATATGGAGTGTGGATGTTGAAGAGGGATGGAAATACGGAGTGTGGATGTTGAAGAGGGATGGAAATACGGAGTGCCGATGTTGAAGAGGGATAGAATACAGAGTGTGGATGTTGATGAGGGATCGAAATACGGAGTGTGGATGTTGAAGAGGGATGGAAATATGGAGTGGCGATGTTGATGAGGGATGGAAATACGGAGTGTGGATGTTGACGAGGGATGGAAATACGGAGCGCCGATGTTGATGAGGGATCGAAATACGGAGTGTGGATGTTGAAGGGGGATGGAAATACGGAGTGGCAATGTTGATGAGGGATGGAAATACGGAGTGTGGATGTTGATGAGGGATGGAAATATGGAGTGTGGATGTTGAAGAGGGATAGAAATACGTAGTGTGGATGTTGATGAAGGATGGAAATACGGAGTGTGGATGTTGACGAGGGATGGAAATACGGAGTGTGGATGTTGAAGAGGGATGGAAATACGGAGTGTGAATGTTGATGAGGGATAGAAATACGGAGTGTGGATGTTGAAGAGGGATGGAAATACGGAGTGTGGATGTTGATGAGGGATGGAAATACGGAGAGTGGATGTTGAAGAGGGATGGAAATACGGAGTGTGGATGTTGATGAGGGATGAAAATACGGAGAGTGGATGTTGAAGAGGGATGGAAATACGGAGTGGCGATGTTGATGAGGGATGGAAATATGGAGTGTGGATGTTGAAGAGGGATGGAAATGCGGATTGTGGATGTTGAAGAGGGATCGAAATACGGAGTGTGGATGTTGAAGAGGGATGGAAATACAGAGTGTGGATGTTGAAGAGGGATGGAAATACGGAGTGTGGATGTTGAAGAGGGATGGAAATACGTAGTGTGGATGTTGATGAGGGATGGAAATAGAGTGTGTGGATGTTGAAGAGGGATGGAAATACAGAGTGTGGATGTTGATGACGAATGGAAGTATGGAGTGTGGATTTTGATGAAGGATCCACATCCCCCCCCCCCCCCTCCATCCCCGCCCCCCGCGAATAACTTTGTAGAAGTGAGTGGGTAGTGGGAGGAGGAGAGGGGAGTAAGGGATGGGGGGGGGGGGGGGGGGGGGGGCAAGGGTAGGCTTTAAGGGGCGGGAAGGGAGGTAGGAACGATCCGAGAACTCCAACAACGGGAGACAAGAGAGGATGACGATGACGAGGGGGTTCCCCGTGTTTTTCTGATGAACAAGGGGAGGGGCCCGGCATTGGTAGGACGGGAGGCAGTACACAATTAGCACTTTGTCTACGATGTTTTGACGACGTACCTCTCTGTCTGTCTGTCTGTCTGTCTCTGTCTGTCTGTCTGTCTGTCTGTCTGTCTCTCTCTGTCTGTCTGTCTGTCTGTCTGTCTCTCTCTCTCTCTCTCTCTCTCTCTCTCTCTCTCTCTCTCTCTCTCTCTCTCATTGTCTTGTGAATTATTTGCGTGTTTTTGGTGATTCGTGTGAGCTAAACGTGTGTGCACGTTCTGAGTCAGACCATACGCCTGTAGAACTTCATCTCAGTTGTGTAGACGGTAACCTAAACACTAGACTAAATGATAACAGCTTCATCTTGGAAAAGTTTGTATGGAATGATGATCATAGTAGTGTATTCTGTAATAACTTGTCACGAATAGATTTTCTGGAGAGAAAAAAATGGCACATGCACTCAGTTTGATCGATCTTGATGTTAACAAAGCACTGCGTTACTTTAACATGTGTGTAACAGGAAACTGCTGTCTGCTGTCTGCATGAAAATTCAAGTAGGCATAAAGGAAGTAATGAATCCCAAAATTGGTTTGATTCAGAGTGTGGTTACTGTAACAAAAAACCAGTCCATAGATTGCTGAATGAGTCTGTGCGTTTCACATGATGATGGAGACCGTCACGAGTATTGCAAGGTAAGACGTGAATATAAGCATTTACAGAAGAGAAAGAGGAAACAACTTAATGATACCCTAATGGCGGAACTACTGTCTTCTGTGAATAATCAGAAACAGTTTTGGAACACAGTGAAAAGGATTTCTTAGAAACAAAATCAGCCTTCAAATAACATCAGTATAGACACTTGGTTTGAACACATTTCAAAACACTTTTGACAAAAGATGCTAATACTGATAGTATGTTACAGTGTGAATGTAATGAAGAACTGGTAATGGATAATTTAAATCGCCCAATCTCTAAAGTTTTGTTTGCCATTAGGAAAGTAAAACATTGCAAGGATGCAGGACCAGATGGTATAATTGGAGAATTCATAAAATATGTCTAGTTGCAAGGCGAGACGACTGCAGGCGGAAATCTAAACAAATCTTAAATAAATGTTAGCGAACCGCCCAGAGAACGTGGAGAAACGAGTCACAAGACAAAACACAACGCGTTTCGACCTCTTAGGTCTTCGTCGGGTGATAAATAAACGAATAAAACAACGAAAATTCACTTAGCTTTGATCGCTAAGCGATCTGAAGCGATCAAAGCTAAGTGAATTTTCGTTGTTTTATTCGTTTATTTATCACCCGACGAAGACCTAAGAGGTCGAAACACGTTGTGTTTTGTCTTGTGACTCGTTTGTCCACGTTCTCGGGGCGGTTCGCTAACATTTATTTAAGTTTCATAAAATATGGTTGTAGATCTGATCTCATTTTGAATTTCTTGATAACCCTTTTCAACTCTCTATTTGACAAAGGAATTTATCATGAGAACTGGGCAGAATCTATTATCATACCCCTCTGTAAGAAAGGAAATGTAAACAATCCCAATAATTACCGAGGCATTTCGCTTTGTGATGCTCTAGTAAGCTATACAGCACGATCATTAACTGTAGGTAACAGGAATGGGTAGAAGAAAATAATGTCACGGGAGAATATCAAGCTGGATTCAAACGTAATTACTCTACTATAGACCATATGTTTTACTCTGATGGCTTTTATTCAAAAAACAGTTTTCTTTCAATCGTAGATTCTACGTTGCCTTCATATTGTTTTTGAAAAAAAAAGCTTTGGATTCTATTTGCAGAAGTATTTTATGGCCTTTTCTGTTGAAAGATTCATGGAAAATTATATCTATCTATCTATCTTTTATCTATCTATCTATCTATCTATCTATCTATCTATCTATCTATCTATCTATTTGTTAAAATGGGGTCATGCCAATGTGCCCCCGTCTCATTGTGCCCCGTCTCATTGTGCCCCCAAAATGCCGTCTCATTGTGGACCACGTCTCATTGTGCCCCCGTCTCATTGTGCCCCGTCTCATTGTGCCCCCGTCTCATTGTGACCGTCTCATTGTGACCCCCGTCTATGTTCGCAGGCTTAGTGATACTCTATAGATCGAAATCTTTCTCTTCACTAATTTTTGTTATCTCAGCAATAAACTATTTTAATTCCCTGCTGCATAGCGTTACCCGCTATGCGTTACGCTACTTAGGGTTTGTTTTTTTTTTAGTGGGTCAGCCTTCGGGGTGGGGGTAGATCTTTCATGTACCACACTGAACGCTGTGTTTTCAAAGTTTGGCCTTGAGACGGGGGCACAACGAGACGGGGGCACAATGAGACGGGGGCAGAATGAGACGGGGGCACAACGAGACGGGGGCACAATGAGACGGGGGCACAATGAGACGACACTGGGGGCACAGCGAGACGGGGGCACAATGAGACGGGGGCACATTGATACGTACCCAAAATTGGGCGCTATCGTCAGGATGATTTTGGGTTGCCCACCGCCGGTGTTATATAGCGCGTGGGCCCGATTGCGGATGTTTTCATGTGCTGGTTGGCTGCACGTGTATTTTGAGATTTTCAGGTTGTTGTTCTGGGTGTGTTCACTAACAACGATTTCCATTTGTGCCTGCAGTTGTTTACTATTTCTGTTTTAGTATTTAGAGTTGCTAGGTGTGGTTTGCAGAGTATTAGCCATTTTTCAATTGACCATAAGTTGCATCTTTTTGAAATATTGCTGCATGGTGATGCCCTCAGTGAACTACTTAGACATAACACTTGACCTCAACAACCACATATATAAACCATACAAGAAGCCTAACGACACACCTATCTATGTAAACATTAAAAGCAACCATCCACCATCTGTATTAAAGACCATACCCAACGGCATAAACAAGAGACTATCAAATCTGTCATGTAATGAAAGAGTATTCAGCAACGCAGCAGTAGAATACCAAGAAGCACTGCAAAAAAGTGGGTACAATTACAAACTACAATACAACCCAGACAACAACATAAATAAAAGTAAGAAAAACAGAAAAAGAAAAATCATATGGTACAACCCACCATACGATGGGAGACTCAAAACAAACATAGGGAAAGAAGTCTTTAAAATCTTAGCATCTTCGTTCCCAAAAGAACACAAACTGTATAAAATATTTAACAAAAACACCGTCAAACTATCGTATTCATGTATGCCTAACCTCAAAAATTTAATTGATGCATCTAACAAAATGAAAACCAACACAGCAAAGAAGGGTGAAGAAAGGAAATCTTGCAATTGCATAAAAAAAAGAGCAGTGTCCCCTAAACAACAAATGCCTCTACAAAAATATTGTATACCAAGCCACTGTGACATCAGAAAATGATAAAGAAACATACATAGGGATTACTGAAAACCACTTCAAAACCAGATATGCAAACCACAAACAGTCATTTAATAAAGAAAAATACAAAAACCAAACAGAACTGAGTAAATACATCTGGAAACTTAAAGACGCAAAAACAAACTACAATATATCCTGGAAAATCATAAAAAGGGCATCACCATACAGCAATATTTCAAAAAGATGCAACTTATGCTCAACTGAAAAATGGCTAATACTATGCAAACCACACCTAGCAACTCTAAATACTAAAACAGAAATAGTAAACAACTGCAGGCACAAATGGAAATCGTTGTTAGTGAACACACCCAGAACAACAACCTGAAAATCTCAAAATACACGTGCAGCCAACCAGCACGTGAAAACATCCGCAATCGGGCCCACACGCTATATAACACCGGCGGTGGGCAACCCAAAATCATCCTGACGATTGCGCTTAATGCTTGAAACAAATTTTATAGATTTCGTTTTAACACTTTATCTTAACAAATGTTGCTCCCCAAGGGGTTGAGCACTTGTAAAATCGTTTTAGGCGTTTTAACTACATTGATATATATATATATATATATATATATATATATATATATATATATATATATATATATATATATATATATATATATATATATATATGTGTGGTGTTTGTGTGTGTGTGTGTGTGTGTGTGTGTGGGGTGTGTGTGTATGGATAATTGTGTAAAATTTAGAGTGAGAAGTGGCGGGAAATTGTGAGATTATATCATGTGCACTAGTGGTGTTAAACAAGGTGACGTGTGTAATCCTATTCTGTTTTCTTTGTTAATTCACGAATTAACATTTAAAGTTATAAATACCGTGAGGCATGGAGCTCAGTTCATGGACGACATTTTATAACTGTCTATACTCCTTCTGGCAGATGATATTGTTTTGTTGTCTGAAACAGTTATAGGTTTACAAACACAATTGAATAATTTATGGCGTGCTGCTTCTTCTCTACAACTGACAGTGAATATGCAGAAAAGTGATGTAGCTGTATTCAGGAAAGGTGGTTATTTAGGTGCAAGAGAACATTGGAATTATGATGAAATAACTATACCAGTCGTGAATGTCTCCAAATATTTAGAATTTATTTTTCAACCAAATTAAGTTTTAACTTTAACTTAAGCTTGTAGAGATGTAGCGAGCAAAGCAAAGCATGCTGCTTTGTGTATGATGAGGAAATTATCAAGTTTGGGAAATCAGTCATTTGAAATATTTGTAAAACTATTTGACTCCCAAGTCCAACCCATTTTCTAGGGTCTGGATAAAGCTGCAGTAAATTGTGAGAAAGTACATTTATTTGCCTTAAAGAGGTTTTTTTTTGTTTCATTACAAACATCCAATGATTTGGTTTATGGGGAAACTAATAGGTATCCAATATATCTGAATTCTGCAGTTAGATGTATCCGTTACTGGTTGAAACTGATAAAAATGAACGATTCTAGATTACCAAAGAAAGCTTATAACATGTTGTGTAATCTAGATGCTAGGGGAAAACCAAACTGGGCTACAAGGTTGAGACTTAAATTATATGAATTGAGCTTTGGATATGTCTGGTTAAATCAGGGTGTAGGAGATGAACCGACTTTTATCCGAATGGCTCGTACAAGACTGGTTAATAGCAGATGGCAAGAATGGAATCCCCACATAAATAATTGTTACTAGATTTGATCTGTATAGACAGTATAACTCCTTGCACCATATTCCGACTTACTTGTCAAGGAAAATAGACATACATCTAAACTTTACGATGACAAGATTTAGATTTGGAATATCGGATATCTTTGGTCATCATCTTTGTTACAGGCAACATTAAAATTCTGATCTAACCTGTCCATTATGCAAAAATGCACGTGAACATGAAGTTCATTTTGTGTTGCAGTGTACTGCCTTGAGTGGCCTTAAAGATGAGTTCATTCTGCCAAAAATATTATAGACAACCATCTGTATTTAGACACATCTTACTTATAGCCTGCACTAAAGAGGATGTTGTTAAAAAAATTGCCTTGTACCTACACAAAGCCTTCAAATTGTACCTACACAAAGCCTTCAAATTGTACCTACACAAAGCCTTCAAATTGTACCTACACAAAGCCTTCAAATTGTACCTACACAAAGCCTTCAAATTCCGAAGCACAGTGTGTTCTTGAGTATTGTTGTTTTCGTTTTGTTCAATATGCTTTACAATATCATTTCTGTTAATGTGTAATCCACCCCATCATAAGAGGCCATGGACTATAATGATTAAATCATATGTATCCGTCCTCTCTCTCTCTCTCTCTCTCTCTCTCTCTCTCTCTCTCTCTCTCTCTCTCTCTCTCTCTCTCTCTTGCTGCTGAATCGCATGGTAAAACGTTGTGGCTTTCAGGTGTTCAGGATTTTCTATTCTATGATGGATTTGGGTCTGTCTCAGTGAATCAAGGGGCGGGATAGGTACATGCGTTTTTGAAACAACTTCGGCAAAGAGTGATTAATCATTATCATCATTATTATTATTATTGTTATCATGAATACTTATATAGCGCCTATCCACGGCTAGAGACCAAGCCCTAAGCGCTTCACAATACATACTCGTTTAAACAACCTGCTGCCTACTGCTGCTGGGTAGTGCCGACTGGCGCTTCATTCATTCGTGTCCAGTGATTGATAATCGACGGCAAAACTGACAGGAAAGCAACCAGAACAGTGAACGACATACATTTTATAGAACTGTAAAGACATCTGCTAGTTGTAAAAAGTATCTCTCACCTAATATTGATTGTACAAGTAGTCTGGGCTAGTACCAACACCACAAAAGGGAGAATCAGGACTCCAAAAGCACCCGCAACATTCTTCACGGCAGGAGGCAGCAAATCGTGGCCAAGAACAACAGTGCCACTCGAAACATGCAGGCAGAGTCTGCTGGATGGGGCAGATGACTGGGAGTGCACTGCAGACCTCCCAGAATGGAAGAGTCACCCAGAGATCATCAGCAAGAGTGGCATGAGACCAGACATAGTAGTCCACTCTAAGTCAACCAAGCAGCTGATCATGATCGAGCTCACGGTGCCATATGAGAACAGAATGGAGGCAGCTCAAATCTACAAGACTGAAAAGTATGCTGATCTGGCAAACAGCCTGAGGAGAGAAGGCTATCAGGTCAAAGTCCTCACTGCAGAAATTGGAGCTAGGGGATTTGTAGGAACGTCTGCATACAGCCTCATGAAACAGCTCTCAGTTGCAGGGAAGGGTAAAACCAGAGCCCTGAAAGCAATGGCAGAAGCGGCAGAGAGGAGTGTTCAAGCTGGATCTGGTCAAGGAGGAACAAAAGTGAACTTCATAAGGCTTAATTTCCCTACAAATATCAGGTGTCCTGTGGCTCAGTGGTTAAAGCGCGAGTCATTAAGTAGAAAATGAGCATGTCCAGAGGGTCATGGGTTCGAATCCCAGCCATGGCTCGTCCCAAGATGGGGAAAAAAAAAAGGGGGGCAGCAGAGGGACATCCGGAGTCATGAACCGGGTGTGGCCCAACCCCCTAGAGTGTCAGGAGATAAGGGCCGAAACACTTGCTTGAAGGGGGCTTCTCTTCTGAGGACTCTCTGCTGCCACGCTCTCCACGAGTTTCTTTCTACTGATGCATGGGTAAACCATTGACTTCCGGGAATAGGCCGGAGGACGTCCGGGAAAGACCAGAGGACACTGGGAAAGACCAGAACCAAGGGCTCTGTGGGCTGGCTCCCCACTTTGCCTTAAACATGTGGCTACTAAAAATAAAAGGAAAAGATGCTCCAGGATTCACCGAAAGGGGAGAGAGAATGATGAATCCATCGGTGCTCAACCAATCACGACTGCAAATCCCAAACGGACTATGAACATGGACCAAATGGAATATCCATGTGTCTGTGGAAAAGCGTTTCGCTACCACCCGTGGCATGAAGATCCACAGAACAAAGATGGGATGTGTGAAGACTCATCTGAATGAGCAGCAGCGCACTGCATCAGCAGATAAGACGTCGGAAGACCCAAGGCCAGGATTTAAACCACAGTGCCAAGGACATCCACGCTGTTGGTTCGGATGGGAATTTGCACAGGCCCTCGATGCCAGGCGCCTGAAACTCAACCTGCACGAGCAAACGAAACTGAAGATTGGGAGAAACTGGATGCAAAAATCGTCCAAAGACTCGATGCACTGATAGGGAAAAGCACCCTGGAACACAAACTAGCCACATATGGGGACATTGTGTATGCCACATGTAGAGACGCCTATGGAGTAAAACTGCCAAAGAGAAAACACCTCCAAAGAAATCCAGACGCCAAGAAAAGATGGACAAGATCAGAGTCCAAAAGAACAACCTCAAGAAGCAAATGAAGACCGCACTGCCAGCTGAAAAACAAGGCTTGGAAAAACTGTGGGAAGACCTGAAAGAAAAAACACAGCGCCCTCAGCAAAGCGGAATCTGCGAGGAAGAGGAAGAGCAAAAAGAAGAAGACACAAGAGCGCTTCTTCAGAGACCCCTTCCAGTTTGCCAGAACACTGTTTGAGCAGCCAAAATCTGGGACCCTAAGTGTGGACAAAGGAGTTCTTGAGCAGCATCTGAGGAAAACATACTCTGACTCACAGAGCAAAGCACCACTCGACATTCAAGATCTGGTGTGGCCAACCAACCCTGAGGAACAGTTCAATGGCAAGCCTCCAACGTTGGCGGAAATCAAGAAGGTGGTCGAAAAAGCCAGAGCCAATCATCACCAGGGCCAAACGGAATACCGTACCAGCTTTACAAGAATGTCCCAAGGTGCTGGAGTGGCTCCACAGGCTGCTGCGATCGGCTTGGAGAAACCAGAAGATCAGCGGCCAGTGGATGACGGCAGATGGTGTGTACATCCCAAAGAGCAAAACTCAAGTGACATCAGCCAGTTCAGGCCAATATCACTACTGAACGTCGAAGGGAAAATCTTCTTCTCTGTCATGGCAGCAAGGCTGACCAAGTACCTGATGGAAAAAAGTACTTGGATGTGTCAGTCCAGAAAGGTGGCATCCCAGGCGTGGCTGGCTGTGTAGAACACGCCACAATGATCTGGGACGCAATCCAAAAAGCAAAAACAGAAAAGAGAGACCTGGACGTAGTGTGGCTTGATCTGGCAAACGCATATGGATCTGTGCCCCATGAGATGATACAGTTGGCTCTTGAGATGTACCATGTGCCAAAGAACATCCGCGACATGCTCAAGAAGTACTTCAATGGCTTCTCAATGCGGTTCTCTACCAAGGAGTACACAACTGATTGGATCAACTTGGAAGTGGGCATTGCAATGGGCTGTGCAATTTCCCCGTACTGTTCGTGCTGGCAATGGAACTCATCTTGAAAGCAGCAACAAACAAACGCGAGACCAACAGACCTTGGCGATGGATACAAGATGCCTCCTCTCAAGGCCTTCATGGATGACACTACAGTGATTTCATCCAGAGAAGACGAGACACGTCATGTGCTGGAGAGGCTGGACGACATAGTTGCCTCATCCAGAATGAAGTTCAAGCCAAAGAAATCACGGAGTCTCTCACTGAGGAAAGGAAAGGTGGCCGAATCTGTGGTCTTCAGTGTTGCCAACCAGGCCATTCCAACAGTCACAGAAGAACCAGTCAAGAGCCTTGGAAGATGGTATGATGATACGCTGAAAGACACACAAAGAGCAAAAGAAACCAAGCAGATGGCGGAAGAAGGCTTGGAGACCATTGACCAGTGTGGGCTCCCTGGCAAATACAAGGTCTGGTGTCTGCAGTTCATGCTGATACCAAAGCTCCTATGGCCTCTGATGATATACGACATCTGCACCAGCACAGTGGAGGCAATGGAAGCCAAAATCAACAAGTTCACAAGGAAATGGCTTGGTGTCCCACCCTGTCTGACTGACATCGCGCTGTACTGTCGCCAAGCAAAGCTCAAACTACCACTGAAATCCATCCTGGAGGAATACAAAGCAGGGAAGATCAGACTTCAAAGCATGCTGGAGGACTCAGGAGACAAGGTGGTAGAAGCATCAAGCCCAGCTGAAGACAGGCAGAAATGGAAAGTTCAAGAGGCGATGGATTCTGCAAAAGAAGTCTCAGATCAGAGAAATAACAGGACACACACAGACCAACAGACAAGGACTGGGGGTGACCAAAAACTGAATGGTGGTCAAAGGCCAAAGGAAAAGCCAAAAGAGACATGATGATTCAGGAGATGAGAAAAGAAGAAGACCAAAAAAGACTCCAAAAAGCAGTCCAGCAGAGCCAGCAAGGGCAATGGACAACGTGGGAGAATGCACTCCAAAGAAGTCTAACTTGGAATGACATTTGGCACATGGCCCCTCTCAGGATCAGCTTCATTCTCAGATCTGCATATGACCTTCTGCCTCAAATGCAAACCTGGTGAAGTGGGGGAAAACAGACGATCCTGCATGCCCCCTCTGCCATAAAAAACAAACAGTGGAGCATGTTCTAAGCTCATGTAAAGTAGCCCTGGCTCAAGGAAGGTACACATGGAGGCACAACCAAGTGCTCAAAGAAATTGTACAAGTAGTCTGGGCTAGTACCAACACCACAAAAGGGAGAATCAGGACTCCAAAAGCACCCGCAACATTCTTCACGGCAGGAGGCAGCAAATCGTGGCCAAGAACAACAGTGCCACTCGAAACATGCAGGCAGAGTCTGCTGGATGGGGCAGATGACTGGGAGTGCACTGCAGACCTCCCAGAATGGAAGAGTCACCCAGAGATCATCAGCAAGAGTGGCATGAGACCAGACATAGTAGTCCACTCTAAGTCAACCAAGCAGCTGATCATGATCGAGCTCACGGTGCCATATGAGAACAGAATGGAGGCAGCTCAAATCTACAAGACTGAAAAGTATGCTGATCTGGCAAACAGCCTGAGGAGAGAGGCTATCAGGTCAAAGTCCTCACTGCAGAAATTGGAGCTAGGGGATTTGTAGGAACGTCTGCATACAGCCTCATGAAACAGCTCTCAGTTGCAGGGAAGGGTAAAACCAGAGCCCTGAAAGCAATGGCAGAAGCGGCAGAGAGGTGTTCAAGCTGGATCTGGTCAAGGAGGAACAAAAGTGAACTTCATAAGGCTTAATTTCCCTACAAATATCAGGTGTCCCTGTGGCTCAGTGGTTAAAGCGCGAGTCATTAAGTAGAAAATGAGCATGTCCAGAGGGTCATGGGTTCGAATCCCAGCCATGGCTCGTCCCAAGATGGGAAAAAAAAAAAGGGGGCAGCAGAGGGACATCCGGAGTCATGAACCGGGTGTGGCCCAACCCCCCTAGAGTGTCAGGAGATAAGGGCCGAAACACTTGCTTGAAGGGGGCTTCTCTTCTGAGGACTCTCTGCTGCCACGCTCTCCACGAGTTTCTTTCTACTGATTGGCATATCAGAACTTATCTGAAAAGATTTAGATAGGGAATTTAGGACAACCAAGCGCATCTGTACCGAAATGCAAATACTAAAAGCATTAATGTCCTGTGTCCTTTACGCAAAATGCAAATGAAGACAAATTGCATTTTCTACTTTGCTAAAATACTAAAAGCATTAATGTCCTGTGTCCTTTACGCAAAATGCAAATGAAGACAAATGGCATTTTCTACTTTGCTAAAATACTAAAAGCATTAATGTCCTGTGTCCTTTACGCAAAATGCAAATGAAGACAAATTGCATTTTTCTACTTTGCTAAAATACTAAAAGCATTAATGTCCTGTGTCCTTTACGCAAAATGCAAATGAAGACAAATTGCATTTTCTGCTTTGCTGTCCTGTGCTGTAAGATTTACGGTATGAAAACATTCCATGAAAATTCCTCAAAAACCCTTCTTTTCGAGCCACTTAGCTTATGGCACGTTAAACTGAAAACGTACTAAAGGGCACATGCATGTAGCTGTATAAGGCTTTCGAGAAGCGCACAACTATCGTCAGTTAAATGAACCCAACTGTCATATATATTGTGTGCTTATCTGTCAGTTTCTTATTGTCAAATTATACTATGTTACCTTAGTGTTTGAACTGTAGGGGCCATGGCCTATACTGATTAAAATCTTTCGTTCGTTCTCTCTCTCTCTCTCTCTCTCTCTCTCTCTCTCTCTCTGTCTCTCTGGCGTGTGTAAATGTGTGTGTGCGCGCGCGTGCTTCTCTCTCTCTCTCTGTCTCTCTCTCTCTCTTTCTCTCTCTCTGTGTGTGTGTGTGTGTGTGTGTGTGTGTGTGTGTGTGTGTGTGTGTGTGTGTGTGTGTGCGTGCGTGCGTGTGTGTGTGCTCTTGATGTTTTAAGCAAGTATTGTGATACATGGAAGCTTAATGTTAATGTAGCAAAAAGAAAGGTTTATGGACGCAATATTCCTAGAGAAAAAACAACAACTAAAGTTTAGAAACCAGTCCATAGAAATAATACATACTTTCAAATATTTAGGTATCATGTTTCGCAGAATAGGAATTGTATTTGTAAATGTAAGAATGATTTGTATGACCAAGCGCAATGTGCAATGTTTTCTTTATTAAAGATGGCAAGATGTCAAAATTTGCCAATAAATATTCTCAACAAATCTTAAATAAATGTTAGCGAACCGCCCAGAGAACGTGGACAAACGAGTCACAAGACAAAACACAACGCGTTTCGACCTCTTAGGTCTTCGTCGGGTGATAAATAAACGAATAAAACAACGAAAATTCACTTAGCCTCGTTCTCATTCAACGCCTTCTTCCTTGCGCTGAACCCTAAGCGATCTGAAGCGATCAAAGCTAAGTGAATTTTCGTTGTTTTATTCGTTTATTTATCACCCGACGAAGACCTAAGAGGTCGAAACGCGTTGTGTTTTGTCTTGTGACTCGTTTGTCCACGTTCTCTGGGCGGTTTGCTAACATTTATTTAAGATTTGTTTAGATTTCCGCCTGCAGTCGTCTCGCTTTGCAACTAAATAAATATTCTGCTGAACTTCGACCAGTCAATGGTACTGCCTGTACTTTTATATGGGTGTGAAATTTGGAGATATATTGATTTAAAGCTGATGGAAAGTTTTCAGCTGAAATTTTTGAAGCAACTTTTTCATTTGAATCGTTCTACCAAAACAGAATTGATATGTGGAGAACTAGGAATATATCCTGTTTCAGTTCAATTGTATGCGCAAATGATGCAGTCCTAGTCATCATTACTTTCTCCACAAACAAACAAAAATTCATCTAGATTGTATAAAGCATTATATGATTTATACAGAAATCAGGGTGGTTGATGTGTATACGGGATATCCTAACAGAAGCAGGATTCGACTGTGTTTGGGAGGGACAAAAGTTTTTGTCTGTTCACAATGTTTGTAGAATTTGTTCGTAATCCATAACAAGATATTTACATACGTGCATGGAATGAAGCTTTAGAATCTAGTGATAACCGTTCATTTTATAAAAATTTTAAAACAGAGTTTTGCCGTGAAAAATATATTAAACTGTTGCCTGATATTTATATATACCCACTAATTCGGTTTCGCTGTGATAATCCTAAACTCATGATAGAAATTGGCAGACGATTTGGAATACCTCACGATGAACGATTCGGTCGGGACTGCGACCAGAATGACCTTGGA
>CM031627.1:15536067-15551067 GCA_018398815.1 Conus ventricosus
CCGACAGTCATCAGGTAGTTTATTTTGCACCGACAGTCATCAGGTAGTTTATTTTGCACCGACAGTCCTCAGGTAGTTTATTTTACACCGACAGTCCTCAGGTAGTTTATTTTGCACCGACAGTCCTCAGGTAGTTTATTTTGCACCGACAGTCATCAGGTAGTTTATTTTGCACCGACAGTCATCAGGTAGTTTATTTTGCACCGACAGTCATCAGGTAGTTTATTTTGCACCGACAGTCATCAGGTAGTTTATTTTGCACCGACAGTCATCAGGTAGTTTATTTTGCACCGACAGTCATCAGGTAGTTTATTTTGCACCGACAGTCATCAGGTAGTTTATTTTGCACCGACAGTCATCAGGTAGTTTATTTTGCACCGACAGTCCTCAGGTAGTTTATTTTGCACCGACAGTCATCAGGTAGTTTATTTTGCACCGACAGTCATCAGGTAGTTTATTTTGCACCGACAGTCCTCAGGTAGTTTATTTTGCACCGACAGTCATCAGGTAGTTTATTTTGCACCGACAGTCCTCAGGTAGTTTATTTTGCACCGACAGTCCTCAGGTAGTTTATTTTGCACCGACAGTCATCAGGTAGTTTATTTTGCACCGACAGTCCTCAGGTAGTTTATTTTGCACCGACAGTCCTAGGTAGTTTATTTTGCACCGACAGTCCTCAGGTAGTTTATTTTGCACCGACAGTCCTCAGGTAGTTTATTTTGCACCGACAGTCATCAGGTAGTTTATTGTGCACCGACAGTCATCAGGTAGTTTATTTTGCACCGACAGTCATCAGGTAGTTTATTTTGCACCGACAGTCCTCAGGTAGTTTATTTTGCACCGACAGTCCTCAGGTAGTTTATTTTGCACCGACAGTCATCAGGTAGTTTATTTTGCACCGACAGTCATCAGGTAGTTTATTGTGGACCGACAGTCCTCAGGTAGTTTATTTTGCACCGACAGTCATCAGGTAGTTTATTTTGCACCGACAGTCCTCAGGTAGTTTATTTTGCACCGACAGTCATCAGGTAGTTTATTTTGCACCGACAGTCCTCAGGTAGTTTATTTTGCACCGACAGTCATCAGGTAGTTTATTTTGCACCGACAGTCATCAGGTAGTTTATTTTGCACCGACAGTCATCAGGTAGTTTATTTTGCACCGACAGTCCTCAGGTAGTTTATTTTGCACCGACAGTCATCAGGTAGTTTATTTTGCACCGACAGTCATCAGGTAGTTTATTTTGCGACGAACGAAGGAGGGGGTGGGGGTGGGGGAGGGGAGGGGGGGGTGGGGGTGGGGGAGGGGGTGGGGGTGGGGGTGGGGGAGGGGGTGGGGGTGGGGGTGGGGGAGGGGGTGGGGGTGGGGGTGGGGGAGGGGGTGGGGGAGGGGGTGGGGGGGGGGGGATGTTGATATCCAAAGAAAGACACCCTTTGAGGATGTAAATGTTTATATCAGTGCGATGCAGTCTAATGAAACATTATGTAAGCTTGATCATGCAATAATTTGATTTATTATAGTTGCAATGATGCTTTCTACATGTGTAATGAATGTATTAGAAAGCAAGTTGATTGTTTGACAACACGTGACGAGTGTGACTGCATCATTTAAAAAATGCAAATTAAGCAAAGCAAAAGATATGCATCAGTATTTAGGAAACCGAGAGATAAAAATGACAGTTATGCCCATTATGTTGCTGGTTAAGGAGAATACGAAAAGAATTGTGAAAAAGAAAAGAAAAACAATACAATGACATAAAAAAAATTTTAGAAAGAGAGGGGGTTAGTTACCGCCAAGGACATTGACAAACAAAGCACAGGACAAGACACACAATGCATTTTGACCTCTTGGGTCTTCTTCAGGCCAAAAAAAACAAACAAAAAAACAGATCACATTTAACATCTAGGACAGTACAAACAAAGAACGAAGAGTGACTTATCTGTCCATGTGTTCAGAAAAAACAATACAATGACATGTTGTTCGAAGAGATTGTGTCTACCGTAGACAGTCTATCAGAATTTTGGGAAACTGTACCTAATGTATCTTTTAAACGTAAACACGTTCATAATGATTCAACAGTTGAAGAAAACGTAAACACGTTCATAATGATTCAACAGTTGAAGATTGGTTTAAGCATTTTAAGGGTTTGTGTCTAGTTTAAAAACAATTTTCTCAGTGTATTTATTGGGCTGTTTCAGATTCAAGATGAATGTTTTTGTTCAGGTTCTGGAATTAGCTTTCATTGGCTGGCCTTCAGAGCCTGAAAACTGAATCCCCATTTGTGGCAAAGCGAATGATGGGCCAGAGCAGAACTGCATGCTAATCCCAGATCCACTGATCGTTAGCTGTTTCTAGCCAACCGCTTAGGTGGTCACCAAGACCCCCTGCTCACCCACCCGTACCGAGTGTCAGTTATGTTCTAATGAACACGAGGAAGGTGAATTACGTAGCTGTTCTATGTTGGGATGTGGAGAGGTGTCTGAAGTGCAAGGTATTACATTTTCTTCGACATCTTCGTCATTGGTTGAAACTGGTGATCAGATTGGTTTTGTTGGTTTTGCGTGCGATGATTGTAATCGGTACACACTTTTAATGCGAGGGCTTGTAGCCGGCCGTTTTGTCCGACCCGGCCGCTTACTTAGAGCCGGTCGTTTTGTCCAACCAGGCCGTTTTGTCCGACCCGGCCGCTTACTTAGAGCCGGCCGTTTTGTCCGACAAAAAATTGAAAGTCGGACAAAACAGCCGGGTTTTAGCCGGCCGTTTTGTCCGACCCGGCCGTTTTGTCCGAGGTTGGACAAAACGGCCGGGTCGGACCAAACGGCCGGCTACAGGGCAGGTCGGAGTGTGCGGCGCGACCCCTGCATGGACTTTTTGTTCAACGCCATTCTCACGGACAGCTCTTTTGCCTTTGCCATTTCTTCAGATTTCTCGGCAATTCATCGCTCAGGCGAGTATCAGCGGACTCCAGAGATGTTCATCTTCTAGCGTGCGTGAGGGGCTGCAAATCTGGTGCAAAGGCGGAACACATGGAATGTGAACGGGTTTGTGACACATCTCTGTGCCACGGGTCAGGTAGTCAGGACACGTTTGTCAGTTTGGTGAACATGTCCCTTGGTTGCATTGTTTCCGGAAATCGTCCACTGGATCAGCAACACGGGGTGGACATCCAGTCACTTCGTCTTGCACTCTGGTCGGTCGATTATTGCGTTAAAGCGTGACATTGTCTATGAAATCCAATTCGGGTTTCAGTTTTGAAGTTTTCAGGCACGGAATATTCTTTGTTCGGGTGCATGATGGCACTGACTCTTTTTTCTTCCTTCCAGTCTTTTTCATGTTTGAGGCCGTCATAAAAATAAAAAAATTACTGCCATCATGTCAAAGACGCTGGGTCCCTTGATGTGCGAATCAAATCCACGGGACAAGCAAAAGTCCATTTCAGACTTGTCTTCAGTTTCTTTGTCCGGCATTATCATCATCATCATCATCATCATCATCATCGTCATCGTCATCATCATCATCATCATCATCATCGTCATCATCATCATTATCGTTGTTGTTGTTGTTGTCGTCGTTATCATTAGTTTTATTGTTACTGTGGTTGTTGCTTTTATTGTTATGATTATGAGGATGATGATGATGATTATCATTATTATTATTATTATTGTTATCATTATCATTATTATTATTGTTGTTGTTATCACCATCGTCATCATCCTCATTATCATCTCATCCTTCACGGTAGTATTAGTAGTAGTAGTAGTCGTAGCTTATTTACGCCAATCAAATCGATGCCCATGTAGTTTACAATCAGCAGCTACGTATCCGCCCTTCAGAAGCAGTCTGATCAAAGTCCAGGCATCCATTTTACTTTCTTGGGATGGGTTGGACTCAATCATATCCATGATCTTCGTGCCCCTCCGTGGTCGATGACCTCCAGTGTGCCCTTCTCTTTCAGTGCACTCAATGACATTCATTTGTGGCCTCCAGTGTGCCCTTCTCTTTCGGTGACACTTCAATGACATTCATTTGTGGCCTCCAGTGTGCCCTTCCCCTTCAGTGACCATCAATGACATTCATTTGTGGCCTCCAGTGTGCCCTTCTCTTCAGTGACCATCAATGACATTCATTTGTGGCCTCCAGTGTGCCCTTCTCTTTCAGTGACACTTCAATGACATTCATTTGTGGCCTCCAGTGTGCCCTTCCCTTTCAGTGACACTTCAATGACATTCATTTGTGGCCTCCAGTGTGCCCTTCTCTTTCAGTGACACTTCAATGACATTCATTTGTGGCCTCCAGTATGCCCTTCTCTTTCAGTGACACTTCAATGACATTCATTTGTGGCCTCCAGTGTGCCCTTCCCTTTCAGTGACACTTCAATGACATTCATTTGTGGCCTCCAGTGTGCCTTTCTCTTTCAGTGACACTTCAATGACATTCATTTGTGGCCTCCAGTGTGCCCTTCCCTTTCAGTGACACTTCAATGACATTCATTTGTGGCCTCCAGTGTGCCCTTCCCTTTCAGTGACACTTCAATGACATTCATTTGTGGCCTCCAGTGTGCCCTTCTCTTTCAGTGACACTTCAATGACATTCATTTGTGGCCTCCAGTGTGCCCTTCTCTTTCAGTGACACTTCAATGACATTCATTTGTGGCCTCCAGTGTGCCCTTCTCTTTCAGTGACACTTCAATGACATTCATTTGTGGCAGGCTGAAGTTCGCCGGTTGTCATCCTCAATGAAGTTGTTGCTTTATTCATTTACACAGCGTAGTGGGCAATGGGTTTTCATCCTCAATGAAGCTGTTGCTTTGTTCATTTACATAGCATAGTGGACAATGGGTTTTCATCCTCAATGAAGCTGTTCCTTTGTTCATTTACACGGCATAGTGGGCAATGGGTTTTCATCCTCAATGAAGCTATTGCTTTGTTCATTTACACAGCATAGTAGGCAATGGGTTTTCCTCCTCAATGAAGGTGTTGCTTTGTTCATTTACACGGCATAGTAGGCAATGGGCTTTCGTCCTCAATGAAGCTGTTGCTTTGTTCATTTACACGGCATAGTGGGCAATGGGTTTTCATCCTCAATGAAGCTGTTGCTTTGTTCATTTACACGGCATAGTAGGCAATGGGTTTTCCTCCTCAATGAAGCTGTTGCTTTGTTCATTTACACGGCATAGTAGGCAATGGGTTTTCCCTTGTCCTTTCGATCACCTGTTTAACCCAAGCTTAGACTGGTGTGGTTTTTGCTATTGATTTTTCTTCCTTTTGAATGTCGACTGGTTCGTCGTTTACCATGTTATGGACAATAGCTAGGAATAGAGTCAAAAACTGTAGCCGCTGCAGTGAGATTGTGGGGCGCCAGTGAGACTATGCAAATAGCAAGTGAGACTACGAACAGTCGTCAGCGAGACTACAATAGTCTAAGAGAGAAGCTGACCTCAAACCAGGCATACGTGAGCCGGTTCAGCGGGTGACTTCAAACGATACGTGCTTGAACTGAACTGCTCCCTACCAATCAAAAGCATGTATCGTTCAGAATGATAGTGAATGGTCAAGCTTACAGACAGGTCCAAGAATTAGAGAGAAACCAGAGTCACTAACTCAATGATTCTTCATAGAAAACAATGTACTAAAGGGGAAGAACAAAGTGGAAAGGAGAGACATTGACGCCACCCGACCGTTCATGAGATAAATAAAATCTCGAGCATTGACTCTCTCTCTCTCTTTCTCTCTCTCTCTCTCTCTCTCTCTCTCTGTCTCTCTCTTATGATCCAGAAGTCTGATGGAATTCTGGGAGGCAAAAGCTCACGTGGTCTATCAGGTTACAAGATCTGAAGTAAATCTAGTCGGCAGTGAAATGCACTGATGGAATGTACATGAATTAATAATGTTGGGCCATTAGGACGAGGTTAAAACAGATCTACAGTGGTTGGACTTATCTTTAGGATGTCTGTATAGAAATCCGACAAGGATTTATTTTGGTGCCTTATCTTGTGATTGAGCTTCGAGTTCTTTCAATATTTCTGTGACACAAATCAATACGAATTCTGTATGAAATATTGCTCTGAACATAAACAACATCTGTTTCAAGTTTATTTTCACAAAGCATTACAAATTCTGCGTGGAATATTGTTCTGGACATAAACAATATCTGTTATCAGTTTATTTTAAGGATTTTTTTCCGGACTGTTGTACACAGAGGAGTGGAAACTGGATTATAATCCACACGGATATTTTGTGAATGCATCTAAAATCTAAACATTTGAAAAGGCTTGTTATTGTGTAGTCTGACAGCTGGTGTGCAAGATGACAAAATTTAGGAGACCTACTTGCGGTCTGTCACTAACATGACAGGCCAGCTTGCGACATTGACGGTGAACGACAGAAGTGTATGAAAGCAAGTGGTACTAATGGGAGTTATACAAAATTATAGCGTGAAAATTGCAAGTTATACTCGCATGAATTAAAAGCAAGAGAGAGCGGGCAGAAATGTTCCGGTATTTCCAGCCCAGCTGACAGCGTAGATCGTCTCCAGAATGATAGCAGAGAGTGACCTTCTGGGAAAGTCATGTAGGCCTACTTCTTTGTGGCTCATCTGGCTTTAGTATCATGTACAGTAACTGTCTGTCTGTAAGAGACTGAGCTTTAGGATGCGGATTCAGAGAGTTCAGTTCAATTCACGTCGCTTGTAGGCCGTCCGACTGTTATGGCCAAACTGGGGGACAGATCTACTGAGACAGGATAACGACACCTGGTGTAGGGGACGGAAAGCATGGGAAGGGTTTCGCTGTTCATATTTTTATAAAGAAGAAGAAGACATTCTCTCTCTCTCTCTCTCTCTCTCTCTCTCTCTCTCTCTTGGCTGCCCACGATACGTGTATGCGCGTTTATATTAATTTTGTTCACATATTCATACATGATTATTTTAAACTTTTGTTTGACTTGTGTGTGTGTGTTGATTTTTGTTCTTTTGCTTTGAACATTTCAGTAAATTAAAGTCTCACGTACGACACAAGTATTTTACATTTAAAACCAAGAGTATTTGTCATTTATGTATTTATTTATTTATTCATTTATCTGTCTATTGATTAATTCGTGTTTTAAATTTTATTTTATATGCTTAGATTCTATGTCATTTAGTTATTTATTTATTCATTTATCTGTCTATTGATTAATTCGTTTTTTTAAATTTAATTTTGTATGTTTAGATTCTTCTCCTTCTTTCACACACGTGTGCAAAATGGTGTTTGCTCGCGAAAGAGTGCTTGTTGTGCATGCTTGGAGGATGAACAGAGCAGCGTGACACCTTTGGCGGCGAAGATCAGACGAAGACTCACCTCGTGGCTTGCGAGAAAAAAATCGGCCTATCCAAGTGACCATCATGGACTGTGTGGCGGAAAGTGGGGGCAGAGGTCACTCCGGGCATACATGTCGCTATGCTAGAGCTGCACCCCTCTCTCTCTCTCTCTCTCTCTCTCTCTCTCTCTCTCTCTCTGGCCGGTGGGGATGATGATTAGGGTTGGAGGTGGGGTGGGGTGAAGATGGAGGGAGAGGGGGAGGGATAGAGAAATAAGTTTTTTTCCGTCGTTCGTTCATTTATTTTTTCTTTCACTCATTTTCCATTTTCTCTGTCTTAACCCTTGCCCCCATTTGGAAGTCTGAGGGATCTTCTGCTACAAACTGTATCCGAGCCTTTGGAAATTATTTGCTGGTCATTTCCTCATAGTCTTTTTTTATTTTATTTTTTACCCTCACTTGTATGACAAACTTAATCTATGTAATTACTCTGTTGTTCTTGTCGTTTCTGTTCTTATTCATGTGTGTGTGTGTGTGTGTGTGTGTGTGTGTGTGTGTGTGTGTGTGTGTGTTTGTGTGTGTGTGTGTGTGTGTGCGTGCGTGTGTGAAAATTTATCTTTGGCTTATTCTGGGCAATGACTTGAGCGAGCACAACTTTACTAAGCAGAACAGTAAGCGTCGTTCAGGCCTTCAGAGCTATTCCCGTCATGAACATGTCACCAAACCGTCAAGGCTGTACATCTGTGATTGACGATTCAGTGACATTTTCCATGTCATGAACATGTCACCAAACCGTCAAGGCTGTACATCTGTGATTGACGATTCAGTGACATTTTCCATGTCATGAACATGTCACCAAACCGTCAAGGCTGTACATCTGTGATTGACGATTCAGTGACATTTTCCATGTTACAAAAGTGACCCAGTGAAACTTATAGCAAGTATATTCACCTGTTGTTTAATACATGGAGAACGGAAAATAGACATGTTAAACGATCTTGTATGTAGACATTGCATTTAATATTATTTTGTATTCTATCAAGATTGAGCCATTTGTAACCCGCCGATTTGTAAGCAGCGCCGATTTGTAGAGCGCTTACAAATCGGCGGGTTAAGCCCCGCCGTTTTGTAAAGCGCTTTACAAAACGTTGGGCGCTTTATATCCTGTTTCTTTGGATTAAAACGATAAACTATTATTACGCTTTCAGTGGTTATTCCTGCAATTTTGATGACTTTCTATTTCATCAAAATGGCGGACTGAAATGGTGTGTGTGTGTGTGTGTGTGTGTGTGTGTGTGTGTGTGTGTGTGTGTGTGTAAGTATATGTGTATGTATATCAGTTTGTGTATGTAAGCCTGTGCATATGTGTGTGTTGGGGGGGGGGGGGGGGGGGGAGTAAACAGTCTATTTCTTTTGCCCTGACTCACTCACACAATCAAATTTCAAAGTCGAAAGCATTGTTGACACGTTTTTATTCATATTTGTTCATTTCTGTAAACGTTACATGAACGACAAAGTGAACTAGACTTGCTTGTTTTTAAACGCAAGTTTTAGCACATTTTACAGTCGATAATATAAACACAAATTTCCACACTCAAATGAAAGCGAAATCGTAACTCAGCTTATACTGAGTGAAGAGAATAGTGCAAGAGAATAGGGAAAAGTTAAACTAGTGTGCAGTTTTCATACTTTCACCAGAATATTTCACTAAAAGAATAGATATGATTGCCAGACACAATCAATAAAAAGACAATGCAGGAAAATTATTCGTGGATGCTGAAAATGTTTATTTGTAAAAAAACAACAAAGAAACAAACAACAGCCGTTTGCATGTTTAATCAAAATTTAGTGGTGGACAGAATACTTCGTCGTTTAAGCCAGCTGACAAAAGATGAACGTGATCCCGTTGGGAAAAAAATCAACTCTCAAGTTGGAAGTGTGTCCTAGATTCAATGACAGTGATTCCATTGGTCAAAGATCAGCTTGACCAATCAGATTCACTGCGTGAACTTTGCAAAGCGAAGCGTAGTGTTTCTTTTAGTAATAATAATAATAACTTTATTGTCCCACACACAAGGGGAAATTTTGGCTGCTTCCCCTGGGGGAAGCGCGTTGTTACAGAGCAGCGGCACCACGGAAATAGGGAGTGAAGTGCCTTTCCCAAGGACACAACTCCGAGTCCACCAGCGGGAATCGAACCCAAGACCTCTAGATTGAGAGTCCAACGCCTTACCAGTTACACCACTGCACCTCCCCTAGTAGTGGGCTTTAGACACAACATATTGAAGAAGATGCTCCTGGTGTTCACATCATTTCTGCAACACTCGATGTTATAGTGAACAGACTCAGCATGCAGTACAAGACTGTAGATAGATAGATAGATAGATAGATAGATAGATAGATAGATAGATAGAGATAGAGAGAGAGAGAGAGAGAGAGAGAGAGAGAGAGAGAGAGAGAGAGAGAGAGAAATAGATAGATAGGCAGACAGACAGAAACGGACAGAGAAACAGAGTGAGGGACAGAGAAACAGAGTGAGGGACAGAGAGAGAGAGAGAGAGAGAGAGAGAGAGAGAGAGAGAGAGAGAGAGAGAGAGAGAGAGGAGGGCGAGGGGGGGGGGGGGGTAGTAAAATAAGCTAGCAGACTTGTCTTTTTCTCTTCGTTAGAGTGCTCCTCAAAACGACGTGAGTCAGTCCGCCATCTTGATGAGCAAATAGAAAGTCATCAAAATTGCGGGAATAATCACTGAAAGGGTAATAATAGTTTATCGTTTTAATCCAAATCTACAAATCGGCGCTGCTTTCAAATCGGCGGGTTACACCATTCAATGAAATTTCTCTCGGGTGGAGAACCAGATATCAATAAATGTCTTATTGTATCAACAATGTTCCTACGTACACAGATCCAGGCAAATGCATCAAAAGTGAGTCGGTCAATTGTGGTGAATTAAATTAGTCAAACTATATAAAAGCAGCAATTAAGCAGCCATTCTCGTTTCTAAAATGGTAACTGCTAAGTAATGATTAAGCATTGAAAAATTACCTATATGGACGGAATCAATCAAGATAATTATGATAGCGCCGAAGTGGACAGGTCAGGTGAAATGATCGTCATGTGTTACGTCAGTCGAGGTGTCCCAGCAGATGTGGCAGAGTGGTTAAGACGTTCGCCTGCCAATCCAACGCGTGAGAAGTGCATGGATTCGAGCCCTGCCTTTCTCGCCCTTTCTTTCCCAGTTTGAATGACAAATCGAACTGAACGTCAAGTCCTTCGGATGGGGACTATAAGCGAGTCGGACCCGTGTGCCTTCCTGGCCCCTGCACACGTTAAAGAACCCACGGCAGTCGAAAATCGAAAAGAGTAGGGGGGTTCCCCGCTGCCCTGGCAAAATTGATGTAGATTGAAGATAGCCGCCTGGTATTTCTTACCAAGCCACAAAAATCGTCACTTACTGTTGTCGTGTGCCATCGTGTACCGGTGGAAGTGGAGGACACGTATAAACATCGCTTGCATCCTATGTGAGAAACTGGAGGAATAAATGAGATAAATGAAAATGAGTGACTGAGAAACTGGAGGAATAAATGAGATAAATGAAAATGAGTGACTGATATTTGAATGGTACGGGAAACGACTGAATGAGCGCCAGTAGGCTGCTCTTGGCCGGCTCTACCTGGGTAGGCAGCCCGTTGAGTGAGTGAGGTAGTGTGTTATTGTAAAGCGCTTAGAGCTTGGTCTGTGACCGAGGATAGGCGCTATATAAATACCCAATATAATAATAATAATAATAATAATAATAATAATGTGTTGAGCCCAAAGCGGTCTGGCGGTGGACACGGTCTCTACGACGGTGGTTTTGCTGACTAGGCCTTTCTTGACCAAGGCCTCGCTTCCTCTGGCAGTTTGGATACCCGTTGGCACCCCTAGCTGAGATCCACTGAAATTACACTAGATAGCACCCACCCTCCCCCTCCATATTCCATTCATCCACATCCTACCCTCCTCCCCCACCTCGCCACCTCTTTCCCCCACCCCCCACCCCCACCCCCACCCCACCCACCTCCGTCCTATTCATCACAAGTGGCTCATAGTGGACAAATCGCGTTTCATTTTTTTTTCCATAATTATAAATTCTTGTCTTTATGCCTTTGCAGACGTTTCGCTCATATTTTTTCTTTAAAGTTTCAACTCATTTTTCTTCTTGCTAATGTTTATTACATGAAAGCTTAAAAAAAATTAATCAGATGATCAGGTAGTAGGACTGCAAACACTGTCTGGTGTGACCGTAAGCTGTCCATTCTGCAATATCTGTAGACCCTTAGGCTTGGGGGAGGGATGGGGGGGGGGGGGGTGAGATTGAGGGAACGAAGGGGTTGGGATGGTGGGGGGGGGGGGGGGGAGGAGGGGGCTGTTGCGGTACAAAATGTCATCCCGATGCAAACCGTTACCCTGGTACAAAATGTCACCCGTTGACATTTTATCAAATATCCCACGGTGATATTTTGATCGACGGTGCGGTAGAAAATGTCACCCCCCAGTAAAAAGCGTCACTCCTACTAGAGGGATGGCATTTTGTGCCGGCAGGTCACATCTTTATGACCTTTGTGGAACAGAATGATCACTGGTTTATGATATAGATGTACAAAGAACACCTACATCGGCTAGTTTTATATTTATTTTTTATTTTCTTTAATTTTTGTGTGCTTTTGTTTAGGCGATAGTGAATATGCAACCTGATGGTGATGGTGATAATGTCAGCAGTGATAGTTTAAAAAGTGAGTGTAGTTTTCTTCCCCTTGTTCTTCTTCTTCTCTTCCTCCTCCTCCGCCTGCTCCTACTCCTCTTTCTCCTCCTTCTCCTTCCCCTGCTGCTGCTGCTCCTCTTCCTCCTTCTTTCTTCTTTCTTCTTCTTCTCTTCTATTTCTTGCTGTCCCATCTTCCGTGCCACCTCAGTGGCATCACCCTCACGCCGTTCATTCCGGCTCCCAGTTCCCCGCCGCATCCTGGCTGGCACCACTGGGGTCCGGCAATCCCCAGGGAACAGTCCCTATTTGAAAAAAGAAAAAAAAAGAAGAAAAGTCGGCATGCTGCACGTCACCAGAAGAGACACTGCGCTGCTGCCGAAGCACCTGGGTGGTGTTGGATGAGGCCTGTTCTGGGACACCATGCGCTGGACCCCCACCTCTTCAGTCCGCTACTGACGACATTGATTTTTTTTTTCTTTTTTGCGAAGCCGGCGTCACTTCTGGTGACTAGTTTCATTAGCTGGGGGTGGACGTTGCTGTTTGTTTCATTTGGCCTGATTGGTGATACCGCCTGCTTCTCTGGCTGGCTGTCTGTCTATCTGTCTGTCTGTGTGTCTTTCTTTTTGTCTGTCTGTCTGTCTCTCTCTCTCTCTGAAATAATAATAATAATAATGAATACTTATAAAGCGCCTACGCCTATTCTCGGCTAGAGGCCAAGCTCTAAGCGCTTTACAATCAACACTCGTTTACACAACGGGGCTGCCTACCTGGGTAGTGCCGACTGAAGAGCTACCAGCTGGCGCTTCATTCAGTCGTTTCCCGAGTCATCCAGTCAGTATCGTTCAATATCGATCACTCATTTTCCTTACTTCCTTCATTCTTTCAATTTCTCACGCAGGGTGCATGCTATGTGTAACGTGTCATCCATACCAACGGCCAAACTGGCCTACACTTCCGAAAGTTGGTGATGGGATTTTACGTGTGTGCAAGATGTTATGCGTGCGTTCACACACCGAACCTCGGTTTATAGTCTCATTCGAAGGACTGTATGGGAAATGGAGTCAGAACAAATGTTAACTCCGAGGGAAAAATTCCCCTGTACCGAAACGCCCCGGCGGAGGTTCGAACCCGCAACCCCAGGATCACCAAGATTACGAGTCCGGCGCTCTACCAACTGAGCTATTCCGGCTCCCATCAACATTCATTTTTCTTTTGTATACATTCTCTGTCTCTCTGTCCAACAGCATGATTGTCTTTCTGTCTTTGTCTCAGTCTGCCTCTCTCTCTCTCTCTCTCTCTCTCTCTCTCTCTCTCTCTCAAGGGGGGTGTTCACGAAATTCAAACATACACGGACGTGTTTTGGAGTGTGTTCTGTTTACGATAAAATCACGCGATCTATAAGTTATGTACAGTCCTGAAAGTTGTATACAGGGGTAGGGTTCACTAGTCCGAGGGTTCACTAGTCCGAGGGTTTACTAGTCCGAGGGTAGGGTTCTAACCCTAACCCTAACCCTCGGACTAGTGAACCCTCGGACTACCCTAACCCTAACCCTCGGACTAGTGAACCCTCGGACTAGTGAACCCTCGGACTAGTGGGACGTTCCCGTATACAGAACACCCAAAGGACCATGCCGGAGGTGGCTCTGACTTTCACAGCAAGATGTGGTCCCTTTGTGGCAGTCTACATCAATTTCCTGTGTCGCCGTGCAAAGGAAAAGATTGCCATGCGATGTCAGACATTGAGAGTGACGAGCCGAGCAGACGGTGTCAAGGTAGGGATGCTCCTCACTGTGGTTTTCTTCAGTAATCTTTTAATGCTGTGTGGTGACGTCGAGTCACACCCCGGACCTCCCAAGAGGGACAGCAGACCGGTTCTAGTGGTGGCCGGAGACTGAGTGTGGAGAGAGGCCAGAGGCACCAGGGGGACAGTGCACAGTCCTTGCAGCAGAGAATTGACAGTGACACTGTTTTTCAACCTGCCTTGTCCATGCTGTCTTCCATGAGTGGCAAGTTCGACAGCTTTAGAGAGGATCTGACCGAGATCAAAGAATTCTTTGTTGGTTTGAGGAGGAAGCTGAATCACTGGAAAGTGAACTAGCGTCTCTCAGGCGGTCAAACAATGAACTGGCAGAAACAAACAAAAAACTTCAAGATAGTGTGCGAAATTTGGAGATAAAGACCAGCGAATTAGAAGACCGTTCGAAAAGAAACAGCATCATTGTGCACGGTATACCCAGACGAGAAGGTACATTTATTTGCTATGAAAATTATTTTTTTTCATGTTGATCAAAAGACTCTAAACGATCTTACATACGGAGAACTTGGAAGGTATCCTATTTACTTAAATGCTTACACGAAGAGTATTAAGTATTGGTTAGAAGTTGTTCAAATGAATGATAGCAGACTACCTGCTATGATGTATAAGACTATGTATATACTTGATCAAAGAGGTAAGCAAACATGGGCAAGTAGTGTACGTAAATGTTTATGTAATTATGGTTTTTCTTATGCATGGATGAGTCAGGGTGTTGGATGTGCAAGAAGCTTTTTGGCTTGTTTCAAGCAACGCATCATTGATTGTAGGGGGCAGGAATGGGACTCTCATATTCAGACGAGTGACAGATTTTCATTGTACAGATTGTTTTAAGTCGATCATTGGATTGAACCATACATTTCATTGTCCTTGTGTTGTTTTGTAAGAACTGCGCTAACCAAGTTTAGGTTTGGAGTATCTGATATCGCCGTGCACTCCTCAAGATATAAGTATGGTGGAGATGGAGCTGCCACATGTCGTTTATGTAGTTCAGCAATAGAGGATGAGATTCATTTCGTGATTAGCTGTCCAGTGTTGAATGACTTAAGAAATACGTTTATTCCATCACAATTTTATAATAGACCATCTAAGTTTCGTTAAGTATTGCCACTATCAACAAGAAATGAAAATGTAATAAGAAACTTAGCAATA
>CM031627.1:15556067-15573567 GCA_018398815.1 Conus ventricosus
GGATCCGATCTTGAAGCCCCTCTACCTTTGCCCCTCACTCCCCGCCCCTCCTCCAGTCAAAAAAAGAAAGCATGAACGTGGAATGGAACCCATGTTCCATGTTAGAGAGCCAGTGTGTTCTCCACTGTACTTCACACTGTAGCTTTTGCTAAGAAAAATTAAGGTGAAAGAAGTGTTCTTTTCGTCTTAATTTTCTTGTTTGGGTTTCCATAAAACAACAGCAACAACAACAACAACAAGAACTACATTGGCGCAGATGGGGGTTGAACCCCACAACTTCCACCTTATCAGCACGGCACTGTTACTAAGGACAAGGATTATCAGCACTCTCTACATTAAATCAGATAACAATAATACATTTTTTCATTATTTAATTGAAAGAATTATCAATAGAATATCAATTGTTTTATCGTAATCTCTCTCTCTCTCTCACACACACACACACACACACACACACCCCCCACACCATGTATATATATATACATACATAATATATCAAATTAAAGACATGTGTATATATATATATATATATATATATATATTATATATATATATAATGATTAAAAGCAAATCTTAAACCGGGACTACAAATTTGTTTCGAGGTCTTTCCTCTCTTCAGATCCCGTGCCAATCCCCTGCTACTGACCTCAATCGTATATATATGTTTTGGATTGTGAACTGTAGTCCAGTTGGGTTGTGTTGCACGTGTTGTGAAAGGGGGGGGGGGGGGGGGGGCTGTTAAGGTTGTAAGGCTTTCTTTCTTTATTAAGTTCATTGTATGAGGGGTCCTATCAGGGTTGCTATTTTATACTTGTTGATAAAAATTTCCTTTTGTGCCTGCAACTGTCTATGATTTCAACTCTTGTGTTCAATGTAGCCATACTAGGTTTGCATAGAATCATCCACTTTTCTGTTGTGCACAAATACATCTCTTTGTGTGTCACGCACGAACTGACACGGGTCGCCTCAGTGACAATTGTGGAGTGTGACCCGTCCAGTGCCAGGTGGCAGTGACCGTGAAGTGCGTGAATCCTGCCGGGAATTTTTGCTTACCTGTTAACTCTTGGAGGGGGGAGGGAGGAGAGTGTCAAGCTCGTCGGAATAGTGAGGTTTACGTGTGTAAACTAACGCTCGTGAAACTGGAGTTCTTCGATGTGTATGGGGAATTCCGTGAATGTGAGTGCTGTCTTGTGAGTTTCCCGAGGTGAACTCGGAGTGTCGGGGTGTGTATGCAAGTTAGTACGAACTGAGGCGTTATCCACGAAGGTTGGGTTGGCCTCGTGCTCAGGTTGTTCCTGCCGTTAAAGCAGGGGTTGGTGGTATGCCCTCGACCGACTTTTGAAGGTTTGGCTACCAGGTTGAAGACTGTCGATGTTTCGGTGTTCAGCGACGGGTTCTGCACGTACCAGGGCGTTGGCTGTCTGGCAGTGTCCCGGCGACTGAGGGTTGTCGTCCAGTGTGTCGTCCGCGTCTTGACTGTCGGTGTTTGGTGTTCAGCGACGGGTTCTGCACGTACCAGGGCGTTGGCTGTCTGGCAGTGTCCCGGCGACTGAGGGTGTCGTCCTTTGTGTGTCGTTCCTGTTGTGTCCAAGGTGAGCGTGTAAAGTAATGGGAAGTCTGGAGGGCTGTGTAGTTGGCTGTTTGTAGATAACATGGTTTCATCAACTTTTGTGTTTCAGTTCCCGGAACGGGAGGATTTCCTTTTAATTTGATTTTTATTCGCAAAGATTCTTTTTATGTGAACTTGGCTAAGAGGAGGAGATTTAAATGTGCGGAAGTTTGAAGAGAAGAGAAATATAATTTGAACTTAAGGTCGAGGGAAAAAACCCGTAATATGGGAATGAAATAATGTGCGTTGCGGTTCTACACTGATACAGATAGGTGAATGTGTTACAGCGGTACTGATGCGCTAAGACATAATATGTTGTACTTGGTAGTGGTCGCTGGTGTACAGAATATCGGTTTTAAGTTTGATAAAGATTGGTTATTTTTTGAGAGTGTACGGTGGTATCGGAGGACGGGAACTTTTAATATTAAGAGGAGACTGTCACGCGGTGCGTGCTAGGTACGGAGGGCAGACTGCTTGTGATGTGTCTGGGCGTGTGTGAGGTTTATCGAGAGGTGACGGGTGGTGGTACCTCGGATAGACACGTCTTGTAGAAGTTCACTTTGGTGTTCACGCTTGGAACTAAATGGGGTGGATGGGCGGAAAGGAAAAGTAGGGATCATTATATTAATAAGAGTTGTTCTTTTGTTCATTATTGTTAAAGATTTGCGGGTGAATTCATGATTGTGTTGTTACTTGGTATAGGTTATTTCGATTGGAAAATAAGAGAAAAAATAGCAGATGATAAGAATAAAAGGGTGTTTAAGATATTTGGGAATTGTGCCTCAGAAGCCTACATTTGATGTATATATGTATGTATGTGGTTGTTTTAGTCGACGGGGGTGCGTCAGTATTCAAAGATGTTTTCCGCAGCATTGTGGTGTCGGTAGACAATGTATAGCAGCGCTCGGAAATCCTTGTCGAGATTATGTAATTGGTGATTGCCCCAGCGCTTGATAATTTCCGATGACATTTGTTAGGATTATGATTGTGCCTGCTAAGAATTTGGATAACGGGTTCAATATTATTTTGGTTTTGCTTGAAATGTGTTTGAGTCTATTAAGCATGTTACTGAGTAATCGATCCTGAATTGTGACCGGTACTGTCGTCACTAACGGTCGGATTGTTCGTTTGTTCGTTGCAGTGAATATGATTTATAATCTTATTGAATCATTGTTTGGAGACCTCGATGGGAAATGAAGTCCCTGGGCATGTAATTCAGATAGTGTAATCACTTTTATGAAGGAATGGTTATAATTATGTTGTGGCTGTTGATGGAAGTGGAAAGTCAATGAAATTGGTTTAAATGTGTAATGGAACATTTCTGGTGTGAGAGAATCTTGATGTCAAGGTGGCTGGTTGTATAAGTCGTGATTTAAAGTTCCAATTAGCTGTCGCACTTTGGGGTTTTGACATGTAAACACCGAGAACCATTTACTTTAGTGAAGCAACAAATAAGTATAACTATTCTTCTGTGGTAGTAAGACATTTCCTTTTGCACAGGGTTCCGGCGAGTTTTGTATACCTCCCCTACACGGCAAATCCGTGAGGGTCGGCCTCTCAGGTGGTGGGAGTTGGCACCGCCATCCCCACTGTCATCCCTGCCCACTTCTCTGCCGGAGTGGGGACGCACCCGGAGCCGGCAGGATGCGTTCCGGTCGGGACGTCATCCCTCTTCCACAGTCCGAGGGTGTGGCAACTGTCTCTTCAACTGTCTCGTCAGGGTGGCAAGCGTCTTGAGGGCCACCGCAGTATTACATCAGCGTGTGACTCGCGGGTGTGGTTGGTGCCGGTAGGGAGGGAACCGCGTTCTTCGACGTGTCACAACGTTCCTCTCCTATTTACGTATCAAGCCCTTCAGTGAAGGTTTTGTGTTTTGGCGGTGCATTAGTGAGAGCGCCGTCAAGCAGACCGACGGTTTCATAACCCTATCGGGAAAACGCTGTGTTGCCGTGTGTTTTTTTTTTGTGTGTGGTTTTTTTTTTTTTTTTTAAGAAGTTTTGTTTTTGCCCGTGTCAAGTACCCGCCAGGGACTTCGGATGAAGTATTGAAAGTACAACAGTGGGTGCGGGTTACTTGAACAATTGGTGTTGAACATTTGGGGGTTAAGCTTTTGTGTCCGGGTGGTTTGACACCGGCATATAAAAATTAGCAGAAAGAATACATTTTGGAAAAGAGACATCGCGTGGGCATCTCAGGTTTATGAGGTATCACCTTGTTTGGTATTTCAGCCTGGGGTTACCAGGGGATGTGATGAGTCACCCTTGTTCCTTCGGGTATTAGCCTTTGGTGGGCTGAGGTGTGTATTTGTGCCTCCTGAGGGAAGGGTTGTTATATGTAAACGTGCAGCACATGCGTGCACGGGTATGCATTTAAAGGGGGCCCTGCGTTGATGGTCGAGTATTGATAGTATTGTTGGATTCTTTTGGGTTGTTTTTTTTTTTTTTTTGTGTGTATGTGTGGGGAAAACTGCCTATGTGTCGGATATATAAGGTATTGGTGTTTCATCTGCCATTCTGTGGGTGAGAGTGCGTGTGTGGGAATGCAAATAAAGCCTTCTGTTTGTGCACTGTATTTTCTTTTGTGTGTGTTTGTTGTGTGGCGTTCATACTTAATAAAAGGGGGAAAGGGGTGGTTATAACGGGGGATATATTAATACATATATCCCTGTCTACTGTCTTATACAGTGACATTGTGCTATTATTGTATGCTGCTGCTTTTCTGATTATTTTCCATGTGATGTTAAAATCTGTATTTGTTTTTCTTAAGATCCCATATATGTTTACTTAATTCTGTTTGGTGTTTGTATTTTTCATACTTGAAAGATTGCTTGTGATTGGCGTACCTTTCATGTATATATATATAATAATATGAAATGCTGAACAATTAAGTAGTGGGGGAAAACAAGTGCAGGTTAACAATTATTCCGTCGTTAAAGTAATGACTTGGCAAAGATTTGAACTTAAAAAAATTAGAATATATTATAAAATATATATATATATATATATATATATATATATATATATATATATAAAGTTAGAGCCAAAACGCCACTCAGAATTCAAAAACGCTCAACCAAGCAGGGAGCGACATACCAGTTTAAAACAAGATTTTTTTTTTTTTTTTTTTTCCATTTTTTTTTCCATTTTAAAACCTTGTTTTAAACTTTATATATATATATATATATATTATATTATACAAAAAACTAATAAATTCCAAGGATAAGTACTGAGCACCCTTCCAGCAACTTACAGAGCAGCTTGGTGTTGCAATGACTGCAAGAAATATTCAGTTATAAACAAAGCTTGCTCTTATGTCTTAGATTGAAGAAATAGGGGAGATAAGCATTCATATCTGCAGTGGTAGTTAATACTGCGTAACTAACAGTATGTGCTCAAGTGGGTGGATGGGGAAAAAAAAAATAAATGCTTCTCAAAATGAGCCTTCAGCAAGCTTATAATCTCAATAGGGAGGAAACTCACAAACACATAACCCCTGGTCATATACCGATATTTCGAAACCTGGTTGTTTTCCCCTCAGTGACCGCGGAAAGTGGCAATTTGACTCCTCTACCTTTTCGGTTTTAAGAAGAATGCTATCCAGAAAAGGCTGGTGTGCAATACCGTAGTATGTTTGTTGAGTTTTCAAAAAACAACAACCAAAGGTGCCACCTAAGAAGCAAAAGAAAATCATTGAAAGAACAAAACAAGCTACATTTTCTTGTGAAAGACAGACAGACAGACAGTCAGACAGTCAGACAGACAGACAGACAGACAGACCCAGGGCATCACAAATCACAAATCCGAACTAGGTTGGTCGGTTTATTCTCTTTTTTCATGTTAAAAAACTTTTTTGTTTGTTTTGTTTGCTCTGTTTTATTGCCGTAATGGTCTGTTACTGACGGTTATTCTCTCTCTCTCTCTCTCTCTCTCCTCCCCTCCACTTTCGGCCTTTAAATAAACCGTGCAGGTCTAACCCTTGGTAGCAAGGCGGGTTGGGATTGATTACGGCCTAAGGAAGTCAACACGTCTTGAAGGGCTGTTCGGTGGTAACGATCTCTCTTGTTATTTGTTCCCTTTGTCTTGTTTTGCTCTCTCTCTCTCTCTCTCTCTCTCTCTCTCTCTCTCTCTCTCGTGGGGTCACTTCCGGCTGGCGAAGTGTTGACACTGAGTGACAGGAGCTACGACTTTAAAGTGAAGTTTCACTGACCTGAGCCCCGACATCAACCTGGAGACTGCCCGGTCATCACCATGCCGGACACTGCGTTGTCATTCCGAGCCTTTTGTGGAGGATTTGTGCCAGTCTTCCTTGCTTTCATGGCTCGACCACTTGGAAAGAAGAAAGCCATGTTCCTTCGGACATCGAAACTTCACAGACGGCTACACGGTGTCATAGCTGCCTTGCTCCTGGCCTAATTGTACTCTGGCGTTTTTCTACACCGATGTGGGGACGTGGAGCTGAACCCTGCGCCTGCACCTGGCGGAAGGGCGGACAGTCTTCGACAGAGCCGTCTGAAGAGTGCCAGTGACGGTTCTGGGGGAGCCTGTTCTTCACGAACAGCTGGTGACCCAACGCTGAAGGACATCATGTTGACTTTCAACAGTAAGTTCGACGAGGTGAAGGAGGACATTCGACAGGTCAGAGACATTTGCGCTGGACTA
The DNA here is from genome assembly GCA_018398815.1 of Conus ventricosus. Lineage (NCBI taxonomy): Eukaryota > Metazoa > Mollusca > Gastropoda > Neogastropoda > Conidae > Conus > Conus ventricosus. The sequence continues at coordinate 15,562,335 of CM031627.1, forward strand.
CATGAAGAGTTGACCGAACTGAAGGAAAAAGTACGGAATTTAAAACGTGAAAATTAATCTCTAAGGGAACAAAACGAAGAACTATGGGAAAAGGTTCAGAACTTGGAAATGAAGACTGAAGACTTAGAAGGACGGTCGAAAAGGAATAACATTATTTTTGATGGCATTCCCCGACATGAAAATGAAAGTAAAGAACAATGCGAACGTTTAATCAGAGATGTATTAACAAACTGGGCCTGGCACAGGACATTGACTTTGACCGACTCTACAGACTCAACAGAAAGGAAGACTCCCCTATTACTTGTCGATGTACATTTATTTTTTAAAGGCAAGGAAAGAATTTTCAGTAAAAGAAGAAACCTTCAGGGCATCAACATATTTATTGGTGAAGATTTCTCCTTACGGGTCCGAGACATTCGACGTAAACGTGTACCTCATTTGAAGGCAGCCAGAAAGGAGAATAAAAAGGGACAATGATTTTTGACCATTTGCTAATAGATGGAAAGAAGTTTGTTTTGGACCACCAAGAAAATCTAAGATTCAATCAACAGGAATACGGCTGGCCAAGCACACATAAACGAATATAGACGTTTCTGTCATAGAGAAAATGTTGAATATAGAATTGTAAATACGACACAGGGAACAAAAATCTAGAATCACCGTCTTCTTTTAGTTTTAACAGAATGCCTGCACGTGCCAGTGACATTGCTCTTCGTGAACCTGTGACAGAGGATGACATTGCAGCAACGGCAGCTCCCGCTAGCGTGCACGAGAAAAGCGTGAGCACGTTCGATTCAGTGGTGTCAGTGATGTGTGTTTTGAGGGTGGCAGTGAGGCATTTAACAGAGAGAAAAAAAGTGCAAGCGTGCGAGGCCGAGGGCGTAAAATGAATGATGTGTGTATGTATGAAAAACACTTGCCTTTCTTGCATTGGAATGTCGATGGGTAAATGACATTATGTATGATATCTCTTTAAAAAAACGAACCGTCTTGTATTAAAAGGGAGTCTGAAGAAAAGGTACCGAACAGGTACGGCAAATATTTGCTCAGCATGTGCACAGGTCTAGAATTATGCATTTTAAACGGAATATGTCATGGCGACCGTCATGGTCGTTGCACACACGTCACAGGCAATGGTGTGAATGGTTATTTTTTGGCCTCTGTTGATCTGTATGTATGTGTAATGTCAGCATATACTCTGTGTGTACAAGAACGCGTTGAGTCGGACCATCTGCCTTTGGAACTCCATGTCAATTTTGATGAAGGGGATAAGCATCATATGAACCTTGGTCATATCAATAAAGATGGTACGTTTATTGAAAAGTTTGTTCGGCAGGAACACGATGCTGGGATATTTCATGCTGTAATGAGCAGCGAAGGTACTAAATCTTTACCCGAAGCAGCAATTTGTCTTGCTGATGTGAATATTAACTTGGCATTTAATACGTCTAACAACTGTATGAAAACAAAAACAAAACAAAAACCAACAAGCTGAGTGTATGAAAACAAGGATCAGAATTGATAAGAGGAAACGTCACGATGCATGGTTTGATCTAGAATGTCATGTAGCTAAAATTTCTGCCAGGAGGCTGCCAAGAGTATTTCGTAGAACTTTTGATGTTAACGACAGTTAAAGATTATTGTAAACCACAGAGAGAATGTAAAAAGCTATTACAGAAAAAGCAAAAAGAATATAATACTTGTTGATTAAATAATCTTATCTTATTGATTTGGTCAATCATCCCGAGGCATTCTGGCGTAATGTACATAAGGTGTCACCCAAAGGGTCTCGTGTACATGCATCTATTTCTATTAACGAGTGGCATGAGCATTTCAAAAACCTCCTTGATAAAGATGTGGACAGTTCAATAGAAATGGAAACCGCATCTGAATTAGAAGCCACCGATGAACTCAGTTTTTTGATGACTCGATTTCAAAAGAAGAAGTTTTATAAGTCATAAAGAATTGAAAAACGGCAAATCTGCTGGTCCAGATGGCTTAATTTGAGGAATGTTTAAAAATGGTGGCGAGATAGTTGTCGAATTTCTTGTCAAATTTTTCAATGCTCTTTTTGACAGAGAAATATAACCTGAAGCCTGGATGGAATCAATTATAGTACCATTATTTAAAAAAGGTAATGTTAACGACTCTGGCAACTATAGAGGTGTATCACTATGTAACATAGACAGCAAACTGTACAGTTCTGTAATAAACTGTAGGTTACAGGTATGGGTAGAACAGTATAATACAACCGGCGAATATCAGGCTGGTTTCAAGAAAGGGTACTCAACGTTGGATCACATGTTTACATGTTTACATTCTTAGCAATAATACAAAACAATTTCCGTTAAATCGTAAATTCTTTGTAGCTTTCGTGGATTTTGAGTAGGCCTTTGACTCCATTTCAAGGAAACTACTGTGGCCAGTTCTTCAAAAGAATGGTATTAAAGGGAAGCTTTTTCAGTGTATAAGAAGTATGTATTGTAATGTTAAAGCAAAAGTAAGATCTGGCAAAGAATTCACAGACAGCATTTTGTGCACACAGGGTGTGAAACAGGGAGATGCCTGTAGTCCTGTATTGTTTAAAAAAATTTTTTAATAACGAATTAGCATCAGAAATCATTGAGAAGGGACGCCATGGAGCGACATTGTCACCTGAGACCCTCGAGTTATTTATCTTGTTACTGGCTGACGATATCGCTTTGTTATCAGAAAGGGAGAGATGGTCTTTGAAAGGTGAGGCTATGGATGTTGTGAATTGTTACAAATATCTCGGCATCTGTTTTACCACACGTCTTAGTTTTTTACCCGCTTGTCAGGATCTTGCATGCAGAGCAAAACATGCATTAGTGTGTATATTGAGAAAACTGTATGTGCTGAATAATAATTCTTACCTGTGCTACTTTAACTTTTTAATGCCCAAGTTCAACCAAACGCTTAATATGGAGCTAAGATACGGGGCATGGATAAAGCTGTTATCGAAATAGAAAAAGTTCACCTATTTGCTTTAATAAGATTCTTGGGGTGCAGCCTAGAACGCCAAATGATCTTGCATATAGGATTGCAGAACAATATCATTTGTATATCAACTCATATTTGCGATGTATTACTTACTGGTCGAAAATTTTGCGTATGGATGAGGAAACATTACCACATAAGGCGTACAAAATGTTGCTTACTTTAGAATTAAGAGGTAAGGACTGTTGGGCATCTGACATTTGCGATGTTTAAAAAATCAAGATGGGTTCGGGTTTGTTTGGGTCAATCAAGGTGTTGAAAATATAATCAGTCTTTTTAAAAGAACTACGTCAGAAGCTGATTGATAACAGGTGGCCAAAATGGGAGGACCACATTCAAAACAGTGACAGGTATGCTTTTTATAGAACGTGTAAGTCGTCTAGAAATTGTGAAGCATATCTCTTGCTTGACCTTGACAGACACTTAAAGAATTATATGACAAAGATAAGAAAGATGAGATTCGGAATAGCTGATATATGTACACAGAGGTATCGGTATAGTAATGTTGATGAAGATGCTATAATGTGCCCACTGTGTAAGAATGCCAAAGAAGATGAACAATATTTTTGTTGTGCTGTCCTGCTTCTCAATATTTGCAAAATGGTTCCCCCCCTCCCCCCCAATACCTAAAACAAATGTCTGTTTAATATATACTGCCCATAGCAAACCGAAATGAAACAACATTAAAAAATGTTTGCATATATTTGTTCAAAGCGTTTAAAAGACGCACGGTATTACTCAGTTAAAGTGGTGTTGAATTATGTGATCAGGATGAATAAATGCTCAGCTGTCATGTTATGTTCTATTATTGACTAATTATTCATTGTTTAATTAAGTGTATTGTCAAGGTATTGTACCCCCTTCAGAAGGGGGCTATGGCCTATACTAAATAAACTTCCATTTCTGCTTCCACTTCTCTCTCTCTCTCTCTCTCTCTCTCTCTCTCTCTCTCTCTCTCTCTCAACGACAAATTTTAGGCTATAAACACTATATAAGATATAGCATCATTCTATGTCTGACTGTCTGTCTGTCTGTTTCTTTATCCATCCCACTCTTCCCCACAACTGCCCTTCACACCCTCTTCCGATAGACAATGTTAAAAAACAACAGTAATATGGTGTGTGTGTGTGTGTGTGTGTGTGTGTGTGTGTGTGTGTGTGTGTGTGTAAAGTTTACGGGAGAGATTTGGTGTGTGTGTGTGTGTGTGTGTGTGTATGTGTGTGTGTGTGTGTGTGTGTGTGTGTGTCACGGTCAAAATTCAACACAACCAAAGTGTGGTCCGTCGCCGGCCACTTCAACTGACATAAGTCCAAACGCAGACATCTTGGCGCCACGAAGACGGCTCCATGCGTCGCATCCAGCCAATTTAGCACAGCGGGGAGACAGCAGACAGTCTGAGTGGCTGGACCGACAGGTCTCGGTAGGTTTGGTCAGACGTCGTGGCGCCTACCCAGACTCATCTAGCCAATTTAGAGTGACCAGTGTCCACGAGTTAAGCCACACGGCGCCAGTTAAGTAGGAAAGGGGGGAAGGTAGTGTGTGGTGGGGGCGAAATCAAGCTAATCAATTAAATGACCAATTGACCACCACAGAGAGTAAGGCGTGTAGGCATGACTGGCATGATTTGAACATTCAATGGAATTAGAGGGAGATAACTTCGGGGACGAGGCGGTAAAAATACTGACCAATGGTACTCGCCCTTTTTGACAGATCGGAACGGGATAAGAAGGATGTGAGAGTGAGAGAACGAGGAGAACGAGGGGAGAACGAACAGAGAGACAGAGAGAGAGAGGTCTGAGTGTGATCTCTGAGGAGAGAAAAGCAGAGAGATGAGGGGAGGAGAGGAGAGAACCAAGTGGAGCATTAGCACGAGATAGTCTGCAGAGGAAGGACTTAGGAGAGATGTGGAGAGAGTTGCTAACTAATGAAGAGGAAAAGAAAGAAAAGAAAAAAGAAAGAAAAGCAACCATGTCCATTTGATAGGGCAGACTAGAAGAGAGAGAGAGAGTGCAATGCGTTAATGCAGGAAGAAAGAAAGGAGAACAGATCGATGTCAATAGTCACTGTTCTATCTTCACTGGGGTTCGACCTCATACTTGGCCAGCGCCACTTTCATCGGCAGTCCAACCTGACCAGTGCCAGCAGTCCAGCCTGACCGGTGCCATCAGACCAAAACCAGTGCCAGCAGTTGTGTCGTGCTTGTGAAAGTTACAGTGAAAAGAAAAAGAAAAGAAAAGAAAAGACAGTGATTCGTGAATAGTTAAGATCACCTGGCCAGGTAAAGTAGAAATCTGTTTATACCGGGTTAGTTAATGATGTTTTAGATAAATGATTTTGTGACGTTCAGGAAAGAGAGAATGTTTTATTTTGTTTGATTCCATATGCATTGATGTTTCGTTCTATGAACATGTGTAATAAAGTTATAGACTTTACTAGTGGTTTGATGTGACGAATGCATGATATATGAATGAGATCGTAAGCAAGCTGTGAGTGTGTTTGGGCTGTGCGCTAGTCCTTCCTCCACTGACATCACCCGAGGTTGACAATTTATTGGCGAGCCTGCCGGGATATTCTGGCCCATTTATTATAATTGTTCAACTTCTCATAGAGGAAGCTGGGTGGGATTCAGTATTGTAATCCTAAGACAAGGGTTGTCTTACTGTATGTTCCCAAGATAGTTAGATACTAGGCTTGGCATTGCTTCCAAGATAGTTAATACTAGGCTTGGCATTTCAGCCCCAGAGTACTTATTCGCACAGATTGCCTATAATTCGCTCTCATAGTTGGGTCAGGCGCTGGCGTCTTATAAAAACTAACTACGTTGTCCCAAGCTAATATTATCATTCATAGATTGTGCTATTACGTCACGCGTGTGGGTAACCACCAGTTTGGCTGTCGTAGTTATAAAATCTTGTTCAATAAAAAAAAAAGAGGGATATAATGGCGGAAGAAAAGAACACCCTATTGAACAACTTGTGAGCGTCGCTCGTGATTTAGGTTACTCAGGAGATGAGTTGCGTGCATTCGTTGAAAACCAACAAAAGATGGAAAGAGATGAACGTGCGGAAAGACGACGTGTCGCATTGGAATTAGCAGAGCAGGAAAGGACTAAAACTAGCGAAACGCAGGAAACAGAAAGATTAAGGATTCAGGCTAATCAGGCTAGCGAAGCGCAGGAAACAGAAAGAATGAAGCAGGAAACGGAAAGATTAAAGGGTTCAATTAGAGTTAGAGAAAGTGAGAATACAAAGGAGACCACCGAGGATGGTAGTTCACTTTCCAGTGACTCTGTGCGCAGTTACCCCCCCGACCAAAATTGCCCAAATTCTCCGAAGGAACTGATTCGATTGATGCATACATCAGTCGTTTCGAAACGTTTGCGACCAGTCGGGGTTGGCCTTCAGAAGATGGGCAGTCATTTTGTCAGCGTTATTGACGGGTAAGGCATTACAGATTTCACTGCGTTACCAGCAGAACAACAGTCTGATTTCGGCGCTGTGAAGGAATCGTTGATGAAAGATTTGACCTCACAGAGGAGGGGTTCAGGAAGAAATTTCGTTCAGCTAAATTACAAGCAGTGAGACGTACACTCAGTTTGGTGCACGTTTAGATCACTATTTTGAGAAGTGGTTAGAGTTGAGTGGTACGAAAAAGGAGTTCGCTGAACTGAAAGAGCTAGTTATGAAAGAACAGATTTTGTCGGGTTGCGGCCCTGAGTTAACCATACATTTGAAAGAGAGACAGCCAGAGACAGCAGGAGAGTTGCTGAAGTTCGCAGAGGTGTATAGAGAGGCACGTTTGGGCACTAAGGTGCAGGAGAAACAGGTGCCAGGCACAGTGAGAAGAGTGCAAGGAGACTAGGGGAGTTTTCTGCAAATCTGCAAACCCAGTGGTGGGGCAGAAGGAAGGGCAAAGGACATTAGGTGTTTAAATTTGTCACAAGAAGGACATGTGGCGAGGGATTGTCGCATGAGGTTCCAGAAGGCAGCAGCCTGCAAGAGGTGGATAAGGGTCGTCAAGGGAAACGACCTGCAGTGGAACCAAAAGGGATTCAGTCTGAAGAGGTGGAGTGCAGCCTATGGCGAGCACTGGACAGCATCAGTGTCAGGGATGGAGGGCACTAGGCTGAGGGGTTCGTTACCATGGAAAAAGGGGTGGATTGGCCAGCAGAGGGTGAAAGTGTTACGAGACACGGGTTGTTCATGCGGGTAGTACGAACAACGCTGGTCGAGAAAGGGGATTTGACGGGGCAAATCCAGACCGTACTCAAAATCGATGGCACTGTGAGGGAGTTTCCAGTTGCTAAGATAAAGTAACGTACCCCTTACTTCTCAGGCGAGTTGTCTGCGTTGGTGATGGAGAAACCCCTTCATGATTTGATCATTGGAAATATTCCAGGGGCAAGGGATCCAGGGGATCCTGAGTTTGTTGACTGCTACAGGGGCAGCAGTTCAAACACGGAGCAAGAAGGAGGGAAAGGTTGATAAACCGTTAGTCGTTCCGGCAAGGAAGTCAGGCATAGATGTGTCGCCTGATGAGTTTAGGGCAGCACAGGAACAAGACCTCGCTCGTGAAGTCTTGGAGTTGGCAAGAGGTGGAGAGAAACAGGAGGTTAGAGGAGGTGAGACAGAATTTCTTGTGAAAGGCGGGCTGTTGTACCGAGTGTTCACCAAGGGGAAGACAGGTAAGGTGACCACTCAGTTAAGGTACCAGCAGGTTATCGTGACACTGTCATGTCAGTGGGTCACGAGTCGCTCATGGCGGGTCATCTCGGCACCAGCAAAACAGCTGACCGAATCTTTGATGACTTTCATTGGCCAGGAGCAATGGCAGACATCAAGCGTTCTGCATGTCATGCGACGTGTGTCAAAGGTCAGCCACAAGAGGGGTGAAGAGGAAGGCACCTCTTAAACAGCCCCCTTTAATTGACACACCGTTCAGGAGAGTGGCTGTTGATCTGATTGGCCCAATCTCGCCCTGTTCCAAAGGTGGGCACAGGTATGAGACATGTAAGGTTGCAAGGGAAAGTTTGCAGGAGGCTAGGGTCGTTCAGAAGAAGCAATATGACAGAAGGTGAGGAAGCAATCCCTCAAGGTGGGAGATCAAGTCCTGGTACTGCTTCCCACGGGTCACAACAAGCTGCTGATGCATTGGAAAGGACCATTCACCATCACTGAAAAGGTCGGGCGGGATTACCGAATTGATGTTTAATGGGAAACTAAAACTTTTCCATGCGAATTTTCTCCGCAAATATATTCAGCGTGAGACTCAGCACATAGGCGCAGCAGCAATCATTGATGAGGTGAAAGAGACCCAGCAGAAGAAGGGGAGATTTTGTTGCCTAAGTTTCCAGAAGAGTCATACAGGGATGTGTCACTGTATGAAGGGCTAGACAGTAGGAGTTCCTAGGTTTTGTTGTCGGAGGCGACACAAAGCAGCCGGAAAGAGGAAAGGTGAGAAGATGATGAAGTCAGAGAGACCAAAGACCAAAACAGAAGTCAGGAGTCTGCTAGGTTTTATTGGTTTCTATAGGGAGTTTGTTCCAAAATTTCGCAGCAATCACGAGTCCTCTCAGTGATTTGGGTCAAGGCAGGGAAACCGGCAGTGGTCGAGTGGTCAGACGCTGCAGAGCAAGCACTGCAGACGGTGTTTGGAAAGACTAGGTTCCCGTCCCATCTTGAAGCTACCAATATGTCCAAACCATTTTTGTTGCGGACAGATGCATCAGGCGGTGGGATAGGGCAGTATTGTTGCAGGAGCATGAAGAGGTCGAGTTTCCTGTGAGGGATGCGAGCAGGAAGTTGACAAAGTGTGAAGAAGGGTACGCAACAGTAGAGAAGGAGTGTTTGGCTGTTGTGGGGGGCCGTTCAGAAATTTCACAAATACTTGTATGGGAAGGAGTTCGTGATAGAGACTGATCATCAACCACTCAAATTCCTGCAGGAGGCGCAGCTGAAAAACAGCAGAGTTCTGCGTTGGGCAATGGCATTGCAGCCCTACAGGTATCGAGTGCAGTACATTCCCGGTGACAGAATGTTGGGGCTGACTATTTAAGCCGTGTAGTCTAGCAAGCTGCAACTCAGAGAAGTCAGTCATATCCAGGTGCTTGGTTGATAATATGTGTTGATTACAGTTATGTTGATTGGATATGGGTTCATTCCCAGTTGGCTATGTTCATATTTTCTGTGTGAGACTTGTTCATATTTTCTTTGTGAGACTTGTTCATGTGAATGTAGTTATGCTTGGAGCATACAGTCGCTTGTGTAGTAATGCATTATTTGCAATAAGTGAGGATGGAGATTCCTCAGTGAAGTGTCATGGATCGTGATCATATTATATTGTGCTTTTCATAAGAATTGTGAAGAGGAGAGATGGCAAATCCGCAGGTAGGGGAATTGCATAAGTGCGCACAGAGGTCGTTCTAAAATGAGTTGAAATAACGCAAGAGCGCACGTCAATGATAACTCATTGGAGTGGTATCCACTAATGATATATTTTATAATTTATAAACCGTTGGTTGTAAAGTATTTTTCAAACTTTGCACGTGTAGCTGTGGTTCAGCAAATTCGGTTGTTGTCTTTTTTGTACCGTTGTTTTGAGACAATGCGGTGCATAGTCTTTTGCAAGGGGAAATTGTCACGGTCAAAATTCAACACAACCAAAGTGTGGTCCGTCGCCGCCACTTCAACTGGACATAAGTCCAAACGCAGACATCTTGGCGCCACGAAGACGGCTCCATGCGTCGCATCCAGCCAATTTAGCACAGCGGGGAGACAGCAGACAGTCTGAGTGGCTGGACCGACAGGTCTCGGTAGGTTTGGTCAGACGTCGTGGCGCCTACCCAGACTCATCTAGCCAATTTAGAGTGACCAGTGTCCACGAGTTAAGCCACACGGCGCCAGTTAAGTAGGAAAGGGGGGAAGGTAGTGTGTGGTGGGGGCGAAATCAAGCTAATCAATTAAATGACCAATTGACCACCACAGAGAGTAAGGCGTGTAGGCATGACTGGCATGATTTGAACATCCAATGGAATTAGAGGGAGATAACTTCGGGACGAGGCGGTAAAAATACTGACCAATGGTACTCGCCCTTTTTGACAGATCGGAACGGGATAAGAAGGATGTGAGAGTGAGAGAACGAGGAGAACGAGGGGAGAACGAACAGAGAGACAGAGAGAGAGAGGTCTGAGTGTGATCTCTGAGGAAGAAAAGCAGAGAGATGAGGGGAGGAGAGGAGAGAACCAAGTGGAGCATTAGCACGAGATAGTCTGCAGAGGAAGGACTTAGGAGAGATGTGGAGAGAGTTGCTAACTAATGAAGAGGAAAAGAAAGAAAAGAAAAAAGAAAAGAAAAGCAACCATGTCCATTTGATAGGGCAGACTAGAAGAGAGAGAGAGAGTGCAATGCGTTAATGCAGGAAGAAAGAAAGGAAAACAGATCGATGTCAATAGTCACTGTTCTATCTTCACTGGGGTTCGACCTCATACTTGGCCAGCGCCACTTTCATCGGCAGTCCAACCTGACCAGTGCCAACAGTCCAGCCTGACCGGTGCCATCAGACCAAAACCATGCCAGCAGTTGTGTCGTGCTTGTGAAAGTGACAGTGAAAAGAAAAAGAAAAGAAAAGAAAAGACAGTGATTCGTGAATAGTTAAGATCACCTGGCCAGTAAAGTAGAAATCTGTTTATACCCGGTTAGTTAATGATGTTTTTAGATAAATGATTTTGTGAAGTTCAGGAAAGAGAGAATGTTTTATTTTGTTTGATTCCATATGCATTGATGTTTCGTTCTATGAACATGTGTAGTAAAGTTATAGACTTTACTAGTGGTTTGATGTGACGAATGCATGATATATGAATGAGATCGTAAGCAAGCTGTGAGTGTGTTTGGGCTGTGCGCTAGTCCTTCCTCCACTGACATCACCCGAGGTTGACAGTGTGTGCGTGCGTGCGTGCGTGCGTGCGTGCGTGCGTGCGTGCGTGTGTGTGTGTGTAGTTTACGGAGAGATTTGATGTGTGCGTGCGTGCATACGTGCGTGCGTGCGCGCGCGTGTGTGTGTACACGTAAAGTTTACGGGAGAGGTTTGGTGTGTGTGTGTGTGTGTGTGTGTGTGTGTGTGTGTGTGTGTGTGGTGTGTGTGTGTGTGTGTGTGAGTGAATAGAATAGAATAGGATAGGATAGAATAGAATAGAATAAATTTCATTGTCATGAAACCT
>CM031627.1:15578567-15593567 GCA_018398815.1 Conus ventricosus
GAAACTTGAAACTTTTTTATTGTCACTAAACACCATTAAAGGATTTATGGACACAAGATGGCGATGGTTAAACAACTCATCGTCCAAAGTGTGTGTGTGTGTGTGTGTGTGTGTGTGTGTGTGTGTGTGTGTGTGTGTGTGTGTGTGTGTGTGTGCGTGCGTGTGCGTAGGTCAAAATCAAAATGTAATTTTCAAACAAAACAGGGGGCCGGAATAGCTCAGCTGATAGAGCGCAGGATTCATGAACCTAATTATCCTGGGTTGACGGCTCGAATCTCCGCCTGGCCGTTTAGATACAGGTTTCTTTTTTCTCCTCGGAGAGAACAGTTATTCTGACTCTACTTCCAGAGGATTCCCTGGAATGAGACTGTAAACCGACGTTCTTTGTTTGAACGCACGCATAAAGTCTTGCACCCTCGTAAAATGCCATCAGCAACTTTCGGAAGTGGACAGCTTTGTCATTGGTATGGACGACACGTGATATTGCATGCACCGAAAGAATGGACGAAAACGGTCAGAGCCTTTGCCTGCAGGGCTCACCGTCGTCAGTTCGAACAGTGTGAAGGATGAGGGTTTTTCGGTTTCTACACCATTTCTGTCCACCCGCCAATAAATGATTACCCAGATTCACATTGTGCAGATACAATTAAAAAGTCATTTCAAAAGCAGTTGTAAAAAATATAATCAATCAACTATTGAATAGACAATTAACACGAAATTGGAAATGAAATGAGGCAGGGAACAGTAAACAATAAACAAGTGGGGTAACTATTGCTCCCATAAGGAAACCTAACACGAAGTAACTTTTATTCAAGACTGCACAGCCTTTTAAACTTGAATAAAGTCAGACAAATACATAGACGAACAATCTAATAGTGAGGGGAAAAAAACAAGCGCAGACCAACAACTCAACTGTCTTGATAGTAATGACTTGGCAAAGATTTGGACTTAAGAGGGGGGGGGGGGGGGGGGGGTGAAGGGGGAAGGGGGAGTTTGAAGATGGAGAAACTGGGAACATGAAATTAAGAAAATATATTACAGATATGAAAACTCTTCACTAACTGCATAAGGAAACCATCGTAATCCCTTTTGAAGGCAGATATATTTGTATTGCCTGCTCCGAGGCCTTTCGTCCGCTGGATCGGAACTCCTCAGGGAGACACGGCTGGTTGTGTCTGCGCTCCTGGCGTCAAATAGAGACACACCACAGTCCATAATACCGTGGTGTTCTCACCACCAAGGTGCAAAAAAGAATCCAATAGCACCCCAAAGCAGCCAGCGAAGGGTAGTAAATAAAACCAAACGAAAGTGTGGGAGGAAAAAGTTGCTGAAAAACTAAAGACATTATGCAAATAGTATAAAATGTAGGACAATCTTTGAGCCTACGCTTGAGGATCCACCCAAAGATGCAAGGGAGATCAAAAGACGAACACACAGACGGACAGAAACAAATACAAATAACCTCAATTTAATCGAAACGAAATTGGAAATGAAATGAGGCAGGGAACAGTAAACAAGTGGGGTAACGTTTGCTCCCATAAGGAAACCTAACACGAAGTAACTTATATTCAAGACTGGCACAGCCTTTTAAACTTGAATAAAGTCAGACAAATACATAGACGAACAATCTAATAGTGAGGAAAAAAAACAAGCGCAGACCAACAACTCAACTGTCTCGATAGTAATGACTTGGCAAAGATTTAGACTTTAGGAGGGGAGGGAGGGGAAGGAAGGGGGAGTTTGAAGATGGAGAAACTGGGAACATGAAATTAAGAAAATATATTACAAATATGAAAACTCTTCGCTAGCTGTATAAGGGAACCATCGTAATCTCTTTTGAAGGCAGATATATTTGTATTGTCTGCTCCGAGGCCTTTCGTCCGCTGGATCGGATATATCTGCCTTCAAATGGGATAATGATGGTTCCCTTATGCAGCTAGCGAAGAGTTTTCATATCTGTAATATATTTTCTTAATTTCATGTTCCCAGTTTCTCCATCCTCAAACTCCCTCCTCCCCCCTTCCTCTCCCCCCCCCCCCCCCCTCCTTAAGCCCAAATCTTTGTCAAGTAATTACTATCAAGACAGTTGAGTTGTTGGCCTGCGCTTGTTGTTGTTTTCCCCCACTATTAGATTGTTCGTCTATGTATTTGTCTGACTTTATTCAAGTTTAAAAGGCTGTGCAAGTCTTGAATAAAGTTACTCCATGTTAGGTTTCCTTATGGGCGCAAAAGGTACCCCACTTGTTTATTGTTTACTGTTCCCTGCCTCATTTCATTTCCAATTTCGTTTCGATTAAACTGAGGTTATTTGTATTTGTTTCTGTCCGTCTGTGTGTTCGTCTTTTGATCTCCCTTGCATCCTTGGGTGGATCCTCAAGCGTAGGCTCAAAGATTGTCCCCTACATTTTATACTATTTGCATAATGTCTTTAGTTTTTCAGCAACTTTTTTTCCTCCCCATACTTTCGTTTGGTTTCATTTACTACCCTTCGCTGGCTGCTTTGGGGTGCTATTGGATTCTTTTTTGCACCCTTGGTGGTGAGAACACCACGGTATTATGGACTGTGGTGTGTCTCTATTTGACGCCAGGAGCGCAGACACTACCAGCCGTGTCTCCCTGAGGAGTTCCGATCCAGCGGACGAAAGGCCTCGGAGCAGGCACCAGGTATGGAACGAGGGACAGGTGTACATCGATCACCAGGTATGGGACGAAGGACAGGTGTACATCAATCACCAGGTATGGGTCGAGGGACAGGTGTACATCGATCACCAGGTATGGGACAAGGGACAGGTGTACATCGATCACCAGGTAGGGAACGAGGGGATGGGGAAGAGACGATGCTGACTCGGTCTCACTGCGGACATGGGCGTGCAGATGACAGGGAACGCTCGGGTGTTTCGAAGAATTTCTTTTCAGTGGTACTGTTGTCAGACTGTTCGTTGCTCACCGATGCATTCCCAGGACGACACTGACTGACATTCCTTCTCAGCCCCGTGGGAACGTGGACAAACTTGGCCTCGACCAAGGACAGTGAGTACAACAGTCACAGAGGTGTCCGTCAACCCGGTAGCAACCAGCCTCAGAGAAACAGACGCCATCACTTGGAACTGTCGGAGAGGAACTGTGTTGACCGGACCCAGGACAATTATACTTTTTTCGAAAAACGGTCAGACAGCAATCGCAGTCCTCCACGCCGTTACCAGCCTACGAGATGCAGTCTATATGAACAGGCGAGAGAGAGCTCAGCCGTCGCCACTGGACCAAATGACAAACCAAGAGGCCAGAACAGACATGATCATGTGCCTATTGTTCCGGGTAAAGATTCCTAGTGTAGTGGCCAGAAGAAATATTTCTCAGCACCAGAGGGTTGTCTTGGTGAAAGACTCTTTCAGCAGAACCAACTCGCATGCTTCAGGCGGAAACAGAAAAAAACCCTCTGTTTTCGGATAGTCTGCATGTACTAGAATTAACCCCTTCTGTGGAAAATGATATAACTGGAGATGACCACAGTGACAATCAACACAGAACATTGATGAATGGTTGTACAGATGTAGCGAACACTGACGATGAAGACTTTCTTTCATAGAACAAAGACAAAAATGGGACCGACGTTGAGGGCGAAGACAGATACACAAGAGACGTTGACATAATGGCAGACCATAGTTTTATGCCAGATCAAATAACTCAGAACCAAACATTTCCGATCAGAACAGCACGATCAATGATCCAAATGAAGACATTGTTTATTCTTATCGTCTTTCTCTAAATACAGAACAAGCTAAAACAAACATAACCCTGAACAAACAGAACAAGACAAACAAGACAACTGCAGAAAACGGTCACAGCCAAAATAAGACCGATGACAAACCAACACACAAACATGACAAGCAAGACGGGGGACGGACACGAGACAGGGAAGTTAGAAAATTGAGTGCATGCCAAGAGTCTCTGCTTGTAGCTCGCACTCCACGACCAAGGCGTGCTGCATCTAATCCCCAAACTGATCACCAGAACAACAAAATTACTGAGAGGCAAAACACTCAAAGCAACATCGTAGATTCTTTCAGAAAAACAGAGTCCGGAAACCGACCAAAAGACAAAACCAAATCTCAGTCCCCACGTCAATGTGTAAAGAGGAAGGAGCTTCAGGTGATACTAGATAGGAAACGGGCCGGCCCATGATAAATGGAAACAGCTTCTTACAAATCAGGATGAAAATGTTAAAGGTCCAGGAAATACTCCTACAGCTAGTGCCCCAAATCAATCCTGTGAACAAAATGTAAATACAAGTGAAAGAAATGTTTCATCTCTGAATTTTAATGTTAATGGGCTACTTCAAAAGTTACAAAACATTGATTTCATTAATGTCATCATTTCTTACGACTTTATTTGCCTTACTGAAACGTTCATCGGATTTGACTTGGAATCATCACTAGAGGATGTAATATTTACGTCTAAAGCAAAGAAACTTTCTCATCAAGGAAGGAACTCTGCTGGCGTCATTGTTGTGATCAGAAAACGTTTTGCTGATTCCATAGAAAGAATTGAGACAGACCAAGAAAACACTGTAGTTTCAAAGATTCACAGATTTATTTTGCACGGAAAAAGACGTAATGTATATTTGTTCTTATATCCCCCACAGGACTCAACATTCTGGAAGACCCAGCAGTGTACTTAAGGTATTGAACTATGACAACATACCTGCATGACACTTACGACAAGTTCTACATGCTGCTGAATGGGATCGGAATTCAAAAACTGCAGACGAAAACAACAACTTTTCTGATAACAAGAACAATTTCGAACCAACAACATTACCAGCTCACAATTACTTAGCAAGAATATCTCAAGACTGTCATGTAAATAATTTTGGTAACCAGTTGATTGAATCATGCGACATGTTTGATTGTGTTATATTGAATGGACTGAGTGAATCACATTTTGTCGATAACTACATCCATAGGAGCTTCTGGGGAAAATATAGTTGACTATGTTCTTGCATCCATTGATACATTTTCATCTGTTCATTTCATATCTCTTGTTGTTGAGAATATGACAGACTCTGATCATCTGCCAATTAGTCTATGAATAGAACTAAGCAAAAAAGATAATGATTGTTTTTCCTAATACGAAGCAAGCCCAAACAACAGTGAGGGATTTAGCTGGAATAAGGATTATGAAAATCAATTTTTGTCAAATCATGGGAGAGTGGAGATATACAAAACAGAATATGGAAGGCGGCAAATAATTTGAACAAGGATGTAGATAGCTCCTTGGAAATATTTGTGCAATGCTTAAAAGAATCTAGCAAATGCATGATGAAACGCAGTGGTACATACAGGAAGAAAAGGTCAGAATGGGTTGACGATGAATGCCACAAAGTCAAAATAGAGACTAGGAGAAAATTAAACTATTTCATAGCATCACACAAAGATTCCTCAAGTCAGGAAGAATAATTTAAAGCTCAGGTTGAAGAAGCGAGAGTGATATATATCGATGCAAGGAAGAAGGAAGGAAGACTTATTAAGGATGAAAAAACAAGCTCTCTGAAAACAGAAATTAGAAATATTAACCAAGGAAATTGACAATTCGTCAGAATTTTTGAGGCATTTTAGAAAATTGGGATTGAAAATAAACAAAGAATTACTAATGGCGTTAGTATTCATAAATGGTTTAATCATTTCAAAAACATTTTTCAAAATAATAATGAAGGCGAAAAGGACTATCATATTGAAGCCGATGTGTTAGACAAACCAGAACATGTTCTAAATATTGCTTTTTCCGAAGAAGAAATTAGAAAGGCTGTAGATAAACTAAACATGTGTTAACTCTTCCCTGTTCCTACCACATCCCTCCCCCTTCCGTCTGTACCTTGTGTTGTGGCCCAAGGCCGATGTACATTAAAGCTTTTCAGTTCAGAGTTCTGAGTTCTCTCTCTCTCTCTCTCTCTCTCTCTCTCTCTCTCTCTCTCTATTTCTCTCTCTCTCTCTCTCTCTCTCTCTCTCTCTCCTCTCTCTCTCTGTGTACATTTTGTATTGAATATTTCCTTTTGATTTTATCATTTTGTTGTTCTAAACAAAGCTGAAAGATTTTATAATGAAACAATCTGCAAATCAGGATCCATAAGTATACCAGTTTTGGTACCACAAATGATTCAAGCTCCTCTGTTCTACCTAATGGCGTTATTGCTTGTTTTGACCATATTTGAACAGGTTTTTAACGTCCGAGAAATTATCTGTCACATTAATTTCTGTCATATCTAACAGATTATTCGTGAACCCCAGCCCTACAATTATTCTGATTTTTTAGGGGTTCATTCCATTTCATAACAGTGTAAATATGTGTTTGTGGATGTTTCACACACACACACACACACACACACACACACACACACACACACACACACACACACATATATATATATATATATATATATATATATATATATATATATATATATATATATATATATATATATATATATATATATATATATATACCTAAAACGTATTTTCATCATTTATGTTCGGATATTTGTTCAAATTCATAAAGGTTTGTAAACAACTTTCAAATGACTTCTTAGCTCCTATCGGTAAAGGTAGTGTCGTCTGCAAAATTATTTTTCCTAAATTCTGTATTTCCTATCTGTATGCCATTGATATTGTGATCTCGCCTTATTTTGGTCTCTAGTACTTCAACACGCAAGACAGATATGGAGATAAAGGGTCCCCTTGACGGGAGCCTATCCGAGTTTAAAAACTTGATGACACTTTCCCATTCATTATTATGTAACACTTTATCTTTTCCTAAAAGGATGATGTCCATCGTTGTATTCCTTTTGAATCCGCATGCACCTAGAACTTTACTCATATATGACCAGTTAACTGAATCATCAGCTTTCCTGAAATCGACAGAAACTGATAAACCAGGTGAGCACTTCACCTCTACATACTGAATAAAATCGTATATTGTTCGTAAACTATCGCCCGAATACCTACTTGGAATGAAACATGTCTGACTCTCACTGATGAGTTTTGGTAAGAGAATGAAAAATTAACTGGACAATGGAAGGCCTATATCTAGGTTGTTAGAATACTTTTCTTTCATGCTATTATATCTGTTTTAACAAAAATACCGCTATATGTTTTTAAATGTTTAGAGAGTAAGATTGTCCACTCGAAACCAAATGATCAATACCCATTACACATAAAGACATGCACTACTGTGCTTACAGCTAGTTTTCCTATAAATTGAATCTCAGTTTATTTGTAAAAAAAGAAAAAAAAATCTGGCTCCCCCTTTAAATACTGCATGTTAATACTAGAAATTTAGTGAAGTATCATCCCAGCAAAGCATGAATTCCATGTTCCAACAGCGTCAGATACAAATGAAAAGGAAAAAACAAAACAAAAAAACTCATCGAATTTGAAGTTAACATGTATAACATTTGTTTTTTTCCCCCTAATAAAGCCAGTTCAGTAGCGTCCAGCATTGTTCAGTACTCCATGTATTATTATGCATGATTGATTTAATATTTCCGATTCATATCCTGTATCCTATCAGGAGCAGTTTTCCCACAACTGCTCATTGCGACCTCTCCCCCACGCCCTCTTTGTAAACTTGAACATTGACATCGCTCCCCCCTCCCTCCCCCCTCTTCTTCCCCCTCCCTTTCCGCACATCGTGCCGCCCCGTCACCATCACAGCTGACGGTGTTATTAGTTCGTTGACCTGTCCAAGCCTTGAGGCGATCCCTTGTCGTATGTCATCAATGGTATTATCGACACATCCTTAATCTGTCCAAACCATCAGCTTTTTCTGTGTAGTTTGCCTCCAGTGTTGCTGTCGTAAGGTCGTTCCCCTCCAGTCTGCCGAGAAGAAAGGATCACCATACCCAAAGTGCCTAAAGCCCTTGGGTTTTTGACTTGCCACTTTTACCCATACACTCGCTGTCTGTCTATCCGTCTGTCTGTCTGTCTGTCTGTCTGTCTGTCTGTATCTGTCTCTCTGTCTCTGTCTCTGTCTCTCTCTCTCTCTCTCTCTCTCTCTCTCTCTCGGTCTTTTGCTTTTTCTTTGGCCATGTGTCCGTCTGTCTCTGTCTCTCTGCCTGTCCCTCTGTCTCTGTCCCTCTGTATCTCTCTCTCTCTCTCTCTCTTTCTCTCTCTCTCTCTCTCTCCTCTCTCTCTCTCTCTCTCTCTCTCTCTCTCTCTCTCTCGGTCTTTTGCTTTTTCTTGTGCCATCTGTCTGTCTGTCTGCTTCTCTTCTCTCTCTCTCTCTCTCTCTCTCTCTCTCTCTCTCTCTCTCTCTCTCTCTCTCTCTCTCTCTCAAGCTGGTTTTGATCAGGTGAAATGTTAGTCGGAATCGAGTTAATTCACATATGTGTAAGTTGAATTCCAGAAATCTTATTTCGTTCTTACTTGGGCCGGTTAAGGGAAAGACGAGGAGCATGGTTCCACGACACAGAAGAAGTATTGGATTTTTTCATTCATCTGCGTCTGTGGCTCTGTCTGTCTGTCTGTCTGTCTGTCTGTCCGTCTGTCTATCTATCTGTCAGTCTGTTTGCAAGATGAGGCAAAGAACCGACACGGACCCAATTAAACGGACCTGGAGGAAAGCTGGAAAGTGACCCTGGACGAATACATTCTACTTTGGTGCTAATCCGGATCACAGAACGGATCCAGGACGTTGAGTTCACTTTCTGTAACACTGGGAGACGGGAGTTCTGCCAATTGTTGTGTGTGTGTGTGTGTGTGTGTGTGTGTGTGTGTGTGTGTGTGTGTGTGTGTGTGAATAAATAATGCATGGACCGGAAAGACAAAGAGATTGAGTTATTATATATATATATATATATATATATATATATATATATATATATATATATATATATATATATATAATATATATATAATATAAAGAGCAAGCTTTGTTATAAATTCAATATTTCTTGCAGTCATTGCAACACCAAGCTGCTCTGTAAGTTGCTGGAACGGTGCTCGGTACTTATCCTTGGAATTTATTAGTTTGTTATATATATATATATATATATAATATATATTATATATATATATATATATATATACATTAAAATATATATAACTCATGAGGGAGGACAGGGGTGGGTGGGGGTGTCATTCAGTCACTACACAGTAACAAGAGTAGCCAGAAACCTGCACTTAGCACCGCACTGACACACTGACCGATCAGTGGCCAGAAACCTGCAACAATCACAACACTAGAGACTGACCACACAGTAGCTACAAGCCTGGAAATAGCGCCACACTGAGACACTGACCAGTCAGATAGGTACAAACCTGGAAATAGCGCCACACTGAGACACTGACCAGTCAAACAGGTACAAACCTGGAAACAGCGCCACACTGAGACACTGACCAGTCAAACAGGTACACAATTTGTGATCTAGCGGCGGCGGTTTGGGAGTCACAGTGAGAGACAGACGACGGGCAGGGGCAGGATGTGAGTGAACTGAAGAGGGCTGTTCGATCCTGGAAGAGTTTTGCACTCCGTTGGAGGTATGTCGGCCGAGCATTCCTGGGTCTGCCCGGAAAAAGAGCACTGCTCTCCATGCTCCCAGGGAGTGCAGCCTTGCAATATTCTGTCATGGCGGAGAAGGGTCTGTGTTCGTCCCAGTTTTCTGGCGCGTGCACACTAAGACACATTGATCTCATTTTCTGTTCGTAACCTGCAGTAAACATAAGGTCTGTGTCCTTCGAGTTCACCTGAATATTCAATGTTCGTGTGCTTTGATGATCAGTGACCTGATTTACTGTTGAATGAGCGACTGACATCGATTTCATATTTCAACAAGTCAGTGTTATTCTTGGTCAGCTCCATTAACGTTATGGTTTGACGAACTACTGCCCCTGACAGCTCAACGTTTGTGGCTTGACGAATTACATGCCCCTGACAGCTTAACGTTTGTGGCTTGACAAATTACTGCCCGTGACAGCTTTGAAGAATGTTCACATTTTGCGTGAGTATGAATGGTTCATTCTTCTTTTCTTTTCTCAAATGGAAAAAATGGGTTGTAACCGTATTTCAGTCAAATATTTGTGCCGCCAGCCACGCCACCCGTTCTCTGTTGGCTATGAAGCTGTTGACCATCAGTGACCCGCTGGGCAGTGTCAAGATGGAAAAGGTGAAAATGGTATGGATGTGTGTAACAATCAGCCAGCTTACACAGAGGGGAAATAGCTCCTACAGGGATACGAGAGGAGTGGCAGACGGCAGAAAAGCTGGGAGGACAGCATCAGGGCGTGGAGTGATGCTTCTGTCACCGGCTCAGAGAAAGCCACAAAGGCCCACAACTCCACAAGGCAAGGCAAGGCCAGTGAGGCAAGCAACACAACGCAGGTCAAGGCCAAGACAAGGCCACGGGAGGCAAGGTAAGGCAGGTGAGCAAGGCAAGGCAAGGCAAGACAATCACGACAAGGCAAGACAATGTAATTCAAGGCAAGGCAAGGCAAGGTAATGCAGGGCAAGGCAAGGCAAGACAATCACGACACGGCAAGACAATGTAATTCAAGGCAAGGCAAGGCAAGGTAATGCAGGGCAAGACAAGGCAAGACAATCACGACAAAGCAAGACAATGTAATTCAAGGCAAGGCAAGGTAATGCAGGGCAAGACAAGGCAAGACAATCACGACAAGGCAAGACAATGCAATTCAAGGCAAGGCAAGGCAAGGTAATGCAGGGCAAGACAAGGCAAGACAATCACGACAAAGCAAGACAATGTAATTCAAGGCAAGGCAAGGTAATGCAGGGCAAGACAAGGCAAGACAATCACGACAAAGCAAGACAATGTAATTCAAGGCAAGGCAAGACAATGTAATTCAAGGCAAGGCAAGGCAAAGCAGTGCAGAAGAGACAAGGGAAACAACGCTGGACAACACATTGCAAGATACTGCAAGGCAATTCAAGGCCATTCAAGGCAAGACAAAGGCAAGGTAATGCAGGCAAGGCAAGACAAGACAAAGCAAGGTAAAGCAAGACAAACTGCTACAGGCTATACTTTCAATCATGACGGATAGCTGGATTCATTAAGTCAAGCGACAATACCGCCAGAGGAAAACATCGTCTTTGCATGACGGATAGCTGGATTCATTAAGTCAAGCGACAATACCGCCAGAGGAAAACATCGTCTTTGCATGACGGATAGCTGGATTCATTGAGTCAAGCGACAATACCGCCAGAGGAAAACATCGTCTTTGCATGACGGATAGCTGGATTCATTGAGTCAAGCGACAATACCGCCAGAGGAAAACATCGTCTTTGCATGACGGATAGCTGGATTCATTGAGTCAAGCGACAATACCGCCAGAGGAAAACATCGTCTTTGCATGACGGATAGCTGGATTCATTGAGTCAAGCGACAATACCGCCAGAGGAAAACATCGTCTTTGCATGACGGATAGCTGGATTCATTGAGTCAAGCGACAATACCGCCAGAGGAAAACATCGTCTTTGCATGACGGATAGCTGGATTCATTAAGTCAAGCGACAATACCGCCAGAGGAAAACATCGTCTTTGCATGACGGATAGCTGGATTCATTAAGTCAAGCGACAATACCGCCAGAGGAAAACATCATCTTTGCATGACGGATACCTGGATTCATTAAGTCAAGCGACAATACCGCCAGAGGAAAACATCGTCTTTGCATGACGGATAGCTGGATTCATTAAGTCAAGCGACAATACCGCCAGAGGAAAACATCGTCTTTGCATGCGCGCAAGCAAAAGAAACAAATCATCAAATAAATGAATTAATAAATGAATGAATAAGTAAATAAATAAATGAATAAATAAACAAACAAACAAATGAAAAAAAAGCATGAATGAATGAATAAAGATGAGAAAAATCTCTGTGGGGTCCATGACCTTACTCACGAGTCATGTGACACCATAGATGATCGAATGCCTGTGCATCCCTGTCCTCCCGGCCGTCACCCCCCCCCCCCCCCCCCCCCTCCACACCTCCTTCTCCACCCTCCAGCTTCCCTAGATCAAGTTCCTGCCGCCATATTGCTTGTAACTCGTTCACACTGCACTGCTGTTCATGAGGTGTGATGCTTGTCACAGTCCATTCACAGCATGACAAGGCTTTCTTTGGCGTGCCTGTAGGGCTCCGACCTGTACGTGCCCCATATGCCTTACCATGTTTCTCTGTCCGGAGACACAAGATCCTGGACACAACTGTTTTTAAAGCCATTATGACCATTCTGCAAAATGGGCCAACGAAATAGCTCCTGTTGTGTCTGACCTGAGAGGTGACGTCATCCAGCCTGATCGGCAGGTGGCTCAGCCGGTAAGGGAGGGGGAGGGGGGGGGGGGGGGCAGCGGCGAGCAGCGGAGGCTCAGTGGGTTGATAGCTCTGCACGTATCCCACGCGTGTCCTGCCCCGGGCCACAGACATTGCAACGCCGTTTAAATCTCTCACCGTTCCCCCGTCAGCCCTGGGAAGGGAGGGGGGGGGGGGGGGGGGGGGGAGGGGGGAGAATGGATGGGGGGGGGGGGGGGGGGTGGAGGAGAATGGATGGAAGGTGTGTGTGTGTGTGTCCTCGTTTTAGACTTGATTGGCTCTGGGTCCTTCGCATCCGAATTCTTTTCTTTTCTCGACTAGAATTTAAATACGCAACATTAGTGATATTCTCGCGTTAAATCCATTGCTGAAGTAGCAACGTTCCGTGTTCGGGAATAATGCCTGAACACGATAATAGTTTGTAGTGTGTGTGGGTGTGGGGGGGGGGGGGGTGCGTGCGTGCGTGTGTGTGTGTGTGTGTGTGTGTGTGAGAGAGAGAGAGAGAAGAGAGAGAAGAGAGAGAGAGAGAGAGAGATTCCACAGGCACATGATGGCCTATACTCTTCAGAAGACTGATGAATGGGATTGAACATGCGTGCTGGTTGACCTCGGACTGCCTGGGTTCTTGCACAGCGCAGAGTTGACAGCCTCGTCCCAGGGACTTGAAGGGCGGGGAGAGGTTGTGTGTGTACAGAGATGGACTCCGGTGAACAGTTCTTCTCAGGCCTGCTTGTGTCAGGCGGAGAGGAAAGCAAGGACTTTCAGATCACAGACCAGTCTTGGCAATGGCTTGTCAGCTGGTCAAAATGGCAGTGCCTTGTCAGCTGGTCAAAGTGGCAATGCCTTGTCAGCTGGTCAAAATGGCAATGCCTTGTCAGCTGGTCAAAATGGCAATGGCTTGTCAGCTGGTCAAAATGGCAATGCCTTGTCAGCTGGTCAAAATGGCAATGGCTTGTCAGCTGGTCAAAATGGCAATGCCTTGTCAGCTGGTCAAAATGGCAATGGCTTGTCAGCTGGTCAAAATGGCAATGCCTTGTCAGCTGGTCAAAGTGGCAATGCCTTGTCAGCTGGTCAAAGTGGCAATGCCTTGTCAGCTGGTCAAAATGGCAATGGCTTGTCAGCTGGTCAAAATGGCAATGCCTTGTCAGCTGGTCAAAGTGGCAATGCCTTGTCAGCTGGTCAAAGTGGCAATGCCTTGTCAGCTGGTCAAAATGTCAATGGCTTGTCAGCTGGTCAAAATGGCAATGGCTTGTCAGCTGGTCAAAATCGTCAGCTAACAGAAGTGAAATTCATCCATTTCAGTACAGTCAAAGTGGCAATGCCTTGTCAGCTGGTCAAAATGGTAATGCCTGTCAGCTGGTCAAAGTGGCAATGGCTTGTCAGCTGGTCAAAATGTAAATGCCTTGTCAGCTGGTCAAAATGGCAATGCCTTGTCAGCTGGTCAAAGTGGCAATGCCTTGTCAGCTGGTCAAAGTGGCAATGCCTTGTCAGCTGGTCAAAATGGCAATGCCTTGTCAGTTGGTCAAAGTGGCAATGCCTGGTCAGCTGGTCAAAGTGGCAATGGCTTGTCAGCTGGTCAAAATGGCAATGCCTTGTCAGCTGGTCAAAATGGTAATGCCTTGTCAGCTGGTCAAAATCGTCAGCTAACAGAAGTGAAATTCATCCATTTCAGTACAGTTACATAACTTCTGCTCTACAGTTTGCTAGTTGAAGTCTTGGATCAGGTGATGCTGATTAGGTGTTGTAGAAGTCTTTGATCAGGTGATGCTGATTAAGTGTTGTTGAAGTCTTGGATCAGGTGATGTTGATTAAGTGTTGTTGAAGTCTTGGATCAGGTGATGTTGATTAAGTGTTGTTGAAGTCTTGGATCAGGTGATGTTGATTAGGTGTTGTTGAAGTCTTGGATCAGGTGATGTTGATTAAGTGTTGTTGAAGTCTTGGATCAGGTGATGTTGATTAAGTGTTGTTGAAGTCTTGGATCAGGTGATGTTCATTAAGTGTTGTTGAAGTCTTGGATCAGGTGATGTTGAATAGGTGTTGTTGAAGTCTTATCCTCCATGCCCTTATCAGGGTCAAAGAATCAATAAAACTTAAAATAAAACTTGTGTGTGTGTGTGTGTGTGTGTGTGTGTGTGTGTGTGTGTGTGAGTGTGTTCATTTTACTGTGTCATCCCCTCTGTCTCCTACTGCCCTTATCCTCCACACCGCTCATCATGGCTGCCGCCAGGAGAAGAATCAACATGGAGTCTCCATGAGACAACTGGGTAGAGGCGACACTATCCACCTGTCGTGTGCAGCGGTGTCTGTGTCCCGGCATCAATTACCAAGCCTTCTGCTGACCACAGCCTTCTGCTGACCACAGCCTTCTGCTGACCACAGCCTTCTACTGACCACAGCCTTCTGCTGACCACAGCCTTCTGCTGACCACAGCCATTGTTTGTTTTTTTAATTTCTGTTGGCTGTCTCACCTGCCTTCCTTCAACAGCGACACTCCCACACCGCTCGTCCTCCCATCCCGATTCCGTGTCCCTCGCTCCTCGCTCCAAATGCAGCCACACGCAGGTGTTGGACTGTCAAGACCATCATTCCAATGGCGCTGTCAATATCAGGTGGTCAGGTGTACTGTGTTATTATATATATTATTATTATTATATTGGGTATTTATATAGCGCCTATCCTCGGT
>CM031627.1:15603567-15608567 GCA_018398815.1 Conus ventricosus
CAAACGCTTTCTTAAAATCGAGGAAAACAGTTTCCAGTGAGTTTTCTTTCGTTGATGGCTGATAGCCATGTATCACAGAGGCGTGTTAAGGCCGTGTGGTATGAGTGATTTCGACGAAAGCCTGACTGAAATGGTGGAACAGTTCGTGATGTTCCATATGTTTAGATAGATGTTTGTGAACATGCATCTCTAGAGGTTTCGATACAACGGATAAAAGAGATATTGGTCTAAAATTGTTTAAATCAGTGAGATCTCTTGATTTGGGTATGGGGATCACTTTTGCTGCCTTTAGACCACATGGGAAGACATTCTGATCAATACACAAATTATAAACATACGTAAGGGTATCAACAATGTAAGGTAGAGCAAGCTTGAGTATAGAAGCATTTAAGGTATCTGGACCCATTGCTTTTTTATTTTTAAGTTTTGAAATTAAGGAACCAACTTCATTAATAGCAAGCAAGGGGATGCTAAATGAATCTCGAGTATTTAATCGTTCTTGACAAAACGATTGAAGAACAGCTGGAGTCTCATATCGATTAAAGAATGTGACACTGGCAGCCGTTTGTACTGATTCAGTTACCTGAAGGAAATGATTGTTGAAAGTGTTAGCAGACCACATAGTCGCAGTATTATCTGATTTCTATCTCGACTTGTCAGTTATTTCATTAACAGCACGCCATAAGCAAGCGAGAGAGAGAGAGAGAGAGAGAGAGAGAGAGAGAGAGAGAAGAGAGAGAAAAGAGAGAGAGACAGAGAGAGAGACAGACAGACAGACAGACAGACAGACAGACAGACAGATGATGATGATGATGATGATGATGATGATGATGATGATGTTTGAATTTAGAACAACAAGATGAGTAAAGATACTTTGTCGCATGCACATGATGTGAAGAGAGAGAGAGAGAGAGAGAGAGGAGAGAGAGAGAGAGAGAGAGAGAGAGAGAGAGAGAGAGAGAGAAAGAAACAGAGAGACAGAGAGACAGAGAGAGACAGAGAGAGAGAGACAGAGAGAGAGAATAGATGATAAAATGAGACAACTGAAGTGACTCCTTCCCTGGAGACTTTTATCTGGCCATTGTCGCAGTCTGCACGCGACTGTTCTTCCAGTGAAGGCGTTCTCGTAGTGAAGACATTTGTTTATGGAACGCGGTTGTCAATATTAGGTGTAACTCGTAATAACCATAATTGCCTTTAAAAGAAAAAGCCATTTTGGAGCAGTTCTAATTCCCACAGCAGAATCCAGATGATGTTTACCATGCAACGAGACCGATGCTTCGAGAGACACATCTATACTGGAACAAACTACCTGCACACATTTAAAAAGCAAAAGATTTGAATACTTTTTAAAAACCTTGTGGATATTAACGCAGAGTTAAATATGTTAAAATTCCAATTTGATTGATAGAATAGAGTAAAATATATCCTGAGCATATACATGCATTATGCAACCACGGTTTATTAAATAAATAAGATGACTGGGACACTGAAAGCTGTGAGGCTATCCAAAGTCCCAAGTGAACTGAACTGAACTGAACTGAACTATACAGTTCATTTGGCCTTAAACCTTTGTGCTTGATTTTGATATCAATCCAAACCTGGTATTGATCATCATTTACGTAACTCATCTTCCGTACTCCATGATTCACACATATCTCTAGAGACGAGTCATATCCGACCGAAATTGTCCATTCAGAATGGCGTCGAATTGTTCCGAAGTAGACTTGAATACGTGACCTGACAGGATGACATTTTGTGCCGGGATAAAATTTTGCTTTGCAATGTTTGTTCAGATTGTCACCTGGTCGGCCAGTTTATGCCGAGAGAATTTTGGTACGACGAGGACAGCGAGTGACATTTTGTACGTTGGGTGACACTTCGTACCACTACAGGCATCTCACTGAAGACCAGTTCACTAGAAAGAAGAATATACTCAGGGCTGGATCACAGAGTTTTTAAGGGGGGGGGGGGGAAGGGAGGATGCAGAACTACAGCTACACCACCAGGTACTCACCCCTGCTCTAAACCCAACTGCAAAATCTGCCCCCTCACCAAACCAGACACCATCTTACAGGGCCCCAAAGACTCCTTCACAGTCAAACGCACATTCTCATGTCAGAGCCGCAACATTATATATGCCATCCACTGCCAGCTGTGTGGCAAAATCTACATAGGGGAAACGTCACGCACACTTGAAACACGCATCTCTGAACACCTGGCTGATATCCGCCACCACCGACCCAAACCCGTCGCCCTACACTTCAACCACACCCAACACAACATCGACCATGTCAAAGTCATGGCACTCTGGCAGTCACAGAGTGACAGCTTTGAACGCACAACTCAAGAATCCCATCTCATTGCCAAACTGGGCACACTACACCCCCAAGGCATCAACATCCAACAATAACCAAACACACATACCCACCACTTCCACATCAGTTGGCAATATCCCCTACCAACACACACACATACACACACACATACATACACCACCACCACATCCCCTTCACTCACTTCATACAGTAGTTACAGCAACCCTCCATCTATTTAATCTTAATTTTGTTTTATCCTTCCCCTTAAATTCCTTTTTTTTTTTTTTTTTTCCTCCCCCTCAGTTTCTCTCCCCCCCCCCTTCTTTCCCCTTACCATTACTATCAATCCACCACTACCACTACCATCACAAAGATACCACACCATCCCAATAAACTAGACACACAACCCTATCATATCACACACACACCTCCCCCGACGCAAACACCCCCCCCCCCCCCCCTCCGTTTCCTCTCCCATAATCCCCCTGGCCCCATGTCATTTCCGCCCACCGACCACATGGAAGAAAACGGATGTCATTTTTCTTTCTTCTTTTTTCGTTCTTTGTTCGTACTGTCCCACATGTTAAATGTGATTTATTTTTTCGCCTGAAGAAGACCCAAGTGGTTGAAATGCATCGTGTCTTGTCATGTGCTTTGTTTGTCAATGTCATTGGCGGTAAGTTCTAAACAAACTCTATTCCTAATTTTGCTTCGTCCGCCGCCACCAGTCACTCCATTTTGAAATAATAATAATGATAATAATAATAATAATAAAAATAATAATAATAATGATAATGATAATAATAATAATAATAATAATAATATAATGATAATAATAATAATAAATAATGATAATAATAATAATAATAATAATAATAATAATAATAATAATAATGAATACTTATATAGCGCCTATTCTCGGCTAGAGGCCAAGCTCTAAGCGCTTTACAATCAACACTCGTTTACACAACGGGCTGCCTACCTGGGTAGTGCCGACTGAAGAGCTGCCAGCTGGCGCTTTATTCAGTCGTTTCCCGTGCCATCCAGTCAGTATCGTTCAATATCGATCACTCATTTTCCTTACTTCCTTCATTCTTTCCATTTCTCACGCAGGGTGCATGCTATGTGTAACGTGTCATCCATACCAACGGCCAAACTGGCCTACTCTTCCGAAAGTTGGTGATGGGATTTTACGTGTGTGCAAGATGTTATGCGTGCGTTCACACACGGAACCTCGGTTTATAGTCTCATTCGAAGGACTGTATGGGAAAAGGAGTCAGAACCAATGTTAACTCCGAGGGAAAAATCCCCCTGTACGGAAACGCCCCGGCGGAGGTTCGAACCCGCAACCCCAGGATCACCAAGATTACGAGTCAGGCGCTCTACCAACGAGCTATTCCAGCTCCCTCTCTCCTCCCCTACATAAGGACAGTACTTCCGCGACAACACAGATGCACTCCCTGGAATGGATAGAATATGACTCATAAATGCCCTTAGCAGTAGTTCTGTCACAAGTGGGAGTATGTATATCTGTTTGACTCAGAGTAACTCCCGTGTGAAATCTGAATGTACATGTGTTTGACTCAGAGCAACTCTCGCGTAAAATCTGAATCAAAA
This sequence comes from Conus ventricosus, assembly GCA_018398815.1. Lineage (NCBI taxonomy): Eukaryota > Metazoa > Mollusca > Gastropoda > Neogastropoda > Conidae > Conus > Conus ventricosus. Next base: position 15,607,503 of record CM031627.1, read on the forward strand.
ACAAAATTCAGTCTTTTTAAAAATCAACATTGTAAATGTTTATGAGGAGGGTGTCACGGACACAAAAAGAAAAACCGAAGTCGTGGTCAGTCGCCAGCCAGTTTGTTTGGACATAAGCTCCAACTCAAATATCTGGTGTCCAGGCAGATGACTTAAGGTGTCGCGTCAGCCAATTAGGCACAGCGGAGAGGCTCACGGAGACAGCACCGGTCCGGCAGACGGACTGAGTAGCTTAGCTGACGTCTCGATAGGTCTGGCCAGACGGGTCTCGGCGCCTGGGTCAGACTGATCCGGTTAATTTGCAGGACCAGCGCCCACAAGTTAAGCCAGACGTCGCTGGTTGAAGTAGGAAGGGGGAAGGTATTGTGTGGTGGGGGTAAAATCAAGCTAATTAATTAAATGACCCATTGACCACCACAGAGAGCAAGGCTAGTAGATGTGACTTGACGATTTGAATGTCCAATGGAATTAGAGGGAGGTAACCTCAGTAGAAGGCGGGAAAATACTGACCAATGGTACTCACCCTTTGACACATGGGATGATAATAAGAAAGCGATGCGTGAGTGAAGGAGGAGAAAAGAAGACAGACAGAGAGAGAGGAAGAGGTTCTGGGTGTAGGCTCTGCACGAGAGAAAGGCAGGGAGATGAGAGGGGGAGTGAAGAGAACCGCGTTGAAGCATTAGCACCAGATAGAGTCTGCAGAGGAAGGACTAAGGAGAGATGTAGAGAGAGAGAGTTGCTAACTGATGAAGAGAAAAAAAAAGAAAAGAAAAAAGAAAAGAAAAGCAACCATGTCCATTTGATAGAGCAGACTAGAAGAGAGAGAGTGCAATGCGTTAATGCAGGAAGAAAGAAAGGAGAACAGATCGATGTCTGATAGTCACTGTTCAATCTGAACCGGGGTTCGACCTCATACTTGGCCGCGCCACTTTCATCAGCAGTCCAACCTGACCAACGCCAGCGGTCTAACCTGACCAGTGCCAGCAGCCCAACCTGACCAGTGCCAGCAGTCTAACCTGACCAGTGCCAGCAGTTGTGTTGTGCTTGTGAAAGTGACAGTGAAAA
>CM031627.1:15621067-15637672 GCA_018398815.1 Conus ventricosus
AACATAACCTGTGGACAGGGAATAGCACGGCTGCTGTATTTACAAGAAGGCCCCAGTACTGGCCCTAAACAACCTCACGGGGGAAAAAACGTGAGGGCGAGTAAAAGCGGACTGGGGCAAAGAAAAAAAGGGAAAGGCAAATTGTGATACTTTTCCGCTGTGCAGCCAGTTTTACTCCTCTCTTCTCTCTCTCTCTCTCCTCTCTCTCTTCTCTCTCTCTCCTGATGGGTGTGTGTGTGGGGTGGGGTGGTGTGGTGTGTTGGGGAGTGTGGTGTATGTGTGTGTGTGTGTGTGTGTGTGTGCGTGTGTGAAGCGCGCCGTACTACTCTCCGGACGCTACGTTTACTGCAGCACTCCCCCGCGGGGGCACATTCAGGGGAAAACAAAAGGGCCCATTTCGGGGGGAACACACACAGGGGCACATGTCTGGAACACAACAGAGGCACATTTTCATTGGGAACACCACGGGGGCCCACATTCATGAGGAACCACACGGAGGCACATGTCGGGGAACAACCCCAGGGGCACATGTCATGGGGAACCCACAGAGGCACATGTCAAAAAATGGGGAACACACAGAGGCCATGCATGGGGGAAAAAACCGGAGGCACAGTCATGGGAACACAACAGGCACATGTCAGGGGGAAAACACCACACGAGGCACATGTCAGGGGGAACAAAAACCCCACACAGAGGCACTGTCAGGGAAACCAGAGGCACAGTCCGGGGGAAACAACAGAGGCACATTTCATGGGGAAAAACAAAAGGGGAATGTCAGGGGAAACACACAAGGCACATTCTGGGGAACAACACCAGAGCAGAAACGGGGAAACCTTCCCCCACCTTCCCCCTAACCAGTTTCGGGCGAAAGTGACCCAAAAAAAGGGTTTCCCCTGTTCTTGAAAAGTAAACTTCAATAACCAAAAAAATACGTTATCACAAAAAAAACATATGTGTGGGGTTTATCTGTTTTTAATACTATTTACTAAATTTTTTCAACTTTTTTTTTTGTTTAATCCTTTGTTTTTCCGGCATTTTCAATAATACTTTTTGCGAAACATTCACAAAAGTCCTTCTTTCTATGAATAAAAAAAAAGCTTAAAACTGTTCTTAAATCTTTTAAAAAACCGAGTTTATTTTTGACATAAATCCACACACTTATTCAGCATGTCTTCCCGCTGAAGCTAGTTTCACAAAGGGGTTTCTTTTTTTAACTAGGTCTTTTCTGCTGAACAGTCATCTTAATAAATAGTGTCTGGTTCCTTCAAACGTCTAAAACTGTTCTAAACACTCATCAGTTTATTGCTGGGCAATAAATATAGTATATCTTCCATATAAACCTTCTTCATGATATGTTTTTGCCCTTTTTAAGTGTGGACAGAAAACCACAAAAGATTAAAATTATAACGATAAACTTTTTGTAAAGGTTTCGGGAAAAATATTTTTTTTTTCCACCCCCCGTCTGCCCACAATAAATGAAAAATGGGAGTTTTTGCAAAAGTTTAACTGCCCATATTTTTTATAACAGAGTTTAATTAATCCATTTTATTATTTTTACAAACTCTCCGTCAAACTTTTCATTTTAAAATAAAAACCTACAGGCCAAATTGTAAATTAACCAATTCAGTTCTGTAAGATTGTTTCTTTTTAAGTCAACAGTGTTTTTTTTGCTTTTGTTAGATTTAATATCCCCCCCATTGTGAAGAACACGAAAAAAGTTAAGGCTTTTAAGTCTAAGTTTTGCCAGCAAAAAAAATTTCCCTTTTAAAGGGAATCCTAACCCCAAAACCCCCATCCCTCTCCACATCTTTAAAAACAAAATTTAAAATATCTTTGTGAACGTGCCCTCCTAATTTTTTCTGCTTGGAAAGAACTGTAATTTTGTAGAAGCTTTTTTTTACAACGTTTCTTTTCTGTGGAGGATGTACTGTTTTTCCCATACGGCGTTATTTCAATTTTTTTTCCGACATTGTCGTCCGGCATAAGCTTACAGAAAGGGGCCAGGTTGAATGTTTTTCGAAATTTTTTTACGCTAAAATATGAAAAGGGGCTTAGAATTCAAATTTTTTCCCTTTCAAAATATGTTCAAGTGCCTTTTGAGGTCGGGTTTTCAAATTTTTATATTCATACGGCCAACATTATTTGCCTCAAATTTGCGCAGTTTTTCTAGTTTAGGAAACTTTTTACTGTCGCTAACCTCTTTGCGTTTATAACCCCATCTTTATGTACTAAAAACCCATACAAAGTGCCATCCACCGTTCTGTCAAAGTCTGCAACGTCTGCAAAGGTCTTTTAATTCTAAGTTATAACCTCACAGGGTAATGTAACTCCGGTTTCTTCTGGCCCACGCGACTTTATTTTTTAGTACGATTATTTTTTTCCCAAAACAATTGCGGTTTATCACTTTTACGACTTTCCCCCTTTTTGTCTTTGTTTTTTATATTAAATACCCAAACCCCCCCAAAACCCTTTTTTTAAAACGAAAATTTGGGAATTGTAAATTTATAATCGCAATATGCGTTTCCCGGGAGGGAAGAGCTTTTTAAAACAGTTGGGGGCCTTCCCTCAATAATTTTCATCAGGCTCGCTCACCCAAAATGAACATGAGAAATGAAGTAAGAAAGATTGAGGGCTTTCCCCCCTCAAAGTTTTCCCGGGGCGAAACATAAATAGAGTGGTAGATTGCTAGTTGAAAAAGCCACATTTTAGCTAGCTCTCTATAAAAAATGTATTTTGCTTCTCAGGTTTGAATGTTATATTGTTTTTAGTTTTGCATTTTTAAAGTTTAAGAGTAATTCTAATTACCATTGCTTTTTTAGTGAGAAAAACCCGAAAAAACCTCGGGTTTTTAAATTTTAACTCGTTTTTTCTCCTTTCATATTTTGTAATTTTATTTTTCCCCCTTGGCTTTATTTAATTAAACCATACGACTTTGTAAAATATTCATGGAGCGCGCCGTTTTGGCCCCGAAATTGTTACAATGCATGTTCTAAAACGGGGGGCTTTTGAGTTGTTATTTTAAAAACATTTTTTAAAAAAAATTAAAAATGATGCATTCAAATATACTGATGCAAAATATTCTTTTGGCCCCCAACTACAATTTTAAAAAAACCCCGACACCCCGACATTTCTGTGACCCAAGACCCCTTTCAAGTAAAGGTGAGTACGCCTTAAACAGATATTTAAAACCCCCTTTTAAAAAAAGACACATCGCAAAAGTGTGGTTAGTATCCGATGCAGTTTTATCAAAACCTTAAAACTTTGCTGTTTTTTTGCGCATCAACGGGTGTGGGTACGTAGCGACACTTAAATCATCCTGATCCTTTGGTGAGGTCATAATAGATTTCTTTTTCTATTACACCTTCAACTATTTTGATGAAGCAAGCGCCTTGCCAAATGAAAAACCCCGTTTAATCCTTCGCAACAAATAAACATGAAGGCTTTAAAAAGGTCTGTAACGAATTCAATATTAAGGCAAAGACAGATTTAGACAAAAGTTGGCAAAAATTGTTTAGGGCCCCCCTTTTTTGGGGCGGCACAGAAAGTAAACTATGCCGGAACCCCTTAAAAACCTTTCTTTCACACGCGTTCACCGGGGGTCCTGAGAAAGGCAAAAACAGCATGGAAAACTTTATTTTGGACCTTCAAAGGCCCTAACAAGGGGGAAATGAACGAATAAACACTTATTCGTATTCTTTTGGTGTTTGCTAGGTTCGCAAGCACGGGCCCAAATCGACATAACTGATCCTTCTACGGCTTTGATGCAAAAAAGCAGATTTGCAGTTTAGAGGACCCATTAATTCTACAGTTGATTTCCCTTTCAAGTTTTAAAAGTCCCAAAAATGTTTTAAAATACGCAAGATCAAAAGTAGACTTTGCTGTTGCACGGTTTTTAACATGTACCTTCGCCTCAACCCAGTGGGAAAATAATAAATACAAAAAATGAAATTCTCTTTGCAGGAATAAAAACAAAATTGGACAAAAACAACATAAACGAGCCATAAATTCAAGCATAAAAAAACAAAATTGGCCCCCCAAGAATAAAAGATCTAATTTGAAGGCCAACCCCCCAAATTTCAATTAAGATACAAGGGCTTGCGGACTTTTCGGATGACAAAAATAAAAAACCCTTTTCGGTTAACGGCCTTGTTTCCCGGGGCTTTTTTTTTTAAAATTCCCAAAAAAAACTAACCCATAATCTGGCCCTGCAACTACTTTGCTTCATGACGCCGAAAACAACCCCCCCATTCCCCGTAAAACCTAACGGTTTATGCAAAAATTTTTTTTAAATTGAGATGTCAAAGCTGTTTTTTTTAAATTTTCGGTGGGGGGTTTCGGACATACTTTGACCCCCAGGCCGGTAATTACCCAACCCTGTCTTTTGCAAATCCTCTTTTTAAGTTTTATTTGGGGGACCCCCTTTTTAAACAGTTTTGGCGTTCGCTACGTTTTTTTTTTCTTAAATTTTGGATAGTTTTTTAATTTATTCCTTGAGTTCTAATTGGTCTTTGGGTGGTTTAGCCCTTTGGGTCCCCCCCCCACCCCCCCCCCCCCGGGCCCCCCCCCCCCCCCCCCCGCCCCCCCCCCCCCCCCCCCCCCCCTTTCCCCCAAACCGTGTAAGTTTTTAAAACGTTTTCTTCTAAAAAAACGGGATTCTGCTTCTATTCTTTAAAAATTCACCGCTGATTGATTTAATTTTTTAATTTCCATGTTTTTGCATTTGGTTATCTTTTGGGGAGTTTTTGCGTGGTTTTGAATTTTAGCAACTGCCTCCCCCCTTTAAATTTTTGGCCTAAAAAGGCCAAAGGCGATTTTGATCTTTCACACTGATCTATTTCAATTTGAACCCAGGGAAAAAACTTTGAGGGGTCTTTTTTATTGAAAGCGAACAAGTTGTCCTTGGCCGCTCCCCAACAAAGGTCATCTTTTATTTCAAAATCATTAGGGTCTATAAATTGGGAGGTTTTTGGCCTAAACTTTGGTATAATACTGCCCTTACTTTCTTTTAAATTTATACCGACTTTTGGAAATAAAACCCCCCGATTTCTGCTAATTCATCATGAAAGGGAACCCCGACGATGCCGCCCCAAGGGGGGAACCTCATGTCGTCTCCACGACAAAAACATCTAATCTTCATCTCAATGCTGCCATGTTTTTTAAAAATTAATTTTTTTTTTTGTTTTATAAAAAAATGTTACAGCAATGGCCGATCTTGACCCCATAGAAGACGAAAGAACCCTTTTGGGCGTGAAGGGAAATAAACGGAATATTACTGTTCCAAATAATCCTTACTATTGTGCAGATCAAATCTTACTGTAAAAATTTCCCGGACCAGGAGAAGAAGTGATTGTGCCAGGTCTGCGCGTTTACTTTAAAAATAGTACTCGATTCAACAACAACCCCCAAACAGGACTTTGTCCAAAATTTTGGGGGCGGGCAATTGTTAAGAACTTTTTAAAAAAACTTAGGGCAAGAAATTTTTTCTTTACACAATGCAGACATATTTTTAACCTATTCGATCTATGGCTAACCGGGAAAAAAGGGTGATCTTGCGTTTGGGAAATCAAAATGAAAAGGCCTAAAACATAGAATGGGCCCGCTGAAGATATAAAGACGGCAAAAAGTATTACCCGAAAAGTTTGCGTATGGAAATCGCTTTTTCCTTCCTTGATTTTGATTTTAAAAAAAGCGCATGCGCCATACTTTAAAGGCATTAAAGACAGACTGTCAATGAACAATTTTTTACCGAATACAAACGTGTTTTTTCAGATCAACAGACCCCCGAAGAAAAAGTCAGCATTTTGACATCTCGTTAGGTTTGACGTTTAGAAACCCCTAATTTAGAAGGCTGATTGACAACAATATCAGTCAAAATTACAATATATTACAAAGGGATTCATATACAACATACCCCCAGAAGCAGGGCAAAACCATTGGAATTTTAGTTTTAGTGTCGCGAAAGCGCAAAAGGTTTTTTATTCTGTGTGAAATGAAGAACCGTAAAAAAGAGAAGGAAAATTTTTTAAAAATCCTAAAATAGCGAAATGAAAATGTAAAAATTGATGGTAGTCCAAACCAATCTACCTAGCGGCTTAGCCCTTACACATTTTGACGAAAAAAAATTGTTTGGGGGGGGGGGGGAGAAGTCTAAAGCAGACCTTGTTCTAAAGATTTACATCTTCACAATGTGGGCTTGATGATTTTTTAACAACGAAATAGTTTATGGATTGCCCAAGGTCAACAAGGGGAAAATCAGTTGCGGGAAAGCGGGAGAACTTGAGAGAGGGAATAAACATTCAATTGTAAAGAAGAAAGCCGAAAAACCGCTTTTGTACATTGTTTTTAATATATGATCGCGCAAATATTGAAAAAAAATAAAAAGTAACAATACTAAATTATTTTTTTTTATAAAAAGCAGTCTTTAAGTTTATCCAAATTCCACAGCGCCCCCAAAAAAAAGATAGTAGAAACCCCTAACAAAAAACCTTTAGATAAAAAACATTACGAAATGCAAAAGTTAGAGAAAGACCTTTCAAAATACAGCAAACCAAACAAAGGGTTTTCGCGCCTTTAATGTGTTACATATTTTAATACTGGGCATCGACTATAAGTGCTTATCAGCAGGCCGATGTTGTTCTTAGCACGGGCTAGGCTCCCCGCTTTTTTAAACCTCAGGAGGTTGTTTTTTAGCCTCGGTCTGTGTTCATTAGCTTAAGTGCGGGGGGCAAAAAAATTTAAAAATAAACTCCAAAAAGCACCAGCAGGGTTCAACTAAAAACGGCAAAACTTAGTTCGTTTAAACGACAATAAAAAAAGCGCTTGTTGACTCAAACACAGGATAAAGAATTTAACGTTTACAGGCCGTTTTGATGACTACAAAAACAAAATTTTGATCTTAAAAGAAAGGCGGGGGCAATTTTTTCTCAACAGCCAGCGCCGAGCAGAAAAAAAAGGAATGCTTAAAAAGTAAACAAACATTAAAATCTGCCTAAACAGCTCACATTAAAAACCCCAAAAAGGTGTTAACTTTATTTTGATCCAACCCAAAAAAGGACCTTTGATATGATTCGTTTAAAGCCGTTTATTTTTTTAAATTTAAAAAAATATTTTGGGCTTAGAAAAAAAACGCATGGCTAAGAAAATTAAGAAAAGACGAATTTTTAAAGGAAATCTCAAGAGGGGTTTTATCAAGAGCACTGAATGATTTTGATTTAGAAGTCATGACCCAAAAAACTACGGGGCAAGGGGTTTTCATGCAATTTCTCAAGTTCCGGGAAACTAAAAAATAACCCCCAGTTAAAGTAAGTTAGCTTTTTAAAATCGACTATTTAAAAAAAAAGAAAAAAACCCTAAAAGTCGGGTCTCACTAAAAAAACAGACTTTTTTCCTCTAAACTTAACCCCCGTTGGGCAGACAAACGCTTACACAATTTGACGCTGCCGCCTGAAGAACAAAATGAGAGCTTGGTTGGTCAGAGGGCGCAGCTTAGAGTTTAGTTTAAAAACAGCTAAATGCACCGTTTGGGGGGAAAGGTTTACATTCCGCTCCTGGGGAGTTGGTTTTAAAAAAAGGCTTTTAAACATAAAAAATTCAGAAAACAAATGTTTCATGGGGGTTGTTCTTGCGGGCTGCTCAGTCCGACCACGCAAAAGATACAACATCGGCAAAAACACCAAAGATCTTAAACTCAATGGAATACCCCTTTTCCCGTTTGTGAGACCAAAATTTTCATTTGAAAAACAAAAAACCCCAAAAACTGTTAAATTTTACACTGGGTGAGGAAACAAATTTTGGTGCCAATTAAAAATGTCCAAGAACAAATCCAACAATAGGGGAACCAGCCAAAAGTCATGTGGACTTACTCCTAATTTTCGCAGCAGGCTCCCCTTTCCATTTAACGAAAATGATAGACTAAAGAGCTACCAAAAACATGGCAAAAAAGAATTCTGTAGAAATGTTTAAAAAGAATGCCACTGTTCAAAACCGCGAGCGAAATAAGAAAAATTGTAAAGTTCTGTAGCTTAAACAGAACTAACTACGCCCCCCCAACTAAAGTTAGTTTTAAGAACGGGAAAAGGCTGCAACTTTTCCATTTTGTTTACGCAACTTTGAGTCGCTTTTTGTACCTTTTAAGGGCCGGGGGCCCCCAAAAATTCAAAAACACTTTAATTAACCCTCGATTGTTCATTTTCCTTATTATTTTAGGTCGGATGGCGCTCATTCAGGCCGAATTATCAGAGGACCCCAATGGGCAAGAAGATTTTTACACGCAGCAGAAGGGGGTGCGTAATATTGTTTTAATAATCTGAATTTTTCTGAAATCATGTGACTCTGAAGACCAACAACAGTATGCCTCAGCCACTCACTGTGGATTTGTGGTTTAGGCCTCTCATCAACGAGCGAATCCAAAAGAAAGACCTGACCATTGCGGAAAGTTCAGGGAGCTGCGCACAAAAATGCAAACTTTAACAAAGTTTGAACCAAAAACATGGAAGCGCCCCTCTTCTTATAACTTGCGAGGGAGACTCTCATCTTATTTTGCAAGCAGTAACCAACGCCTTCAGGGGCATGCATTTCACAGCATCAGAAAAGTCATGTGCTTTAATTAAATAACATGTCTTTTTAGACTCTAGAACACATGATGGGTTCATTAGGTCACTGGCTATGTCCTTTTAAATCCTGTCCAATAACGGAAGAATTTTTGACCCAACCTCTTTTAAAAGGGGGTTTTCCCCTTTTGAGTACAGAACAGTGGGAAGGTTTGACGAAGACACACTTCCCCTAAAGGCGCTTCTTTTTATTTAGGGAAAGGACATCAGCGTTTTTTGATTACCCGCATGCTCAAGAAGCGGGGAAAGTTAGAAAATTAAAAACAGGGAGACTATAATTCCTCCTTGGGGTGATTATGTTTGTTGGCGGACGTCTTTGAAAACTTAAAAGACCTCAAAAACATTTTAGCCCGGGTCCTGGCATTTAAATTTTTGCCTGGATGAGCTGGACGCTTTCTTAAAGTTTCGGGGTACAGAGATTTTTTGTCAGATTTACCAATGATTCAGTGATTGAAAACGGGTTTCGTGGGGGAAAAGTTGGCGTCGCATCATACTGTAACAAACACAAATACTTGGACGACTATGATCCCAGTAAAAGGTCTAACTATCTCATTATTTAACGCAAAAAATCTGTATGGTTGGGCAATGGCGCAACACTTCCTTACGTAACTTCAAGATGTACCAGGTTAACAAAAAATTTCAAAATTAAAGTGGTTGAAAAGTTTAACGCTGTCAGCAGCGCGGCTTCATTCAGAAATTGACTTTTGAATATCCCCATGAAACCCGACCCCATAATGACTTCCTTTGCAGAGAAAGTCTAAAAATGGATCCAAAAGGAAAACCCCCTAAACTTTTGGGCCAATCTTCAAGGCAAAAAAAAAAATTTTTTGCTGTCATTACGTTCTACAATTTTTTTTAAGACATGGTTTTAAGTTGACAGCAGTTCACGTATAATTGCTTTTGACAAGAACAGTTCATGAAACCATACACATGAAAAAAACACTGATTTCCCAAAAAAAATCCACAGATGCTTCAAAAAAGACTTTTTCAAGCTGATGAACAAAACTGTTTTGGGAAAGACAAAGGAGAACCGCACAAGCGTAAAGATGTCAAATTTGGTTACCAGGAGAACAAGCAATTAAGCTGACTTTAAAACCTAATACGGACTTTAGAAAATTTTATACACTTTTTGGCATAAGATGAAAAAAAAGAAGTCAAATTAGACAAACCTGATTTATTGGGGTTTTCGTTTTAGAATTATCAAAGCTTTTGATGTTAAGTTTCTTTAAAGACTACTTTAAAAACCCTGTATCCGATCCAGAGGCTTTACACAGATACGATAGTTTTGTTATAGATATCCCACGAAGACATCTATAAAGACATGGAATTTGAATGGCTAAAGGTCATGCAGGTGGTATGCCCCGCCGATTATCCTAAAGACCGCCTTTACATTCAATTACAACAAGAAATTTTAGGAAAAAAAAGAAGGGTAATTATCTGGGAAAAGGGGATCAAGGGGATGTGGGGGTTAGGTGAAAATGTCAGTATTTCGAGCCAAAAAAAATCATTAGAAAGCAAAAAATACTCGCAGCGTTGGCGTCAACATATCGCTGACAAACTACAAAGAAACATTTTTTTGGCAATAAAACTTTTCATCATGACAACAAAAATACGATCTAATCTCATAATCAACACAACTTTTTTTTAAAAAAGAGTCATTTGATAGAACAAAAAAAAAACGGGTGTTTTAATCCAGGTTTTCATATCAATTGGGGACGGAGGGAAACCGTAAATTAATTTTTAAACGGAACTGGTCTGGTGGATTAAACTCATTCTTCCTTCACAAAAGACTTTTAGGGGGTGGGGTTTTTTTTGTTCCATTTCAAAATAAACACCGGGGGGTTCATTTTTACATTCTTTTTATTTCGTACGGGGCAACACTCCAAAAGGCGGTTGCCCTGATCGAGTGTCCCTTTGCTTCCCCCTAAATAAAAGGACCTTACTTTTAAACCAAAAAGGGAAAAGTTTGCCGGGGGTAGGAGTCTTCGCAACATTTATTGTTTTTTTTTGATTGCTTGACTGGTTTTTTGACCCTTTTTAATTTTTCATTTTCATGCCGCAAAACTGAGGCAGTCTTCTAACCCAAAACGTTTGCGAGAATTGTCAATCACTTCTGTGATACGGTAGGAGAAAAGTCTTTGGTAACTGTTTTTTTAAAGTTTTCAACAAAGCTGTGATCTGTGGGAAACCCCCAATGCCCTTTTAATGTAAACCCAGTTTTTAAAAAAATTGATTCACTTGACCTTTAAATTCTTTTTCCCCATCAACTTGAATCATGCGAGGATAATTAGTGGCCCTCGTGGTATATCATTTAACGAAGCAAAAAGCAAAGCACTCTTTGTGTTAAGCTCCGCATCTTTGTATCTTGAAGCTATGTCAAAACTGTGGTGCGTACTTTAAAACTTTTTCGTTAATCCTATCAAGGTAAATATAAAGATCCCTTTTTATGGGGGTCGTTGGGGTTGTATTGACAAAGTGGGTCTCTGTTTCGTCTAGGGGCAGGTAAATAAATTTGCCAAATCGCTTTTTTAATAGCCTTCTTTTGTGTTTTTTCACTGACTCCCGTGCTTTGCTTAGCTTTTTTTTGCGTGACCCCTTCCCTTCCTTTTTTGGGGAATAATAGATTTTTGTTCATTTTTTTTTCGCCAAAATTTGCGCAACAAAATACACGACGGTCATCCAAAGGCAAAAAAACGGGATTTCTTGCACTTTTGTTTTTCTGATGGATGAAAAAGTCCCCTAAATTTGGTGGGGGTAATTCTCGATTGGGTTTTCCTGTTCAAGATATATTCTTTTATTGCTTGATCAACAACTATAAATGTGAAGCTGCATGTCCCTGTTTTTTTTTGTGTTATTAAAAAAATCAAAAGCCAAATTTTTGCTTTTTATAGGATCTTGGCTGCAGCTAGTTTCTCCCCAGCTTTTTTTTTCTTTTTTTTTCCGCCTTCATCTCGCAATTTTCAAAAAAGGGAAATTTTTCCACAAAAGCGAGCGCATTAACCCCAGCGCGCCCATCATCTTCGAGTGAAGCCTTTTTATTAAAAAGTATTTTTTTTTTACATATTTTTTTGCCGGAATTATTTCCCTTTCTTAACTAAAAATCTTTCGGGCAAACGAAGCTGCAATATGCAAAACACTTTGCGAAACCCAAAGTCTAGTTTTTCCAAAATCTGTGGCTTTATTTTTAAAGGCTTTTAAACCAACATTTAGTATCCACATTTGACCCCCAATAACAGCGAATGGTATACAAGGTTGGTAACTTTTTTCGGGGCTCATTTTTATAAAAAAATAATTATAATTTTTTAAAAAAAATGAACAGTGATGACTACACAGTACAGGCAGCCTAAACCTCCCGAACTTTTGAATGACCAATTATGACAAGCTATTTTCCCAAAAAGGAAAGGCTTATTTTTAGCGGGGGTTGGAAAAACAAAACTTCCCGGAACTGAAAACAGCATGAAACAGATTCAAAAGATGACGCCGAAAAAAAATTATAAATATCTAACAGGTATGAAGCGCAGCTGGGGGGAGAATGGTGAAAAAGTGTGGGGAAAGGGGAGTTTGGGGGGGGAAAACTTTAAAGATTTGCCCCATGTTTGAACAAACTTCATTGATTTAAGCAAATCCGTTTTAACAAAGTTCATTTAAATCCTAGGGTGGATCTAACATAGTTTGGAACATTGTTATCGCCAGCGATCATGGGATTAAAAACTTTTAACATATAGTTTTGTTTTCCCCCCTTTAAAAAGAAGAGACGGAAAATCATCAAACCCAAAAAAAACTGAAACGGGGGAGAAAGTAACTAAGCTAGAAAATCAGCAGAAAAAGGAATCGGTGGAGGCCATTAAAAATCCGGGGCGTGTTGAAGCAGGAAAAAAATTTTGCAGAGTGGAACAGACAAAAAAAAAAATGTTACAGAAATGACCTCAGAAAAAATAAAGCTGCCAACGCCAAACAAGTTGATTTAATGCCAGCTATAAAAAATCCCCTGGAATTTAAGGGGCCCCAAAGTCTTTATGGAATATTGAACTTAAAACTGTTGCCCTTTTGGGCCCTTGCGCTTTGGGGGGGTTTTTATGGCTATAAAAAAAATACACAATGGCAAACAGAAACGAAAGAATTAAAAAAACCTGAAACCCTTTTAAAAACAGAAAAAAACAAAATGCACGCCAAAAACCCCCCAAAACAAAGCATCATTTTGAACCCCTTCAAAGGAATAAAAATTTTTAAAAACTTAATTTTTAAAAAAAATTTTAAAAAATAGAACATGGGTATTTTAAAAAGTGAATCAATAAATAAAGACCTGGGGCATAAAAGACTTTCCATAGACCCAAAATTTTAACAAGCGGTTGCTTTGGGTGTAAAAAATTCCTTAAAATCTATGCAGAGAACGTGAGCAAGACATCCCAACGATGCGTGTTTTTTGAGGCGTGTGTGTACATTTAGACACTACATTTAAGAAAAAACATGCTTGATTTTTTTTATAATTATAAGAAACTTAATAAGAACTTTGGGTTTTATTTAAAAGGGTACTTTAAACAAGAACTTATCAAGAACTTGATAAAAAATTATTTAAAAATTAAAAAAAACTTTATCAAGAACTTTTTAAAAAAATTGGGGATAACTTTAAATGCTTAAGGACCTTAGAATAATTAATAAGAACTTGAGAATAACTTGTAAAAATTAAAGGAACTTGAGGTGTGCAGCGGGTGGGGGGGGGGGCAGGTGGGGGTGGGGGGTGTGCATGCGTGGGGGGAGGACAAAACAAAAAACAACAACAAAACACAATAGACATCCAGGGGTGGGGGGGGGGGGGGAGTTGGGGGGCGTGGGGGGAGGCCAAAACACCAACAAACCCCAAAAGTAAACCCTAGGGGCCCCTTCGGGGTTTTTGACTAAAAGGCTGTGTCTCGGGCAACCCCAATCAACCCCAGTGATCCATAGGGTCGTTTGGCCTAGTTTGGGCCCCTGAGCTTTTCAGGGGCCCGCGCTTTTAGTCAACGATCACAAAGGTCTTTGACCTAGTTTGCCACCAATTTGCAGGGCGACGTCATTTGGGGGCAAGCGATCCATGGTTGTTTGGCCTATTTTCTGTGCTCCTCTTTTTTTCCAAAAAGGGTTTTCAAATTTCTTTAGCAAGTTACAGCAATTACTGCTTAGCCACTTTTTTGGCGACTCTAATTCGCCCGTAGTATACATCCGTCATTGTAATTTGGAGCTTTATATGAAGATGTGTACCACACAACTCCTCCCATACTGGTGATGTACAAGGGCTGCCAAACCTATCTAGTTTTGCCAAACATTTGAAAATCGTCATTCATTGCAAAGTTTAATTTAAAGGGTTTGGCGTTTGTACCGTTTTATTTTACTGATTTCCCACTTGTGGAAATTTTGGTAGTTTAAAAAACACACAGAAGTTGAATGAGTTTTCCAGATCGCCCATGTTCACCTGCGTCTTAAGAAAAAACGCCATGTTTGATGCGTTTTTTTTTTTTTTTAAACATGACTTGGCTGTCCAACCAACGCCCAACCCAAACAACGCGGATGGGTTTTTTTGCTTTGGCCGGCTTTTTAACAAACACGCCAATTTTTTAAATAAGGGAACCCTCTCATCAAAGTCAAACACTATTTAAATTGGCATATTTTTTTCAGCAATTTGCCTTCAACGTTTTCATTCCTTAACCAAAAAACCTTTAAATGTCGTCCATTTTCCCAAAGCTCGGGTTTTACTTTTTTCTTTTTCTGTTCCTTCTAGGAAAGCAAATTTCTTTTCGGTTTCGGGGCGGCAACGAACAGCTTTTACCCCGTTCTTTTTTCAACAAATACCTGCAGAAAATAGGTAAAAAATTGTGGTGTTTAAGGCAAGCCCGCTCTTTATGAAACGGGTAGCCATTTTTTAGAATAAGACACCAAGCCCAGTACACAGCGAAGTTAAAAAACGTCCTTTCAAGTCCCCGGAAGTCAGTAGAAGAATGAAGAAAACCGGGGTTGGGAAAATGTCAGGAGCGCTTTTTAAAAGCGCCCTCGGGGAGAAAAGATGATGAAATTATTGTAATGCGCAAGCCCCGGGGTGAGGGGGGGGTGAGGGGGGGAGCGGGGGAGAGTATTTATTTTGGCCTCTCAGTTTGACAGCAGGTTGACGCGCGGCGCGCGTGTATGATGCTGTCTGTGCCCATGTTGGTGTGAGTGTTGTGTGTGGTGTGTGTTTTGTGTGTTTGGGGGTGGTTGTGTTGGGGCGAATTGACAACATGTATGTCCGTTGTTTGCCCCTCTCTCTGTGATCTGTCCTGTCTGCCTGTCTGTCTGTCTGTCTGTCTGTCTGTATATCGTCTGTCTGTCTGTCTGTCTCTCTCTCTGCATGTGTGTGTGTTTGTATGTGTTGCATCGTGCTGCGTGATGCGTTGTGGTGTGTGTGTGTGTGTGCGCGACGTATTTTGTGAAACGCATGTCCCCAAGTTTTGTTTGGTGACTGCCTGCAAAAAAATTGGGATTTAAAAAGACTGTTGCGCGAAAATGATTAGGGAAAAAATAGTTTTAAGCTTACTTGTAGAGAACGTAAAACCTTTTTTTGGCCCCCTTTTTCCCGAAAAAATGGTTTGAGGCGAATGGCCCCGAATGAAGGGTTTTATGTTCTCTGGGCACAGTCATGGGAACACACACACAAGAGGCACAGCATGGGGAACACCAGAGAACACATGTCATGGGGGACACACACAGAGCCCCATGTCTGGGGGAACACACAGGGGGCCCCATGTATGGAGAACACCACAGAGACACATTCATGGGGAAACCCCCACAAGACCAAAAGTCATGGGGAAAAACAAGAGAGACACATGCATGGGGGGAAAACAAACGGAGGCCTTCATGGGGAAAACACACAGAGCCCATGTCTGGGGAACACACACAGAGGCACAGTATGGGAAAAACACACAGACCCATTCATGGGGAACACAAACGGAGGCAATGTCATGGGGAAAAACAAACGGAGGCACAAGTCATGGGGAACACCCACAGAGGGAATGTCATGGGGAAACCCGGAGGCACCTGTCAGGGGAACACACACAAGGCACATGTCATGGGGGAAAACACACAGAGGCACATGTCATGGGGGAACACACACAGAACATGTCTGGGGGCACACACAGAGGCACATGTCTGGGGAACACACACAAAGCACTTTCATGGGGAAAAACACACGGGGGGCTAACCCCCGGCAGAGAAGTCTTTTTTTTTTTTCTGTTCCTGTCTATTTAAAAGGAGAACAGGAAAGAAAGGCTGACCCCGGGGAAAAAGGGCCGTGACGGGGAGGGAAAAACCCCAGACCACGGGGAAAGTCCTGTTGACGGGGAAAAAACTACAACTTTTGGGTCTCTCTTTAGGGAATAAGACCGTATGGGAAACTTGCTGTGTCGGAGTGGCACTGTCTTCTCTGCCGGGGAGGGTGGTTGGGTCTGTGGATGGTCGGCAGCTGGGGGTGGTGTTTTTCGCCGGGGGGGCTCTGCAGCTGAAATACGGGTGGGACACCCATGGGATCACTTTAAGGCTGTTTGAGCGCATCCCTTAGTTAATTTTCCCCCCGTTCCGGAGCAGTTTGTCCCTTGATTCTTTGGAGTGTCCTGCGCGGCCGTACCCCGTCCCAAAACAGCGCAGGCCCCAAGGGGGGTACAGACTGCCTAAAAGGGGGTGAAGACAGGGTTCTCTGGGGCCTCCCCCAGCACCTTGGGTGCCCATAAATGGAGAACAGGAAAAAAAAAACAACGAGAGAGAGAGAGAGGAGAGAGAGAAGAGAAAGAGAGAGGAAAGAAGAGAGAGAGAGAGGAGAGCATGCTATCAAAAGCATTTCTGGTTTTTACAACGATCACTTCCTCAAAAAATCTTGTTCTTTCAAAAACAGGGCGTTTTTGTTAATTTTTCTTTTCCTTGATTTTCCTTCCCCCCAAACCCCTCCCTCCCTCTACACCACCTTCTCTGTTTTCATCTGAACCCGCGAAAGACT
>CM031627.1:15638672-15641172 GCA_018398815.1 Conus ventricosus
CACCCCCAACAAACACACAACCACACCAACCACACACCAACACACACCACACACAAACCCAACACACACATGAACGCAACAACGCAATAACACACACCACGAGCGCATAGCCGAGCGCGACCACAAAACAAAAACTCACAAACAAACACACCACCACACACACACACAACACACACACCACCAACACACACAAAACCCCCAAACCCCACCAAAAATATAAAAAATTATATAATCACACATGCCCGCGAGCATACGAACGCCACGCAGCCACTACAAACAACAACACAAATACAAAAAACGCACAGGACCACGCGAAAACCCACAAACCACCAAAACGTTTCACACCCGCAAGCGCGCTCGGCACCTCGAAACCCCACGAGCCATACAACTCAAGCACGTGTGCTTGCACATATAGAACTGATCTCGGGGTGTTTCACGCACACAACAGGGAACTCACGCGGCACACACGCACGTACGCACGCGGCACACCCACATACGCCCGCACACACACGCACACACCACACACACACACACACACACACACTTTAAAATCAGAAAACACGTTAGACCATAACGTTTCTTTTGATTTCGAACAACTTGGTTTTCTTTAGCTGTTCAAGACAAAGCTTATTCTAACTTGCGGGTTCTACAACACCAGCTGAACGGCCGTTTCAACGTTTTCACCAGGGGCGTGGGGCGTGTCACTCTAACACACCCAACGACCATTCTCTTCGTCACTTTTTTTCATTTAACGTCGGTCTGGCAATGTTTACTTTCTCTGGCCATGTTGATCTCTCTGTTTGAACTCTCTCCTGACTTAAAGAAAACGCACAGCATTCTTTTTTTTCCTAGGTGCTAGCTGAACCAGACCAGATTCCCCTTTTACTGTTTCCCTCCCAAAGCTAACATCACAACAGCTCCGATTCCCAGAGCTCGATTTTCATTTCATCCACACCGCTGAACAGAACTTGTCCCCGGCAGGGCAAAGTGAACGTTCACATCGTTGGCCTACCTTTGGCCAACGCTTCTTGTACCTGATTCCTCAGTGCTCTAGCTGAAACGAGGCTCGTGTCCCTACACCACTGAAAGGGGCCAAATAAAGGTACATTTACTTCAGCGCTTCTGTGTTCATATCATTATGAAACAGAAACATAGAAGAAAAAAACTATTTATTGCGTGTCTCAGTCCCACAATACGCGCACAATTATTCAAACTATCTGCCTCATTTCGAAAAACCACTGAAGAAATTGTGGACATGTAAAAAGCGAGATTATAACACGACAACTTGCTTGGTTTTTAAACAAATATTTAAAAAGAGAAAAAATTTACCTTTTGCTAAAGACTGATAGATGCATAAAAGAAAAACTCCAGAAAAAAATCAAGAAATGACTACAAAGAAGGGTAAACAGATAGTTTTTGTCACATCCTACTGTGCGCAACAAAGTTTTGTTAGAAAATTGCTTCCATTGACTATCTTCCTTTTCAAAAATGAATAACGTCACACACCCGTTACAGAGGCCATCGTGCATAATCATTGAATGTCGAGTTCCATTCCAGTTCCAGTTCCAGTTCTCTCCTCCTCCATCTCTCCTCTTTTCTCTCTCACTTCCTCTCTCTCCTCCCTTCTCTCTCGTCACTCTCACTTCCCCCTTCTCCCCTCAAAAGTAAAGAATTAAAAAGCAAGAAACGAGTATCAGTTTCCTAGTTAGAAAACCCAAATCTGACTTTTTAAAACTGATAAACGAAAAACAGGATACAGCATAATTAATGGGGGCTGTAAAGAAATAACTGACAAGTCGAAAAAGAAACAGATAATACTGCGACAGTGGTCTCAAAACTTTCAACAATCTTTCTCAGTAACTGAATCAGTACAAACAGCTGCCAGTGTCACTATCTTTAATCGATAATGAAACTCCACTGTCTCAATCTTTGTCAAAAACGATTAAAACATAGAATCATATCACCCCTTGCTAGCTATAATAAATTGTTCCTAATTTCAAAACTTAAAAATAAAAAGCAATGGTCCAATAATTTAAATGCTTCTATACTCAAGCGGGCTCTACCTTACATTGTTGATACCCTTACGTATGTTTATTTTTTTGGGTTTAAAAAATTGATCATGTCTTCCCTGTGTCTAATGAAAGCAAAAGTGATTCCCATACCCAAATCAAGAGATCTCACTGATTTAAACAATTTTAGACCAATTCTCTTTTATCTGTTGTATCAAACCCAAGAGATGAAATTTCACAAACACCTAAAAAACACATGGAACATCACAAACTGTTCCACCCATTTCAGTCAGGCTTTCCCTCGAAATCACTCATGCCACACGGCCTTAACACGCCCTGTGATACATGGCTATCACCATCAACGAAAAAAAAACTCACTGGGAACTGTTTCCTCCGATTTTAAGAAAAACGTTTGATCTTGTAGACCCACAACATATTAATAAAAAAAAATGACTGCATATTCAAAACCGGCAGTAGTCACCTCTTTTCAG
>CM031627.1:15648672-15650101 GCA_018398815.1 Conus ventricosus
CGGTCTTCAGAATTTCTGTTCGAGTTCAAAGGGCCACTCAAATGTTGATCAACAAAATCACACACTTTTTTTTCTAAGTCACAAGAAATATTTGAGGTTCTACAATTCAAATCTCCATTGATTACTATATACATATCATGTTCTTTATTATAAAGCAGACATTCACATAAAAAATCTTCCAATAAAGAAACACCATTTTCACAATCAAAATGCATTAATATGGTGAGTTTTTTGGTGGTATATAAGCACAAACATACATGATGTGTCTTTCAATGCCGAAAAGGCATTTATCCAACACAAAAGCGTAAAAAAGATGAGACTCTACACATATGGGTTTGACAAAAGAACATAGCTCATTTCTTATCAAACATATGATTCCGCCCGAACGTCTTCCGTGTGCCGACAGTTTAACAGCAGGTTTACAAAACAACGTGTACCCTGTAAAAATAGGCAACTGAAAATCTTCAAGGTCATTACACGTACATAGCTGATAATGGTAACAGTGTAGCTGATTATTTTTTGCTGTCTTATGATTTGTATCAATAGTTTTCTGATAGCATCAGAATGAATGTGTCTGACAGAATTGAATCTGAACCATTTGCCTTTGGAATTATACGTTCACTTTCCTAAGGATAATGAAATTTGTGTAAAGGAGGATGTTCATATTTCGAAAAGTTTATATGGGACGAAACCCAAAGCAATGTGTTTAGAGACAACATTTGTTCAAACGACATGCAAAGTCAGTTTGAAATGGCGATCAGTTTAATAGATATAGATATCAATGAAGCACTTGAGGTTTTTTAATCATTGTATAAAAGATGCAGCAGATTTTATGAAGAAAGAAATACACATTGGTAGGTCGTGAAAGATGACGACTGGTATGATAAAGAATGTCGTGCTGAAAAGAAAACGGTACGCAATCTGTTGAAGAAATTTAAGCATACTTTGTCTCCACCTGATCGCACTTCTTATGTATAGCAAGACGTGAATATAAACATTTGTTAAAGAGAAAAGAGAAGCAATTCAATGAAACCCTAATTAACTGATTTATTACGATCAGTAAATAATCAAAAAGAATTCTGGGAATCTGTGCGTAAATATCTACAACAAGAAGGCAGATTCGAATGACATTAGCATAAAACGATTGTACGCACACTTTAAAGAATTGTTAGAAAGAAAGACAAGTTTGAAATGTTCGGTTCAAGAGAAAGTAAGTAGTAATCAAGATGCTATGAAGCTGTAAATAATGAGATGTATATGACAATGATGATGAGATGACGATGATGATGAGATGATGATGAGATGATGATGAGATATGATGATGATGATGAGATGATGAAAATAACGATGTGCAGTGAAAAATTTGAACACCGATCTCAAGAAGAAGTTTGAATGCGCTAAAACCTGAAATCGCAGCTGCGGTCCGGAT
>CM031627.1:15650201-15657701 GCA_018398815.1 Conus ventricosus
TATCCAGGTTCACTTTTTCTTTCTTTCCTTCTGGAAAGCAATACTTCTTTTCGGTTTCGGCGGCAACGAACATGCTTCACCTCGTTCTTTTTCAACAAATACTCTGACATGAAAGTATGGTAAAACTTGTGGTGTTTAATGGCAAGAGCCTGCTCTTCAGTGAAACGGGTAGCCATTTTTTAGAATAAGACACCAAGCACAGTACACAGCGAAGTAAAAGCGTCCTTGCAAGTCCGGAAGTCAGTAGAAGAATGATGAAACCGGTGTTGAAACTGTCATGTGAGCGCTTTAACAGCGCCCTCAGGCGGCAGAGAAAAAGATGATGAAATATATTGTAATGCGCAAGCCCGGCGTGAGGGAGTGGGGTGAGGGGAGGAGCGGGGCAGCAGTATTGATTTTTTGGCCTCTCAGTTTGACAGCAGGTGTGAGGCGCGCGCGCGCGCGTGTATGAGTGTCTGTCTGTGCCCATGTGGTGTAGTGTGTGTGTGTGTGGTGGTGTGTGTGGTGTGTGTGTGTGTGTGTGTGTGTGTGCGCAATTGACAACATGTATGTCCGTCTGTGTGTGCCTCTCTCTCTGTGAGTCTGTCTCTGTCTGCCTGTCCTGTCTGTCTGTCTGTCTGTCTGTATATCTGTCTGTCTGTCTGTCTGTCTCTCTCTCTGCATGTGTGTGTGTTTGTATGTGTGTGCATACGTGCGTGCGTGTATTGCGTGTGTGTGTGTGTGTGTGTGTGTGCGCGACGTATTTTGTGAAACGCAGTGTCTCAGCCAAGTTTTAGTTTGGTGACTGCTCTGCAAAATGATGGTATTGAAAATGACTGTCTGCGCGAAAATGATTAGGAAAACATAGTTTGAAGTCTTACTTGTCAGAGAACAGTAAAACCTTTATTCTGGGCCACTTTCGCCCGAAAACTGGTTTGAGGCGAAGGTGGCCCAGAATGAAGGTTTAACTGTTCTCTGAGGCACATGTCATGGGGAACACACACACACAGAGGCACATGTCATGGGGAACACACAGAGAGACACATGTCATGGGTACACACACAGAGCCACATGTCATGGGGAACACACAGAGAGCCACATGTCATGGAGAACACACACAGAGACACATGTCATGGGGAACACACACAGAGCCAAATGTCATGGGAAACACACAGAGAGACACATGTCATGGGGAACACAAACGGAGCACATGTCATGGGGAACACACACAGAGCCACATGTCATGGGAACACACACAGAGGCACATGTCATGGGGAACACACACAGAGCCACATGTCATGGGGAACACAAACGGAGGCACATGTCATGGGGAACACAAACGGAGGCACATGTCATGGGGAACACACACAGAGGCACATGTCATGGGGAACACACACGGAGGCACCTGTCATGGGGAACACACACAGAGGCACATGTCATGGGGAACACACACAGAGGCACATGTCATGGGGAACACACACAGAGCACATGTCATGGGGAACACACACAGAGGCACATGTCATGGGGAACACACACAGAAGCACATGTCATGGGGAACACACACGAGCGCATACACACCCACGTGCAGAGAAGTCTTTTTTTTCTCTGTTCATGTCTATTATAAACTGAGAACAGGAAAAGAAAGGCTGACCCTGGAGAAAGGTCCAGTGACGGTGAGGAAAGACCCACTGACCACAGGGAAAGTCCTGTTGACAGTGGAAAGACTACAACTTTGGATTCTCTCTTGAGGGCACATAAGACCGTATGGCGAAAGCTTGGCTGTGTCTGGAGTGGCACTGTCTTCATCTGTCCGTGGGCAGGGTGGTTGGGTCTGTGGGATGTGCTCGGCAGCTGGAGGGTGGTGTTTTTCGCCGGTGGGCTCTGCAGTCATGAAATACGGGCTGTACACCCATGGGATGCTACTTTAAGCTGTTATGAGCTGCATCCTGTAGTCTAATTTACCTCTGTTCAGGAGCAGTTATGTCCCTTGATATCTTAATGGAGTGTCCTGCGCGTGCCTGTACCCATCGTCAACACAGCGCAGGCCTCCAAGGGTGGTACAGACTGCTCTAAAGGCAGGTGAAGACAGTGCTTCTCTGGGTCCTCCCCAGCACCTTCGGGTGTTTCTTTTCTTTTCTATAAACTGGAGAACAGGAAAAGAAAAAACAAGCTGAGAGAGAGAGAGAGAGAGAGAGAGAGAGAGAGAGAGAGAGAGAGAGAGAGAGAGAGAGAGAGAGAGAGCATGCTATCAATGCATTTTCTGGTTTGACAACCGATCACTTCCTCAAAAAGATCTTGTTCTTTCAAAAACAGGACGTTGATGTTAGATTTTCTCTTCTCCTTGATTCTCCTTCCCCAACCCCTCTCCTCCATCTACCACCACCTTCTCTGTTCTCATCTGAACCAGCGAAAGACTCCCATCAAAACACCTCCAACGTGGTCCCCATAGCGCTTCCCTTCCCTGCACAGGAAAAAGAAATCAGTTTTCACATTAAAGATTTACATCAAACCAGACAGTCAATACTCCATGAAATAAGAGAGAGAGAGAGAGAGAGAGAGAGAGAGAGAGAGAGAGAGAGAGAGAGAGAGAGAGAGAGAGCAAATGGCATGTCCAAAATCAATAACGCTCTCAAAAAATTGTCTAGTTCATTCAATAAACAATATTTTACGTGACACTAGCATAGAGCTGTCTTTTCTTTCAGTTTCTGTATTCCCCTCTATCTCCCATCTCCCCCCCCCCCCCCCCCCGTTCTTTCTATTAACGAGGAATCTGTTAAAACACAACAAGCCTGGACCGTCTTGCGACTCTCTTCAAGTTAAACGAAAGATCATTATTTTGCGTATTGCTAAAGCACATCCGACGAAATTAATTGCATCTAAATATTCCGTGAAATGACAGAGAGAGAGAGAGAGAGAGAGAGAGAGAGAAGAGAGAAGAGAGAGAGAGAGATTTGGTATTATATGTGCGCCTCGAATATGAACATCAGAAATTCCCACGAAACTGTGTGATGGACCATCCTATAAACAACAATAACTATAATAACAATGACTTCTAAGACCTACTAGTGTGCTCCAGGTAAAGAAAATGATCACACCTGGGCCACCTGGTACCTGTTCTGCTCAAAACCCAACTATAACACCACCCTGGAAGCGCCCCCCCCCCCCCCCCCCCCCCCAAAGGCTCGTTCAAAATCAAACGTACATTCTCTTGTTGGCACCGAACACTGTGGAAACTCTGCTGTGAACTGTGCGTAACATCTGTGCACGGGAGACATCCTGCACCCTCGATGCGCGTGTTTCTGAACACTTGGCCAACATCCGCCATCACTGACCCAAACTAGTCGCTCTGCCCTTCAATCATCCCCAGTCCAACTTCAATCATGTCAAAGTCCTGGCGCTAGGACAATCACAGCAGAGTGACAACTCGGAGCACACCACGCAGGAATCCCATCTACTGCCAGATTGGAACCCTCCGCCCTCTTGGCATCAACGTCCAAAAATAGTATGTACCTGTCCACTCCCACAGCACCGGCCCGCAGTACTCTCCACAGACACACTGCCACGCCACACATTGTGTACTTCGTGTATATGTTGTGTCTGTTCTCTCTTCTCTCTTTCCTTTACTATCATCATTTTGATTATCAATTCATTTGTTACTTATTCATCTATCCACCCCACCCCACCCCCTTTTTTCTTGCTCTGAGTTTCTTCTACATGCATATGCTTCTTTAAAATAATTATGTTCTTTCTTACTTTCTTTCTTTCCTTTCCCCCATCTGTTTCATCAACACTCTTGGCTTTTTACTGACTTATCAGTTGGATTCCTTTCTATCTTTGAGAGAGAGAGAGAAGAGAGGAGAGAGAGAGAGAGAGAGAGAGAGAGAGAGAGAGAGGAGAGAGAGAGAGAGAGAGAGAGAGAGAGAGAGAGAGAGAGAGAGAGAGGTCACTGACAGCGGTTTCTGATTTCTCTGTCTCATCGTCACCAGTTGTCAAAATGATTTCACTCCAAAGCAACTGGCGTTTGTGTAAAAGAAAAAGAGTGAAAGCGTTGACATTTATGATTGCTGGACCGCAGCACTTGTGACTGATGTGACATTCATTAACCATCATCCACGCTTTGGTTCGGCCGGGGACAGCGGACACTGAACCTAGGATGGGGGCCCAGACTGTGGCTTAACTGTCAATCATTGCTGCTTCGTGTTGCCACGGGCCGTTTCCATGCCGATGCTGACTACTTATCGTCATTGGGATGTTAAGCAGAGGTATAACTGTCAGTTCTGATAGTGACGATCACCTGTACTGGTCGCTACACATCCATCATGGCTGCCGCGTTGTGTCGACGCTTTAAGACTATCACATCACCTCCATCCTCCATCCATCCCTCCAGTCCCCTCCAGCTGCCACGTTTCTTTTTTTTTTTTTTTTTACCGATCGGCCGTTGTGTTGTTCCCCACTCCCCTCCCCCCTCCTCCCCTCAACCCCCCCCCCCCCCCACCTCCCACTTTTCCATCCCCATCACTGAAATCTGACACATTTCTATGTGTGTGTGTGTGTGTGTGTTGTGTATGTATGTATGTATGTAGTATGTATGGTGTGTGTGTGGTGTGTGTGTGTGTGTGTGGTGTGTGTGTGTGTGTGTGTGGTGTGTCTGTGTGTGTGTGTCTCTGTGTGTGCGTGCCTGCCTACGAGCGCGCATGTCTGATCAATACAATTTTTACATAAATATGAATACTACTAACAGTAGAATTACCAAAGTACACTGATGTATTATAGAAACCGTGACATGCTTGAAACAGAGCAGGTTGTTGTCTTTAATTTTGTTTCAGTTAGACCAAATCAGCATTTACCTAGTGTCAAAACTGAATGTTTGGGGGCCGTCATGCCCGTCACCTCACTCCCTAATCACCCCCCATCCAGCCTCACCCTGCCTCCGCCCCTCCCCTCCATTTGACACGGCTTTAATACGACTCATAAGACTTTCTTTCTCTCTCTCTCTCTCTCTCTCTCTCTCTCTCTCTCTCTCTCTCTCTCTCTCTCTCTCTCTCTCTCTCTCAGTTGTGGGTAAAGATTTCCTTTTAGATATCTGTGATCGTGGGATATCCCAACCCTTTCCCCCGCTGCATTTCTTCCCTTGGATCGTTAGTATAATCTTTGGTTGAAGACAAATAGAAAGAGATAGGAAGGGTGGATGCGGAGGGGATGTGCAATGAGGTGGAGAAATAGTGAATGAAAATGAAATAACACATGAAGATATAAATATTTGAATAGATGAATAAAAAGAACCTGCTGTGTGTTGCAGGCTAGAAGAGAGGCACGCTGTCCGCATGTTTCTGGATGGTAATGGTACCAGACACCCAGCAAATAGACAGAGGAATAATGCACAGACCATTATGTGTGTTGCAGAATGCAAAGGGCGGAAGAAACGGAAGCCGTACACGCGGTACCAGACGATGGTTCTAGAGAACGAATTCCTCAACTCCTCCTACATCACGCGCCAGAAGCGGTGGGAGATCTCCTGCAAGTTGCAGCTGACCGAGAGGCAGGTGAAGGTGTGGTTCCAGAACAGGAGAATGAAGCGCAAAAAGGTAATCCTCACTCACCAGGGTACAGTCTCTGTCGGGTCCCGCGTACACTGTATCAGGCCAACCGCCACGGCACCCCGCCGAAAAGACTGGAAGGCCGTTGAGAGTCTCCTGTAGTGGGTTGCCGCATTATACAACAACGGTTCCCTGCACACTGCCGGTGTTCAGTCACCATAGGCATGGAGTCTCCCGTGGCAAAATGCTACCAAAGGAATCATCTATTCTGGTTTCCAATAGGCAGCTCTCATTCACAAGCCCACGAAATACTCCCCTCCTCCCCCCCCCCCCCCCCCCCTTTTTTTCCCCCTTTTTTTGAAGACTGCTTCTCCCTGTCAAGCATTGAGGGGTCGGACGTGTGAACGATATTCGGTGAGCCTGGAGGGCTCAGCAAGTAGATCACCGAGTTCACAGTCACGTGCTTCAAGTTCGAATCATGCTGGCACCCCAAATTTGACTTTCTGGTTGAAAACTGTCGTTATTATTGATTGCCCATCTTTCCGTTTCGTTTCGGTTGGTGCACAGCAGTGTAGGCCCTCTTTCCTCACTGATCTGAGGTCTTGCCTTCCTCAGTCGTATCATCTCAGCTGAGTGAGCTAGTTACACCTGGGGATCTGCATAAACAACGTGTCAATGTCCGAGTTCATTTGGCAGTTACATGGAATACGAAGGGGTTTGTGTGTGTGTGTGTGTGTGTGTGTGTGTGTGTGTGTGTGTGTGTGTGTGTGTGTGTTAGATTAGAACCACTCCGATCCTTGATAGCATAAAAACACAACATACACAGAGAGTACACAGAAATCATGTGTGAAGGACAGTGAGCGAGCGTGTATACCAGGTCAGGGGCTGCTGCAGGGTGAGTCTGGGTGTAAGGGGAAGGAGTGAACTGGGGGTACTGCGAGGGCACTGAGGATGAGACGGGGGAAAACCTTTGGCCACGGTCACCACTTTCACGGATGTTGTATTCACGATCCTTTTACTTGTCGAAACTTTTAACATTAGTTCTCCGTGTTCTTTTCTTGTGTTTTGTTTTGTTTTTGATTATCAGTTATAATCTTGGCTGTGTCCGTGCCTCCAGAGACGTCTCTCATCCCCCACACTCGGCCACACGCACGGTTGTCGCCCCTCCACGCTGGTGCAGCCAGCAATGGTAATCATGACGTCATAAGGCGAGCTTTGCCTGTCTGGTGAATTCATTATGATGGACTTACAACTTGTCGTAATCAGCAGTGGAGTGTGGCAGTCGGTATGTGGCATGGAGGGAAGTAACTTGTTGTAATCAGCAGTGGAGTGTGGCAGTCGTCATGTGGCATGGAGGGAAGTAACTTGTTGTAATCAGCAGTGGAGTGTGGCAGTCGTCATGTGGCATGGAGGGAAGTAACTTGTTGTAATCAGCAGTGGAGTGTGGCAGTCGTCATGTGGCATGGAGGGAAGTAACTTGTTGTAATCAGCAGTGGAGTGTGGCAGTCGTCATGTGGCATGGAGGGAAGTAACTTGTTGTAATCAGCAGTGGAGTGTGGCAGTCGGTATGTGGCATGGAGGGAAGTCCACTGAATAGAAAACCGGATCTCTATTTTAAATGTGATATATATATCAGAGGAGGGTTTGTGAAAGAAAGAAAACGAGTATGAAAAATGAGGTTATTCGATTGCAAGTATAACATTCTTCTCTAACAGCACATGGGATCATCGTAGTCTACCTTGGAATCAGTACTATTCATTTCGCTTACCCAGAGGCCTTTCGCCTGCGGATTCGAACTCATCAGTAAGTCATAGCTGATAGTGTCGGTCCTTCCTCAGCATCAAACGGAGATATACCACAGTCCATAACTGAGTGGTTTCTTGCCACCAGGGGTTCAAAAACAGAATCCGACCGCACCCCAAATCAGGCAGTGAAGTGTAGAAAAGTAAAACGAGAGGAGCAAAAAAAAGCTGTAAGGAAATAA
>CM031627.1:15682599-15695099 GCA_018398815.1 Conus ventricosus
CCAAGTCAAAACCTACAGACTTTCTTTTTTTTCATTTCTTTCAGAACACCACAGAATTATGAACTGTGGTGTGTCTCTATTTGACACCAGGAGCGCAGACACAATCAACCGTGTCTCCCTGATGAGTCCGATCCAGCGGACGAAAGGCCTAGGAGCAGGCAATACAAATAGATCTGCCTCCAGAAGGGATCACGATGGTTCCCTCAGGCAGCTAGTGAAGGGTTTTTCATATTTATAATATATTTCCCATTTTCTTCAATTTTTTTTTTCTCTCCAAATTTCAAATCTTTGCAAAGTCATTATTATAATGACGGAAGAATTGTTAGCCTGCACTTGTTTTTCCCCCACTACTTAATTGTTCAGCATCATATATATATATATATATATTATATATATATATATTTATATATTATATATATATATATATATATATTATATATATATAAGATTCCTCTTTTAACTTGTTTTAACTCTCTCTCTCTCTCTCTCTCTCTCTCTCTCTCTCTATATATATATATATATATATATATATATATATATTATATATATATATATGCATACACACACATCTCTCTCTCTCTCTCTTTATTTATATATATATATATATTATCATATATATTACATATATAAGGTTCTGTATTATATCCAAAGGGCAGTTTTAGGCGGTGTAACAGTTTTAGGGTGCTACAATCATACTTGTACTCGTATAATGTACAATGTCATAATCATTCCTAATTCATTCTGAGCCTGCTAACATCGGCGTATATGGGTGCCATTTGGAAAGGAAATTGTTATATACAAATTTTTTTCGAGCAATGTATTCTTCAGTTTTATATCTGTATTTTAGCTTACTAAGAAGAACTTACAGTCTGGGTGATTTGTGTTCTGTTCTACAAATTGTTTTACAAATAATACAATACAATAAAATAAAATACATGTCAATATGTATATCTTTATCAACTCCAACTATGACTAATGTTTCAGTTATCTGCAAATTAAATGCACACATGCAATTTTCATTCATCTAAACCACCAGCGTTTCCCAAAAAACGTTGTATGACCGTACAATACCAAAACATATGTGTGATACTGTCATTAACAGACGTACAGAAAGTACAAACATCGCTGTTCAATATACCCACTTTTTTCAGCACAACATTAGTACCAAGACATCTGTGTATTATTCGTAACTGTAACCATTAATTTCATTTTGATGTCAGAAATTTTACTCAGATGAAGAAAACAGTTTTTCCAGTCATTTTCAACGTTCAGTTTTATATCCCAGTTCGTACAGATTTTCGGGTGTGTTATGATTATTTATAAAAATGTCATAAAATTATAATCTTGACCCTTTACAAACTGACGTTAACGTTTTGCAACATACATGCATATTTAGACATTCATTAGTATTTTCAACTTTGGTTTTTGCAAAACCTACAGACTTCCTCATTCTCTCTGATTCCCTTCCTGCGCTGGGAACCGTTTCTGGCCATAACCCCAAGCACCCTGAACTTCAACATGCACCCTGAACTTCAACATGCACCCTGAACTTCAACATGCACCCTGAACTTCAACATGCACCCTGAACTTCAACATGCACCCTGAACTTCAACATGCACCCTGAACTTCAACATGCACCCTGAACTTCAACATGCACCTGATTCACATGCACCCTGAACTTCAACATGCACCCTGAACTTCAACATGCACCCTGAACTTCAACATGCACCCTGAACTTCAACATGCCCCTGAACTTCAACATGCACCCTGAACTTCAACAAGCACCCTGAACTTCAACATGCACCCTGAACTTCAACATGCACCCTGAACTTCAACAAGCACCTGAACTTCAACATGCACCCTGAACTTCAACATGCACCCTGAACTTCAACATGCACCCTGAACTTCAACAAGCACCCTGAACTTCAACATGTGTTTGAACCGTACACTCTCTTCTTTGCAGTGGTTCCCGGTCATGCCGGCAGTCGTGGCAAAGGGGGGTGGGGTGGGGGTGGATATACTGGCCAAGAAGGCTCCATACAGAGTTGAGCAGGTGGTGGATATACTGGCCAAGAAGGCTCCATACAGAGTTGAGCAGGTGGTGGATATACTGGCCAATAAGGCTCCATACAGAGTTGAGCAGGTGGTGGATATACTGGCCAAGAAGGCTCCATACAGAGTTGAGCAGGTGGTGGATATACTGGCCAAGAAGGCTCCATACAGAGTTGAGCAGGTGGTGGATATACTGGCCAAGAAGGCTCCATACAGAGTTGAGCAGGTGGTGGATATACTGGCCAAGAAGGCTCCATACAGAGTTGAGCAGGTGGTGGATATACTGGCCAAGAAGGCTCCATACAGAGTTGAGCAGGTGGTGGATATACTGGCCAAGAAGGCTCCATACAGAGTTGAGCAGGTTGTCTGTCTTTCACACCGATCTGACACCTAAACTGCAGACTTATTTGTCAAAGACCTCTGGCAGGTGGATAACAAACTCTTCCAGATCCGTGCAAACCTTAAGGAGTGTTTACCATGCGCCACTAGGGATCGTAAAGAAGAAACCATTGTGTGCCCATTGCACACAGGCCACTCCTTTTACACTCACTCGTATGCCTTACAAAGTGCAAAAACTTCATTGTGCATTCTGTATCATGTACCACTCACTAGAAAACACGTTCTGGCAGAGTGTTGGGACGGACAATCATATCAAACAGAAACGCCTTACAACACACTCCATGAAAACTTTATTCAGATCAGAGATGTCCCGCCTGATGTGATTTGTGAGTTCCTGAAAGAGAGAAAACATTTTCTATCTCATTTAAGATTTTACAGAAGGAAGGCTTTAATTAAGACCAGTTTAAGCATGTTTTTAGAAAATGACTCTTGTGAATTTGATTTTGGAAACATCTGTGTCGAGAGTGACGATCACACGGTGACAGCCCCAGCGTGGCTCCTTGCGGTGGGCCGGGCAATGAACAACGTGAACTGAAGTGAACCGACTTTCTTGTCCAGTTCTCTCTCCTTTTTTTTTCTTAACCCACCCCCCCCTTTTTTTTTTTCCCAAAAAGCTCTTTTCTCTGTTTTTACTCTTTTCCTCTTTCTTTCATTCTTTTCTTTCATACATTTAATATCCATCCTACTTTCTATTTTCTTTCATTCTTTTCCCCCCTCGTTTTTTTCCCTACTGGCACCTTTCATTTCTCTCGTTTTCGTCGTTTTATTTTCTTCATTCTGTGTGTGTGTGTGTGTGTGTGTGTGTGTAAGTGAGGGAGAGAGAAGGAGAGAGAGAGAGAGAGAGAGGCTCCGACAGACAGCTCTTGCATAGCAGCTTGCCTTGCACTTACACATTACCGCTCACATCCACTACCCCCTTCAACACTTGTTTCCTTCGCACATTCAGGCTTCTCATACCAGACAGTCGGACGGAAAGACAAACCAACGAGACAGAGAGAGACCACATGAGGCGAAGGAATGTTTTGAACGGGGCAGTGGGTGGTTGGCAGTATGTGTAAGAGTTAACAAAGAGTGCACAATTTTCGTCGGGTCTGCTTCGAGATTATGTGATGTAAGCGTGTAGGAGCGGTTTACTCAAGTCATGAATGATATGATTTACAAATTTGACATGTCTTGATAATTCTATGTGTGTCTGAAAACAGTATCTGATGAAAGAGCCATTTCAAAACAAAATCTTCATTCACAAAATGTTGCGGAAAATACGCTGTTCGGTTCTCTTTCTTTCTATTTTAGCATACTAAAAGACTACATATGATGAAAGGATTTTTTTCCCATATGGAATTGGCACAAACGGTGTTTAGTGAACAATGTCATGTAATAAAAGACAGAATCAATTTCTTGTTTCAAAATCAGCCACAGCTGGTATTGGTTTATCTACAAATGAAGTGCAGTCAGACATTGTTCATTCATTGAATTCATCATTGTTTCCACGATCGTTGAATGCTTCACAGTATCAAAACATATATGTAATGCTATCCTTAAACATGTCACAGAAAGTATACCCATCACTGTTCAGTACAGAGATTTTCCTCAGAATAGCATCAGCCCCAAGACGTCAGTGTCTTACTCTTCATCTGACCTCCTAGCGGCGTTCTACTTCCACTACTGTACCTCAAAGAACAGCACCGTGACCTGTGTTATTTACTTTCCAGGCTAAGTACAGAAGAGGCACAGACAAAACTTTTGTTATCAAATACTTCAACGATTCTGTTATTGAAGTTCTGTACACTCCGATTTTGTCTTTTTTGATGAAAGAGAAAAAATGTTCTATTCACGGAGTATCGAAATTTACATCGGTCCTAATGTTTTGCGAAAAATGCTATTTGATTTCCGTGAAAGCCCTCCACCATTAAAAAACGTTGTCATTGATGCCCAGGCTGCCGAGCGAGTGAACGAATACAAACATCTAGGGTGGTCATAAACAACAAATAGGTTTTATTCTTTTTTTTTTCTTTTTTTTTAGAAGAAAGTTTACATGATATACAAAAGAGAATAAAGATTTTTTTTCTGCAGAAAATAAAATGTTTTGGTGTCCGTTCACAGATTTTGAAAATCTGCTGTCGCTGTTTCTCTGAATCTTTGCTGACAGTTTCATTCATATTTTGGTATGCAAGTCTGGGTGTGCACAGCCAGCTATATTTAAATGATGTGATCAATGTGTGTGGTCACGTTCTGAGTACAAAGGAAGATGGTATGGAAGAGCTGCCTGAGAAATGAGCAGCGGGAATAGCAAGGCATAGTGCAGGTGATGACAGCCATGTTTTCGCCTAAAACTTTGAACTTTTACCACCAGGGCCTCCTTCTAAAGAAAAGAACATTAAATCAAGGATGCAGAAAGCTTTTATCTTACGATTAATTCACTTAAAGTAATTCTTAAATATTTCTAGCGTTTTTCCTCCTGCAAACCTGCTTCTTGTGTGAATGAGTGAGCCACTATGGATTAGTGTGTGTGTGTGTGTGTGTGTGTGTGTGTGTGTGTGTGTGTGCATGCGTGCGTGCGTGCGTGCGTGCGTGCGTGCGTGCGTGAGTGCGTGCGTGCGCGCGCGCGCGTGCGTGCGTGCGTGTGTGTGTGTGTGTGTGTGTGTGTGTGTGTGTGTGTGTGTGTGTGTGTGTGTGTGTGTGATGGGAGGAGAAGCAGGGTTAAGGAGAGGTGGGGTAAATGGGCGGGTGGGTATAGCTGGAAGTGTGAGTGTGGTGGCAGGGGTAGAAGGCAGGAGGAGCTCCATCTTCCGTGCTATTATTTGATTACACTTTTCTCTGATACTGACCCATGCTTTGGCAACACTAATTCTCTTTTCCAACCTGTGTTCTATGATTGTGAAACAATGGTTCTGTTAGGAATTCCACATAATTCTTACAACCAACTTTGTAGGAAAATGCTTATAATGAATTAAAAAAATCTGTGCCAAAATATGCCTGATTTAGAAATACATCTGGTCCATGTGTTTCAACATCATTATGAAACAGAAATCAAATATTCTAAAGTCCTCAGTTCTTTTGTGTATGTTGTTTGATTTTGTTTGTTTGTTTGATTTTGTTTTTGTAGCCAAATTCATTTAACTGGAAAGGCAAAGACATATATAAAGTTTGTTGTTGTTGTTTTGTTTTTTTTTCTTTTTTCTGTCCCAAACTCTGCGCCACTTCAGAGGCAGTGCACCCATGCCACTCATTCCGACACACCGTCCACAGCCACAGCCCGGTCGGCCCCGCCGCAGTCCCGCACCGGCAATCCACAGGGAGCAGTCAATGTCAAGTCGTCAAGAGGCAACCCACCGGAGGAGACACTGCACTGCTGCCGAGTCACTTCGGTGGTGTTCAGTGGCGCCTGTTCTGATCTAACATACGCAGGACACCACCTACTAAGCCCCTTACTGACGACAATAATTGCTTAGTCGCGGAGCCAGCGTGAGTGAGCTCTCCCTCCGGAGGGCGCCACCACGTCCGTCCAACGACAGCCCCCATGGACTCGCCGATGCCGGTGACCCCGACGGAACCAAACCAAGGCCACAGACGTGGAGAGGGCATCGAAATTGTAGTCACTATGAGAGCAGGGCATGAAGGGCCATACAATTTGATTTTTTTTTTAATGCTGATCGATGAGAATGAGGATGATTAAGATGATGCTACGGATTTCCATTTCGGTCTGAGACTACATGACAGGCTATACTCTACGCTTCCTTTCATAAAATATCCCGGTGTCAACCAGGCCCGAGAGATACAGGCACCTGCAGTGTTGGTCAGGAAATTTGAGCATCACTCTCAGAAACGCATCCATTAAGTGGATGAAACTCGACTGTGTGGTCCCAGTCTTCCCAACTGAGTCCGCAAGCAAACTCAACTCTGGGTAGGAGCCGGTCGGGGAAGAAAAACCCACATGACTCTGATGGGATTCGAACACACGACCTCCCAGCCGGGAGTCCGCGACGATAACCACTTCGCCACGGCGGCTGGTAAGACATATAATAGTTAGTTGTAGTAATATGACACCACCATTTGTGATACACTGATGTACACCTTTTCGATTCAGTTTGTCGGGCTCCTTATTCCGCTCATATTTGTAACGATAACTTTGTCAAATCTGAGGAAAGGCGTCAGATGGATTAGGTAGCAAGAGTCACAATGGAATTAGCTTCATGAAGTAAGGGATCTAACAACTGTCATCTTTCCCCTAGGAGTTAGCCGTCATGTCCCCCACAGGGGGGACAACTGCTCCACCTCTACCGGTGCTTCTGTTCCTCTTCCTTCCTTCCGGTTTCCTTTCTTCTTCTTCATCTGTTATTTTGTCCATTGTTTCATTCTTTAACTGTCTTTTCAAGCTTTATTTATTTATTTAAATTTCTGCTGCCTATCTTCCATTCAGTATTTTTTTCTTTCCTCTTTTCTCTTTTTGTCCAATATGACCCTTTCTATTCTGCATTTTTCGACATTTTTGAAAGCACGCTCTCTCTCTCTCTCTCTCTCTCTCTCTCTCTCTCTCTCTCTCTCTCTCTCTCTCTCTCTCTCTCTCTCTCCCCCCCCCCCTCTCGCTCTCTCTCTCTATTCAGTTAGCGAGTGTTGTTCTATAGCAACCGTTAGCGGTTGTTGTTCTATAGCAAAACGTTCATACATTCTACGGGAACTTCTTTGGTTTGTGTGAAACTTAGCTTTGAGTATAACTCATAACGATTCGTAGAGTGCGTCCGTAAAATAGAAAATTACTTTACGTTTTGGCGAAATGACGATCGTTTTTCTCTTGTCTTGTACCAGGGAGAGCGAAAGGACTGGTCAGATCTGTGACATGCATTTTATTTTGGATGAAAAATGCTTTAAACGACATTGATTTACAAACTTACGTATACGCAGGCGATTTAACGAGGAGGGAAATTTCACATAAGCGTCAGAACACCTCGAAAGAGCAAGAAACTTTCAGATGGATTCAGAGATTGTTTATAGAACGGACCATGCATTCTTGTCAGTCATTTTACCTTTGTCTACGTTCTTGGCGGTAACTAACCCCCTCTCTTTCTAAATCATTCTACGTCTTGTTGTTATGTCCATTTGCTGAATTATAAATACTCGGGATCTGGCTGTTTTGAGAGAGTGATCTCGGCATTTTGTCAGGATTAAGGGACTCGTCTCTGTTTGGGGGCCGTTGCAACAGTCTTCTGGCGACTGATTTGTTCGCCGTCTCTCGGAACGATGGAGTTGACCAGAATCAGGCTTTCTTGAGGCAGTGATCTGATTCAACGAGCGATCAGACCAAGCTGTTGTTGTCCTTGGCCATAGTCAGCCTGCTACACCCACTGCAAGGTCTGCACTGACCATCACTGTCATTCTGTGTCGTCACATCGCCTGTCCTTTCATCGCTTGTCTTTCATTCCCCTGTCTTTCTTTGTACCTGTCTTTTGTATTCTTTGGGAGTTATGCTGTCACTTTTGTCCTTAAAAAAAACACACACACACAAAAACGTTCCCCTCGTCTTTTGTCTGTTCTTTCTATTTCACTGTCTTCCTTGTAGATTAGTTTCTTTCCTGTCCTCTTTCAATCTTCCTTTTCTCGAGGAGAAGACAGAATGCTTTATAATCTCCAAGAAGAGAAAGTGTGTCCCGTGCAACGGTCATCACAATAGCAAAAATGGACAGAACGTCGGACATGTATGAAACGATTAATGAACATTCCTAGGTTACAAATGGTTAAACAGTACTCAAGGTTTATCATTCATATACAAATCATACAATTAGAAGTCTTCTAAAAGGGGCAGCTTGCTAAATTAAAGACAGAATCAGAATACAAAAGAAACAAACATCCCACAAAATAACATGAAATGAGAACAATCCCAAAACACACACACACACACACATACACACACACACACACACACACACACACACACACACCCCACACACACACACACACACACACACACACACACAAAGGTGACAAAGAACATTGACGGTGTCACATTCACACGCGGCATCAGGTTGACAGTAGAACATGGTATGAAAGTATTAAGAATTTAAGAAACGAGTCGATATAAGAATAACAGTTTCTGTGTCCGCGATGGAACGTCCATTGTTGTAAAACGGCATGGAGCCAGTGACGCTGACAGCGGGTCTGGCTGAGGCTTGGCTGTCATTGCTCGCCTCGTGTCTGGGCTTTCCTAAGGCTCCGAGAGACAGCTCTGGCATGGCAGCCTGCCTAGCTCCCACACAACACTGCTCATATTCACCACCTTCTTCAACACTTGCTTCCTTCGCACATTCAGACTCTTCCCATACCAGCGTACGAATGAACCTGTGAGCAAAGAATCACTGTAACAACGATAACTGGTTCGTAAAACCATACAATTAACTTCAATACTCTTCAGTGTTTGTAGATATTTTTTTTTATTATAACTTATTCTGGTCAAAAGCAAATTCATTGTCTCAAGCAGTGTCTGGATTCTTCTATTTGTTCATTTCCCCCAAAACAACGAACACTTCTTTTATTTTTAAACATTCAGATCAAGATAATTTTCTTTGCACCATCGTAATAACTTGATTACGTCATTAAAAGAGAGTTGTAAAGATGTTCAACTGAAGAATCGTAAGAGTATTTGATGGTGAGAGTTTTGTTG
Source organism: Conus ventricosus (assembly GCA_018398815.1). Classification (NCBI taxonomy): domain Eukaryota; kingdom Metazoa; phylum Mollusca; class Gastropoda; order Neogastropoda; family Conidae; genus Conus; species Conus ventricosus. The sequence continues at coordinate 15,691,706 of CM031627.1, forward strand.
GAGCCTATTGTCTTCCTCTCTTTGTATCCGCTCCTCTCTCTCTCTCTCTCTCTCTCTCTCTCTCTCTCTCTCTCTCTCTCTCTCTCTCTCTCTCTCTCTCTCTCTCTCTCTCTCATTGTTCATTTTTCCAGTTAGATATAGCGTAAAGACAAAATGTCGCTTTCGTGTTATCATCAGATGACGAACTTGTAATCAAATCAGTTGCGAAATTCATCGCTGAAGCACTGAAAATTAGACAGATGAAGGATAGTGAAATTTAAGATAATGCATTATGAATATTATCATTTATCGCGCGTGGAAGAGATCAGTAAGATACAATGTCATCATTTGATTGAGTGGATGGTCGAGTCAGTCTTAAGATTTTTGTTTGGTTGGTTGGTTGGGATTTTTGTTGTTGTTGTGTGCTTTGTTTTGTTTTAACCTTACTGCATTAATCCTGTGCGTGAGGACATAAGGAAATGTTACGAATTTATTTGTTTTGTTAACCTTTGATTTGATACACAATAGGAATGAATGTGTACTATTTGTTTGCAGGAAAGGAAGAGGGAAATGTTATTGTTCTGTTACGCACCCTTCCCCCCCCCCCCCCCACCTCTTTGGTAATGACAATAAAATATCAAAGTGTCAAATCTTCAAAGTCTCTCTCTCTCTCTCTCTCTCTCTCTCTCTCTCTCTCTCTCTCTCTCTCTCTCTCTCTCTTTGTCTCTCTCTCTCTCTCTCTCTCTCTCTCTCTCTCTCTCTCTCTCTCTTCGTTTTGATTTCTGTTCTGTTCTTTATTTCTGTTTATTTTTTGTCCGTCTTCGTAAGCTTTCGGAGGTTTCTTTTTTTTTCGTTTTTGTTTTCCTGTTTCTTCTTTTCTTTTTTCCGTTGTTCTTTTTTGTTTGTGTTGTTTTTGTGGCTTCTCTCTCTCTCTCTCTCAGCAGTGACCTACGTCCCCAGTGTAAGCCACGTGGGGCACTCATTCTGTGTCGGTGCTCAGGGAGGGTGTGCATGTGCGTCAGTTAGCAATTAGAGTGTGGTGGGGGAGGCCCCGGAAATTGTGGTTAGGTTACCACTCGCCTTCCGCCCCTTCCCCCCCCTCCCCCCCCCCACCCGCCACTACCCCTTCATCATTCGACTCACGCCCCCTGCCCCTCTCCCTCGCTCCCTCCCTCCCTCACTCGCTCGTTCACTTTTCGCATCCCAGTGTCCTTTCCATTTGTTCCTGCTTTGCCTGGTTCTCTGATCATCTTGCCCTCTTTTGTCCAATTCATTTCCCCTCTCTCTATCATTCTCCCTTTTCTTTCAGTCTTTCCTTCTTTGGTTCCGTTTTGTTGTAGATGTTCGTACCCCTTCTTTATCTTATTGTATCATTCTTCTCTTTCTTTTTCTTTTTTTAACCATTTCTTTTTCTGTCTTTTTTTTTTAATCTACTTACTCTTTCTCTCTCTCTCTCATTTTTTTTCTTTGAATTTTTTGCTTTCTTTTTAATCCTTTTCTTCCATCTCGCTCTTGCTCTCTCTCTCGCTCTCTCTCGCTCGCTCTCTCTCTCTCGCTCTCTCCCCTCTCTCTCTCTCTCTCTCTCTCTCTCTCCTCTCTCTCTCTCTCTCTCGGTCTCTCTCTCTCGCTCTCTCTCTCACTCTCTCTCTCGCTCTCTCTCTCTCACTCTTTCTCTCGCTCTCTCTCTCTCTCACTCTCTCTCTCTCTCTCTCTCTCTCTCTCTCTCTCTCTCTCTCTCTCTCTCTCTTCCTTCTCTCTCTCTCAAAACAAGCTAGGCTTTGTTTTGTGCGCACACTAATAAGCAGGTCACTAGAACCAACAGGCGTGGGCCGCTCTCCTGTATGCACAAATCTGCTACAAAGACAACGATCTTCTTCCCTTTTAATTGTCCACTCCACCACCCACTAGCCCGGCCCCACCGCTCCTCCCCTTTCCCTCCTTCCTATCCAGCCCTCTGGCTCCCCGACCTATTTTATTCGTACTCTCAGCAGAAAAGTTCCAGAGGGAAAGGCGGAGGCGACAGCGCTAACCGGAGAAGGCGACACGGGGCAGCAGATAACTAGGCTTCAGAGAGGGAGACAGGGCTGTGTCACAACACTGCTGCTGTAATTGGCACAAGGCTATTGTGTGACAATTAACAGGTCATGCTCTCTCTCTCTCTCCTCTCTCTCTCTCTCTCTCTCTCTCTCTCTCTCTCTCTCTCTGCATTGTTATCTGTTTCTTTGTCTTCCCCTCCCCACTCCGCCCTCCACCCCATTTTTTTTTTAATCTTATGCCCATCATAAGACACCCGCCTATCCCTCTTCAAAAAAAAAAGGAAAGAAATAAAAAAAATAAAAAAAAGAACGAAGAAAGAACGAAAGAAGGTCGTGAGAAGCTGTGTGTCTCTATTAGTTCGTTTGAGGGAGTCAGGTCTCTGGTATTTGTTGTTCTCTTAACAGGTGCTTTGATTGCAATCGGATCGGAGGGAGAGTAAAAAAAAATGTGAATGGCGTGCGTTTCCCGTGCGTAGAGTTTAGACTATGATATTAAGGAGAGTGAAAGATGAATCATCCAGACAAGAGGATGAAGGAGGAAGAGGAGAAGAATACGAAGACGACATCGACAACAGGCTTACCGCTTATAGAAAAAGACACCCCATCGTGTAACACTTTCAGCCAACAAACAAACCCAAACACAAGCTGACAAAATCGTCTACAAATCCAAACACAACCTAACAAAATCATCTACAAACCCAAACACAAGCTGACAAAATCATCTACAAACCCACACCCAGGCAGACAAAATCATCTACAAACAAACCCAAACACAAGCAGAGAAAATAATCTACAAACAAATCCAAACACCCAAAAGCAGAGGAAATCATCTACAAACCCAAACACAAGCAGACAAAAATCATCTACAAACAAACCCAAACACAAGCAAAGTCATCAACAAACAAACCCAAACACAAGCAAAGTCATCACCAAACAAACCCAAACAAAAGCAGACAAAATCATCTACAAACAAACCCAAACACAAGCAGACAAAAATATCTACAAACCCAAACTCAAGCAGACAAAATCATGTACAAACCCAAACACAAGCAGGGAAAATCCTCTACAAACAAACCCAAACACCCAACAGGAGAGAAAATCATCTACAAACAAACCCAAACACCCAAGAGCAGAAGAAATCATCTACAAACAAACCCAATTACCCAAAAGCAAAGAAAATTATCTACAAACAAACCCAAACAGCCAATAGCAGCGGAAATCATCTCCAAACAAACCCAAACACCCAAAAGCTGAAAAAAATCATCTACAAACAAACCCAAACACCCCAAACCAGGAAACAAATCATCTACAAACAAACCCAAACACCCAAAAGCAAAAAAAAAAAAAAATCATCTACAAACAAACCCAAACACCCAAAA
>CM031627.1:15697599-15725099 GCA_018398815.1 Conus ventricosus
TCATTGGATTCGTCTTTGTGTCGTCATTGTGAATATAGTAATCATTGAATTCGTCTTTGTGTCGTCATTGTGAATATAGTAATTACTGGATTCGTCTTTGTGTCGTCATTGTGAATATAGCAATCATTGGATTCGTCTTTGTGTCGTCATTGTGAATATAGCAATCATTGGATTCGTCTTTGTGTCGTCATTGTGAATATAGCAATCATTGGATTCGTCTTTGTGTCGTCATTGTGAATATAGTGATCATTGGATTCGTCTTTGTGTCGTCATTGCGAATATAGTGATCATTGGATTCGTCTTTGTGTCGTGATTGTGAATATAGTAATCATTGGATTCGTCTTTGTGTTGTCATTGTGAATATAGTAATCATTGGATTCGTCTTTGTGTCGTCATTGTGAATATAGCAATCATTGGATTCGTCTTTGTGTCGTCATTGTGAATATAGTAATCATTGGATTCGTCTTTGTGTCGTCATTGTGAATATAGCAATCATTGGATTCGTCTTTGTGTCGTCATTGTGAATATAGCAATCATTGGATTCGTCTTTGTGTCGTCATTGTGAATATAGTAATCATTGGATTTGTCTTTGGTCGTCATTATGAATATAGTAAGCATTGGATTTGTCTTTGGTCGTCATTGTGAATATAGCATTTATCGGATTTGTCTTCGGTCGTCATTGTGAATATAGCAATGATCGGATTTGTCTTCGGTCGTCATTGTGAATATAGCAATGATCGGATTTGTCTTCGGTCGTCATTGTGAATATAGCAATGATCGGATTTGTCTTTGGTCGTCATTGTGAATACAGTAATTATTGGATTTGTCTTTAGTCGTCTTTGTGAATGTGGTAATTATTGGAGTTGTCTGTGGTCGTCATTGTGAATGTGATGATTATCGGATTTGTCTTTGGGATTATGAATATAGTAATTATTGGATTTGTCTTTGGTCGTCTTTTTGTCCGACATACATTTTGTCTACACATTTATCACTTTCGTTTTTAAAAAAAGACACTTTCGGAAAAGCAGTGCTATTGACATGAAAGTGCTCACTATGTGTAAGTCAGGACCATGGCGATTCTTTCCCTTTTCTTTCTTTCTTATATTCCTTTTTCCTAACGTAGAAGAGAAACTAGAAACGATAGTTTCTAACAAAATAAAAGGTGCAGGTTGGGACATTGTAATTAATCGCACATGAAATTATCATGAGGATAAAGCCGTATATATTTTGAAAGAGTTTTTCATGGACTAAGAGCAAAGTCTACAGTTTTCAGTATTCCATATAAGAAAGGAATAAACACGTGAAGAAAAGATCGGCCGAGAAATACACGAGTTATAAAGGACAGATGAGTGATTAATAACGACAGGGAACATGAAAAAAAATAAGACAAAGAACTTGTACAACTACGAAGAAAGACAATCGAAACAACAATCTTAAGATCCATAGCAAGACGAGCTCAATCGTGACAAAAAGCAACTATATGAAAGTACTTTTGCAAATTATAGAAAAGACATTGCGTGATTAACAGTATGTTAAAACTTACTGCAGATCATTGATGATTTTATGATACAACTGGCAAGAGACTGAAAACAAGCAGACTATGTTAACAAAATCTTTATAAAGGACTAAGTGTAAGACATATTACTGCCAACAAATATGTTCACATTCAGTGTGAATCAGAATCAAAAGAACTGGAGAAGTAAACTGCCAGAGAATAAGCTACAGAACCTTTAAAAGAATTTCATAATAGTAAAAAGTCTGAGATTGATAGAATGAGTTAACTTCTATACATTTTTTTCATAATAGTAAAAAGCCTGAGATTGATAGAATGAGTTCACTTCTGTACTTTTTTTTTCTCGCAAATTGATGATCATGGACTGAAGGTTTTTCGTTGGAGTCGGAGAGAGGAAATAATAATATGTCTACAAAGAGAGGTGAAGTGAAAACATGTTTAATCGACTTCAGACACAGAATCTTTGTTAAACAGTTCTAATATAGTGGGAAGTGGATGCACACCAAATGGAATGACATTCCTTTCAAAGCAAAGAAACAAACATCAAACATAATTCGTTCCGGCAGATACACAGGAAACTGTACAATTCTAGATAATACTACGCACCACATAGACAAATGCTTTTCCATACCTGTTAGTTGATGTAGATTTCGAAAAAGTCTTTGATACAATGAACTGGAAATGCCAATGAAGGTATGAAAACATGGATTTGGGGACCAGTTCTATAGCTGCAGGACCAGTTCTATAGCTGCAGGACCAGTTCTATAGCTGCATCTCAGCTTCTTACAAATGCATACAATAATATGCTAAAGTGATAGGAAATGTTTCTCGGGGTTTGGATATTCAAGGGAGCTGTTTGGCATGTTCCCCATAGTTGTTAATTTTGTGTCCAGAAATAACGGCGTGCAGGATTTGAGAAGACAGTGACATGCATCACAATACGATAGCTAAGTTTAGAATTACTCAGTTTGTAGACAGCACAACATTTACAGTGGTGGGGGATAAAGAATCACATCAAAAGCTATTTGAAAGTCTATCTGAATTCCAGGAAATGTTTGGATGGAAAGTTAACGGCAAAAACGTCAATGTTTGTTAAGGGCAGAGCATGAACTCGGTAAGGAAATATTTATCAGAAAAGTAAATGATATAGGATCTCACAAAATTAGCGCTTCTAAGCATATGATTTTCAAATAATCCATCGATGTTGACCAACAATTTTATGATGCTGCAGGTAAACAAATTGAGGCGAAGAATCGGTTCAAAATGTGTTCTACATGAAAAATACACGAACACACACACACACACATAAGTAAATGGATGTGTTGATGGGATATATCGTATCTTTAGTTAACAGATGTATTAATGGGGTATATTGTGTCTTTAGTTAATGGATGTGTTGATGGGATATATCGTATCTTTAGTTAATGGATGTATTAATGGGGTATATTGTGTCTTTAGTTAATGGATGTGTTGATGGGATATATCGTATCTTTAGTAAATGGATGTGTTGATGGGATATATTGTATCTTTACTTAACGGATGTGTTAATGGGGTATATTGTGTCTTTAGTTAACGGATGTGTTAATGGGATATATGGTATCTTTTGTTAGTGGATGTGTTGATGGGATATATCGTATCTTTAGTTAACGGATGTGTTGATGGGATATATCGTATCTTTAGTAAATGGATGTGCTGATGGGATATATCGTATCTTTAGTAAATGGATGTGCTGATGGGATATATCGTATCTTTAGTAAATGGATGTGTTAATGGGATATATCGTATCTTTAGTAAATGGATGTGCTGATGGGATAAATCGTATCTTCAGTTAACGGATGTGTTAGTGGGGTATATTGTGTCACTAGTTAATGGATGTGTTTTATGGGATATATCGTATCTTTCGTTAACGGATGTGTTGTATGGAATGTATAGTATCTTTAGTTAACGGATATGTTGATGAGATATATCGCATCTTTAGTTAACGGATATGTTGGTGATATATATTGTATCTTTAGATAACGAATGTGTTGATGGGATATACGGTATGTTTAGTCGCTGGACCAACTGTTTTACCTCTGTTTATTATGATTATTGAATGTATTGTTCTTTCCCCTCTTCCATCCCTCCCACCCCCACCCCCCCCCCCCCCCCCCCCCCAAAAAAAAAAAAAAAAAAAGAGAGAGAGAGAGAGAGAGAGAGAGAGAGAGGAAGGGAGGGAGAGAGAAAAGGAGAGATATACACATCTATCTATTTATCTGTACATCTATCTACCTATCTATCTACCTATCTATCTATCTATCGATCGATCTATCGATCTATCGATCTATCGACCTATCGATCTATCTATCTATCTATCTATCTATCTATCTATCTATCTATCTATCTATCTATCTATCTGTCTGTCTGTCTATTATGTATCTATATATCTATTCTTTTAATTGAGCGGTGAGAAGTCCACAACCCAGGCAGGTTAACTCGTATATCCACCCCGTCCACCTGCTCCCGTTCTAATCCTCTCCCCCCCCCCCTCCACCCCCCTCCCCCACCTTCCATTCCACATATAAGGACAGAAAAAGGAAGGAAAGAAAAGAAGTGAGTTTATAACAATGTCTTTAGTGAAATTATCTAATCGTTTGCTTGCCGGTGATGTTTGCAGAGAAAATTGGACGGAATCATTTATTTGCACGCTATTTAAGAAGGACGAAGTGGATGATGCGAACAGTTACAGAGGTATGTCTAATGAAATGCAAGTAATAAACTCTTTCGTAATAAACTATTTCGTTCTCTTTTCTGAACAGAAGACTGAAGGGGTAAAATAACAAGGCAAACATCAAAACTGGCATTAAAAAAAGATGTTTCATAACAAATCACACACACATTTCTTTGTCAGCCACTGATCCAAAACAATTCGTTTATAATCAAACACTGTAAGATATATGAGCAGATTTCCTACACAGTATTCGGTTTCATCTCTTGCAATCAATCTGTCCCATTCAGTTAGGTTTAATTAGGTTGTTAGGGTAGGTACGTTTAGACTACGTTAGGTTAATTTAGTTTAAGTTAAATCAAGTTAGTTTCGATCAGGCCAGGTTATATCAGGAAGGGTGGCGTTGGTTAGGGTACTGTAGGTTAGGGTATATTAGAGTCGGTGAGGTTTGGGTATGGTATGGAGGGCTGGGTGGAATAGGGTAGGGTAGATTGGGGCAGGGTAGAATGGAGAAGGGTAAGTAAGGTTAAGGTAGGACATGTTAGGATAGGGTAGGACTAGGAATGATAGAGTAGAGTAGATTAAGTTTGGTGAGGATAGTGTGAGGTAGGACAGGGAAGGGTTGGGTGGAGTCGGGTATGTACGGTTAGGGTAGGGTACGTTGATTTGGGACAGGGTAGGATACAAAATGAAAGGGCAGACGGGATGTTTGATAAGCATGGTGGGATAGGATAAGTTTGGTAAGGATAGCGTAAAATAGGACAGATGAAGGTAAGGTGAGGCAGGGTGATGTACGTAAGGTTAGATAAGGGTATGTTAGGTCAGGACGGGGTAGAACCGGATAGTACAGGGTAGGGAAAGGACACGTTTATTTAGGATAGAGCAAGGCAGGGCCGTTTAGCGTTGGGTAGGATAGAGTACGCTAGAGTAAGGTGAGGTAAGGCGGGGCGGGTTAGGGTAGAACGAGGTAGATAAATGTCAGGTAGCATAGTATAAGATAGGGTAAGGAAGGGTAAGAGTTGGACAGGGTAAGAGTTAAGGGAAGGGTACAGAAGGCAGGGTAATGTAAGATAGGGTAAGGAAGGGTAAGAGTTGGACAGGGTAAGAGTTAAGGGAAGGGTACAGAAGGCAGGGTAATGTAAGATAGGGTAAGGAAGGGTAAGCGTTGGACATGGTAAAGAAGGCAGGGTAGTGTAAGATAGGATAAGGACGGGTAGGAGTTGGACAGGGTAAGAGTTAAGGGAAGGGTACAGAAGGCAGGGTAGTGTAGGATAGGGTAAGGAAGGGTAAGAGTAGGTAAAGGGTAAGAGTTGAGGGAATGGTAGAGATGGCAGGGTAATGTCAGATAGGGTAAGGAAGGGTAAGAGTTGGACAGGGTAAGAGTTAAGGGAAGGGTACAGAAGGCAGGGTAGTGTAGGGTAGGGTAAGGAAGGGTAAGAGTAGGTAAAGGGTAAGAGTTGAGGGAATGGTAGAGAAGGCAGGGTAATGTAAGATAGGGTAAGAAAGGGCAAGAGTTGGACATGGTAAAGAAGGCAGGGTAGTGTAGGATAGGGTAAGGAAGGGTAAGAGTAGGACAGGGTAAGAGTTGAGGGAAGGGTAGAGAAGGCAGGGTAGTGTAGGATAGGGTAAGGAAGGGTAAGAGTAGGACAGGGTAAGAGTTGAGGGAAGGGTAGAGAAGGCAGGGTAGTGTAGGATAGGGTAAGGAAGGGTAAGAGTAGGACAGGGTAAGAGTTGAGGGAAGGGTAAGGCAAAGCAAGGCAGGGCAGGGCAGGCCAGGGCAGGGCAGGGCAGGGCAGGGCAAGGCAAAGCAAGGCAGGGTAGGGCAGGGCAGGGCAGTGCAAGGCAAAGCAAGGCAAGGCAGGGCAGGGCAGGGCAGGGCAGGGCAGCGCAGGGCAGGGCAGGGCAGGGCAGGGCAGGGTAGGGTAGGGCAGGGCAAAGCAAGGCAGGGCAGGGCAGGGCAGGGCAGGGCAGGGCAGGGCAGGGCAACGTAGGGCAGGGCAGGGCAGGGCAGGGCAGGGCAGGGCAAGGCAAAGCAAGGCAAGGCAAGGTAGGGCAGGGCAGGGCAGGGCAGGGCAGGGCAGGGCATGGCAGGGCACTACAGGAGAGGGCAGGACAAGGTAGGTCAAGGCAAGGCAAGGCAAGACAGGGTGTAGCAAAGCAATCTATTGTAGAGGCAATGTCAGGAAGAGCCAGGCAGGGCACAGCACGACACGTTAAGGCAAGCCAAGATAAGGCAAGGCACGAATGGCAAAGCAAAGGGAATGGCAAAGCAAAGTATTACAGAGGCAAGCAATTCAAAGAAGTGCTTGACAGGGCACACAGCACGGCACGCCAAGGCAAGGCAAGCCAAGGCAAGGCAAGGCAAGATAAGGCAAGACAAAGCAGGCAAGGCAAGGCAAGGCAAGGCAAGGCACAGCTATTCTATGTTGATGCACCTACCCAGGACATCGGTAAAAAAAAAAAAATACAAACATAAAATCAATCACAGGAGTAGTTACCAAAAGCGAAAACAACGTTTTCTTCCCAATGAAAACAAATATTAAAAACCTATTTTAAAAACATCTCTTTTTTTGTTTGTTTGTTCCCAATACGAAGGCTACATAGCCGCTAAATCATTACACGTATCACTGAGATAAAACGTTTTTCTTTTGTGGAGAACATCTTTATTCTTGGATGAAAGTAGAAACGATTTTAACACATTTTGATGCCGACTAGATAAACATTTGTTCCGTTGTAACTGGGGGAAAGAAGGTACATGACTGTATAATGGATTCAGTTAGCTGCACCACCAGTATAACATTCACCACACACAAACTGGTGTATTGGGTCAGATGCGGATGGCTTCGAATCAAAATGATTGGAAGGGGCTAGAACAGGGAAGTACGGGTGAGGAGCTGGCGGAAGGGGAGGTGAGGTGGTGGCAAGGAATGGGCAGGGAACAGGATGGCAGACCTTATTCTCCTTTAGCGAATGAACTATAACCACTTAACTTGGTGGCTGGGGTGGAGAGAGAGAGAGAGAGAGGGAGAGAGAGAGAGAGAGAGAGAGAGAGAGGAGAGAGAGAGAGAGAGAGAGAGAGAGAGAGAGAGAGAGAGAGATCACGGACATACACTTTTAATTTTCACCTCCATTCCACGGACCTCTCCCCCCACCCCCTCCTGCCCCAGCTGAAGCCGAGCGAGGCTGGAAGCAGTCCTGCAGTGCCTTCCAGCCCTGTTCTCATTACGCCCGGCCTAATGAGGGACAGTCTGATGTTGTAAAATGTTCTCCACATCAACAACCAGGCCCGGCCAGCGGGGATGGCCCATCTGTGACGTTTTCAGGGGAGAATAAAAGGCCTTTTGATTGGTCGCTTGCCCGTTCGGCAGGGTGGTAAAAAGGGAGTTTGATTGGCGCAAAGGGTTGCGTGGACAACTGGTGTAAAACTCGCGTGATTTTACGTTAGATGTCAAGACACTGCTTCGATTGGGCTTTTTGTGACGGTTTTTTCCTCGTTGTCTAAGCTTGTACGAATGTACGTTTTTGTCTGTCTGTTTGTCCTTGTTTCTCTCTCTCTTTGTCTCCGTCTCTGTATCTGTTTCTCTATTTCTGGTGCGTGCGTGCACACCACCCACGCGCCCATGTCTGCATGCACGTGGTGTGTGTGTGTGTGTGTGTGTGTGTGTGTGTGTGTGTGTGTGTGTGTGTGTGTGTGTGTGTGTGATCTCTCATTTTCTCTCTGTTATTGTCACAGTCTCTCTGTCTGTGTGTTCATCTCTCTCTCTCTCTCTCTCTCTCTCTCTCTCTCTCTCTCTCTCTCTCTCCCTCTCTCTCTCTCTCTCTCTCTGTATGTGGTTGTGGGTGTATGAGACTATATCCCTACCTTTATCTTAAAGCTTCAGGAAAGAGCCAATCATCAGCGGACAGACATGAAAAGACATTGTCAGTCCCAATCAATGATGAAGAAACTAACATACACCCACGGTAACACTTTCTCTCATTTCATAACACACACAGTGACCTACACCCCATGTGTCAGTTTCCGGTGTTTGCCATGGTTCGTTGTCATGAGCTTCTCGTCGTTTTCCTGTAGAAGTAAGAGCTGCCCCTACTTGCATAAGCTGGCCTATTTCATTTTCCTCGCTTTACATTAGGTTTCTCTTCTGCTCAATGGACCAAGTACGAATTCCGAATTCTCAACGTGTTAAACTCCACGCTCCTGGGTTGATTCCAGTCTATTCCCGAACCCGTCAGAATTGTGAAAGGAGAGCTATGTCTCTGAAGCGATGCTGCCGTTGGAGACTGCCGAGCGGAAAGGAGCTCATGCCTCGTTCATATGTGCGATATGGCCGTCAGGCAGTGGACGCCTCTGGCACCATTCACAGCTTGCAGGCTGGAACTCACTGGACTGACTCATACGGAGCAGGTCAAAGTGGAAGTTATGTTAAAAAAAATAAAAATAAAAAAAAACAGTGAAGGTTATTAGCAAAAATCAAATTCGATCATTTGCGCTCATAAAAAAAGTTACACGCTTAACAAAATCCACAGAAAAGGAAAAATAAAAAGGAAAAAAGTCATAACAAAGAAAAGTTTGTATGCCTTTTATCAAGGTTTTACCAATCGATTTTTTTTTTTTTTCTAAAATGCGCTCCTCCCTCAGATTGAAATAAAATGCATACATTAAACATTGTCAACAGGTGGTGATCTTTGAAATGTGTCACTGTGTTTTGAAGTATAGTATTTCATTCATTTGATTTGATTTTGTTTTATTTTATTCCATTTTGTTTTATTTCATCTTATTTTCTTTCATTGTCATTTTGGTGGGAGCAGAGCGGGGAGGAGATATGAGGATTCTAGGAAAAAGTTTAATTCATCTCCGGTGCTTCCCATGGTACATTTTCCACAAATTCTGTTTTGCTTTCTTTTGCTTCACTTTTTAAGTTCAGCCTGCAATTGATTTCTCTCTCTCTCTCTCTCTCTCTCTCTCTCTCTCTCTCTCTCTCTCTCTCTCTCTCTCTCTCTCTCTCTCTCTGGATAGATACACACACACGCACGCACACACAAACACACACACGAACCACACGCACGAATGCACGCACACACACACACCACACACACACACACACACACACACACACACACACACACACACACACACACACACCACACACACACACATACACACACACACGCACACTGTCACAATCTCTTTCCCTGCTTTATACAACAATGCCAAATTTACTTCTGTCTAGGGGAATGTTAGAGTGAAACCTTACAGTTCCACCATCACGAGCAGGAAGGACTATTTACATGTATGAATTAACAGACTCTATCAACTAGACTATTGTAGGTCTCTTCAATCAGGAAGAACGTGATTTTACATATAATTCACAGCAATGTTTACCTAAAGGTCACATTTTGATGAATTTCAGTAACGAAATGTCACAGCTTCAGTAAAAACTATGATTCACAAGCATTCACCAAACTGTAGATTTTGTCGCCCCCCCCCCCCCCCCCTACTCCCGTAACAAGCTGATAGAAAAAAAATCAATACACTGTTATTCTCCCAAACCATGTCCGGACACAAAGTCACATTTAAATTAACATGTTCAAACTTGAGGCTACAAAGAACACGTAGGTCGAAGGGAAGTAAAAGGAAGGAGAGAATACGTCACAATCACCGCCCACACACCTCTCTTTGCCAGTACCAGAACATTCGCCTGACCATGCTTAGAATACGTCACAATCACCGCTCACACGCCTCTCTTTGCCAGTACCAGAACATTCGCCCGACCATGCTTAGAATACGTCACAATCACCGCTCACACGCCTCTCTTTGCCAGTACCAGAACATTCGCCTGACCATGCTTAGAATACGTCACAATCACCGCTCACACGCCTCTCTTTGCCAGTACCAGAACATTCGCCCGACCATGCTATCGTTCTACCGAGACGGCCAGGCAGACCTCACAGACATCATTCATTTGAAAGAGCAGTATTAGGTCGAGCTGCTTGTACTGATGTCCATATGAAAAGAGACACACATGCACGCACGCACGCAGGCAGGCACGCACGCACACACACACACACACACACACCATATGTGTGTGTGTGTGTGTGTGTGTGTGTGTGTGTGTGTGTGTGTGTGTGTGCGTGCGTGCGTGCGTGCGTGCGTGCGTGCGTGCGTGCGTGCGTGCGTGCGTGCGTGGGTGCGTGCGTGCGTGCGTGCGTGCGTGCGGCGTGCGTGCGTGCGTGCGTGCGTGCGTGCGTGCGTGCGCGTGTGTGTGTGTAGACCGCAGGGTTTGCCAGCTTCGAACCACACGGAGTCAGAAAAAATGGGGGAAAGATTTGCACACAGACAGCCAGTATCCACTCTGGACATACTACATACAGCCAGTATCCACTCTGGACATACTACATACAGCCAGTATCCACTCTGGACATACTACATACAGCTAGTATCCTCTCTGGACATACTGCGTACAGCTAGTATCCTCTCTGGACATACTGCGTACAGCTAGTATCCTCTCTGGACATACTGTGTACAGCTAGTATCCTCTCTGGACATACTACATACAGCTAGTATCCTCTCTGGACATATCACGTACAGCTAGTATCCTCTCTGGACATATCACGTACAGCTAGTATCCACTCCGGACATAGTACGTACAGCTACTATCCACTCCGGTCATAGTACGTACAGCTACTATCCACTCCGGTCATAGTACGTACAGCTACTATCCACTCCGGTCATAGTACGTACAGCTACTATCCACTCCGGTCATAGTACGTACAGCTACTATCCACTCCGGTCATAGTACGTACAGCTACTATCCACTCCGGTCATAGTACGTACAGCTACTATCCACTCCGGACATAGTACGTACAGCTACTATCCACTCCGGTCATAGTACGTACAGCTACTATCCACTCCGGTCATAGTACGTACAGCTACTATCCACTCCGGTCATAGTACGTACAGCTACTATCCACTCCGGACATAGTACGTACAGCTACTATCCACTCCGGTCATAGTACGTACAGCTACTATCCACTCCGGTCATAGTACGTACAGCTACTATCCACTCCGGTCATAGTACGTACAGCTTTTATCCACTCCGGTCATAGTACGTACAGCTACTATCCACTCCGGTCATAGTACGTACAGCTACTATCCACTCCGGACATAGTACTTACAGCTACTATCCATTCCGGTCATAGTACGTACAGCTACTATCCACCCCGGGCAATCTCCAAATTAAGGGGAAAACTGATGGCATTAAAAGAACTGTAACAACATCATAGAAAAATACGAAGACATTGTAGAACAAAGACAGAACAATGAGCCATAAAGAGAGACGGAGAATGGACGACAATAATTCGTTTTAAAAAGGAAAATAAATAAACAAACATATGAATGAATACATGATTTTTTTTTTAATGCATAAAGACGGCAGAGTCAGAGGGAGTGAGAGAAAAGATGAAATCCGGCCGGGTCTCCACCTGTGGGTTGCCTCCTGGGGACTTGCTCTTGATTGCTCCCTTGACTTGCGGTTCAGGATCTGCAACAGAACCAGCATGGTGGTGGCTGTACGGGACAGCGTGAGCGATGAGACAAAGCGAGAAAAGAGAGGGCGAAGGCACAGAGATGAAACAGAATTTGAAAAAAGGAAAACAAAACAAAATGAGAAAACAACCCCGAAAAGACCAAACGACCAAGACACAACTCTAGAGGGCGGACACACAATTTCCACTAGCATACTCCCGGAACCCTCATGAGGGCTGAAATGGCGTAATGAACACTTCACACACACACAAAAAACGAACAAAAAAAACGAACAAAAAAAAAAAGGGGGGGGGGGGGCAAAAGCAAGCAGTAACTCTGTTATTACAGTGTCTGCCCCGACCCCCCACACAATCTACTTATCATTGGATGTGATGTGATACCTCCTTGTAACCAGAATAAAGGTGACTACTTATTTTGTTGTCATCGTTTTCTTTTTATATGATGTCGGTCGTGAAAACTAAACAGAGCCATAAATGTTCCCGGCAGACGCTTACTACAGAAAAGCCCGTGTTGGCCATAAAATGTCTGGAACGATGAATCCATAAGGGGCAGACACTGCCTATAGTGTCAATCATTCAGAAAAAAAAAACCCAGAGAAAAAGCAACAACAACAACAACAACAAAACACACACACACACACACACACACACACACACACACACACACACACACACACACACACACACACACACACACACACACACACACACACACGATCAATGAAATCTCGTAGATGCCAATATGTTAATTTGCGTGACTGCTAAGCCCCTGCTTTGAAGAAGAGAGGATAAACAATGTGAACAATTCAGAGAGGACACTGAGAATAAATGGCGTGTGCGATGATAGTCAGGATAGACAGCGTGTCAAACTTAGGGAGGATAGTCAGGACAGATAATGTCTATCACTTAAAAAAGATAGTCAGGGTCAACAGTGCGTGCGACTTAAAAAAAAGGATAGTAGTTTGCATAATTTGGAGAGGATAGACAGGATAAAGAGTGTGTATGATTTGGAAGAGAAAGTCAGGATAAACAGCGTGTAAAGTTTAGACAGAATAGACAGGATTATTAACATGCAAAATCTAAAAAGGATAGTCAGGATGTCAGATTTAGCGAGGATTGTCAGGATGAAGAGAGTGTAAAATTTAGCGAGACAGTCAGGATGAAAGTGTGTACGATTTGGAGAGGATAGCCAGGAGAGCTAGTGTGTACAGGGTAACCAGAATTAATCGTAAGTACAGTTTCCAACTGAAATAAGTCTGGACTTCTCAGTTTAACTGTTTATTATTATTCTTCAATAACTCTAGACTAGGAAAATAATAAAAATGAATATTTTTTTTTACTGCTGATCGTCTGTTTCACCTATATAAACTATCTTTGAGGATGTTCAGAAAATTAAAACACACACACACACACACACGCGCACACGCACACACACACACACACACACACACACACACACACACACACACGCACGCACGCACGCACGCACGCACGCACACACACACAAACAAACAAACAACGACAACAAAAACAGAAATTGTCAACGTTTCGGTCATAGATCGTCTTCGGTACTGATGACATCAAATGAAAGACACATAAAGACGTACATTATACGTCATCATCTATCCGTTTTATGTGTCTAGACTAGGATTTTTTCCATTTGTTTTCAATGTGACATTCTTTTTCTTCTCTTGCGTACATCTGAGAACGGAGGAAGTGATGTCATGTCACATGCCCGAGGCCCATCAGTTCCTGCCGCCATTACAGTTATCTCTTCGCTGATAATGTTTGAAATTTAACACAAGTCCAAAATGGGGACTGTGGCTGATGGACGTGGTAGCGCCCCTCGAAGGGTGACGGCTCTTTCTCGCTGGCACCACGACTAAACAAACATCGTCCCACTATGAGGCACAGCGGGTGGTGGTGTTCTCAAGCGGGATCAGGACACAGACATCTGCACACTATAGAAGTGACTCGGCGGCTTTGCAGTGTCTCCGCTGATGAGTGGCCCCGTGACGACTTGATTGATCTCCCCGTATAGACAGCTGTACTGCAGCTGTGACGACATGATTGATCTCCCCGTATAGACAGCTGTACTGGAGCTGTGACGACATGATTGATCTCCCCGTATAGACAGCTGTACTGCAGCTGTGACGACATGATTGATCTCCCGTATAGACAGCTGTACTGGAGCTGTGACGGGTCAAATCTGAATGCTGCTGTGTATGAGAGAATAGGCGCGGAATAAATGCGAGTGAGAAGTTTAAAAAAAAACAAATAAATAAACGAATAATCATTTTTAAAGGACGCGAGCATTGCCAGTTAAAGTAATAACTGCGAGAAGAAGAAGAAGAAGAAGAAGAAGAAGAAGAAGAAGAAGAAGAGAAGAAGGAGAAGAAGAAGGAGAAGGAGAAGAAGGAGAAGAAGAAGAAACAATCTACGCAGAGCGATATCAATACACATCTAAACACTTTCCAATTAGCCGTCCGTCAACTTCGGACTTCCTATCCGACATTATGTTGTATAAATACGTGTGGATCAGCTTGATTTCAACTGCTTGCTCGACAAAAAGAGGTTTTAGTTATGCTTTAAAAACAGACCGACAAAACAGTCCAACATAACAGACCAACAGAACAGACCGACAAACAAACCGACAAACAGACCGACATAACAGACCAACATAACAGACTGACAAACAGACCGACAAAACAGATGACAAACAGACCGACCGAACAGACCGCCAAACAGGCCGACATAACAGACCAACAGAACAGATCGAAAAACAGACCGACAAACAGACCGACATAACAGACCAACAAACAGACCGACATAACAGACTGACAAACAGACCGACAAAACAGATGACAAACAGACCGACCGAAGAGACCGCCAAACAGGCCGACATAACAGACCAACAGAACAGACCGACAAACAGACCGACAGAAGAGACCGACAAACAGACCGACGTAACAGACCGACAAACAGACCGACACAACAGACCGACAAAGAGACCGACAGAAGAGACCGACAAACAGACCGACGTAACAGACCGACAAACAGACCGACACAACAGACCGACAAACAGACCGACATAACAGACCGATATAACAGACTGACATAACAGACCGACAGAAGAGACCGACACAACAGACTGACATAACAGACTGATATAACAGACTGACATAACAGACCGACAGAAGAGATCGACAAACAGACCGACAAACAGACCGACATAACAGACCGACATAACAGACTGACCTAAAAGACTGACAAACAGACCGACACAACAGACCGACACACAGACCAACAGAACAGACCGACAAACAGACCAACAAACAGACCGACACAACAGACCGACAAACAGACCGACAAACTGACCGACAGAACAAGACCGACAAACAGACCGACAAACAGTCCGACACAAAACAGACCGACAAACAGTCCGACACAACAGACCGACAAACAGACCGACAAACAGACCGACACAACAGACCGACAAACAGACGACAAACAGACCGACAAAACAGACGACAAACAGACCGACACAACAGACCGACAAACAGACTGACAAACAGGACCGACAAACAGACCGATCTGGCCAACAGTGGGGCAATGAGTTCCAAGACAGTTGGAGTAGCCGCACTGAATATTCGGTCACCAAAACGACTCAGAGTTGGGTTTGGGGAATCTGTAAGAGCTGTAGACGGACGACCGGAGAGGGCGCCATGACAGTGTACGACGTAGAGACTGGTGGCGTGGTGCAGCGGAAGACAGCTATGGATGTAAAGGACAGTGAAAGATAGCAGACTGGAGGATAGGGGTTGCAGTAAAATACACGCATGTGTACATTTCAACAACACGCTGCTTGTCTCGCTTCAATCTAACTCTGACCAAAATATGAACACTCTCTCTCTCTCTCTCTCTCTCTCTCTCTCTCTCTACTCCATGTCCCCAGCAGAACGGAGACACCAAGTTCCTGCGGCCAGGGCAGATCCAGCCTGCAGGTTCCTCCTGCCCGGCTCCTTTCCTTTCTGCCCAACCTCGCCTTCTATTCGTCCGCCTCCCCCCCCCCCCCCCCCCCCCCCCACCCCCCCCCCCCCTTCTGCCATCTCACCCTCCCCCCCCCACCCCTCCCCTAACCCCTCTCCCTCGCTTTCCGAACTCTCCCTCACGCGGGGCTCCCTCGCTTCTCCTATGAACTGCCGGCAATTTATGTGAATAAAAAGCAACCTTGCGTCCTCTAAACCATTGGACGCTGCCGGAACGCGGGGAAATATCATTAAAACGGAGAAGACGAGGAAACAGTGGAGGAGGAGGAGGAGGAGGAAGGAGACAGGAGGGGAGGGGAGGAGAAGGAGGAGGAGGACGAGGAGGAGGACAGCTGGAAGAAGGAGCGGGGAAGGGGGGAGGGGGACGGGAGAGGGATGCTCAAGCGCAAGAGACAACCCTGAAAGAACAAGGAAGCGACAAGGAAGAGGGGGAGGGTAGAGGGAGAGGAGGGTGGGAGGGGGAGGATGGGGGTGGTTGGAGACTGAAGAGGGTTAGGGTTGAAGTCGTTTGGAGGCTGTAGAGAGAGAGAGAAGGGAGGGAGGGGGGGGGGGATCGATGGTCTGTCAGGGCTCAGAGAGAGAGAGAGAGGGGGGGAGAGAGAGAGAAGGAGGGAGGGAGAGGTCCCCCAATATTAGCTCTCGCCTCAGCCCTCCTAAAACTCCCAAAGTCCACCGGCCAACCAGCAGCCGGCATCGTAAATCGCGCGGCCTGCCTTGCGCCGCCTAATGAACGGGTTACGTTGTCTTGCGTTTCGTCGATAACCCCCCTTTTTTCTTTCTTTCTTTCTTTCCTTCTTCCTTCCGTCTTCCCCGCCACCGCCTCTACCTCTCCTTGTCCTCCCCCCCCCATCACCCCTCCCCTTCGTCTCTCCTCGCCTTGTGACTTGGCTTTCCTGGCCAAGTTCTGATGGATTAAGCGGCGTGGGCCCCGGGGTCTTGGCGAGCCAGGAGCTTATCTTCTCAGGGCAGCTAGCAGTAGGAGCCTGGGGGAGGGGGGTGGGGGGGGTCGGCCTCCACTATGGCTTGTCAGAGGAGGAGGAGGAGGAGGTGAGAGAGAGAGAGAGAGAGAGAGAGAGTGGAGGGAGAGAGAGAGGAGAGTGGAGAGAGAGAGAGTGAGAGAGAGAGAGAGAGAGAGAGAGAGAGCTCGGGGGAGGTATAGAGCCCACTGTGGGCGTGCGAGGGAAACCGTTAACGGTTATTGGCCTTCGAAATGACAGTTTGTCAAGCTTTTAATGCAGTTTGGGGGAAGAGGGCGAAATATGGATATTTGATTTACGAAAAGCCGGGTCAGTTCGTTTGGTGGGGGAGGAGGGAGGAGGCAAGAAGACCTTAAGGAATGAGGATTAAAATAATGATAATGGCTTTTTAAAAAAAAAAAAAGAAAGAAAAACCGAACAAAAAAAGTCACACACACACACACACACACACACACACACACACACACACACACTCGACAATCTGGAAGAAAAAGGTAAAGATAGAGAAAGAAACTGAAGGACAAAAAAAAACGAAACAAAGCGCACACAAAAAGGCACGCAGACACATAACCAGGGCGTAAAAATACAGAAAACGATAGGGAAATTAGGTACAAAAAAACCTCTCTTTCTTCTATATTTCCATACATGTTTTCTGTAACAGCATTTTCAACGGGAGTGTGAGAATATCATTCAAAACTGGAGCGTTCTGTCAAAAAGTTTGGATCAATGTATTTCTTGAGAGACATCTGCCAAGACTACACATTGGAAAAGACTTTTTCCGGAGAATTTTCAGTGTTTGGAGCGCTGTCACCGACGTGACGAGGTGTGAGGAAAGATCATCGCTGCTGAACTCTAACACAACTTAGCACTGAATTATCAACACATTTCGTTAAAATCTTTTTCCCGTAAAATTTTAGATCAAATGAAAAAATTTTTTGAAAGAGACATACATTTTCATCTGATCTTATTCCCCGACGTTGGAGTATGGCTGCCTTAATCGCGGATTAAAAAAAAAGGTCATGCACACAAAACTTCACTCCCTGTGTTGGGTAGATGGGATTTAACATACAGGGAGTGTCCGCAGGAGTATCAGCCTGCGTACGGGGAAACAAAAATCTCATCTAAGATTTTACGGAAAAATTTCTTTGACGAATTCCGGTAAGTTTTTAGAAAATCAATTTGAATGAGTTGCTTGTGTATTATTATCATTACTTTTTTCTTTATCTATTTTGAAAGTTTATTTCAACGAGGTGACAGCCCCGATACGGCCCTTCATGGTCGGCTGGGCTGTATTAGCAACATGGAAAGCAACTGACTTGCACTGAACTACCCCCAACGGGTACAGTCTGATGACATATCCCTGTCAGTCACGTTCACAGCTCCGGAACTGTGGTGTCAGACATGGACGACCAGGAGATCACTTCAAAGCGCTCACGACTTTTCTTCAGTCCTCGCCAGGTGAAGTGTCCCCCAGACAAACATGTAGACGGACAATACGGACCCGTATCACCGTAACAGACCAGCAGTTGACGGTCCCTTCAGGCTGTTGACCAGTGGCGATTGCCGCATTGACTCTGTTGGCACAGAGTCAACTCAAAGGATCCTCGGAGAGCACACTGGATCAGGAAGTAATCCCAGCCCCCACCAGCCTCACTCTCCTAATGTTTTAGAAAGTGAAACACGATTCTCAATCCGTCTTTTCATCCGGATCCGCACCAAACTGTAACAGATACGTACGATGGCCACGTTCCAGCTTTTCACCGAGTGTCATTACAATCGGTTCAGAGGTTTTTGTGCAGTCCCGTTGACAGGCAGACACACAAACAAATGTAGGTACATCACGACCATCGCGGAGGTCAAAATGTTTGTAAACCATCTTAGTGTCCTGGTAAATCCACTGCGTCCTACGTGTCTGGAGACGACACGATAGCTCCTAGCGGTGTTATGGTTGTTAATGGTGTTAGACGATAGTCCGAAAGAAAGTTTTGACAAAAATATTCAGTTATCACTGAAGGTCTGGAAAATATACACAGACCAGACGCAACACAAACAGCCACTGGGTCAACGCATGATTCGCCTTTTTGTTAGTTTCACTTCATATCAATGGTCATCTCTAAATTCGTCGATACACATGGAAATAACACGTTGTGAAAGTAAACCACAGAACACACTGTATTTTAACCTTTCAAGATCAGCCACAAACACTAAAACGTGAGCATTGGTGTTTACGGTAAGCAGTTTAATTGCAGAGGAAAAATACTAATTTAGTCACGTGCCAAAATACAAATACGGACACCAAACAGAGTGCAAAACGCTTATTTAAAACGCAATACCTACATCAAAAGAATGTTCGATAAACATGTTTTCATAACACGCCAAAAATAGCGACCACGCAAACTAAAACAAGATGCAAAGCATGTAAACGTACTCCCAGTTTATCCTGAATACGCGTCAGATATTCCATAAAGAGGAAAAAACCGTCTTGGACTGGTGTAACCGTTAGTAATGGCTATCCTGGTAAACATCGGCCATCATCTGTGACCTATAATGAACATACTTACAAATTATCAGAAAGATCGGCCAAGTACTTTCTGAGATTTTCAATAAAGAAGAAAACCATTATGGGCCGTTAGTAACGACTATAACGGTAACCTTAAACATCGGGCATCATTCGTAACCCATAATGAACATATCTACAAATTTTCAGAAAGATCAGCCAAGTACTTTCTGAGATATTCCAAAAAGAAGAAAAAGCGTTAGGGTCCGTTATAGCCGTTAGTAACAGTCGTTAGTAACGGCTGTAACGGTAAACTAAAACATCGGGTATCATCCGTGACCCATAATGAACATACCTGCTAATTTTCACAAAGATCGGCCGAGTACTTGCTGAGATATTCCACGAAGAAGAAAAACCGTTACAGACCGTTACAGCCGTTAGTAACGGTTATAACGGTAACCTAAAACATCGGGCATCATCCGTGACCCATAATAAACATATCTACAAATTTTCAGAAAGATCGGTCAAGTACTTTCTGAGATATTCCATAAAGAATAAAAACCGTTACAGGCCGTTACAGCCGTTAGTAACGGCTATAACGGTAAACTAGAACATCAGGCATCATTCGTGACCCATAATGAACATACCTACAAATTTTCAGAAAGATCGGTCCAGTAGTTTTGTCTGGAGCGAGTGGAACACATTTTGACCACGGACGGACACACACACACACACTGACTGACTGAAACCAATTTATTGTCAGATTAACTCAAGGTTGTACACACACACACACACACACACACACACAGAGCATTCTTCGTTCCCATTCTAAAGTACTCTCTGTTCTATAAGAACTGGGAGTACAACAAAAATGCTCTCACGATCGTTTTCGGCTCATTCGTTGAAAATGGACTTGTCTGTTCAGTGTCCCGTATCCTTTCAATCTTCGTCCTGGTTTCAGTAAGACTGCAGGCTCGGTCGGTCAGTCGTCCGTTTTACGGACGTGCAAAGATTGCCTTGTGGTCATTGGATACAACATCTCAGCGGGTAGCTATGCAAGAGTGATTGATAATAGGGGCAATTGTTGGATCTGTTCTTTGGAGCGGTTATGTACCCTGTGTGCGTCAATTATTGTCTAAATTTATGTGCTGACGTATGTATCTATGTATGTGTGTATGTATGTATGTATGTAAATACTTGAACATGTCTGTCATGATTGGGTCTAGGCGTGTTTGGTCAAGGCGGAATCACCTCCTGAACCAGCCTTGAAACTGACAGATGTTGACTTCCAAACTGTGTTTTAAATAGTATCAGATGTGCAAAGCTGACTAAAGCACTGACAGACAAAGAATTGGAGCTAGCCAGAGAGAGAAAGAAGGACGTGAGGACAGAGAGAGAAAGAGGGGGAATAGAAAGAGAGAGAGAGAGAGAGAGAGAGAGAGAGAGAGAGAGAGAGAGAGAGAGAGAGAGAGAAGGACGTGAGGACAGAGAGAGAGAGAGAGAGAGAGAGAGAGAGAGAGAGAGAGAATGTGAAAGATAGCTTTTATCGATGCGCCTGCAATCTGGACTACTGTGCATAGTTGTTGATTTGACAAGTTTTCGTTAGTCCTTGTATTGTAAAGCGCTTAGAGCTAATGTAGGATTTGCGCTATAGAAATATTCATTATTATTATTATTATTAAAGTAATTGATATGTATGTATGTATGTATGTATGTATGTATGTATGCATGTATGTATGTATGTATGTATGTACGTGCGTCGGTGCGTGTGTGTGTGTGCGCGCGCGCGCGTGTGTGTGTGTGTGTGTGTGTGTGTGTGTGTGTGTTGTTCATCTCTCGGATTGTGTGTGTGTGTGCGTGTGCGTGTGTGTGTGTGTGTGTGTGTGTGAGAGAGAGAGAGAGAGAAGAGAGAGAGAGAGAGAGAGAGAGAGAGAGAGAGAGAGAGAGGAGAGAGAGAGAGAGAGAGAGAGAGAGAATGTGTGTATGTGTGTGTGTGTGGTTTTGTTCATTTCTCGGAGTGTGTGTGTGTGTGTGTGTGTGTGTGTGTGTGTGTGTGTGTGTGCTTGTTGTTGTTGTCTTCAATTTAACGTCTATCCACATAGTGATATTAGACGGGTGTGTGTGTGCGTGCGTGTGTGCGTGTGCGCGCGTGCGTGCCGTGCGGGCGTGTGTGTGTATGTGCCCGAGCGCGCACGCGTGAGTGTGTGTGTGTGTGTGTGTGTGTGTGTGTGTGTGTGTGTGTGTGTGTGTGTGTGTGTCTGTGTGTCTGTGTGTCTGTGTGTTGGAGGGTGTCCTTTGGCTTGGTGGAGGAGGTTTATATGGGTAGTTTAATCTCTGATGTGCCGGACAAGCTTTTGATGTGTGTATTTTGAGCATGTGGATGCACTTATGATTTCCCTGTAGATAAGTAAAGTACCTTCGAATTGAACTGAGCTGAATGGAAAAGAGACGGAGATGAAGAAGAAAGATAATGTTTAAAAAAAAACAACATGAATCTGATTTTGCTTGTGTCCCAGATAAACCCAGCGTATCAAAGGTGATTACATATATTCGTTATGAAAAAAAAATTACAGCAGTTTTGTTTTCATTTTTGCTTGTGTCGCCATCGTTTATCACGATTATCATATAATCATTTTTGTCAAACAACAAACAATACACCGTCTGTAAATGACAACGTTCATGCGATAAACCTGGATATAAATTTGCAATTATAGGCCGTGCAGCATTTTTTGATTGAGTGCCTGTAGAATGTTAGAAAAATTGAAATCCTTGCTAAGTACATCCTTGGAAGTACATGTCCAGAAACGCTGAAATATTATTTTCCATTAAAAAAATAACTGCTCAATCTTTTTTCTTTTGAATTTGTGATGTATAAAATCTGTTTCCAAGCAATGAACTTTCGGACAGCAAAAAATAATCGTTGTCTTTATTGTGTTTCTGTTCATCATTATAATTGTTATCATCGCTATTGCAATCATCATCTCATCATCATCATCATCATCATCATCATCATCATCATTGTTATCACAGTAATTGTAATCATCATCATCATCATCATCATCATCATCATCATCATTCATCATCATCATCATTGTTATCATCATCATCATCATCATCATCATCAAGAACAACAACAATAACAACAACAGCAGCATCAACAACGACGACGACAACAACAACAACAACAAGAACAACATGCCTATCATTGTACTGATTTCTTTTAATGGTTTTACTTTCGACATCGTACCATTTGTTGGTGTTACGTCTTTACTGCAGTGTTTAATGGCGATAGTTCATTTATTGGTGTTACGTCTTTACTGCAGTGTTTAATGTCGATAGTTCATGTCGGCATAGGAAGTAAGATTGTTTTACCTTTTTTTGGCCCAGAGTTACCTTGCTCTCACTTGTCTTACCTTACCTTGTCGTGCTGACCTGACTTCCCTTGCCTTGGCTTGCTTAGCACTCGTCTGCCTTGCCCTGTCCTGCTTTGCCTTGCCCTGCCCTGTCCCCATTGCCTTGCCTTGTCCAAGTTTGTCTCGTCTTGCCCTGTGTTGCCTTGCCTTGCCATTCTTTCCCCCTTGCTGCCTTGCCTTTCCCTGACCCGCCTTATCTTGCCTTGCCTTTCCCTGACCCGCCTTACCTTGCCTTCCCTTTCCCTGGCCCGCCTTACCTTGCCTTGCCTTTCCCTGACCCGCCTTACCTTGCCTTGCCTTTCCCTGACCCGCCTTACCTTGCCTTGCCTTTCCCTGACCCGCCTTACCTTGCCTTGCCTTTCCCTGACCCGCCTTCCCTTTCCCTGACCCGCCTTACCTTGCCTTGCCTTTCCCTGACCCGCCTTACCTTGCCTTCCCTTTCCCTGACCCGCCTTACCTTGCCTTCCCTTTCCCTGACCGTCTTACCTTGCCTTGCCTTTCCCTGACCGCCTTACCTTGCCTTGCCTTTCCCTGATCCTCCTTATCTTGCCATGTATTCCCTTCGCTGTCTTGCCGTGCTCTTGTTTCAGACCTTGCACAGACTTGCCTGCGCTGTCTTGTCATTCTTTGCCTTGCCTTTTTTTCTACGTGCCTTGTCATATATTGTCTTGCCTGTATTGTTCTGACTTGTCTTGCCGTATCTTGCCATCTCTCCTAGCCTTGCCTTGCTTTGCTCCGATCAACCTTTCCTTGCCTTGCCTTTCTTCAAATTCCTTGCCTTGCCTGGCCTCGCCTTGCCTAACCTTGCCTTACCGTTTCTTGCCTTGCCATGCTTCTCACTCTGGCCCTGGTGTTTCTTTCCCTCGTCTTGCCTTGCCTTACTTTGCTTTGGCCGCTCCTCCCTGGCTCTGTCCTGCTCTGCCTCGCCTTTTTCCTCCCTGTCTATCCTCCGTTGCCTTGCCTTGCCTTGCCTTCCTTACCTTGCCTTGCCTTGCCTTGCCTTGCCTTGCCATGCCTTGCCTTGCCTTGCCTTGCCTCGCCTTTTAACCTTCCCTTCCCTGACTTGTTTGGCTTTGGTATGACCTGCCTTGCCTTGCCTTGCCTTGCCTTGCCTTGCCTTGCCTTGCTTTGCCTTGCCTTGCCTTGCATCGTCATTTAACCTTCCCATCCCTGACTTGTTTGGCCTTGGTCTGACCTGCCTTGCCTTGCCTTGCCTTGCCTTGCCTTGCCTCGCCCGCCTCGCCTCGCCTTGCCTTGCCTTGCCTCGCCTTGCCTCGCCTTGCCTCGCCTTGCCTCGCCTTGCCTTTTAACCTTCCCTTCCCTGACTTGTTTGGCCTTGGTCTGACCTGCCTTGCCTTGCTTGCCTTGCCTTGCCTTGCCTTGCCTTGCCTTGCCTTGCCTTGCATTGCCTTGCCTCGCCTCGACTCGCCTTTTAACCTTCTCTTCACTGACTTGTTGGGCCTTGGTCTGACCTGCCTTGCCTTGCCTTGCCTTGCCTTGCCTCGCCTCGCCTCGCCTCGCCTCACCTCGCCTCGCCTTGCCTCGCCTTGCCTCGCCTTTTAACCTTCTCTTCACTGACTTGTTTGGCCTTGGTCTGACCTGCCTTGCCTTGCCTTGCCTTGCCTTGCCTTGCCTTGCCTTGCAGTGCCGTGCCGTGCCGTGCCGTGCCGTGCCTTGATTTGCTTTTGCCTGCCTTTGCCTTGAGCATCTCTTCCTTGACTTGTTTGGCCTTGCTCTGACCTGACCTGCCTTTGCTTGCCTTGCCTAGCCTCGCCTTCCCTGACCTTGTTTGGCCTTGCTCTGACCTGCCTTGCATTGCTTTTCCTTGCTTTGCTAGCCTTGCTTGCCTTGCCTTGCCTTGCCTTGCCTTGCCTTGCCTAGCCTAGCCTAGCCTTGCCTTGCCTTGCCTTGCCTTGCCCTGTCTTGCCTTGTCTTGCATTGTCTTGCCTTTCCTAGCCCTACCTTGCCTTGAGATCTCTTCCCTGACTTGTTTGGCCTTCCTCTGACCTGCCTTGCATTGCTTTGCCTTGCTTTGATACCCTTGCCTTGCCTTGCCTTGCCTTGCCTTGCCTTGCATTGCCTTGCATTGCCTTGCATTGCTTTGATTTGCCTTGCTTTGCTAGCCTTGCCTTGCCTTGCATTGCCTTGCCTTGTTTTTTTCTTGCTTTACTTGCTTGCTAGGCTAGCCCTACCTTGCTTGACATCTTTCCTGACTTGTTTGGCGTGGTTTTCTGCCTGTCATTACCTGCCCTGTCTTACCCTGCCCGTCTTACCTGCACTGTTTTCTGCCCTGTTTTATCCGCACTTTTCTTATCCTCCCTGTCTTACCTGCCCTGTCTTACCCTCCCTGTTTTACCCTGTCCTTTGTTACCCTGCCCTGTCTATCGTGCCATGCCCTTTTCTACCACTCCCATCTCTTAGTCTTCCCTGCCTTACACTGCCGTCTTACCCGCCCTGCCTTACACTGCCCTGTCTTACCCCGCCCTGCCAAACCCCTTTGCCCTGCCCTCCCCTGCACTACCTTACCCTCCCCTGCCTTATCATTCCCTGTCTTATCTTTCTGTCTTACCCTGCCCTTTCTTAACCCTGCACTACCTTACCCTGCCCTGCCTTACCCTGCCCTGTTTTAAACCCGCCCTGTCTTATCCTGCCCTGTCTTACCCTGCCCTGTCTTACCCTGCCTGTCTTATCCTGCCCTGTCTTACCTTGCCCCGTCTTATCCTGCCCTGCCTTTACCCTCCATTGTCTTACCGGCCCTGCCTGTCTTACCCTGCCCTGTCTTACCCTCCCCTGTCTTACCCTCCACTGTCTTATGATTCCCTGTCTTATCCTGCCTTGTTTATCTGCCTTGTCGTACCCTGCACTGTCTTACCCTGCACTGTCTTATCATTCACTGTCGTATCCGGCCCTGTCTTACCTTGCCCTGTCGTATCCTGCCCTGTCTTCCTTGCCTGTCGTATCCTGCCCTGTCTCACCCTGCCCTGTCGTATCCTGCCCTATCTTACCCTGCCCTGTCGTTCCGCCTGTCTTACATGCCCTGTCTTATCATTCCCTTATCTGCCCTGTCCTATCCTGCCTTGTTTACCCTGCCCTGTCTTACCCTGCCTGTCTTATCCTGCCCTGTCTTATCCTGCCCTGTCTCACCCTGCCCTGTCTAACCCTGCCCTGTCTTATCCTGCACTGCTTACCTGCCCTGTCTACCCTGCCCTGTCCTTACCCTGCCCTGTCTTATCATTCCTGTCTTACCTGCCCTTTCTTACAGTGCCCTGTCTGTTCATTCCCTGTCTTACCCTGCCCTGTCTACCCTGCCCTGTCTTATCCTGCCCTGTCTACCCTGCCCTGTCTTATCCTGCCTGTCTTACCCTGCCCTGTCTTATCCTGCCCTGTCTTATCATTCCCTTCTCACCCTACCCTGTCTTATACTGCCCTGTCTTACCCTGCCCTGTCTTATCCAGCCCTGTCTTATCATTCCCTGTCTTACCTGCCCTGTCTTATACTGCCCTGTCTTACCCTGCCCTGTCTTATCCAGCCCTGTCTTATCATTCCCTGTCTTACCTGCCTGTCTTACCCTGCCCTGTCTTATCCTGCCCTGTCTTATCATTCCTGTCTTACCCTGCCCTGTCTTTACTGCCCTGTCTTACCCTGCCCTGTCTCATCCAGCCCTGTCTTATCATTCCCTGTCTTACCCTGCCCTGTCTTATACTGCCCTGTCTTACCCTGCCTGTCTTATCCAGCCCTGTCTTATCATTCCCTGTCTTACCCTGCCCTGTCTTATACTGCCCTGTCTTACCTGCCTGTCTTATCCAGCCCTGTCTTATCATTCCCTGTCTTACCCTGCCTGTCTTACCCTGCCCTGTCTTATCCTGCCCTATCTTATCATTCCCTGTCTTACCCTGCCCTGTCTTACCCTGCCCTGTCTTACCCTGCCCTGTCTTACCTGCCCTGTCTCTCATCCTGCCCTGTCGTATCCTGCCTTGTCTTACCCTGCCCTGTCTTACACTGCCCTGACTTATCATTCCCTATCTTACCCTGCCCTGTCTTATCCTGCCCTGTCTTACCCTACCCTGTCTTATCCTGCCCTGTCTTATCCTGCCCTGTCTTACCCTGCCCTGTCTTACCCTGCCCTGTCTTACCTTACCCTGTCTTATCCTGCCCTGTCTTATCCTGCCCTGTCTTACCCTACCCTGTCTTATCCTGCCCTGTCTTACCCTGCCGTGTCTTACCCTGCCCTGTCTTACCCTGCTCTGTCTTACCTACGCTGTCTTATCCAGCCCTGTCTTATCCTGCCCTGTCCTACCCTGCCCTGTCTTTCCCTACCCTGTCTTATCCTGCCCTGTCTTATCCGCCCTGTCTTACCCTGCCCTGTCTTACCGTACCCTGCCCTGTCGTATCCTGCTCTGCCCTTATCCTACCCTGTCTCATCCTATGCTGTCTTACCTTGCCCTGTCTTACCTGCCCTGTCTTACCCTGCCCTGTCTTACCATGCCCTGTCCTACCCTGCTCTGTCTTACCCTGCTGTCTTACCCCTCCCTGTGTTTCCATGCCTTGTCTTACTCTGCCAATGTCTTACCCTGCATGTCTAACTCCACTCTGTCTTACCCTGCCCTATCTTAACCTGCCCTGCCCTGTCTTACCATGCCCTGCCCTGTCTTACCCTGCCCTGCCCTGTCTTACCCTGCCTGCCTTACCCTGCCCTGCCTTACCCTGCCCTGCCCTGCGCTGTCTTACCCTGCCCTGTCTTACATTGCCCTGCTCTGCGCTGTCTTACCCTGCCCTGCCTTACCCTGCCCTGCCCTGCG
>CM031627.1:15727599-15730099 GCA_018398815.1 Conus ventricosus
ACATTCTGGGAACGCGTTCCCAAAAAATCTGTGATATCTGGGAAGCCTTCCCAGATATCACGTTCCCAGATTTCACGCGACACCGGCACACCAGCCTGAGTTGTCCAGGAGAGTTTAGGCCATCGCCTGACCAGACAACGTCTGTAGGTGACTCAGCTGTTTATTCAGGCAACATATCCTTTTTGACACCCTCCTCTATTCCTAAAATTAAAGTGCAATACATGTTTGCTGGAAATCTCTGACTCTTGTTCCCTGGTCATTTGTCAAGCATTCTGCATGTTACTACCATTGAATAGCATTTCATGTTGAACGGACAGAAAATGCCTGTACAAATGATGCACGCACACATGTACACGAGTGAGTGTGTGTGTGTGTGTGTGTGTGTGTGTGTGTGTGTGTGTGTGTGTGTGTGTGTGTGTGTGTGTAAAGGGTACGATTCTGCCCAACTTTTGAGAACAGAGTGTGTAGTGGTTAACCCCTCAAATGTGGGATAGGGTCACAGTGAGGGGTAGCCTAGCTAGTAGTTTGGAATACCAGTTAAGAGGCTGGTCACTCAGCAGACAATTTGCTTTCGGTTGGTCTGGGCAGACTGGTTTTGAAGAGACAGCCACTGGACTTCAGCCACATCGTAATTGCTGTCGCTTTTGCTGAGGAGGTTTCGGACCTCTCTTTGACCATGGCTGGTCGGGCCTGGAAGAGTACGTATAGGCCGAGGAGACAGCGGAGCCGTGGTTGATGTTGTCTTTGTTGAGGTCGACTTGAGATTTTAGAGAGGTAAATATCCTCAGGTAGGAGTCGTTGCTGGATTTTGCCCTAGGTACGGAGTCTGAAGGGTCTGTTTCCTCTGCACTTCTCCAGACCCAGCCACTTACATGGCGGTCGGCCCCGTTGGTTGTCGGGCCCTGGGGGATGGAATGTCTGGAGCAGCCCGTCGAAGCCAGATCTTAGACACTTCAGACGCTTCTATTGGTTCCATTGTGACTCAGGCCACAGAGGAATTTTCTCGAAAGATCTCGTTGAAAGGAGCTGGAAGGCCTATATACTCCCAGCGTTCCAGCTCTGAGATCATTTCTTCTCTGAGCAGAGTGTGGTGAAGGCTGTGACGCTGGTTCTGGTATTCAGGTGTTTGTGAATGTAAAGGGCTGAAAAGCAACTGCCATTGTTGGTCCGGGGTGTAGGCCTAACAGGTGAAACCTGAGGAGGTGTAGTGTGTAGCACGCACTGTCCCGAGGTCGGTGGTTGGTTCGATCTAACCATGATTTGAAATAAAAGAGAGAGGAAACCAACGAGCTGGTGTTGAGGATGATGTGCCCACTCTCTCTCTTCCCCATCTCCTACTCCCCTCCTTATCCATCTACCTTACACACACACACACATATATATATATATATATATATATATATATATATATATATTGAATTATAAACAAAGCTTGCTTCTTATGCCTTAGATTGAAGAAATGGGGGGAGATAAGCATTCATATCTGCAGTGGTAGATAATTCTGCCTAACTAACAGTATGTGCTTGAGTGGGTGAATGGGGAAAAATAAAATACATGCTTCTCAAATTGAGCCTTCAGCAAGCTTATAGTGTCCAAGGGGGAGACAATTTCCAATAGAGAGGAAAACTCACTAACATATAACTCCTGGTCAGATACCGATATTTCGAAACATGATTGTTTCTCCTCAGTGATATATATATATATATATATATATATATAGAATGCTGAACAATTACGTAGTGGGGGGAAAAACAAGTGCAGGTCAACAATTCTTCGGTCGTTATAGTAATGACTTGGCAAAGATTTGAACTTTAAAAAAAAAAATTGAAGATGAAGAAAATGGGGGAATATATTTTTAACATGAGAAGCCCTTCACTAGCTGCCTGATGGAATCATCGTAATCCCTCTTGAAAGCACATTTATTTGTATTGCCTGCTCCTAGGCCTTTCGTCCGCTGGATCGGACTCATCAGGGAGACACGGCTGATTTGTGTCAGTGCTCTTGGTGTCAAATAGAGACACACCACAGTGCATAATTCTGTGGTGTTCTCACCACCAAGGGTTCAAAAAAGAATCCAACAGCACCCTCAAAGCAGCCAGCGAAGGGTAGTAAATGGAACAAAACACAAGTGTGGAGATGAAAAAAGTTGCTGAAAAATTAAAAGCATTATTCAAACAATATAAAATATATTGGACAATCTTTGAGCCTATGCTTGAGGATCCATTCAAGGATGCAAGGGAGATAAAAAGATATGGAACAGTCTGAGTGGTCAGCTCTGCTGTTCAATAACCCAAGCATTGTGAGTGGCTAAGAATTGTACAGAACAACCTTTACTTGGATCTCCAAAGAGATGCAATCTCCCACTGACTGACCAAACAATAGAATGCTGAACAATTAAGTAGTGGGGGAAAACAAGTGCACATATATATATATATATATACATAGATAGATAGATAGATAGATAGATTAGTGTGGTTAAAATACCCAAAATGATTTTGAT
>CM031627.1:15740099-15745099 GCA_018398815.1 Conus ventricosus
AGTGTGTGAGGACAACAAGCAGTAGACTGCAACCAGTGTGTGAGGACAACAAGCAGGAGACTGCAACCAGTGTGTGAGGACAACAAGCAGGAGACTGCAACCAGTGTGTGAGGACAACAAGCAGTAGACTGCAACCAGTGTGTGAGGACAACAAGCAGGAGACTGCAACCAGTGTGTGAGGACAACAAGCAGTAGACTGCAACCAGTGTGTGAGGACAACAAGCAGGAGACTGCAACCAGTGTGTGAGGACAACAAGCAGGAGACTGCAACCAGTGTGTGAGGACAACAAGCAGTAGACTGCAGCCAAACCCGCAGAGACGATTATCCCCAGCAGATAGCATCAACCAAGTGTGCAGAGCAGTTTCCAATCAACCCCCCTCATCTTAATGTGGCCGCTGAAGCGGAACCGTTGATCACTGAGGCGGAAAGGCCGAATGACCACAAAACAGCAGGTACAACATTCTGTCTCCGTTGGTTTTCTGATCTCCTTACCTTGTGGGAGTTGAGCCGGGGAAGATTTTATGGTAGCTAATATTTTTTCTGTTGTTGTCGTTCGGGAGGAGGGGGTGTGCTTTGTCGTTCAATCCAATTACTATCTGCTGCATGCTGCTTGGCGCTATTGTTTACTTGATGGAAGGAGTGGGTAATGAAAGAGAGAGAGAGAGAGAGAGAGAGAGAGAGAGAGAGAGACAGACAGACAGACAGACAGACAGGCAGACAGAGACAGACGGACAGACGGACAGACTGACAGACGGACAGACAGACGGACAGACAGACGGACAGACGGACAGACGGACAGACAGACACAGACAGACAGACAGACAGACAGACAGACAGATAGACAGACAGACAGACAGACAGACAGACGGATAGACAGACGGACAGACAGACGGACAGACAGACGGACAGACAGACGGATAGACGGACAGACGGACAGACAGACAGACAGACAGACAGACAGACAGACAGAGACGGAGACAATGAGAGACAGACAGACACCAAGATAGAGAGAAACAGAGGCAGAAACAGAGACAGAAACAGAGACAGAAACAGAGGCAGAAACAGAGGCAGAGAGAACTGAAACTGGAATGTATTCTGTAAAGGCCACAGTCCCTTTAGAAGGGGCGTGTGCAAGAAATCATACTGATTAACACATTTAAAGACACATTGACATATTGACACATTCATTAAAAACAATTATGATGCAACGACCGCTCTCGCCATGAATGCTTGATACAAAAAGATACAGTTTCCATACGGTGTTGCTGTTATTACAAGACACTAATAAACAGAAATATTGTGATTTCTGTAATGATTAGGGGTAATATACTGTTTTCTTAAACTGTCTAAAAAAAAAGGACAGCATGATGTAAAATGCAATTCATTTTGAACAGACACACTACATGATGGGCATGATAGATTATGTGTTTCATGTCTCCTGTATTTAGGAAAATGCACCTTCAAGGCGGAGGTACCAAAATGAAATCTTGTCACAATATATTCCAGTTGTCTATCAATGTCTAAGGGCAGATATTTCGGTACACAGTGTAGGGAGTCACAGAACATATTGGAAGAATTCAAACGGTCACTGTTATTCAGGTGTTCACTCATATTTTGCCATCTGCAGTCGATCAATCGCTGCTTAAACACACGTAAAATTCACGCACATTCCCCAAACCTCGATTAGTCCATACATCTCTATTTTGCTGTAAATTTAATCGTACGTTCGTAACCCAAGTATTCTTACCTGTATAATCCAAATCCCTTAGCAAGATATAAGCTCTTTGGGGTAGCCTATAATTATCCATTTGAAGTAATCTCAGCCAATAACGGACGCAATTTACAATCGAATCAACAGTGATAGGATATCTATTAAATTCATTGTAGACTAGATTAATAGGTGTACGTAGTTCAACAGCTAAAATTTCTTCAGCGCATACAAATGCACTTTCTCACAGTGCTGAGAAGCATTTTGTAATCCCCATATCTCGGAACCATACTGCATAAAAGGTTGAACCTGACCATGAAACAACTTTAGAAATATATGTATTGAATAGATCTAGTTGCAAAGTGAGACGACTGCAGGCGGAAATCTGATAAATGTTAGCGATCCGCCAGGAGAAACGTGGACAAACGAGTCACAAGACAAAACACGACGCGTTTCGACCTCTTAGGTCTTCTTCAGGCAAGACACAAACAAATAGGACAATGGAAATGAACGAGTTTCTCACTTAGCTTGATCTCTTCAGCGCAAGGTAGGCGTTGAATGAAAACGTTTTCACATTCCAAAATAAGAACGAAAACGAGCAAATATTGTTTCTAACAGTATTATAATCATGCGTACGACTGTCACGCACAGGACTATCAGAGTCACTAATCGGCATGTAAACGTAACCCGGTGTGTCCCTGACCTCAACTGAACTCTCTTTAGGGTGTACCACAATCATATTCATTTACATATTCAGACTCATTCACACCATTTCCCCGTAACGCACATTGCAAGTTTTCCGGACGGCCCTCCCCCTCTTCCATCGGCACCAGACTGGCACCATCAGCAGACAGACAGTACCTGTTGCCTGTGACTGAGGTTCCCTGTCAAAACCATGTAATGCTGAAATATGGCTGAACGATATGCTTTCTCACTATGTCATGATGTAAATGAGGTAAGCTGAAATATGGCTGAACAATATGCTTTCTCAATATGTCATGATGAAAATGAGGTAAGATGGTACGAGATATGTTTCATAATTTTGTCTGATGCCTATGCGTACTGTCACTGTTCTGTGTGAGAATCTTTTCTTTATATGGGCCTATTGAATAAACGTAAGCAATGTGCACGTTTTCACTAGCCGATTTCTGAAAGAAAAATAATTGTTTCACCACCAGAAGTGCGAATAACAGAATTTTAGAGATTTTCATAAAGTTTGAAAAGAAAAATCGTCTTAGAACATTCTAGCTCGGCTGAAACAAAGGTTATAGTGTAAGGATAGCAAATATAGAAAACTGCATTCTTTCCGTAAATTAAGACGTTCTTATATATGCATTTAAAAATCCACAAGGCCAGGATAAGAGGTATGTGTGTGCGTGAATGTGTGTGTGTGGGGTGTGTGAGAGAGAGAGAGAGAGAGAGAGAGAGAGAGAGAGAGAGGGAGAGGAGGGAGAGAGAGAGAGAGAGGAGAGAGAGAGAGAGAGAGAGAGAGAGAGAGAGAGAGAGAGAGAGAGAAACAAAAAGGGATACTTACATACAGACGAACAGAAAGACAGACCGAAAGGTTACTTGTGAGTCTGACTATACTCGTTTTGTCAATTTTCAACAGTCTGCACATACGGGACTTTATATAAAATAAAATAAAAACCAAGAACATAAATAAACAGATAAATAAATGCAACATCAAGCTTCCATCCATTTCTTACGCGCACGTGCTGTATGTTTTTAAAGGAAAAAGAAGGCGTACGTAGCATTGTAGTTCTATGTTTCCAGCCTAAATGACTGGAATTCCCTATGCCTTGCTTGTTAAATACAAGAACTTTGCTGTTGCATAGTGTGCTTATTCGATGATGAGGGAATACCATCTATCTCTATTTCATTGGGGTTGTATTCAATGATGAGGGAATACCATCTATCTCCATTTCATTGGGTTGTATTCAATGATGAGGGAATACCATCTATCTCCATTTCATTGGGTTATATTCAATGATGAGGGAATACCATCTATCTCCATTTCATTGGGTTGTATTCAATGATGAGGGAATAACAACTCCATCTATCTCCAGTTCATTAGGGGTAACATCAATGAGGGAATAATAATAATGAATACTTATATAGCGCCTATTCTCGGCTAGAGACCAAGCTCTAAGCGCTATACAATCAACACTCGTTTACACAACGGGCTGCCTACCTGGGTAGTGCCGACTGAAGAGCTGCCAGCTGGCGCTTCATTCAGTCGTTTCCCGTGTCATCCAGTCAGTATCGTTCAATATTGATCACTCATTTTCCGTACTTCCTTCATTCTTTCCATTTCTCACGCAGGGTGCATGCTATGTGTAACGTGTCATCCATACCAACGGCCAAACTGGCCTACTCTTCCGAAAGTTGGTGATGGGATTTTACGTGTGTGCAAGATGTTATGCGTGCGTTCACACACGGAACCTCGGTTTATAGTCTCATTCGAAGGACTGTATGGGAAATGGAGTCAGAACCAATGTTAACTCCGAGGGAAAAATCCCCCTGTACCGAAACGCCCCGGCGGAGGTTCGAACCCGCAACCCCAGGATCACCAAGATAACGAGTCCGGCGCTCTACCAACTGAGCTATTCCGGCTCCCATCTATAACATCTATCTCCATTTGATTTGGGTTATCTTCAATGACGAGGGAATACCATTTATCTCCAATTCATGTGGGTTATATTCAATGATGAGGGAATACCATCTATCTCCATTTCATTTTGGTTATATTCAATGTTTATGGAATACCATCTATCTCCATTTCATTTTGGTTATATTCAATGTTTATGGAATACAATCTGTCTCCATTTAAGTTGGGTTATATTCAATGATGAGGGAACACCATCTATCTCCATTTAATTTGTGTTATATTCAATGATGAGGGAATAATATCAATCTCCATGTCATAGGGGTTGTATCCAATGATGAGGGAACACCATCTATCTCCATTTAATTTGTGTTATATTCAATGATGAGGGAATAATATCAATCTCCATGTCATAGGGGTTGTATCCAATGATGAGGGAATACCATGTATCTCCATTTCATTGGGGTTATATTCAATGATGAGGGAATACCATATATTTCCATTTCATTGGGGTTCTATTCGCTGTACGTGATCATTCCCTTTGCCTTGCTTTAACAAAAAAAACAACAACCCTGAGTATGATGTAATATGACGTGTAAGGATTTCATGGGCTGCGTTCTTTTCCAGCTTAGCTTCTTGATGCGGACAAAATTAGAATGCCAGACATCTGACGAAAAGAAATGTAA
>CM031627.1:15752599-15755099 GCA_018398815.1 Conus ventricosus
AAAAAGAATGTAAGTGACTGTCAATATTTGATGCAGGTATGGTATAACTTTGACCGCCACTCCTGGTGCTACTTTTATTCAATACTAGTTGTTCCATTGGAATATCAATTACTTAGCTCTGCCTTTGAAAAAGGTGTTAAGTTTAATAAAAGCTCTTCTCTCTTCTAAGGGTTTCCATTCTAATTTCCTCATGTTCTTCCTAGTATTCCCTTTTCTCTGATGTGGTTCCCTGTTACGAACCGTGCTGCTCTCTTCTGAATCTTTTCAAGGTTATCAATGTCCTTTAGATGGTAAGGATCCCAAACTGAGCAACCATATTCCAGTACTGGTCTAACCAGTGTTTGTAGCAGTCGTCTTTAACCTTTTGGGGGCAGTCATTGATATTCCTGTATAAGAAAGCTAAGATGTTATTTGCTTTCTTACATACTAAATTGTAATGTTCTTTCCATTTGAGACGACTATCTATAATCACGCCTAAATATTTTGCAGCATTAGTTTCTTTAAGAATAGTATTATGGATAAAATAATCTGATCTAATTGGTGAGCGTTTGTTACATATACGCAACACTTGGCACTTTTGGGGATGAAATTCCATTTTCCAAGTTCTTTCCCACTCTTGTAAAGCGTTTAGATCTTCTTGTAGAATGCGTATATCATTCTTGCTTCTGATTGTTCTATATACTAAACTGTCATCTGCAAAAAACCTTATAGTAGTTCCAGGAGAGAGATTTCTACTTATGTAATTTATACAAATTAAGAAAAACAAGGGCCCCAGAACAGTTCCCTGTGGTACCCCTGACAAGACTGGTTTACAATGGGATGACGACCCTTCCACGACAACTTTCTGCGTTCTCCCAACGAGGAATGATCTGGCCCATTCTAGCAAAGAACCGCCAATGCCAATGTGTTCTAATTTAAGCAGCAGGCCCTCATGGTCAACCTTATCAAAGGCTTTAGAAAAATCTAATAAAATTGCATCTATTTGCTGTCTGTTGTTAAGACAGTTACTGAAATCATTGAGAGTTGTTATAAGTTGAGTCTCACAACTCCTTCGCTGTCTAAAACCATGCTGGGCGTTATTTAAGAAGTCATATTTGTCAAGATGGTCCATTATGCTACTATATATTATGTGTTCAAGTAGTTTAGCTGATATGGATGTAAGAGATACAGGTCTATAGTTCTCTGCTTTTGTTTTGTCACCCTTTTTGAATAAGGGAACAATGCTCGCATCTCGCCACTCATCAGGTATTACTCCCTGGTCCAGTGAAGCTTGGTAAAGTAATTGGTATACCTCACTCAATTCATTGGCACATAATTTTAAGAGCTTGCCAGGAACGCCATCGGGACCAGTAGCTTTGTTTTCATTGATATTGGTCAGTAACTTAAATACTCCTGCTTTGTTTACTTTGATGTTTAGCATTTCAGGGAGTTTATCATCATCCTTTAGTCTAACGTTAATTAAAGGTTTGGGATTTGAGAAAACTGAACAAAACTGCTTGTTTATAATAAGTTCGCTTTCCCTTCAGGGTCCTGTATTAGGTTATTCTGGTTGTTTCTCAGGTCTGGAATCCCAATGTTGTCCTGTCTCTTACTCCTTATGTAAGACCATAATTCTTGTTTTGATGATCACCTTCCGAAATCATCGAATTAACATAATTGGAGTGAGCAAGTCTACTTCTCTCTGACACCTTCTCTTAATCTGTTTATACCTAACCAGTAATCTTTCTGAATTAGGATGTAGTTTCAATTTCTTAAAGAAACGATGTTTCCTTCTCAACAAACGTTTAGTTTTTGTAGTAATCCATGGCTGGTGGTTCTTGCTTGAAGTTATTTTAATAGGTATGTTGTCATCCATAATAGATTCCAAGTTAGTTTTTATACACTTCCAAAGGTCACCGACATTATCTTTAACACTATGGGACCTCAAAAAAGACGACTGAAATCATGAGTATCCCTGCGCAATTTTGGTAAATCTGCTTGGTTCCAGAGTCTGATGGTACGTTTAGGAGGTTTTCTTCGAAAGGGTTGAAAGTTGCTCTCTAAGAGAACTATGTCATGATCACCCAGGCCTGCAATTAATTCCTGATTGCCTAAAGCGCCTGGACAATTGGTAAAAAATAAATCCAGGAATGCCTTACCACGAGTTGGTGATTCAACTGATTGTACTAATCCAAGGTCTTTGGTGGCATCAAAAAACTGAGTATTAATATTTTTACTGTATTTTCCAGCAACTTACAGAGCAGTTTGGTGTTGCAATGACTGCAAGAAATATTGAATTATAAACAAAGCTTGCTCTTATGTCTTAGTTTGAAGAAATAGGGGGAGATACGCATTCATGCCTGCAGTGGCAAATGATTCTGCCTAACTAACAGTATGTGCATGAGTGGGTGAAGGGGGAAAAATAAAAAAAATGCTTCTCAAAATGAACCTTCAGCAAGCTTATATTCTCCAAGTGGGAGACATCCTCCCATAGGGAGGGAAACTCACTAACATATAACTC
>CM031627.1:15759705-15762205 GCA_018398815.1 Conus ventricosus
AAAAAAACCCGACCCCTTTTTTTCCATCTCCTTAAGGCCACCATTTTATTCACTATTGTGACCAGTTTTCTAGTTAGGTATAGAACGCGTTCAAGAGGGAAGGTACCTATTTGATTTGGGGGGGGGGGGGGGGGGGGGGGAGAGGGAGGGGGGGGGGGAGGGGGGGGGTGCGTGTCGTGTTTCGCACCTCCTGTGTGCTCTGGGTCCATGCGGGTGCACTAAGTCGTGCTGTAGCACGTGAGATTGGCGCTCTTCAAGTTACAGTACATTTTTGGTGCTCTCCAAGGATTGTGTATTTTCTTTTGGCGCTCTGTAAAACACAGAGATTTCTTTTGGCGCTGTGTAAACACGAGAGATTTCTTTTGGCGCGTGTAAGGCACGAGGATTTTTTTTTCTGTTGGCGCTCTGTAAGCCACGGGGGATTTCTTTGGCGCTCTTCAAGGCACGGGGATTTCTTTTGGCGCTCTTCAAGGCACGGGGATTTCTTTTGGCGCTCTTCAAGGCACGGGGGATTTCTTTTGGCGCTCTTCAAGGCACGGGGGATTCTTTTGGCGCTCTTCAAGGCACGGGGATTTCTTTTGGCGCTCTTCAAGGCACGGGGATTTCTTTTGGCGCTCTTCAAGCACGGGGGATTTCTTTTGGGCGCTCTTCAAGGCACGGGGATTTCTTTTGGCGCTCTTCAAGGCACGGGGATTTCTTTTGGCGCTCTTCAAGGCACGGGGGATTTCTTTGGCGCTCTTCAAGGCACGGGGATTTCTTTTGGCGCTCTTCAAGGCACGGGGGATTTCTTTGGCGCTCTTCAAGGCACGGGGATTTCGTTTGGCGCTCTTCAAGGCACGGGGATTTCTTTTGGCGCTCTTCAAGGCACGGGGATTTCGTTTGGCGCTCTTCAAGGCACGGGGATTTCTTTTGGCGCTCTTCAAGGCACGGGGATTTCGTTTGGCGCTCTTCAAGCACGGGGGATTTCTTTTGGCGCTCTTCAAGGCACGGGGGATTTCTTTGGCGCTCTTCAAGGCACGGGGATTTCTTTTGGCGCTCTTCAAGGCACGGGGATTTCTTTTGGCGCTCTTCAAGGCTCAGGAATTATTTTCTTTTGTTTTGCGCTGTTTGTTGTTTGTTGCAGTTTGCTAGTTGTCGTACCCTGGCTAAAAAGACTCCAGGGATCATCCGAACGGCCGAAGCACTTGAACACTATGGTACAAAGTGCGTCAGCCGGGGATGAGAACATTTCGTGTGCGACCGTTTTAAGCGCTGTTTAAGGCGCCAGAGGTTTTGTTTGCGCTCTTCAAGGCACAGGGAATTTCTTTTGGCATTCTTCAGGGCACGAGCATTTTTGTTGTTGTTGTTGTTGTTGTTGTTGTTGTTTGTTGTTGTTGTTGTTGTTGTTGCGTGTTTTAGGCACGGGGATTTTATTTTGGCGTTCTTCAGGAACGGAGGAATTCATTTGGTGCTCTTTACGGCGAGAGGGGGGAGGGGGGGATTTCGTTTGGCGTTTGTCAAGGCACTGGGGGTTTTCTTTTGGCGTTGCGTTTCTTCAGGGCACGGGGATTTCTTTGGGCGTTCGTCAAGGCACGGGTTATTCTTTTGGCGCTCTTCAAGGCACGGTTATTTCTTTTGGCGCTCTTCAAGCACGGGTTATTTCTTTTGGCGCTCTTCAAGGCACGGTTATTTTTTTTTGGCGCTCTTCAAGCACGGGATATTTCTTTTTGGCGCTCTCAAGGCACGGGGGATTTCTTTTGGCGCTCTTCAAGGCACGGGGGATTTCTTTTGGCGCTCTCAAGGCATGGGGATTTCGTTTGGCGCTCTTCAAGGCACGGGGGATTTCTTTTGGCGCTCTTCAAGACACGGGGATTTCTTTTGGCGCTCTTCAAGGCACGGGGGATTTCTTTTGGCGCTCTTCAAGGCACGGGATTTCTTTTGGCGCTCTTCAAGGCACGGGGGATTTATCTCGGCGCCCTACAAGGCACGGGGGATTTATCTCGGCGCCCTACAAGGCAAGGGAAATATCTATCACGGCACTTGAAGGCACAGGAAACTTCTTTATACCACTCCTGAAGACACAGGACATTTCTGTTCCGGCTCTTTAAGGCACGTAATTTCTTTGGCGCTCTTGTAAGCACAGGAATTTTCTTTGGCGGAGCTTGTAAGCACAGGAATTTTCTTTGGCGGCTCTTGAAAGCACAGGACTTCTCTTTGGCAGCTCTTGTAAGCGCAGAAATTTTCTTTGGCGGCTCTTTTAAGCA
This sequence comes from Conus ventricosus, assembly GCA_018398815.1. Taxonomy (NCBI): domain Eukaryota; kingdom Metazoa; phylum Mollusca; class Gastropoda; order Neogastropoda; family Conidae; genus Conus; species Conus ventricosus. The sequence goes on from CM031627.1 coordinate 15,761,949, forward strand.
CAGGAATTTTCTTGGCGCTTTTGGAGGCACGGGAATTTTCTTAAACGGCTTTTGGAGGCACGGGAATTTATTTCTCTGGCGGCTCTTGTAAGCACAAGAATTTTCTTTGGCGGCTCTTGTAAACACAGGAATTTTCTTTGGCGGCTTTTGGGGTCACGGAATGTTTTCTTTCATTTTTTTTTTTTTTTTTGGGGGGGGCGGCTCTTGTAAACACAGAATTTTCTTTGTCGGTTTTTAGAGGCAGGGGAATTTTCTTT
>CM031627.1:15769705-15777205 GCA_018398815.1 Conus ventricosus
TTACACCTAATTCTACACCTACACTTATGCCTATACCTACACCTACACCCATACTTACACCTAATTCTACACCACACTTATGCTATACCTACACCTACACCCATACTTACACCTAATTCTACACCTACACTTATGCCTATACCTACACCTACACCCATACTTACACCTAATTCTACACCTACACTTATGCCTATACCTACACCTACACCCATACTTACACCTAATTCTACACCTACACTTATCCCTATACCTAACCTACACCCATACTTACACCTAATTCTACACCTACACTTATGCCTATACCTACACCTACACCCATACTTACACCTAATTCTACACCTACACTTATGCCTATACCTACACCTACACCCATACTTACACCTAATTCTACACCTACACTTATGCCTATACCTACACCTACACCCATATTACACCTAATTCTACACCTACACTTATGCCTATACCTACACCTACACCCATACTTACACCTAATTCTACACCTACACTTATACCTATACCTACACCTACACCCATACTTACACCTACATCTACACCTGCACCTACACTTATGCCTATAACCTACACCTACACCCATACTTACACCTACATCTACACTGCACCTACACTTATGCCTATACCTACACCTACACCCATACTTACACCTACACCTACATCTACACCTACACTTATACCAAATACCTACACCTACACCCATACTTACACCTACACTACACCTGCACCTACACTTATACCTATACCTACACCTACACGCATACTACACCTACATCTACATCTACACCTGCACTTATACCTATACCTACACCTACACCCATACTTACACCTACATCTACACCTGCACCTACACTTATACCTATACCTACACCTACACGCATACTTACACCTACACCTACATCTACACCTGCACTTATACCTATACCTACACCTACACCCATACTTACACCTACACCTACATCTACACCTACACTTATACCTACACCTACACCATACTTACACCTACACGTACATCTACACCTACACTTATACCTGTACCTACACCTACACCCATACTTACACCTACATCTACACCTGCACCTACACTTATACCTATACCTACACCTACACCCATACTTACACCTACACCATACATCTACACCTACACTTATACCTATACCTACACCTACACCCATACTTACACCTACACCTACATCTACACCTACACTTATACCTATACCTACACACTACACCCATACTTACACCTACATCTACACCTGCACCTACACTTATACCTATACCTACACCTACACCCATACTTACACCTACACCTACATCTACACCTACACTTATACCTATAACCTACACCTACACCATTCTTACACCTACATCTACACCTGCACCTACACTTATACCTATAGCTACACCTACACCCATACTTACACCTACATCTACACCTGCACCTACACTTATACCTATACCTACACCTACACGCAATACTTACACCTACACCTACATCTACACCTGCACTTATACCTATACCTACACCTACACCCATACTTACACCTACACCTACATCTACACCTACACTTATACCTATACCTACACCTACAACCCATACTTACACCTACATCTACACCTGCACCTACACTTATACCTATACCTACACCTACACGCAGAACTTACACCTACATCTACATCTACACCTGCACTTATACCTATACCTACACCTACACCCATACTTACACCTACATCTACACCTGCACCTACACTTATACCTATACCTACACCTACACGCATACTTACACCTACACCTACATCTACACCTGCACTTATACCTATACCTACACCTACACCCATAACTTACACCTACATCTACACCTGCACCTACACTTATACCTATACCTACACCTACACGCATACTTACACCTACACCTACATCTACACCTGCACTTATACCTATACCTACACCTACACCCATACTTACACCTACATCTACACCTGCACCTACACTTATACCTATACCTACACCTACACGCATACTTACACCTACACCTACATCTACACCTGCACTTATACCTATACCTACACCTACACGCATACTTACACCTACATCTACACTGCACCTAACTTATACCTATACCTACACCTACACGCATACTTACACCTACACCTACATCTACACCTGCACTTATACCTATACCTACACCTACACCCATACTTACACCTACATCTACACCTGCACCTACACTTATACCTATACCTACACCTACACGCATACTTACACCTACACCTACATCTACACCTGCACTTATACCTATACCTACACCTACACCCATACTTACACCTACATCTACACCTGCACCTACACTTATACCTATACTACACCTACACGCATACTTACACCTACACCTACATCTACACCTGCACTTATACCTATACCTACACCTACACCCATACTTACACCTACACCTACATCTACACCTGCACTTATACCTATACCTACATCTACACCCATACTTACACCTACATCTACACCTACACTTATACCTATACCTACACCTACACCCATACTTACACCTACATCTACACCTGCACCTACACTTATACCTATACCTACACCTACACGCATACTTACACCTACACCTACATCATACACCTGCACTTATACCTATACCTAACCTACACCCATACTTACACCTACATCTAACACCTGCACCTACACTTATACCTATACCTACACCTACACCCATACTTACACCTACACCTACATCTACACCTACACCTACACTTATACCTATACCTACACCTTCACCCATACTTACACCTACATCTACACCTGCACCTACACTTATACCTATACCTACACCTACACCCATACTTACACCTACACCTACACCTACATCTACACCTACACCTACACTTATACCTATACCTACACCTACACCCATACTTACACCTACATCTACACCTGCACCTACACTTATACCTATACCTACACCTACACCCATACTTACACCTACACTGGTACCCATGCACCTACAACTACACCTACACCTACACTTATACCTATACCTACACCTACATCCATACTTACACCTACATCTACACCTGCACCTACACTTATACCTATACCTACACCTACACCCATACTTACACCTACACCTACATCTACACTACACCTACACTTATACCTACACCTACACCCATACTTACACCTACACCTACATCTACACCTATACCTACACCTACACCCATACTTACACCTACACCTACATCTACACCTACACCTATACCTACACCTACACCTACACCCATACTTACACCTACACCTACACCTGTACCTACACCTACACCCATACTTACACCTACACCTACATCTACACCTACACCTATACCTACACCTACACCCATACTTACACCTACACCTATACTTACACCTACACCTACATCTACACCAACACCTATACCTACACCTACACCCATACTTACACCTACACCTATACCTATACCTACACCTACACCCATACTTACACCTACACCTACATCTACACCTACACCTATACCTACATCTACACCCATACTTACACCTACACCTACATCTACACCTACACCTACACCCATACTTACACCCACACCTACATCTAACACCTACACCTACACCATACTTACACCTACACCTACATCTACACCTACACATATACCTACACCCATACTTACACCTACACCTACATCTACACCACACCTATACCTACACCTACACCATACTTACACCGACACCTATACCTACACCCATACTTACACCTACACCTACATCTACACCTACACCGACACCTACACCTACACCCATACTTACACCTACACTTACACCTACACCTATACCTACACCCATACGTACACCTACACCTACATCTACACCTATACCTTCTCCTACACCCATACTACACCTACACCTACATCTACACCTACACCTACACCTATACCTACACCTACACCTACACCCATACTTACACCTACACCTACATCTACACCTACACCTACACCTACACTTATACCTACACCTACACCTACACGTCACCTATACCTATACCTACACCTACACCCATACTTACACCTACACCTACATCTACACCTACACCTATACCTACACCTACACCCATACTTACACCTACGCCTACATCTACACCTACACCTACACCCATACTTACACCCACACCTACATCTACACCTACACCTACACCCATACTTACACCTACACCTACATCTACACCTACACATATACCTACACCCATACTTACACCTACACCTACATCTACACCTACACCTACACCTATACCTACACCTACACCCATACTTACACCGACACCTATACCTACACCCATACTTACACCTACACCTACATCTACACCTACACCGACACCTACACCTACACCCATACTTACACCTACACTTACACCTACACCTATACCTACACCCATACGTACACCTACACCTACATCTACACCTATACCTTCTCCTACACCCATACTTACACCTACACCTACATCTACACCTACACCTACACCTATACCTACACCTACACCCATACTTACACCTACACCTACATCTACACCTACACCTACACCTACACTTATACCTACACCTACACCTACACGTCACCTATACCTACACCTACACGTCACCTACACCTACACCTACACCCATACTTACACCTACCCCAACATCTACACCTACACCTACACCTACACCAATACTTACACTTACTCCTACACCTACATCTACACCTACACGTCACCTATACCTACACCTACACGTCACCTACACCTACACCTACACACCACCTATATCTACACCTACACCTACATCTACACCTACACCTACATCTACACCTAAACCTACACCTACACCTATACCTATACTTACACCTACACCTACACCTACATCTACACCAATAACTACACCTATACCTATAGCTGCACCTACACCTAAACCTACATCTACACCTATACCTACACCTATACCTATATCTATGCCTACACCTAAACCTAAACCTACACCTACACCTACACACTCACACTCGATCACCTTTTCCGTCATCATCGCTTTTTTGTTGTTTTCAGGTGTGTGTGTGTGTGTGTGTGTGTGTGTGTGTGTGTGTGTGTGTGTGTGTGTGTGTGTGTGTGTGTGTGTGTGTGTGTTTAATTGTCAATACTGGCGACAGGCAAATGTCAACAGAGAAACCCAAAAAATAAATACATTTTAAAAAAAAATGGACATGAAAGAGAAAGGTCAAAATGTAAGTTAGAACACACAAATTTCAGCAAAAGGTGTGCGCCTATATACGTAGAGGTGAATTTGATAGTTGACTGAAATCAGACATACAGACACACAGACACACAGAGAAACACCCACGCCCGCACGTGCACCCGAAGATTTGCAATAGGGAATCAACAACAACAACAACAACAACAACAACAGCAATAAGAACAACAACAGCAATGCAAACAAACAAACAAACAGAACAGAAATCGACGTTTCGGTCGTAGACCGTCTGGGGACTGATGACATCAAATGAAAGACAAATAAATACGTATTGTGATATAATGACGTATGAAAACAGATACGTGAACAGACGAATACGTGTGTGTGTGTGTGTGTGTGTGTGTGTGTGTGTGTGTGTGTGTGTGTGTGTGTGTGTGTGCGTGCGTGCGTGCGTGCGTGCGTGCGTGCGTGTGTGTGTGTGTGTGTGTGTGTGTGTGTGTGTGCGTGTGTGTGTGTGTGTGTGTGTGTGTGTGTGTGTGTGTGTGTGTGTGTGTGTGCGCGCACGTGCGTGCGTGCGTGCGTGCGCGCGCGTGTGTGTGTGATAGGGAGAAGGAAAAAGAGAGGCAGAAACAGGGAGAACGTAGACAGAAATAGAGATGGGGATATAGAAAGGGAGCGAGTGATAGACGTGGAGTCTTATGCTTGGAAAGGGGCGCTTGAGGGTGTGCATGAGAACAAAACAACAACAACAACAACAACAAAAACCGCGGGAGGGGGCGATGGCGGGGGAGGGGGGTGGAGGAGTGGGAGGGGAGGTTGTAAAAACTACCCTATATTAATAGTCGGTCTGTGCATCTCGCTTTAGTATATTTTTTAAAAACTTGTTTTCCTATCTCGTATTACTGGGCGCATCGGTCAGTTTTCAACATGGATTTTTTTTTGTTTGTTTTTTTAATAATAAAGTTCGCGCTCTCCTTTTCCTTATAATATTATATGCTGATTTTTTTTCAGCTTTAAAGTTGTCATTGACTTCTGTGTGTGTTGGATGGCACGCTTTAGTTTGTTTCTTCCACTTCTATCTATCTATTTATCTCTCTCTATCGTATCTATATATCTACCTACCATTTATTTATCTATGTATGTATCGGTCAATCGATCCGTTGGTCGATCGATCAATCGATCTCTTTGTTTTTCACGTTTTATGATTTTGCACATTTTCTTTCTTTCTTTCTTTTTTAACCAGCAAACTAAATAAAGATAAATAGATATTTAATCAAATGAAACAAACAAACGTGGTGAAAAGGTCTCTCACTCATGGCACCCTCTGTAAATTTTCAAAAACTGAGAAACGTTGCCGTTAATCATTACGTCTGATCGCAAGCTTTCATCGTATGCTGAAACCCAGCAACAGCCATCTTCACTCCATCCATAATTATGCCTTCAGTACCTATCCCATGCAGGGCCAGCTATCTTCACTTCATCCATAATTATGCCTTCAGTACCTATCCCTTTGCAGGGCCAGTCTAACCAATCAAAAGTCTTCTCATTATCACTTGGTACAGGCGGGAAGGGTACAAGCTTTCTCTTGAGGTGATGCGGTACATCGTGGATCATTCGTATAGGAATCTCCGTCGTAGTATCCTGCGACAAATCCTTTCCGCTCTTCATTCATTACTTCTGTTTGCAATGCAAGCGGTACCAAGCCTATGAAAAGATCTAACAATAAACTGGTCTCCATTTTGTGTTGTGTGTGTGTGTGTGTGTGTGTGTGTGTGTGTGTGTGTGTGTGTGTGTGTGTGTGTGTGTGTGTGCGCACAAACTCTCTTTCTTTGTCTCTCTTTGGTAGGCATGTCATTCTTCTTTCTGTTTGAGAAACAGATCTTTCTTATGCCTTCGCTTCATGACAACAAACTTTACTATTTGTTTCCGTCAGTTTCGAGGCCTTTGTACTTTTGTATTTTGAATACTTATGGCACTTCTTCCTTCGCAATTAATTCGTCCATTATTTCGGGGGGGGGGGGGGGGGGGGGGGGGGGGGGGGGGGGGGGGGGGGGGGTTACAATGTGGTAAAATTTGGAATGTACCTACTCAATGTCACAATCATTTAGTCTCTTTATTGCATAGATCTTGAAAATATGATCTAGTCTCTTCTACCCTGTCGTCTGTTTCTGGCAATACCATTTCTTCCTGCATAACTTGATGCGCATATGATGTGTCTCTGCCTCTCTATCTGTTTGCTGTCTGTCT
>CM031627.1:15789705-15794705 GCA_018398815.1 Conus ventricosus
AAAAAAAAAGGGAATCAAGAAAAAAAAAAGAAAAAAGGTGTGGGGAGGGGGGGGGGGTTGGGGGGGGGGGGGGGGGGGGGGGGGTGGGGGGGGGGGGGGAAAAAAGGGGGGGGGGGGGGGGGGGGGGGGGGGGGGGGGGGGGGGGGGGGGGGGGGGGTGGGGGGGGGGGGGGGGGGGGGGGAGGGGGGGGGGGGGAACGAGGTATTAGTAGTAGGGGTAGGGGTGGTGGTGGGGGTGGAAAGAAGAAAAGAAGAAGAAGGAAAAGAAAAGAAGAAGAAGAAGAAGAAACAACAACAAACAACAACAATACAACAACATTCCCAAAAAAAAAAAAAAAAAACTATTACAATAAAAACAACAGGAAAAAGAACAAGAACAAGAAAACATGTTTAAAGACAAAGAAAAAGAAGAAAAAGAAAAAGGGAAAAAAAAGAAGAAAAAAGGAAAAGAAAGAAAAAAAAAAGAAAGAAAAAGAAAGAAAGAAGAAGAAAAGAAGAAGAAGAAGAAGAAGAAGGAAAAAAAAAAGAAAGAAAGAAGAAAAAAGAAAAAAAAAAGAAAAAAAAAGAAGAAGAAAAAAAGAAGAAGAAGAAAAGAAGAAGAAGAAAAAAGAAGAAAAAACAAAAACAACAAAAAACAACAACAACAAAAACCAACAACAAGAAAAAACAAGCCCCAAAAATCAGATAAACACTCTAAAAAAAACGGGGGAAAAAAGAAGAAGAAGGAAAAGAAAGGACAGTTAAAGAAAGAGAAAAAAGGGGGAGGGGGAAGAGGGGGGCGGCGAAGAGAGGGAGTGGGGGGTGCTCGGGTTGGGAGGAGGGGGAAGAAGGGGGGGGAAAAAAAGGGGGGAAAAAGGGAAAGAAAAAAAAAAGAAAAAAAGGGAAAAGAAAGAAAGAAAAAAGAAAAAAAAGGGAAACAAAAGAAAAGCCCAAACACACACAAAAAAAAAATGAAAAATAAAAAAAACATTTCCTGTACATCTTCCTTAAAACAATTTAAAAAAAAAAAATTCCCCGGGAGATTTCAGGGACAAAAAACAAAATCCGTCTCCCCGTTACTCTCGCTGCAAGTGCCTGAATAATTAAACAGCGGCAAAAAATCACGCCCCGCTCGGGCGGGGTCCGCTTTTCCTGAAGGCTTTGGCGGGATGGCGGGGGGGGAATAGGCCCAGGGGGGCCTTTTCCCCTAAAAGCCCCTTTGTCAAATTTTTAAAAAGGGGGGCCCCGGCCCAAGTTAAAAATTTCCCGGCTGCATATATCATGTCGGGGGAAAGAAAGACAGGGGAAGAAAGAAAAAAGAAGAAAAAAAAAACCCCAAACAACAAACACCACACACACACACACAACACACAAAACACACACACACACCACAAAAACCACACACACAAGCACGAAACCACGCACGCCCCCAAAACACACACAACACGCACTCAGCACCCACGCACACACAAAAGGCACGCAGGGTACGGGGCCAAAACGCACACACGAACGCACAAAAACAAAACACACGCACACCCCACACAACACCACGAAAATGCACACACGCACAAAACACACAACACCACGTACGCGCACACGCACCCAACACACACACACACACACACACACACACACACACACACACACACACACACCACAAACACACACACAATCCAAAACACACTCACGCAAAAACCCCCACACACGCACAAAACAGCACGCACGCACGCCCCCGCACGCACGCGCTCGCCCCACCCCCCCCCCTTTCCCCAAAAATACACCACGCTCTCAAGAGAACTAAAGGAGGGGTAAACCCGGGACAAAAATGAAAAGAAGACCAGCATGAAAAAGAAAAAAGGGAAAGAAAGAAAACAGAAATGCAATGACAAAAGGGAAAAAGAAAATGGGAAAAGCTAAAAAAAGACAGAGGGGCCAGAAAAAAAAGGGGGGAAAAGCCACGAAAAAAGAGAAGAAGTAAAGAAAGGGAACGTGGAAGAGAAGAAACTGAAGGGAAAGAAAGAAAGGGGCAGACCAAAGGGGAAAGAGATGGAAAAAGGGAAAAAGGGAAAAAAAGAAAGAAAAAAGGAAGGAAAGAAAGAACAAGAAACAAAGAAAGAAAAGGGGAAAGAAAGAAAAAAATAAGGAGGAAAAGGGAAAAAAAAAAAAAAGGGAAAAAAATGAAAACAGAAAAAAAAGAAAAGGGAAAAACAAGGGGAAAAAATAAAAGACAGAGAGCGAAAAAGAGAAAAGAAGGGAAGAAACTTGTAAAGAAGGGAAAAAAAAAGGGCAAAAGAAAAAAACCCAAAAGGAAAAAGGCAAGAAAAAGAGAGAAAAGAGGAAAAGAGAAAAAGAAGAGAGAGAGAGAGAAAAGAGAGAAGAGAAAGAGAGGAAGAGAAGAGAGAGAGAGAAGGGAAAGGGGAAATTCCCTCCACCCTCATTAAACCCCTTCCCCGTTAGCATAAACTTTTAAAAAATGTTTCAAATTTTTTATTACTTTTTTTTAAAAACGAATTTTCTATTTTTTCATACTATCATTTTATTTAAAAACCCCCCATTCATTTAGTTTCTTTTTTTTTTTTTTTAAATCGATTTAAACCCCTTTTTTCAAATTTTCTTATTACGATTTTTAAACTAATTTTTAATTTTTTTTTCATTTTATGTAATAGCACTAATAATAATAATAATAATGATTTTTAAAAATTTAAAAATAAAAATAATAAAAATAAAAAAAATAAATTTTAAAAAAAATGAGGGCAGTTTTCTATAAGTCCCATCCTAACAACCTTTTTTCCAAAAGGGGGCCCTTTTTTGGGTTTTAAAAAAATTTTTCAACATCCCCAAAATATAAGCAGGACAAAACACACACCACAAACCCCCACGCACGCACGCACGCACGCACCAACGCACCACGCAAAGCCCCGCACGCACGCACATCAAAACCCAACAACCCACACACACACAAACACACACAACACAAAATTTTTTTTAGGGATGGGGAGAAAGGTTTGAGTGAGGGGAAGGGGGGGTGGGTTTTATGTTTAAGTTTTAAAAAATTTTTGAAATTTTAATCTTGCCATAGTGACAAGTTTTTTCTACTCTATCTGTCCTGCCCATCTGTCGGTTTTATCTTCCCTTTTATCCCGCTGTCCCAAACTGTCTTTTTTTCCCCCATTCCCGTTCTCTCTCTCTCTCCCCCCCCTTTTATCCCTCTCCCCCTCTATCTTTTTTTTTTTATGCAGTTATTTCTTTTTATTTCTTATCATGATTTTATTATCTCATTTCGATTTCCTTTCCCTATTTTAATTTTTGTGAGTTTTAAGAGGCACAGGGTTTTTAGGGGGCCCAGGTGATGGGGTTTTTGTTCAAAATTAAAAGCGTTTTTTGTTTTTTTTTTTTTACTTTTAAACTTGGCCATGGGGAAACTGCCCTTTTTACCCCTCTCTCTCCCCTCTTCCTTCCCCCTCTCTCCCTTCCCCCCGGCTCTCCCCTTTTCTCTTTTCCTCTGCCTCTCTCCCCTCTCTTCTCTCCCCTCCTTCCCCTTCTCTCCCCTCCTCTCTTTCCTTTTTTCTCCCCTCTCTCTCCTCTCTCCTCTCTCTCTTCTCCCCTCCCCGTCCAACTCCCTCTCTCCTCCTCTCCCTTTTTCTCCTTCCTCCTTTTCCTCTCCCTCTCTCTCCCCTCCTTTTCTCTTCCCCCCCCCCCTTTTCCCCTCCTCTCTCCTCTCTTTTCTCTTTTCTCCCCTCCTCCCTTCTCCTTCCCTCTCTTTTCTCTCTCCCTCTCTCTTTCCCCATTCTCTTCCCCCCCCCCCATTCCCCTCCCTTTTCCGTCTCCTGGGCTCGTCTGTCTCTCTGTCTCTGTCTGGCCCCTCTGCCTTCTGTTTTTCCCGGGCTCTCTGTCCTCCCTGTCTCTGTCTGTCTCCCCTGTCTTCCTGTCCCGTCTCTCTTTCCTCTCATTTTTTTCTGCCGTCTGTCCTTTTCCCCCTTTCCCCCCCTCCCCCCCCCCCCCCCCCCTCTTCCCCCCCCCTCCGTTGCCTGTGGGTTTTGTCTGGGCCCCCTCCCTCTCTTTATTTCTCCTTTTTCCTTCCCCTGGCTCACTCTGTCTCTAAACCCCGGGCTCTAAAACCCTCGTCTCTCTATCTTTTGGGTTTTGTATGTATTTTAATTTTTTCCTCCTCCTCCCCCCCCCTCCAAATTCCCCCTTCCCCCCTGTTGTCCTGTCCCCTGTGGTCTCTCTCCCTGGAAACTTTTTTTTTTTGTCCCTTTTTCTCCCCCTCTCCCCTCCCCTTTCTCCTCAACTTCTCTCCTCTCTTTTTTCCTTTTAAAATTTTCTCTTCCCCTTTTCTTTCTTTCCTTTTTTTCTCTTCTCTTTTTCCCCCGCTCTTCTCCTTCTCTCCTCTTTCCTCTTTTTCCCCCCTCGGGCTCCCCTTCTCTGTCTATGTGTTTTTTGTCTTTTCTCCTTTTTATGTCTTCTGTCTGTCTGTCTGTCCGGGCCGGTCTGTTTTGTCGTCCTTCCTCTCCTTTTCTCCTCTTTTTCCCCCTCTCTTAAGGGTTCTCCCTCCTCTTCTTTCCCCCCCCCTCCCCTCCCCCCCCTTGGCCCCCCCTTTTCTCTTTTCCCTCTTTGGGTTGCCAAAAGCGTGCCTTTCAGGGAAAAGAGTTGGGAAAAAATCGAGGGGGGTTTAAATTGTTGGGGAAAAAAATTTAAAAAATTTGTTTTGTTTAAAAGCGTACAGATCGCGCGTAAGTGTGTGTTTTGGGGTGTGTGGTGGGTGTGGGGGTGGGTTTTGGTGTTTTGTGGTTTTGTGTGTTGTGTGTGGGTGTGTTGAATCTATTTGCTTATTATGATTTTATTTGTTCCATTTTTCATTTTATTTTTACATAAAATTTTTTTGGGGGGTGGACTGAAAAGGTTGGGTTTAGGCAAGGGTTAAAGGGGGTTGTAAATTTTTAAATTAAAGCCTAGTTTTTTAACTTGAATTTTTCCCCCTTTCACCTATGTCTGTCCCTTTTGTTTTGTGGGTCCCTTCTG